>JAHFWI010000100.1:0-1200000 GCA_028554975.1 Himalopsyche kuldschensis
AGTAATGTGTTTTTTTTAATGTAAAATAATTTGTCCCAATATATTTGGGTCAGAAAGTTTTGAAGACTATTTATACTTAAATAGGTACGATGAAGTAAACAATCATTATATTTTAAAATGTCAATCGAAAAACAGACTCAGAAATCTTTTTTTTACTCGTTACCTTATAATCAATGAATTTTAATATTTTGTACCCGACTAATGAAATTGTATTTTTTAGGTTACCGCTAGACTCATCCACTTTGACTTGACTGATTTCTTCGATAAGCTTTTTCACCACAACGGATTTTATACTAAATATAAGTTTCAACTTAACGCTTATACTAGAGAAGGAAATTTATTTTGTCTTTCATTCGTTCTGAATAATAAAAAACCAAAGTAACATGTAACATTTATGTTTTATCAGCTTGGTTGGTAGATGGAGCTTTTCATTATATGCACATAGGTACATTGACAAGAAAAAGCATAAAGAATGTACTGAGAAATGGTACTAAGCTTGTCAATATTAAAATTCTCTGCTACATTGGACAGGAAAAAAAATATTTTGTTGATTCATATTTAGTCACATTTATACTATTTTCTTTATGTTTTAAGATTCATATAGTCTTATTCGAATAAAAATGGAGACGTACATTTTTAATTTATTGAAATGCGGATTGATTTCAGAAATTTCGAAAGTGGATTTCCTTTTAACATTATTGGTGCCGAAGAAACAATCTAAGTAACTGTTATTTTACTGTAGTTTTAAATGCAGTACGAGTACTCCCAACATTGAAAATTAAATTTGTTTCGCTATTTGTTACGGCAAAGCCAAATTTGACTCCGACATTGGCTTATTTTATAACATCATAATTTTGAATATAAATGTTTTTGCTTCATTGGCACTGGTACGATACCTAAAGTATTATAAGCAGCCTTTTGAATACACAGGATCTTAACTATAACATTGGATGGATTAGAAATTTATATTTTCTCTTAGTAATTTGTTTCTTAGTAAATAATCACTATTTATGAATCTGAAATGAAGTACCTTAACCATTATTATAGAGCTAAATTATGAATGAGACGTATTTATTAAAAAAGGAATATAAAAATATCGTCTTTTTTAAATGATTTTCCATCTGAATATTTTTTTTATATCATAGTTTCAGTGAAATTGGCATGATAGATTTCATCATAAATAATAATGGAATTTTAATTAAAAATAAATTAACATATTTAATAAATTATACATATAATAGCAAGCATCCTCAATATATTGTCATAAATATACATTCTATTATATTTCCGTCCATATGATGATGATGACACTCGAAAGAACTGAGGGATGCTGGCATGTTATAGGAGGAAGCAAAGCAAATGCCGAATGACAGAAATTATGGAGGTGCCGCGTGGTGGCCATATGCCCTGGACATTTGCAGTAAATATGGCCCAAGAAGATAATGAAAATCAACTTGATTTAATTCTTAATTACTTGATGTCACTTGAATAAGCCGTTTGAAATAGTTTGCGAATCTTTGGGCTTATCCATACGAAAAATTAAAAAAAAAAAGATTCTTGATTGATTCTCTTAAAGTTAGGTTAGTGAATTTCAATGAATTATGTACATAGGTAAATTATAATTATCGCGCAATTTGAATACAGTATCGCAAATAATAATTTCCAGATAATAACATAGAAATGTCAAGAAATAATTCGTGAGTTTTATCCGACCTAGTAGTATTGAATTGATTAATTTCAAGTGTTTGAGTTTATAATAAATGATTTCAATTCGAAATAATGTTTGCGGCCCGGTGAAAAGTCTCTGCAGCTCAGCACCGGGCCGTGGACCACCGGGGAACACTGCTCTAGATCAGTGCTCCGCAACCGGTGTGCCGCGAGACAATCCTAGGTGTGCCGTGGCGCATTTCTCAGGCACATGGAAAAAATCAAATAACTCATCGACAATTTAAAATATTTCGTGAAGATGCGATCGTGGGGAATCAGAAATAATAATTTATTCATTACGATAATATGTCATATAAATATTATATACACAATCTATAATATCTTCTATAAAATGTCTAATTATTTTCGAAAAGAACTACCAAATTTGCCATCCAAATATGTTCGATGAAAATCAATAATTTCAAGGCTTTTGCATGAAGGCTTCTAAAGAGTCACTGAAGCCTGATACAGTTCTTGCAAAGTCTTGGTATATTTCGTTTAAATCCAATTTTATTAAAAAAGCACTGCTTGAAATGTTATTTACTATTATTTCCCTAATAATTGTTGTAATAATAGATATCTTAATAATCTGTTGTTATTATGATATATGTACGTAAAATTGCTCATATATTATATCATGTTCGCAGCGGCAATTGGATCAGCTTTTAATGCTCGTGTTAAAATAACATTTTTCGTTCGATTGAGTGTTTCTACTGAAGCTGCTTGATGGAATTTTTATATCAAATTTTAATCGTTTAAATATTGTACTTTTCCATGAGTTTCGACCCGGTTTTGCCTTTCGACATCTTCAGGAATTTCAAGCGTACTAAGTATGCTACTTTCACCAATAATTTGTTTTCTGAGAATTACTCATTAAACGCAGATGAATGGGTTAAAATCTTACATCTAAAATAATTGTGCCATATTTATTTTTAATATTTTACCATAAAATATAAAAAATAAATATGGCACAATCGAGAAATTTGGTTTACCGATTTTAAATGAGAAACTTCATCTTTCGAGCTCTCTCCCATTTGAAAAAAAATATCATTAACAATCGAAATTAATTATTTATTTTATAAAACGTCGCATAAAACCTTATAATTTTTTTTAATTAGTAGGCATTTCCATGCAATAGTTGGAAATATTTTTTACAATACCACCTTGAAAATACGTATATGATTTTTATACTCACGTCATTGAAAGTCATTGGCATCAGGACATTCGATAATTCATCCAGATTGCAGACCAAATTTAATTATTAGACAACCAGTCCTCTTTTTACGTGATTTTATTGGACAGCACCGTTACTTTATTTTACACGATTTACATGTTGTGACATAACTATTTTTTTCAAAAAAATTTGACAAACGATCTACTAGGCGTGCTTGAATTCAGACTGCATGATGAACTACACGGAAATTCAGATTCAAACACAATTCAATTCTTTCATTCAAAAAATTTAAAACGATTATTACTTGCGAACCGACAGCGACAGCAACGAATAACTTCTAAAAAAGTCAAAAAAATTTGCATGTCTACAGACTCATCTGTTTCTCATTGTTATTTTATAATCAATAAAGAAATTAATGTTGAATAAAAAAAAAAATACGTAAATTTAAATAACAAAATTAGTTTTTTCATAAATATTTGATTCTTTTTTACGCGATATGTTGATTTCTGAAAGCAATTTATCAAATTATATGAAAATAAGGTTTTTTATACGTGCCACTTTCTGGAACTAATGTATCGCGTAAAAAATTAATCAGGTGTATATTATATTTAAAAACAATACAAACTATTTAGAACTCCGCAGTTCAAGTTCACGTGCACTTGAAATGCCTAAATATTCCAAAAGACAAAGCCTGGGTCGTTAGCGACAAAGCTCATGGAAAATTACAAAATTCAAAAGAGTCAAATTAAATTTTATTACGTGAAAGGCACCAAATCCGCAAATTTTTGGAAAACACTTCGCAGAAATGGAATCGTAGTATGAAGATGTGTTTCACATTGAAATACGTTGACTAGCCCAAGGAAATGTTTTGGCTATATTTATTGAGCTTTGAAATGAGGTTCGTGATTTTCTTTAAATCAAAACAAGGCTGAACTTCACCAGTTTTTCGAAGATAATCACTGAATGGCCAAAATTGCGTGCTTAGCACCTGAATGAACTAAATAAAAAATGCATGTTAGGAATGAAAATATACTGACGTTTTCCGACAAGTTAGTAGGGTGTATAAACAAACTCAAGCTTTGGAAGAAAGAGTTATAAAAAGGATTTCTAGAAATGTACCAAAAGAACCCACAAGGCACAGATTAAACACAAGAAATTAATTCTGGACTTCGAAAAAAACAATTGTATTTATAATAAGTGTGCGACCGATGTTGAAAAATCATCAAAAACAACTTTATCATTTAAAAAACCTTTGTGATAAGATAGTTTGACGATTCTACTGAAAGAGACGAAACTCGTCTCGCGATAAGTAGCACCCATCCGTGGGAAAATCAGAGTTATTTTTAATTTAATAATGAAACATTATCGCTCCCCCTCGAGACATAACAAGCTCAAATATCCCATCAATATGTTGTAATGTTTTAATTCTCGTCCGCTTATACAATATAATTATCAGCGATCAGCGAAACCGGTCCTGATCGTTATAAATTTTATGTGGAATAAGTACAAAACCAATTATTAAAAGTAAATTCAATACAATTTTATTGAATAAAAGAAATAATATATCCTTTCAATCCCAACACTGAATATTTTTTCCTTTTTGGTATACAATTCAGTGAGCCGTTTCAAAGACAAAACAAAGTAAATATGAGGAGCTAATTTTCAAAAGTGGACACATCCATTTGTTGAAAAACTGAAAATTTTAGATATTTTCATTACTTTTTCCTCATAAATTTGTGATTACTATCAATATTTTTAATATATGTTTTAAATTAAGGAATTATGTGTTACAATTCAAACTTTTCCATGAAAATAAAAAAGGTCTCAAAAGTTAAATCTAAAGCTGGCAGTTGAAAATAAGTATTTTGGAATTTTCCACTTTTGAAAATTAGCTCCTCATATATGGATTAGTTTCGTTAATGCGAGTATTAATGAAAAATACGAAGTTATGTATTTTTTTAACGCATTTTCATAAATATTGACTTGAGGTGTGCCGCGAAAATTTGGAAACCCGTGTGCCGTGGACGGAAAAGGTTGCGGAGCACTGCTCTAGATGACGAGAGATATGTATTGGTACGGTAAGACAAATAACAATGTATTTTAGTTCTACATACATTTTATATATTTGTTGATAGCTATTTCGGCTTACGCCTTCGAAGTTATAATATTTCCGGCATAACGGTATTCGGGGTGTTATAGAATCATTATTATTGTTTGGTACAATTACCCTTTCATTAAATTATTATCGTTTCTAAGCTTTCAAAAAGTAATGTGTATTTTTTAATGTAAAATAATTTGTTCCTATATATTTGGATCAGAAAGTTTTGAAGCCTATTTATACTTAAATAGGTTACGATAAAGTATACAATCATTTTAAAAATGTTAATCGAAAAACAGACTCAGAAATCTTTTTTTTACTCGTTACCTTGTACTCAATGAATTCTAATATTTTGTACCCGACTGATGAAATTGTCTTTTTAAGGTTACCGCTAGACTCATCCACTTTGACTTGACTGATTTATTCGATAAGCTTTTTCACATTTTTGTTTTGTATTTCATTCGTTCTGACTAATGAAAAACCAAAGTAAATATAACATTTATGTTTTATTAGCTGATTCAGTTGCTTTACATGCGGCTATCAGCTTGGTTGGTAGATGGAGCTTTTCATTATATGCACATAGGTACGTTGACAAGAAAAAGCATAAAGAATGTACTGAGAAATGGTACTAAGCTTGTCAATATTAAAATTCTCTGCTACATTGGACAGGAATAAAAATATTTTGTTGATTTATATTTATTCACATCTATACTATTTACTTTATGTTTTAAGGTCTTATTCGAATAAAAATGGAGACATTCATTTTTAATTTATTGAAATGCGAATTGATTTCAGAAATTTTGATAGTGGATTTCCTTTCCATTATTGGCATTATTGGCCGAACGAAAGCTCCCAAAGTTGAAAATTTGATTTGTTTCGCTATTTGTTACGACAAAAATAATTCTGATACAAAGCCAAATTTGCCTCCAACATTGGCTTATTTTATATCATCAAAATTTTAAATATAAATATAAGGTTTTTGCTTCATGGTGACCGGTAAAATACCTTAAGTATTATAGCTATACATATCTATATAGATACATAGCACGGCGAGCTGAATACAAGTTTTTTATAATAAGCATTAATATTTATATATATATTTTTGATTGGAGTAATTACGTAATTTTCATTAAATGGATTAATATTTGTTAGGTCATTAATGAGGCTATTTCCCTTATTATAATATATATATATTGATTTCCAATTGTTCCAGTGCGTTGGGCAACCATATATCAAAAATGAAGGCATACTGAGATTGTAATATAAAATTATATGATGGGACACGATGAAGAAATACCAAAGTATTTTAGTTCTACAGAAATTATATGATATTTTTTTGATAGCAATTTATCATATAATTTCTATAGAACTAAAATAATTTGCTATTTTTTCATCGTGTTATATTGGAGTTCTACCAAGTAAATGCCAATTCGCAGTTAGCGAATGGTTAGAAGTTCGTAGGTTAGCGAATCACACAAGCCAATAAAGTTCAATAATTTTCAATCATCAAATAGTTTACTATTCAGTAAATATTTATCGATTATTTAATTCCAATTTTACAGAAAAAATGATGTCATGTGTGTAGAAATAACGAAGTGTGTACACGTGCTTAGAGTGTTGGCGTAATTGTTTGTACAGCGTAATACAGCGAAGTTAATATGCTTTAAATGCAAATCTTGAGGAAAAAGATTAAGCCAGATTCCTTCCTGGAAGACTTTATGCATGTGCCCTACAGCAGAGCTTCTCTTTGAACAGTGGCGTTTTTTGATGTTTCGTGGACTCCAAGACGTCATTTGACAGCTCGCATTAATTTTCGCTTACGAGAATATTTAAGTAGAATTGGCTTGACAGAGCCAGAAAGGGGTTGTTCCTATTTATCATCATCTTTGACTCAACACAATACTACCTTGCTCCCAATCTGTTATGGGCGAGCAATAAACTAAAGAAATTCTACAAATCAATTCGGGACTAATTTGGTGATAATTTTATTTTCCTCCTGAAAATTTTATCGTTAATATAGTATTAATTCGGGCCACGACTGGCTTTGATACATTGAGTACTCATTTGCTGATATCAATTTAAAACACATTTGTGTTTTTGATAAAAATTAAATAAACATTATTACGAATTTTATATTATAATTATGATCAGCAATTTTAGGCACGAAAATATTAGCAGGCACTGCCAATAAACTGCCTTATTAAAACCACTTCAGTTTCTCTGTTATTGCAACGTTTAAAAAAATGTTCAATATGTTATATCTTTTGGGGATAATTACACAGCAAAAAATAAACAAGAATAAATGACTACAGAAAAGAGTTACATTTCATTCTTTTGTTTTCTGTCACAGAATGAAACATTTATTATTCCTTTTTCGATATTGGCGATAAAAAGGGGGTTATAATCTGTTTTAAACTAAAATAAACATATTCAGTGAGAAGAGTTATAGTATGAGGCAGTATTTATAATTTATCAAATATTAATGTTGCTAACTCTACTTGTTTAGAAAAGTTAGTTCAGCCATCGAAATTAATTAAATGCAAGTGGAGGTCCTGAGTTGACCATGTAATATACATATATTATAGTATCCCAGAACGCCAACAAATAAGATAATATGAAAGTTAACAACTAGGTTCATAAAAAAAATTTGATAATTTGAATGCTTTTCCATTAATTTTTGAGTGGCTAAATGATATATGTAGGTATCTATTTTCTAAATATAAACTTCATTCGAAAGTAATGGATTGTCATATTATTTTAATATTTTGGAATACGGTTCTGGTCTTTGGCATTATTGCGTTTGATGTATATTCTGTATATAAAGCCCGTAGAGTATTTGAAAGTGATTCAGTTTTAGAATGGATAAAGTAGACTTTGCGTTAGTATGTATACTGGTGTACGTGATTATGGGCGTCAAACATTGTTCTTCATTTGATAATATGAACATTTTAAAAAATTGGGTGGGTAAACAAAAATGTTTTTAAATATTGGAAACCGATGATATTTTTTTTTATCCATCGATTGATAATATGAAGCATGCCATGTTAATATATTACACTATATTATTAACATATTTTATAGTCAGTAGACTAACACTTTCAGTCAGTCAATCAGTCTAAATATGTAATTGTTTTCTTAAAATATATACAATTAAAATTTTTGACGGTGATTCTAAGCCGTCATCGACTACAGGACGTTAACAGAAATTTCAACAAACATGCGTATTTAGATTGAAAATAGTGTTCAATTAAGCTTTAATGCATAAAATTAATAAACTAAACAAAAAAATCTGTGTTTTGAATGCAAACTTGCCACGAGGATACACTGTGGAGCGGTAATTTCATGAAGTTTCATAAACTTATCGTTTTTGCGGCTTGCATACTGGATGCATGTTGGATCTCTTTTTAGATTTTTGCATTTGTCAAATCCTTGCATGAGAATATTGAATACAGTGTAGGAATCGGGGAATCATTCACTGAATGTTGCATTCAAGGCTGTGTGGCACTGAATTAGTCTTTAATTGTTTTGCATTAAATTTGACAAATCTGTCGAGATATCCATAGATCGAGATCATTGCTGGGCTAGGAGCTAAATCGGGTTGCATTGGTCTGAAGATAAATGCGAGTTATGCCAATGTGATATGTAACCAAACTTTTCAAGACAGAAAGGGTTGACAACTTTACTTGCCTCGGTATACACATCATGGAAGATAGAAACACACTTTAATATTTTTGAATTAATCTGTATACTTTTTCTTCTATTTTCTAGGGCCCCACCGTCACTGCGTATTCAGATTTTTTTGTTTGTAGAGGGCCCAAAAGTATAAATTTGACCGAGATTCACTTGGAATTGATTTGGGAGAAAAATAAGCACGCGGTGGTCACCGGAAACTACTCATTGGCCAAGCATACTAACGGTGCTAGTACGGTAAGATTTTTTGACATAATTAGTGATAAACATAATTTTAAATTTAATTTAGTCTTTTAATGTTGATATGCATTCACTGACCATTTTTCTCTAGCTTAAGCACTGATAACTGTTCGGTGTTTTGGGTGTTTTGAATAAAACCTGTATTTGTTAATATTTATTGTTCGATATTAGAATACTCATTATTTTATTATTCGATTTTCGAACATTCAAAATTCTTTTATTCTTACAATTTCATAATTCAAAAATACATTTTCAATGATATTCAAGATAAGTCAACGCATTGGTTTTAACTTTTAAAATCATTCGTGAGTGTAATTATTTTTGATATTCAGTAGAAACGGGTATTTTCCAGGATTAAAATAAATCCTTGATGTTGTCATGTTACATTTGATGAATAACAAAAAAATGAAATGCTTTCACTGCATTTTCGATAACGTTTAATACCATATATATTTACCAAATATAGGAAGGTAGTAGGTATTAAGATTGAGTGTACTTGAAACTTTATTTTTGCCAAAACGTTTCAATCAAAAACCAGTTAACCGTTATTACCAGCTGGCGTTTTGAGTAAGTATTGAAAACACCACAATTTATATCATTTATATCAAAATTTTGTGTTACCGCGGTGTTCTTAAATAAAGAATAATATTTATTTTAACGAATAAATTATTCGATATTCGAATATCAAATATGACTGATATGTACTACATTTAAAATGGAATCCCCAATTAAAACTATTATTAATTATTTTTAATTGTTTTAATTGTTTTAACTGTTCCCCATAGATGGAAGTAGTTGTTCACAATTTGGATAAAAATCATAATTGGAGGAAGCTTTATTATTTGAAGGATACTACAATTTGCACTCCTTCACAAGAATTCGTTCAAATTCTCTTTAGCCAAGTAGCTGAATTTGATAGTAATTGCAACCTTAAAAAGGTTTGATATGTTTTGAAATACAGCATCTTGTATATATTATATTAGTATTCTCTAACGAATAAAATATTGTGTTTTAGTAGTCCCTGTTTTGTTTGAACTATCGAAATGCACGAAGTCAATGGCAATCTAATTCATGTTACTAGTGAAGTTCTAATATTTTTGGCATAACGGCATTCAAGGGGTTGTAGAATCATTATTATTTTGATGAAATCACCCTTCAATAAAAAACATTTTTGAACGGCTTATTAGCGTTTCTAATCAATCAAAAAGTTAACTGGAGTTTTTCCTTAAAATAACTTTTAAGTTTTAAGATAATATTATATTTGGGTGTGAAATGTACTCCTGATTACATGAGATTAAATATTCAAGCATTACATTTTTATCACAAAAAAAATCAGATTTTTCTTACCCTCTCCATTATACTGATTTTTTTTTCTTTTTTTAGGTTACCAACAGACTCGTCCGCTTTGATTTGACTGATTTTTTCAATACGCTTTTTCGAAACAACGGATTTTATACTAAATATAAGTTTAAGGTTAGCGCTTATAACGTAGAAGGAAACATTTTTTGTATTTCATTTGTTTCAAAAAATGAAAAACTTAAGTAACACATAAGTATTTATATTTTTTCTAGCGGATTCAGTAGTTTTACATGTGATATCGTAAGGTTTTTAGTCTGGTCTGTAGATGGAGCTTATCATAATATTCCATTAACGTTGGCAAGAAAGAGCTTTTGTATTGTGGTACTATGCTTTTTTTTTCATGATCGGTCCGTGGCGCAGTGTCAACGCTGTTGACTTGCGTGCCGGACAACCTGGGTTCGATTCCAGGTACAAGCGGTTTTTTTCAGTCGATAAATCTGTTCAGAGGCCTGAGTGTTTGTGTTGTTGAAAATCCCTTTCCACCTAACCGATCCCAAAGAGCGACGCATAGTGACAGAAATTAGCTAATCACTAGTCCCGTCTTAGTCCTCGTATCGTTTCTATCCCTACTCCCTTCGAAAAGGTCAGGTTTAAGCAACAGAGTAACAAGCAGTTCTCGTGTAAAAACAGGTTATTATTTTTAGCGACATATTTTATAACATCATAATTTTGAATTTGTAAATGATGTTTTTGCTTCATGGATACAAAACCTAAGGTATTAAAAGCCTTTTGACATTTTACTGGCTAGAAATTTATATGTTATCTTATTAAATGTAGTAAATAGTGATTATTTATGAATCCGAAAGAAAATACCTTATCAATTATTTTTGCGCTACATTAAAAAAAAGATGTGTATAGTTATTATGGAAACATAAAGATATCGTTGAAAAAAATAAACTTTGATGTTCCGCGGATCATAGTTTGGGGAACCCTGTATAAGCTTTGTAACATTTAAAAAACACATGATTATACATGCTTGTGCATAGAATTGTCAACAATCATGTTCTTCTTTTATACTAAAATCACTGAATACCATCCTTATGGATACTGCCAATTGCGCTGTATCAGATAAATCTGTCGACTCATCTAGTTGCAACGAGAACCATTCATACTTTTCCATATCATTATTCAACTGACTTTGTAAATCAGTTGACATCTTCTGGATTCTCACAGTAGCAAACATCTTCTGGATCAACTAAGCAAATAAATTCGAGTATAATTTCAAGAAAGAGCATTAAGAATGTGGCTTTTCTGTGCACGATATCGATATTATGATTCGGTGCTGGATTTAACAGGAGAAATATGTATTTTGTTGATTTATATTTAGTCACATCATTTACATACATTTTCATTTTCGTAGTTTATCACCGACTTTTAGTCGCTCAATTTAAATGAATCTGAATAGTTTATCTATAAATTTTCTGTAAAAATATGAATAATACTAATAATAAATAAAGAAATATAAAGATATCGTTGAAAGTAATTCAAGTTCTTTTTAAAATGTTTCCATGTTAATAAAGTAATGATATTTTACTGTTATATTTTACTTTTAATTGTAAATTGTCAAAAAGATGTCATAATAAATAACACTGAACTGTTGAATAAAATCATATTAACGGTTATCTTCTAAATTAAACAAATGAATAAATAGAAATAATTTTCAATAAATTGTCAGAAAGACATTCCATTTCACTTTTATAATATAAAGATTAAAAATTTGGCGGTTTTCCCCAAAAAAAAAATGTTGTATAGTTTTTTTAAAACTATGCATCGTTGAGAAATGGGAGAATTGGTTGCATCACGTACTGCGGAAACCTCAGGAGAGCCTTAACCATGCATGTATTTTCTTCCGGCCGGTGGGATTCCGGTGTCCTGGGTACCATTGGGTCTATCCATAGTATGGTGAAGATACTCGGTAGAAATGAGGAATTCTAGCATATCATAGGAGGAAGCAAAGCAAATGATAGGTGATAGAAAATTGATTTGGTTCATTCCTTATTTTATAGTAACAAAAATTATAAAACATTTTTAGTACTTATTCCACATAAAATTAATTGGATTAATTGGACCGGTTGCGCTCATTGCGAGTATTATAAAAGTATAAAACCGGTTTTGATTATGTTTATTATGAAAATGAAAATAGTTGGGGAGGCGGGGTCCAAAGTAACACTTTTGATAGTTGTGTACATCGTATCGTGACAAACTGAATACATTTAGAATAAAACGAATAACTTGTTTAGGTAGCTTCTCTATTTGTTTATAATTCTACAAATACTTTTTTTGTGTAACCAAAAGCGTTTCGTAGCTATGGAAGATTACCAAGAACATCACCAGTGTTACAGCTGACACCAATGCCGGGGTCAGTTATAACAAACACCGAGGTCGAAAGTAACATCGTAAAATATTCCATTAAATAAAATAAAACCAAAAATAATTTTAAACAATATATAAAAATGTCTAAGAATATTATTTTAAAAGAACCAAATGGAGAATAAGTGGAAGTTAATCACTAATTTGGCAACAAAAAAATATATATGTTTTCAAATTCGCAATTTTATTGTTAAAAAAAGACAGACAGTACAAACATACAAAGACGAGTACACAATTACATCAACAAGAAGATACAAATTGTTAAGATTCACAATTGAGGCATATATTGTTAATTAACCCAAATTAACACAGTTACTTTGGACCCAGGACGTTTTGTTACTTTCGACCGTAACCACGTTTTGTCTGATTTATATCAAACTAGTATTGCTACCCGGCGTCGCTCGGACTAAGCGACCAATAATTATTTAATGTTACATCATTCGACATAATTATATCACAAAATCTAACATCCAAAATAGAGTTAAAATAAAATCACTAACTTTATTTAATTTTATGACAGCCCCATTCTCGCCCATTAAAATGTCCAAATTCAAGGAAAAAATCTAATTTGTTGACAAAGAAATGTCAAATAATACCTTCACGTAAATAAGAACATTATTATATTAATAAAAGCCGGGAAAAGTTCAGTAGAAGACTAATTTATTACATGTTAACTAAATATCTTCGCCGATAAAAATTCAAACATATTATCTTTCATATTAGTTTTTATGGCAACTTAATGACCAACAATGCAAAAGGGAATTACAGACCCACAGACATACAATACGCCGTTTCGGTTTGTATATATAAGATTATTAAAAAACGACAATGGTAACGTTAAATCTGAAAACTACTATGGACAATAGCATTTACGACGTTTCCAAAGTAAGATTAAAATTACCAGTAAAGTGTTCACAAAAACAATGCTAAACAAAATACTTTCCTGAGATGTAAAAATTCACAAAATTCAATCTCTCAAGCGTGCGCGACATGACACAGCTGGAAATTTACCGAATAAGTGGGGACTTGTGGAAACCGGATTGATCTTCATCATTGCTTTTTCAATAAAGTGTATGTGGGAGGAGCAGGGGTCGTTGTTACTTTTGACCCCGCTCTCCCCTACAAGAATATTGTGACTTAAATATTTAAATCGACTTACAACCTTTCATAATTTCTCAGTTAAATATAGATCGGTTGTGTATTTTTCAAAAAAGAGTAGTAGCATTTTTTCGGTATCTTTATCATTAAATCATTATTTAACGAAACTGTTAAAAGATGTCACTGCTACAAGAATTGAATTCGGTTCGAAAATCGGGTAAGCCCGCGGGCCCAAACCCAGCCTGGCCTGTGTGTCGGGTCGGGCCGGGTATCGAACGATTAGATTCGGGCCAGGGTCGGGCTCGAGCCTGGGTACAGAGCAAATAAAAACATGAATCCAATTATTCCGGATGTATATGCAATTATCGTAAATCTAAATTCCATACATTGAAAAGTTTTTACGAAAATATTATAAATGTTTATTAAAATTTTTTTGAAAATTTTAAAATACTGCCGGGCTCCTGGTAAGATGTTCGGGAATGGGCCTCGAGCTCGGGTCGGACCGGGTCGGATATTTTCAGGCTCGTACTAAGTGTGCGTACTACCGACGAAGTTTGTACACGTGCTTAGAGTGTTGGTATACTTATTTGGACATCGTAATACAGCGAAGCTAATATGCTCTTAATGCAAATCTTGAGGGAAAAGAAATTAAAACAGATTCCGTCCTGGAAGACTATATGTATGTAACCTACAGTAGAGCCTCTTGTTGAACAGTGGTGTTTATTGATACTTTCGATGGTTTCGGTTGTAACTTTGTGGAAGTTCATTTTAATATCAAATTTAAAATTACTTTGAATGATTGCATCAATAGAAAAATTACAACATTTTTAGTCTTGGCTCACTTCACCTCTCAAAAGCTCACTTTTTCTCAATCGCGGTCGAAGACGATCAGTTAAACTAAACCTGTGAACGAGTTATTTATTTATGTTCTTACAAATTTCTTTACAGTTTTCTCAGTTTCAATTGTATATGAATTTTTCACGCATGCAGTAACGACGATCACTGCACCAAAAAGCACACGGATTACACCTTCCATTCTTACGGTTTATGGTATATACTAACTACCTGAAGAGAATTTTTGAAATGCATTAAAAGAAGCCAAATGAAGTGAACGGAAGTTGAACCAATTAATTAATAGTTATATTTAAAATATGTACGCCTGACTCTGATTTTCAAGTAGATACCATTTTAATTCACTTTGGCCACTCAACGACAAAAATACATCAACTATTACAATCGTTTATTTTCATAATATGATTTTTTTCAAATACTAGCCTGGTACCCTGTTGTCAACGCTTCTAGGCGTTCTTTCTATTAATATAAAATTTAAAATAACTTTGATTATTCCACGTATTGTGCTACTAACTGTGACACGTGTTTCGCCCCTTTCAGAGGCATCTTCAGACTTACTATCGCAACGTTTGCTTAAGTAATGAAGCAAGATTGATTCTAACATTTTAAATTATGAAATTACAAAATGGATTTCTGGTTTCTTTCCTTTTTAAAAGAAGCAAGGAGGGGTGATAGAATCAAAACAAAGCAAATAAATAATGATACTAATGAGCTGCAATCAATCAGATTGGGATTTTTCCCTTTTAAGTGGTTATAGAATCGAAACAAAGCAAACAAATAATTTTATTTATTATGACGTTGAACATTACAAACTATTAAACTAATGAGCTGCAATCAATCAGATAGGTTAGCGGTTTCTCTATTAATTGGAAACAATGTAAGTAATGGCGAGCAACCTGTCATATTAAGAATATTATTTAACGTGTCACAGATAGTAGCACAATACGTGGAATAATCAAAGATATTTTAAATTTTATATTAGTGCTTGTTGATGGTTCATGGACTTCAAGGCGACATTTGACAGCCCGCATTAATCTTCGATGTCGAGAATATTGGAGTAAAATTGACTTGATAGAGCTAGAAAGAGGGGTACGTTCCTATTTATCATTACCTTCGACTCATCACCATACTATCTTGCTCCCAATCTAAAGTCGTACTTTCTTTCAACCTGTTATGGCAGCCAAGAAACTATAGAAATTCTATAAATCGTTCCGTGTCTTATTTGGTGATGGTATTATTTTCCTCCTGAAAATTTCATCGTTAATATAGTATTTCATTGTTGGCGTTTTTAATTATTAATTTGGGCCACGTCTGGCTCTGATGTCACATTAAGTACTCATTAGATGATATCAATTAAAAACACATTTGTGTTTTTGTTAAAAATAAATATCCATTGATACACATTCTATAGTAGTAAGTAATAGTAATATTAATGATCACCAATTTTAGGTAGGAAAATATTAGCAGGGACTGCCAATTAACAGCCATACAAAAAAAAACTGTTTCTCTTCTACTGGATTGGTAAAAAAAATTGTTAATGTGTAGTATATATGCATGCGACTACTTTTTTATGTAAATTAAATAAGTGACAATTACACAGCAAAAAATAAACGAGATTAAATACGTAAAGAATTGAATTAGATATATATTTTTTTTGTTATCTGTCACAAAATGAAACAATTTTTTTTTATTTTCGCTTATTATTTGGTGAGGATGACAAAAGGGTGTTAAAATCTGTTTTTTTTAAACTAAAATAAACATATTCAGTTAGGAGAGTTATAGTTTGAGGCAGTATTTATTAACTATCTCATCTTTATCTTTAGTCATCGTCTTAAGTCGATACGCATTCAACGTTTGACCTCGATTTCAGATTTTCGAAAATTGACTTAAATATTCATTTTTAATATTACCGATATGTCAACGAAAAGAAAACGTATCGTAGTTTCATAAAAGACAAATTGGATATAATCGATGCGTTGAAACAGGTTGAATCGGGACGTTTTTTGTCTAATAAATATGGTGTCGGAACGTCAACGATCTCGGCTGTAAAAAAACAAAGTGAAAAAATATTTTGAAGTTTACCAATTGTTTAATGCCAGAAGATGGAAGCTGAGAGCGTAAAGTTATGAAAACATTACGAAATGAAGAAATTGAAGAGTGTATTTTTATGTGGTTCATACATCAATGGACAGCCAATATCTGGTCCATTACTATGTGAAAAAGCAATAGTTTTCAATACAAGATTAAATGGAGATCCCACCTTCAATGTAAGCTCAGGCTGGCTTGAAAAATTCAAAGGACGACATGGTACCAGGGAACTTGAGGTTCATGGGGAAAGGCTTTCTGCTGACATACCTTCGGCAAACACTTTCATTGACACATTGAAGTTGTTTGTGGAGAAAGAAGGATTCGGCGAAGAATTTATTTACAATGCTGACAAGAGAGGTTTAAATTGGAATAAACTACCCAACAAATCTTTGACTTCAAGACGTGAAAATACTGCAGCAGTGTACAAAACTAGTAATGAACGTGTCACCATAATGGTGCGTGCCAATGCATCCGGCAGACTTCCACTGTTTGTCATTGGGAAATCAAAGAACCCCAGATGCTTCAAAAATATCAAACATCTTCTGGTTGAATAGGATCATCAGAAAAAAGCTTAGATGAATGGTGAAATTTTTAAAAGATGGTTTGAAAAACAGTTAATTCCGGAAGTGAATAAATATCAAATTCCATGGATAGAAGAAGAAAAACGTTATTATTACTAGACAATGCTCCGTCCCACCCATCGAAAATTGATTTTTTCTTTAAAAAATAATTTATTATTAAAGCCATGTATAAGAAATAAAAATGATTTATACTCGTCTTTTCCTGTCAATTATGATTTTTTCGATTATCCAGATTTGTCCTTATCCGGACTACCTTCATCCCCAATCAGTCCGGATAATCGAGGTTCTACTGTATTTCATTTGAGGTCTATTTAGTATATAATGCGCGTAAAGAGTTTTTAAAAGTAATACAGTTTTAGAATGGATAAAGTAAGCTTTACGTTAGTTTGTATACTGGTGTACGTGATTGTGGGCGTTAAAAGATGTTCTTCAGTTGATAATAAGAACATTTTAAAAAATTGGGTGGGTGAATAAAATATATTTTTCAACCGTATTTCTTAGAAAGCAATACTTATCCATATTTTTAAATATTGAAAACCGATGATTTTTTTTATCAATCGATTTATATTTCTGTTTGTTGACATTCTATTACACTGCATTCATTATTAACATACTTTCTAGTCAGTAGACTAAAACTTCCAGTCAGTTAATTAGTAATCAGTTTCATATTTTTCTGAATAATAATTTTCTTAGAATATATAAAAATAAAAATATTGACAGTGCTTGTAAGCCGTCATCGACTTCAAGACGCGCGTCCTTACGCGAGATTTCAACAAATATGCGTATTTTGATGAAATTGTCTTTGTGCATAAATGAATCAACTTAACGGAAAAATCTGTGATTTTAATTCAAACTTGCACTAAGCTCCACTGTGAAACGGTATTTTACCCCGAAATTTCATGAAGCGTCATAAACTAATATATTTATTAGAATAGTAAACACCGTTTTTGCACCTTGCATCCTGGATGCATGTGAGATCCATTTTTAGATTTTTGAATTGTTTTAATTTTTATTTTATTGAATTGGGGACTCATCCACTGAATGGTTTGGGGTCACAACCGAAGCGTGACAGGGTTACGTTCAAGACTGTGTGGCATTGGATATGGCTGTGGCCATATGATCCGCATAGTGAACGAATATGGACAAAAACAAATTTCATATCATTGAATTCATCTGTATACTTTTTCTTATATTTTCTAGTGCCCCACCGTCACTGCGTATTCAGATTTTTTTGTTTGCAGAGGGCCCAAAAGGATCAATTTGACCGAGTTTCACTTGGAAATGATTTGGGAGAAAAATAAGCACGCGGTGATCACTGGAAACTACTCATTGGCCAAGCAAACCAACGCTTCTGGTACGGTAAGATTTTTTAACTTAGTGATATGCATAATATAGTTGGAATCTAAGTTTAGTTAAGTCTTTCAATGTTGATATGGGTTCATTGACAATTTTTCTCTAGCTTAAGAACTAATTATATTTAGCTTCTAGCAAGATATGATCTTTTGTGAGCGTTTTGAATAAAGCCTGGGATTAAAAATATTTGTTGTTCGATATTAGAATACTCATTATTTGATTATTCGATATTCGAACATTCAAAATTCTATTATTCCAACCATTTCATAATTCAAAAACACATTTTCAATGATATTCAAGAGAAATCAACGCATTGTTTTTAACTTTTACAATCTCACGCGAGTGGAACTATTTTTGATATTCAGTAGAAACGGGTATTTTCCAGGATTAAAATAAATCCTTGATGTTGTCATGTTACATTTGATGAATAACAAAAAAATGAATTTCGATTACGTTTAATACCATATATTTTTACCAAATATATGAATGTGGTAGGTATTAAGATTGATCGTACTTGAAACTATAATTTGACAAAACGTTGCAATCTAAAAACACGGAGTTATTACCAGCTTGCGTTTTGTAAGTATTAAAAAAAATCGACAATTTATATCTTATATTATAATTGTTTATTTTAAAAAAATAGTGTCACTATGGTGTTCTTAAATAAAGAACATTATTTATTTTAACGGATAACGTTAGATAGAATATGAGTCGAATGGAATTCCCAATTAAAACTATTAATAATAATTATTGGTGTTTGAAAATATTTTTTTCTGTTCCCCATAGATTGAATTAATTGTTCACAATTGGGATAAGAATCATAATTGGAGGAAGCTATATTATATGAAGGAGACGAAAATGTGCCCTCCTTCACAAGAATTTGTTCAAATTCTACTTAGCCAGATAGCTGAATTTGATAGTAAATGCACCCTTCAAAAGGTTTGATATTTTTTGAAATATAGCATCTTGTATATTTTATTATTCAGTAACGGATATAATATAGTGTTACAGTAGTCCCTGTTTTGTTTGAACTATCGAAACACACGACGTCAATGGTAATCTAATTTATTTTACTTGTGAGGTTCTAATATTTCATAACGGTATTCAAAGGGTTATAGAATTATTATTATTTAATGAAATCACCGTTAATTTAAATACATTTTTTTGAACGGCTTATTAGCGTTCCTAATCCATCAAAAATTTATCTAGTTTTTTTCCATAAAATAACATGTTATAAGATAATATTATATTTGGGTCGGAAATTTGTGAAATCTACTCATTACACGGGATGAAATATACAAGCATAACATTTTAATCACAAAAAAACTCAGATTTTTTTTACCCTCATTATAACCCTTTTATATTATACCGAATGAATTTTTATATTTTTAACCCTACTGTTTTTTTTTATTTTTAGGTTACCCATAGATTCGTCCGCTTTGATTTGACTAATTTTTTCAGTACGATTTTTCGAAACAATGGATTTTATACTAAATATAAGTTGAAACTTAACGCTTATACCAAAGAAGGGAACTTTTTTTGTATTTCATTCGTTTCGAAAAATGAAAAGCTTAAGTAACACATAAATATTTATATTCTACTAGCGGATGCAGTAGTTTTACATGTGGCATCGTAAGGCTTTCGGCCTGGCTGGTAGATGGAGCTTATCATTATATTCTATTTACGTTGACAAGAAGGAGCTTTTTTACTGTGGTACTAAGCTTTTTTATGCATGATATCAATTTTCAATTATGTCTTACATTGGGACAGGAAAATAAATCTTATTTGTAGATTTATTGTGAGGCACATCATTTTCATCCTTTTTCATTATATTTTAAGATCTGACTGTCTTATTGAAATAACGATGAAGTCGTTTATTTTCAACTTATTGAAATGCGGAAGGATTTATACAAAATCGAATAGAGACTCCTTTTTTATTATCCGTGCCGAAGAAACAATCCAAATACTGTTATTCTGGTATCATTTGAAAAAAAGTGACATTCATAGCCACTTTTATTATAACCTGCTTTTAAAAATAAATGTTTGCGACGTCAAAAAAGCTTGTTTTTTTTTTTTAATGTAGTTCACGAATGAGAAATAAAAAAAGAGTTTGCGGATACAGCAAGAGAAAGTAATAGAAATAACGCATACAAGTTCACCGCAGGCAAACAGGCTAGTATTTGAAAATAATCATATTACAAAAATAATGTTAAATAATGTATTTTTGTTGTTGAGTGGCCAAAGTGAATTAAAATGGTAACTACTTGAAAATCAGTCAAGCGTACATATTTCAAATATAACTTTTGATTAAATGGTTCAACTTCCGTACACTTCATTTGGATTTTTTTAATACATTTCTCAAATTCTCTTTACGTAGTGCATATGTATATGTACATATATACCATAAACCGTAAGAATGGCAGGTGTAATCCGTTATGACAGGCGCCAAAAATTGCTATACAATTGAAAATGAGATGGTAAAAAAATTGTAAGTAAATAAATTACTCGTTCACAAGTATAGTTCAACTGATCGTCTTCGACCGCGATTGAGAAATAGCGATCACTTGATAGGTGAAGTGAGCGAAGACCTAAAATGTTGAAACTTTTCTTTTGTTTCAATCAGTTTTTAGTTCGTGAAGCTTGCTTAAATAAGACAGCTACATAAATGAACAGAACGAAATATTTCAGCGAAATAGTTATTGAAAAAGTGTGGGGGGGAAGGGGTGTACGCCAGAAAGTTTCGCGGAAGAGTACTCGAGAAATTTGTAAAAATTCGATATCAATTTTTGGGGGGAAGGGGGTTGTTTGGCGGGGTTGGGTTTGGGGAGCGTATGGGGGGTATGCCAAAAACCGTCGAATAAGTGAACTCGAAAAATTCTTATAGTTTAAAAAAAAAAATTGGGGGGGGTGGTCGGGGGGAGAGGGGAGGCCAGAAACCATGGCGGAGGTGCACTCAATAAATTTGTAAAGTTTCACATCGATCGGTCGAGCGGTTTAGTAGTCCATAGCGGACATACATACAGACATTCATTTTTATATATATAGAAGATAGATGTTCTTCAACAACAATACATTGCACTTTGCTAACAAACATTCACATCATGAAGATATCACGGCGAGCAGAATGCAAGTATTTTTTTTATTATAATATGCATTAAAATATTTTTTTTGATTGAGTGTAATTACGTGAGTTTCATTAAATGGTTTGATCGATGATGAAGCATAAATATTTGTTTGGTCACTAAGAAGATTATTTCCTTTATTAAATATAATAATTTTCATTTGTTTAAGTGCGTTCGGCATATGGCAAAAATGAAGGCATACTGAGATTGTTATGTAAAGTTATATGATGTGACACGGTGAAAAAATAAGAAAACGAACTCGTTCTGACGATGGCGTACGCCGAAATAGCTATCACTATATATTTTCTAAGTAAAATATATTGCTTTTCTTCACCTTGTTATAATGGAGTTCTACCAAATAAGTACCAATTCAATCAATAATTTTATGTGATTCTTATATGAAGTAGCCCGCGAATCAAAAGACTTTTCAGATTCATTTTTTAAATAATTAAATAGCCTTATTGTTATATATTTATTATTTTATTTATATTTTTAGCTTGATTTGAAATATTTCTTATTTTATGTCCCGTGTAGGTTAGCGAATCACACAAGCCAATAAAGTTCAATAATCTTCTAGTCATCAAATAGTATACCATTCAGAAAATATTTATCGTCTATTCAATACAAGTTTACAGGAAAAACTAAGTCTTAAAAATAGGTGCTGGAGATAAATCTATATGACGACCACTTTAACATCAGCCAGGATCAAAATAAATAAATTTTGAAAAAATTTGAAAATTTTGTGACACATTTGATACACTTTGATATGGTGTCCTAGTTATAAAATTAAAAATAATGACATACTTAAAATAATGGTGTGGTTGAAAATTTGTTTTTAAACGGTTGGAAAATAGATGCACATTTCAATTGAATTTTAAATCAGAATTACTATTACTTAATATTACATACTAATGATGGAAATTTAAATAAATTTACGTATAACGTATATCCGGTCATAAGAATACATTCGTCATAGAAATAGGAATAATTTAAAAGTGAAATTAAAGCTCAATGGCAAGACAAAATATACAGTTCAAAATGAGAATTTTCCCCATTAGCCTCTTCAAAACAGCTCGTCCAATATCGACTGTTTAACTTTTAAGGTGTAACTAAATGAAGAACAATGTTTGTACTACTACCATATATCAAGATCATGATCAAGACCAGTCGCGCTCATTGCGAATTTTATCGATGGATAAACACGGTTTTGATTATGATAAAGTAAATGAAATTAGTAGAAAAGTATTGTGACACAAATATTTAAATCGACTTAATATGATATGCGCACTACCGAAGAAGTGTACCGACCCGAGCCCGGGGCTCATTGCCGAACATCTTACACCACCCAAGCCCGACAGTTTTTTCAATTTTTCAACAAAAAATTATGTATGTGATTTAGATATACAATAATGGCGTATACATCCGGAATAATCGGATTTATGTTTTGTTATTTGTATTCCCAGTCCCGAGCCCAGCCAGGGCCCGAATTCAAACCTTCGTTTCCCGGCTCGACCCACGCTCATGCAGACCTCTAGACACGTGCTTAGAGTGTTGGGTACTTGTTTGTACAGCGTAGTACACCGAAGCTAATATGCTCTAAATGCAAATCTAGAAGAAACATACTAAGCCGGATTTCTTCCTGGAAGATTATTTACGTGTATCCTACAGGCAGCGCTTCTCGTTGAACAGTGTCGTTTTTTGATGTTTTGAGGACTTTAAGACGGTATTTGACACTCCGCATTAATCTTCGCTGTCGAGAATATTGGAGAAGAATTGGCTTGATAGACCCAGAAAGGCGTAAATTCCTATTCATCACTATCTTCGACACAACACTATTTTGCTCCCAATCTGACGTCGTATATTCGATCTATCTATTATGGGCGCCCAAGCAACTATAGCAATTCTACAAATCATTTCGGTACTTATTTGGCATTATTTTCGTCTTGAAAATGTCATCGTTAATATAGTATTTTATTGCTGGCGTTTTTAATTATTGGTTTTGGCCATGACTGGGCTACATTAAGTACTCATTTGATAATATCAATTTAAAATGTGAAATTAAATAATTAAAAAAAACATTTGTGTTTTTGATAAAAAAATATATTCATTGTTACAAATTCTATATTACATGTATGTTTATGATCAACAATTTTAGCTACGAAAATGTTAGCAGCGATTGCCAATAAGTTGCCTTATCAAAACCACTTCGGTTCCTCTGCTGCTGGAATGATTAAACAAATTGTCGATATTTTATATCTGTCTACGCGAATATTTTGTTTATCTATCAAAATGGTGTGCCTGTATCGGGATGAAATTAAATTGAAGACAATTTCACGGCAAAAATTAAACAAGACTTAACCAAACAGAACCATAAAACTAAACAAAAGAGTTACAAATCATTTATTTGTTATCTAACAAAAAATTAAACATTTTTTGTTCCATTTTCGATAATGGTGTTAGAAAAGGGGGCTTATCTGTTTTTTTTTTTAATACAAATCAAAATATTCGGTGAGAAGAGTATTAGATTCAAGCAGTATTTATTATCTATCAAATAGGAATGTTGGCAACACTACTTGCTTAGCCTTAGTTAGTTGAGCCATTGAAATTAATTAAATTAAAATGAAGATGATACCGTCATAACCATTGCTATATTTCCTTATTATTATTGATACAATTATTTGTATTTAATTTTTTTCTTTTGAAAGAGAAACAATGATAATTTAAAGCGGTTGACTGAGGATACTCCACTACTTGACACGATACTTTGAAAGATGGCGAGTTACGGGTATTTTTTTTAACAAACGTATTTGATAATTTCTTGTTATATTAAATTATACACATAATCAAGGCACATAGACAAATTAATCAGGGGTTTGATGAGATTACTATTTATTGTACGAACGTTAATGTCGGTAGCAAGGGAATGCTGTTAGAATGAGATATATCTATTAAAAAAAATTGTGAGCACCAAGAAAGAGATTGAACCATCGAACCACGATAAAATATATTATATTATCCCAGCACGATGCCAAATAATATATGTAATATGAAAGTTAATTATGTTCATTAGAAAAAAAGTAATAATTTGAATGCTTTTCTATTTATTTCGGAGTGGCTAAATGATATGTAGGTATCTATTATCTAAATATAAACTTCAATCAAAAGTAATGGATTAACATCATATTTTAATATTTTGGTAAACGATTCCGGTCTATGATATTATTGCATTTGAGGTCTATTCAGTATATAAAGCCCGTAGAGTTTTTAAAAGTAATACAGTTTTAGAATGGTTAAAGCAAGCTTTGCGTTAGTTTGTACACTGGTGTACGTGATTGTGGGCGTTAAATATTGTTGTTCAATTGATAATATGAACATTTTACAAAATTGGGTCGGTAAATAAAATATTTTTTCAAACCGTATTTCTAAGAAAATAAAACGCAACCATATTTTGAAATATTAAAAACAGATGATATATTTTTTGATCTATCGATTGATAATATGAAGCATTCCATGTAAATATATAGCACTATATTATCATACTTTCTATCTAGTCAGTAGATTAAAACTTCCAGTCAGTTAATCAGTAATCAGTTTCATAATTTTCTGAATAATTGTTTTCTTAGAATATATACCATAAAATCTCTGACAGTGACTGTAAGCCGTCATCGACTACAAGACGCGCTTCGTTATCAGAGATTTAAAAAAATGCGTATTTTGATTGAGAAATAGTGTTAAACTGAGCTTTAATGCAGTGCTCCGCAACCTTTTTTCTTCCGCCGCACACTTGGGGTTTTCCCAAAATCTCGCGGCACACCACTAGTCACTATTTATAAAAACGTGTATATATAAATTTTTCATAACACGCAATAATTAATCAAAATATGCATACACCAAAACTGTGTAAAAAAGATAAGGTGCACATAAAAACATGCTAGATTAGTTCCATTACTGAAAATCGAAATACGAAATTCCCGAACTCAATAATAAATCGAATTTATTTATTATTCATACATAACAATATGTTATACAACTATAAAATTTTAATAGCTTTCGTTTCAAATCCAATTAAGCACAGAAATATATATTCATTCAGTTTCGCTATTTGATAAGAAACGTGCCTGTTAACGGTTATTTTTCGTTGGCAAAAAACAATTTTCATCGCTAGAAATATTTAATGGAGAGTAATCTTCGGGAGTATCTTGGAAAATATTAGCATTTGGTGTTTTTTTGTTTCACTGATTTTGAATATGAAGTCGGTTATCATTTGCTGTGATTTAATTTTTGTTAGCTCCTTGTATAATTCTTGATAACGAGACTTCATCATTTTTAAGTATTTTTTCTCGTTCGATATTGTCATCAATTAATAT
Source organism: Himalopsyche kuldschensis (assembly GCA_028554975.1). NCBI lineage: Eukaryota > Metazoa > Arthropoda > Insecta > Trichoptera > Rhyacophilidae > Himalopsyche > Himalopsyche kuldschensis. The sequence continues at coordinate 26,100 of JAHFWI010000100.1, forward strand.
ATAATAATATATGAGAATATGAGAATTACGCAATTTTTTTATTGATATGTACATATTTAAAAAAAATTGATTGTTTGAAAGCCGTTTTGAAGCAAAACCATCAATGTAAAAAAACATGAAGCTTTATAAAGCTGTGTGAATTGTATACCAACCAGCACATAAAAAATATACAGTTTTGAGATCGACAAAATTTATGGTTTTCTTTATAAAATAAAATACAAATTTTATTGTATTGTATTTACTTGTTTAATCAATATTACACATACTTACAAGATAACTATAGGCACTTGGCGTTCGTAATTAATAGGAGCTGAGAAAATCTTTTTCGCACAAATATGCTGTCAGAAATGGAAGCAGAACTTCAAAAGCCCTGTCGAAAATTTGAGGGTATTTTTGAGACTGACATCTATAAATAAACCAATGAGTTGAGATTTAGCATTTCGAAGAGATAAAGTTCCTGTTGATTTTTCAGCATTGACCACAAAAGGATTTTGAGTCCGTTTGTTTTGCTCCGTATTTATTTTCATAAATTTTGTCGGATGACATATGGTCAATGCATGTTTGACAGCTTCGACTAACAATGGTACTCTTGATTGAATTTGCATTTACTTGTTTTAAATCCATAATTACACGTTTTTCAATTTTTTAGCTACACAAAGCTCAAGTATAGATTACAAAAATCTTTCTACAGGTATTCCTCGGATTACGACTGTTCACACATACGACTAAAAAAATAGCATTTCAAAAAAAAGTTGCATCTTCGAATTTGATACATTTAATACTTTCGATGGATTCGGCGGTTTCTTTGTGGAAGTTTATTTTATTATAAAATTTAAAATAACTTTGATTTTTCCAATTACATCATTTTATATCGAGACATTTATTTTTACTCATAATAAGGCATACGCATTTAATTTCTTCAGTGAATAATCAATAAATCATGCCCATAATAAGTGGTAAACGGAGTAAATGTGATAAAAAAGGAAAAACGTGAAATAATTTAACAATATTGGAGTGGTAAAATATTGAAGGACATATTATGTAGTTCGCGATATGCAACAAACGATCGAAACCCCCTTTGCCTTGAAACCATAAAGGAAAAAGCGTGGATCTTTTTTGAAAACCTGACACGAAAGGAAAATCTTCAAGACAATTTGGTATGAAATTCGACTAAAACGTTCAAGAAGGTATCTTGGTCGAAAGTCGAAGACTATATGTACGCTGTTTGAATAAGTGTATCCCTGATAGTATGTGGTGTTTTCTGACGTGCAAATAATTGTGGAACTTGATAATTAGCCAACACTCTATAAAAAACTGTGACTGAAAAAGACAATAATTGCTTCAATTTTGATTTTTACTTATAAGCCTGAAAAAATATAATTTATCCTTTTTTTGCGTAACTGGGACGGCTTGAATTTAATTGCCGAATGAAGTAGTTTACTAAGTTGCCATTGCTTAATTTATCTGTTATTTGAAAATGATGTATTCTGGGCTTGGATTAGTTTCTTCACCACACCACGAAAATATATATCGAATACAGTTGTCGTTATACTTGCTGCTACAATTTTTTTTAACAGCACTGCTCCATATGTTCTCCATTATTTTTTGGTGAAGTCAAACAAATTAAAAATAAAAACTAGTCTATATTTGAAAGAATATAAATATAATAAAAAAAATTTCATTTTTTTTGAACTTATTCCACGTTAGATTTATTATGTCATTTCACTCACCGAGAGAACTATCAAGAATAAGTACGAAGAATGTGCTATTATCAAGGCGTCGGAGTCATCGTGGCGTTTTGGCCGGAGTCGTACTGCGGAAAATTTTAGAAAATTTTGAACTTTTAATTTTAGTTTAATTCTTTTAATTGGCCTGATTGGTTGGTTGATGATTTAATTGAATATACATAAATAAAAATGTTGCGAAAAAAGCGTAACGAAATTAAGCTTTTTTTAGTCGGAGTCGTGTTTTTTGGTCAATTTTGGAGTCGATTTCCGAATCATATCTTATTAAAAGTGAATATAAATAAATTTCACAATAATAAACCTTAACTCTGCAAACTTTATCAACACATTCGATAGCAAGGGTGAACCGGTGACCGAGTGATTCAAAATCGACGGATCTGACCATAATGATTCTTTCTGTATTGTTTACTTAATTTTCATTCCTGTATTTCGTTTTCACCTGAAGACTGGTACATTTGTCGGTAGGAAGTGGATTCGCATACCAGAACTGCAGAAGTTTTTTTTAACCATTTTACGATTCAGTAATAGATATTCTTAGGTCGCGATCAAAATGTCCAAAATATTGTGGAAAAGCTTGTTCTTATAAACGCACATTTTATATGGTAGATTATATATAATATTTATATACGTATGCCATATTATTCCAATGAATAAATAATTATTTCTGCTTCCGTGAGATTGCGCCTTTAGAAAATATTTTATATTGTAAACGAATTATTTGGTTTTTTTTCTTCCCTGGGGAATTGAGCTGAGGCACACCTAGCATCGCATCACGGTATATCGGTTGTGGAGCACTGCCCTACAGTCTAGCTATTTCCAGTATTTTTAATAATTTATGATTTTAGCCGCTTCATCCGCATTAAGGTCTCAGATAGCAAAAATTTATTTCTGCTGCCGTGTGATTGCTTCTCAAATTAATGCATTAAAAAAATTAATTAAACGAAAAAATCTGTGTTTTGAATTCAAACTTTACGCCGAAACTTCATGAAGCGTCAAAAATGAAAATATTTGCTAGAATTGTAAACACCGTTTTTTGCGCCTTACATACTGGATGGATGTGGGATGCCTTAAAAGATTTTTGCAATAACCAAATCCTTGCATGAGAAAAGTGCATGGAGTGTAGGAATTGAGGACCTATCCACTGAATGGCTTGGGGGTCAAAACCGATGCGTGTCAGTGTTGCGTTCAAGGCTGTGTGTTGTTATATTTGACAAATCTGTTGAAGGCTTCATGGAGACCATTGTTGGGTTGAGAATTAAATCGGGTCGGCATTGGATTGAAAATCTACAAGAGTTGATAAATGTGATAACTAACCATTCAAGAAAGATCTTCGAAAGGGTCAAAAACTTTACTTAGCTCGGTGTACACATTCTGGAACATTGAATTGAATACGAATAGTCCAAGACAGGTAGCAGTACAATGTTAAAACCAAGTACCGTTTATTCAACACACGCAGTTTACAAGCTCTGCTTTACGGTAGCGAATAATGGAACATGACAAAGACTAAGTGAAATATGATTCATGAAAAGATATCTGTGTCATACGTCGGGGGTGAGGTGGTTTGATTGCGTAAGAACTTGGAGATTAGGGAACGTACTAGACAGCCCCCTATTACGTCAGCGGTCATGGAATGACTTTGACCTTATTGGGTTTCATGCTGAGAATGTCTCAGGACAGTGTCAGCCCTATCTGCCTTTTCTTCCAAGCGGTGTAGTTCCAGCGTCTTGGATCACCGTTGGCTGCTAACATACGATGAACTCGGCAAAACTGAGAGATGCAGGCATGTCACGGGAGGCAGCACAGCAATTGACGGGTTTCATGGAACCACGGTGGCACCGCGTTGTGGTCAAATGATCCGCATAGTGAGCTTATATGGTCAAAAACATTCCATTTCATTGAATACATCTGGATAATTTTGCTTCTATTTTCTAGGGCCCCACCGTCACTTCGTATTCAGATTTTTCTAATTGTAGAGGGCCTAAAAGGATAAATTTGACCGAGGTTCACTTGGAAATGGTTTTGGACGAAAATAAGCACGCGGTGGTCACTGGAAACTACTCATTGGCCAAGGAAATTAACGCGGCTGGTACGGTAAGATATTTCTGACTTAGTCATAGGCATAATAAAGTTGGAATTAAAATTTAATTTATTCGTTTAATATTGACAACTTAAATGGTCAGTTATAAATACTTAAAAGTTCCGAGCAAAAATGAATTTGGAAGCTGTCAAACTAAAACTTATTTGTGAATACGTTTCATTGTATGATTATTCGATATTCGAACATTCATATTTAACTGATTAAAACGACCAAAAAATTTTCACAATTTAAAAATCGATAAATTCAAATGAACTTATTCAAAGAATAGATCAACGAAATTGAGTTTTAACTTTTATAATTATCTCAATTTGAATGTTGAATCGCAAATACTAATTCAGTAGAAACGGGTGACAAGTGTTTTAGTTTATAATAAATGATTGTAATGATTTTGTTCATTTCGCTCACCTGTTTATTCAATGTTACTATCACTAGAGATATGACGTATCATACATATCACTATATTTATTGGTGTTTAAAATATATTTTTTTCTGTGTCCCATAGATGGAATTGATTGTTTACCATATGGAGAGGAATAACAAGTGGAGGAAGCTTTATAACATGAAGGATACTAAAATGTGCTCTCCTTCACAAGAATATGTTCAACTTGTCATGCGTCAAATAGCTGAACTGGATAGTAAATGCAACCTTAAACAGGTTTGATGTTTTTTTGAATTGTAAAAGATTGTACATATTATTTTCACTAACGAATGCTATAGTAGTTCCTGTTTTGTTTGAACTATCAAAATGCATGACGTCAATGGCAATCAAATTTATTTTACTTGTGAATTTATAATATCATTATCGTTGTTTGGTACAATCACCGTTTCATTAAATTATTATCGTTTCTAAGCTATCAAAAAGTCATGTGTTTTTTTTAATGTAAAATAATTTGTTCCAATATATTTGGGTCAGAAAGTTTTGAAGACTATTTATACTTAAATAGGTACGATGAAGTATACAATCATTATATTTTAAAATTTCAATCGAAAAACAGACTTTACTCGTTACCTTGTAATCAATGAATTTTAATATTTTGTACCCGACTAATGAAATTGTCTTTTTTAGGTTACCGCTAGACTCATCCACTTTGACTTGACTGATTTATTCGATAAGCTTTTTCACAACACCGGATTCTATACTAAATATAAGTTTCAACTTATTGCTTATACTAGAGTAGGAAATATATTTTGTATTTCATTCGTTATGACTAATGAAAAACCAAAGTAACATATAACATTTATGTTTTATCAGCTTGGTTGGTAGATGGAGCTTTTCATTATATGCACATAGGTACGTTGACAAGAAAAAGCATAAAGAATGTACTGAGAAATGGTACTAAGCTTGTCAATATTAAAATTCTCTGCTACATTGGACAGGAATAAAAAATATTTTGTTGATTTATACATATTTAGTCACATCTATACTATTTTCTTTATGTTTTAAGATTAATATAGTCTTATTCGAATAAAAATGGAGACGTTCATTTTTAATTTATTGAAATGCGGATTGATTTCAGAAATTTCGAAAGTGGATTTCCTTTTCATTATTGGTGCCGAAGAAACAATCTAAGTAACTGTTATTTTACTGTAGTTTTAAATGCAGTACGAGTGCTCCCAACATTGAAAATTAAATTTGTTTCGCTATTTGTTACGGCAAAATTAATTCACATACAAAGCCAAATTTGACTCCAACATTGGCTTATTTTATAACATCATAATTTTGAATATAAATGTTTTTGCTTCATGGGCACTGGTACGATACCTAAAGTACTATAAGCAGCCTTTTGAATACACAGGATCTTAACTATAACATTGGATGGATTAGAAATTTATATTTTCTCTTAGTAATTTGTTTCTTTGTAAATAATCACTATTTATGAATCTGAAATAAAGTACCTTAACCATTATTATAGAGCTAAAATATGAATGAGACGTGTAAATTAAAAAAATAATATAAAAATATCGTCTTTTTTCAGTGAAATTGGCATGATAGATTTCATCATAAATAATACTGGAATTTTAAATAAAAATAAATTAACATATTTAATAAATTATACATATAATAGCAAGCATCCTCAATATATTGTCATAAATACACATTCTATTATATTTCCGTCCATATGATGATGATGACACTCGAAAGAACTGAGGGATGCTGGCATGTTATAGGAGGAAGCAAAGCAAATGGTGGATGACAGAAATCATGGAGGTGAAGATGAAAATAATGAAAATCAATTTGATTTAATTCTTAATTACTTGATGTCACTTGAATAAGCCGTTTAAAATAGTTTGCGAATCTTTGGGCTTATCCATACGATGACCATATTTTTTTCGGAGAAAAAGGACAACCGGGGGGGGGGGTTTAAAAATAAAAATAAAACGATTCTTGATTGATTCTCTTAGCTCAGGGTTTCCCAAACTATTTCTGCAATGGAACACTTAATTTATTTAGGAACGCTTATTTTTTAGTTAAGGGGTCCCCCATGTGACGGCCTGTTTTTTTAGCTTTTTGTGGGACTTTTTTTTGACGCACATTAATACGTAAAAGTTTGAAGTTTTTACTATATGTTTATTGACATTTTAACAGTAAGTCAAAATATTTTCAGATTAAAATCTTCATCGTTATGTGTGGTGCACTACTTCAAATGCACCCATGTCGAAAAAAAGGTGGTAAACGGTCTCCATCCAGCTGGCTGATCGGCTTATCGGAAATCAAAAAATCTAACGGCATTTTAAAAATTAATTGAAAATTGACAAGATTTTGAAAAAAAAAGTAAATTTTCATGGCTTTTTTCGATTATTTTGTTGTAAAAACAAAACGGCTGAGAATTTTTCCTTATCCTAGTTCAAACGATGACAAACATGTTTTTAATCTATCATTTAAATTTTAAAAGTAATCGGTCAACTCGTTCTTGAGATACCGTGGAGACCAGTTAGGAAAACCGAGTTTTGAGAAAAACGCGTTTGAAAGTTCAAATACGATTTAAACTATGAAATCTTTACTCCGCATTAATCTGCTATGCCCGGTCCATCGAACAATTTTTGTTTTCTCGGTTTTAAGTCATTTGAAGCTGCTTGCATCACTCTTGCATTAATTTTGGTTTGTTTCATGAATTGAAATTACATGTGTATTGAAAGTTCTCATGTAACAAACCGAAGCGTCAAAAAGGTTCGGTGCCTCGCCCCCCAAACAAGTGTGGTCTAACTGCAGTTACTTTCCAACCACTTCGAATATTAAAAAACATTTTACCAGCATATTCTACACGTGTTATTGTTAAATTATGCAAAAAAAAAAACATTCTTTTAAAATGTCACATGGGGTCCCCCATTGATTCTATTAGCTCTGGGTTTCCCAAATTATTTCTGCAATGGAACAATAATAAACCTGGCAATTTATTTAGGAACACAATTTTTGTTGTAGAGTAGCCAAAGTGAATTAAAATGGTATCTACTTGAAAATCAGAGCCAGGCGTACATACTTTAAATATAACTATTAATTAATTGGTTCAACTTCCGTTCAATTCATTTGGCTTCTTTTAATGCATTTCAAAAATTCTCTTCACGTAGTTAGTATATACCATAAACCGTAAGAATGGAAGGTGTAATCCGTGTGCTTTTTGGTGCAGTGATCGTCGTTATGGCATGCGTGAAAAATTCATATACATACAATTGAAACTGAGAAAACTGTAATGAAATTTGTAAGAACATAAATAAATAACTCGTTCACAAGTTTAGTTCAACTGAACGTCTTCGACCGCGATTGAGAAAAAGTGAGCTTTTGAGAGGTGAAGTGAGCCAAAACTAAAAATGTTGTAACATGTGGCATCGTAAGGCTTTCGGCCTGGCTGGTAGATGGAGCTTATCATTATATTCTATTTACGTTGTCAAGAAAGGGCATTAGGAATGTGGTCCTTGACTTTTCTATGCACGATATCGATCTTACAATTCTTACAGTGTTACATTGAACCGGAGAAGTATTTTTTTTATCTATATTTAGTCACATCATTTACATCCATTAAGTTACATTTACATTTTTTACATAAAATATAATATCCATAAATTTTGTGCAAAATTATGAAGGAAAATAATTATAGAAATATAAAGATATCGTTGAAAATAATTCAAGTCTTTTTTAATATTTCTCCATCTCAATAAAATAATGATTGTTTTCTATTATATTTTTAGTTTGAAATGAGTATAAAAGATGTCATATAATAAATAACACTGAAATGTTGAATACAAATAAATTAACGTTTATCTTTTAAATTAAACATATGAATAAATAGAAAGCATTCTCAATAAATTGTCAGAAAGTCATGCCATAACTCTAATATAATATAAAGGTTTAAAATTTTGGCGGTTTTCCAAAAATTAGATATGTTGTGTAGTTTTCTTAAGACGTTGACATCGTTGAGAAATGGGAGAATTGGTTGGTTAACATTCTGCGGATGCCTCTGGAGAGCCTCAACCATGGGATTCCAGCGTCCTGGACACCGTTAGTTGTATCAATAGGATGTTGAAGATAATCGATAGAACTTAAGAAGTCTATCATACCATAAGAGGAAGAAAAACGAATGATGGGTGATAGAAAATAATTGAGTAGCCGCGTGGTTGCCATATGCTCTGGACATTTGCAGTGAATATGGTCCCAAGAAGAAGACGATAAATCACTAATTTTGAACATGATTATATTTTTAATAGGTTGATATCACTTGAATAAACTGTTTGAAATAAATTGTGTATCTTTGAGAGCTTATCCGGTGACTTTTTTTTGAGAAAGAAGACAACCGGAGGGCTAATTTAAAAAAATTAAATAAGCCTTGTTTGATTCTATTAGCTATATAACATTTACAAAAACACATGTGCATACGTATATAAATGTGCATAGAATAATCACAAATCATGTTAGATACTTCATATCCAAACGAACAATTAAGTGAATCAAAATTAAGCTTCCATCAGTCTTTTAAGGAAAATCTAACATCTTTTTGTATACAAAATTACTGATACTATCATAATAGTTCGGTTCCGGTTATTTCATAATGGATATCGGAGCAGCGTCGCTGAAAAATGCCTGCGAAATGACGGTTTTATTATTCTGTGGTCCGTGGCACCACACCAATCACCAAATTACTATTCCGATATACACAATTTAGAGCAAAAAGGTCATAAAGAAAAAATGAATCTTGAAGACAGATTACTCTTGACTAGAGGTCTGCACGGGCACGAGTAAGGCCAGCGGACCTAATCATTATTTCCGGATGTAAATATAAACATATAAAAAATATTCATTCAAATTTTAGAAAAATAATAAGTTTCGGATTTTGTACAGTATATGTTGAAGAAATTTCGGACTGGGTTCGAGTTAAATGTTTAGAAATGAATCTCGGGCTCGTGTCATGTAGCGTTGATTTAAGATTACTCAAAATTGAAATAGTCAGTTTTCGAAACCTTAAATGTATTTTTCCAATTTTGAACAAAAAGTTCATAAAGAAAAAAAAAACCGGGTTCCCGAATATTTTCAATACCAGATGAGGCCCGGTGCCAGAAAACGGAGATTTTCGGGATCGATTTATTTATCACACACAAATGAATTATTATTTAAAATTTCTTAACATTTTGTTTATTTTTACACGTCATCTTTTTGCACCGGGTACTCGTGAAAAAATAGATATGTACTTCGTCATGTATTATCATTACATTACAAATGAATTCAGAGCAAGAAAAATATCAAGTTACAAAATTAGAGTTCATTAAAGGTGATGAATAATATTTTAATGTCTGCCAAATACACAACATTCTAAAATTGATCTCAACATTCTGAATGGTTATGGATTAAGCATCAATAAAAATGTTATATATTCCCTCATTTTACATCACAATGTGAAATTTAAAAAAATCATAAATCGCTAATTCATATTGACTACGTTAATACCAATTTAAATTAGTGATCTATTTTGATTTTTGCAAATAAACGATACAAACTACAAACTACGCATCAGTTCAAGAACATCCGTGCACTTGAAACACCTGAAGATACAAAAGGCGAAACCTGGGCGTTCGCGACAAAACTTAAGGAAAAAACAAAATTAAAACGATTCAAATTTGATATTGAAATTTCATCAGCCACCCTCAGTCAAAATTCTTGGTAATATAACTGTTATATCTTTAAAAGAAATTGTAATAATAAACATCTTTTCAATATTTTATTGAATGATCTTCGATGATGGGTGTACAAAATGTTATTACAATTGTTTGAGATATTTTACGAACAAGCTCGAGGATCATTGGAATGCTCGAGTATATTTTTATGCAGGAGAACACAAGCGGATTCAGAGAATGATCAAAGCCTCAGCGAAAAAAAACACTATTGCGAAATGGCAATGAGTTAAAAAAAAATCAAGACTTTTGTTGAAATAATATGATTTTCAGATGCTCAAAATTTGGTCAAATGTTTAAAAGAACTTCTATCAGCAGTTATTCAGTGTTAATTCGTGGAAGTGCTAGTACGCTATCAAATACAGAGCTGAGTAAATTTTCCACCCACGTGGCGCCTATTGACACCAACAATGTTTAAAAAATTTCAACCGGCGTCCTTACAGGTTCTTTATTGGAGCATTGGAGGTACACTCAGACATGATAAGCTTGAGATAATTGATGTTCTATCAAGATACGACATTGATATCTTTCTTGTAAATGAGACTTTTCTCAAGCCATCTCATCGTCCTACAATACCCAACTATTCCTTATATAGATTTGAGCGGACTCGAACCTCAGGTGGAGGAACTGCGATTTACAATAAAAAAACATATTGACCACTGTGTAATCCCGTTGCCAGCACTTGCAGGCCAACTAGAAGCAAACGCGATTTGTTTATATTTATAACCTATCTAATGTTCAGATAACAACTGAAGATCTCGAGGTCATTATTCCTCTTGGTGTACCTACTATTGCCACCATCGATTTTAACGCAAAACACGTTAACTGGAATAGTAGGCTCACAAACTCACGGGGGCGGGGGGGCGTCAACTAAAATCTAATATCACTAAGATTGGCGCCATTGTAGCGGCTCCTTCAGACCCAACGACCCTGCCAAGGAACGGAGGTATACTGGATGTTATAGAAATCGCTTTAATGTGTGAAGTGAGCCTTCAATACGAAACTCATATCGTACACTAACTTAACTCTGATCACCATCCTGTTATTATACGGTTGATAGATCCGTCGGACCCAAAACTAAATAGTTATAATCAAACGCGAAACATAATCCAATGGAACGAGTTTGAGAGCTTTCTTGATACGTGAATTCCCCCATGTGACTCGACAGATAGTCGAAGCATTGACTTTGAGATAAGTAATCTTACAACCCAAATTCACATAGCTGCTTCATATGCCACGAAAGCGATAAAAACTTCACCACATAGCAAAACCCTTCCGGAAGATATCAGAAATCTTATAAACGAAAGGCGTTGTGCACGAAAATAATGGAAAAAATACTGCAATCCTTTAGTCAGGCAGCGTGTTAACCGGCTGACGGCCGAAACCCGACTTGCACTGAAAGTCTATCGTGGTAAGGCTTCTGACGATTATTTAAGTGAGCTTGTCAAGGGAACCGACCCATACTGGGCTCTCTCAAAGGTTCTCCGCGCAGAAAAGCACCCATTAATGCCACTTAATGGAGCAAAGGGGCCTGTATTCACTGACAAAGTCGAGGAGTTTACGGATGGCATGATCGACCCAAGAAATGAAGACTTGAAAAAGAACGCGTTAAACATAGAAACCGCCGCAAAATTAATAATAGAAAAGCTTATAGATGTTAACTGCATACCAATAACTCCTACCTCATTTGATGAGGATTTGGAAAGTCTAATAAAAAATCTTCCTGATAGGAAAGCTCTGGGTAACGACAAAATCGGCAACAAGGCTCTTAAGCAGTTACCGCATAAGGGTATTACCTCATTAGTAAATATTATAAATGCGTGTTGAGGCTACAATATTTTCCCTCCCGATGGAAGTAAGCGGATATTATCTTGATTCCAAAACCAGGAAAAGATCACACTCTTCCAGTGAACCACCGGCCAATAAGTCTGCTTCCTGCAATGAGCAAAGTCTTAGAGCGTGTGATTAAAACTAGTAAACGAGATGTGGTTGACGAGAAAAAGATCATCCCTGACACCCAATACGGGTTTCGGGTGAATCACTCGACAAACCATCAACTTCTTCGAGTGGTTGAATTTATCGCGAGCGGATTCATTCAAAAAGAGACCACAGCTGGCCTCTTCTTAGATATTGCAAAAGCCATCGACAGGGTGTGGGTTGAAGGGATTATATTCAAAATGTCGAAGGCTGGAATTGGATTACCACTAATTAAGATCCTTAACTCATTTGTGTCAGGTAGACGTTTCCAGGTCAAAATGAATGGAATTCGGTCCTCATCGAGGTCAACACTTGCGGGGGTTCCACGCGGGTCTTAGGACCCATACTGTATAATTTATATACCTACGACATTCTCACCGGTGGGGATGTTGATACAATTATAGCCCAGTACGCAGATGATACATCCATTTTGGAAAAATCTCGTATTCGGCAAAGCGCAGTTGCACACGTCCAAACAGTTGCCGATAGCATTGCGGACTTCTGTGACAACTGGAGAATTAAAATCAACGCAGAAAAGATACTGTAAGAAAAGATAACGCGCGGCAATAATGTTTTCTAAAGGCTTCATTAGAAAACATAACTTTAATTGCATTAGAATGCACAATACAGAGATCAAATGGTCTAATACAGTCAAGTATCTTGGACTTACCTTTAGATAAGAGACTGAAGTTTAACGAACACACCGCAATTAAAAAGCGCTAAGCTAATGTTTCAAAAGCGAAATTGTACTTTATGCTTAATGCTAGGAGCAACTATCCATAAAGAGTAAAATTCTCCTACATATATACAGCAATTACTCGTCCAATTATGGTGTACGCCACACCAGTGTGGGCGTTTGCTCACCAAAAGCATCTGAAGACTCTCCAGGTTGTTCAGAATAAGTCATTGAGGCAAGTATGTGATGCACCATGGTTCGTGCGTGGATCGCTGTTACACAGAGATTTAAGTGTGCCCACTATTCGCGAATTCGTTCGTGAAACCTCTAAAAAGTTTCATAAGGCTGTGGGCCTTCACGATAGCCCAACAATCTCTTGCTTGCAGAATTATGACGAGAAGGTATCAGAGAATTGATATAGACCGAGAGCTATTCTTCTCGATGACCCTCCCTAGGTAGAGACGCAATATTAAACTGATTTCTCAACTGTAGCGATCGCGCCCTCCTGTCGACAGCGATGGGAAGGGAATGTCAACAAATAAAATTCAAGAGTTAAAACATTTAGAGACGAAGGAGACTGGAAGAACTTTGACGCTGACGCGTTTTAGAGCTCCGTCAAATTGATATAAAAAAAAAAAAACAACTACAGCAGTTAATTTATATTTTGCAATTCGCGCCTATAAAGAATACGGACTTATAGAGTGTCTCAAGATTGTTTGTTTTAGAAGAACCGACAACTCCGTCGCTGAACATCTATTTTTCAGCAGGTAAGAATAAAATGATGGAATGATTAATGGATTTGCATTTCAATAGTCGGAGTATTTTTAAAAAAATTTATTCAACAAAATATAAATCCCATGTCTCTGAATACAAATCATAAGTCGATGGATACATTAAGAGAATAAAAAGAAAGCCTACAAGCTCGGCTACAGGCAAGTATTTGAAAATAGTCATTCAATGTAAAAAGATTTAATTTGAAATGTTTCATATTTTTTGTTAAAAGTAAATTAAAATGATATCGAATTGAAAATCAGAGCTACACGAATATATTTAAAACATGAATAATAGTTAATTTGTTCAACTTCCGTTCATTTCATTGAACTTATTTGAATTCGTTCCACAAACTCTTCATAGATTTAGGTATCACAAACTGTCAGAATGGCAGGTATAATCCGTGTGCTTTTTGTTGCAGTGATCATTATGGCAAGCGCCAAACATTGCCATGCCAATGAAAGCCAGGTGGTAAAGAAGTTTGTAAGTAAATAAAAAACTTATTTACAAGTTTATTTCAACTGATCCTCTTCGACCGCGATTGAAAACATATCCATATAAACTCGTCCAAGAATAATTTTATACCTAGCCGCAATCCGTGGTGCCTTTTTTGCGGAGTTTGCGGGGCTTGAATTACAGTACGGATGGTTTCATAGAATTGATTTTTTAATCGATTTTTGTTCGAATTAATTTTTAACTATATTGTTTTAAATTCCCGATCTTCAAAACTAGGCGTAGTGCGAAATGCTCAGCAGCAGTTTTCATGGAAAACTTCTATTGAGATAAACTCCATTAGATGTCCACATACTCCTCACTTAAGGGGTTATATACAGTTAGACGGCCGAAAAAAAGTGAATTTTCTAGAATTTTTTCTGAGAAAACTTTTAAATTTATTGATCCAAAAATTTATACACATATTATGGTATCTTTTAACTGTATTTTAAGACTTAGTATTAGTAAAAATATTTATTTGAAAAAGAGCTACAGCTGATCTCCAGGAGCTCCTCTCAAAAAAGAGGTTTTGCGGTGACCACTATATCTTGGAACTGAATCATCTGAAATTAAAAAACTAAACAGATTTCGTTAAAATAATGTTAAATCTAGTAATTAATCGAAGGAATAAGCAAAATATTTTTTTTTGGCAAAATGGCGGTTTTTTAAAAAAAAAAATCGATTCTTCACCGAAATTTCGGCCTTAAATTGTTTATAAAAAAAAAAATATTTATCGGAGAGAAAAAATCTTCGATTAATTACTAAAAAATATATTTAAGAAGGTCGTGTTAAAATTTGAGACTAATCGGCTTAGCCGTTTTTGAGTAATGTTGGTCACCGACTTTGAAAACACCATTTTGAGAAAAACGCGTTTAAAGTTTGGAATGCATTTTACATGGGATAAAAAAACTCTGAAACGCCTTTTCAAATTTGCTTGTAACTTTGAGAATATTCACCGGAACGATATGAAATTTTCTGTGTGTATTCTTAAATATATGTACATTAAGAAAATAAAATAAAAAAAAAATCGATTTTTTGAAAATTCTAACTGTATATAACCCCTTAAAGCAGACATAGTTAAAAAAGAAATAATATTCTTACTCATTTAATATTATCGAATAAAAAAAACAATTAAAAATAATATTTTTACAAACAGTTGTCTTAATTTCGTGTGCGTTTGAGTGAATTTTTAAGAATTACTCAATTTCAAGGGTTGTTTAAAACTTATGCAGATTATCGAAAATATTTTCAAGTTTTGTGATTTTATTCGTAGTTGATGAATGTTAATTTAATGGAAATTGAAAAACAAATTATAATATAACTATGTTATCTCGAGAAAGCCAGCGTTCCTGTGCCAAATACCGAGGTTTGTTATATCGATCATATTTCTGTGTGTAATTTTGGGAAATTAATTTCATTTGTCATTAAAAGTAGTGTTTTTTACAAACTTTAACATTTAAAAAAAAATGATTCAATAGTTATGTATTTTTAAACGATTGAGAAAAAATTAAATATTTAGAAGAAAAATATATATTCGGAAAAAATATATATATCTTGAAAATAAAATGCATATCGATTTGACAAAAGCAATTTTGTATTACAGAGCTGACAGTGAAACACATAAAAAACTTTAAATCGAAACTGCTTCATAAAAAATATTCTATAACAACAATACATTGAACTTCACCAAAAATCGTGGCTAAAATTACACAACAAGCTGAATACAAAAGTTTAATCTTGGAAAAAGAATCAATCTTTAAATGCTAAATCTAGATTCTAGAATAATCTCATATTTGACGTAGGTCGTAGACTCATCAATGTGTGATAGTTTTGAAAGCTACCAAAGTAATGATTTTTTTTTACTCTGGCGAGTAGATTATAAAAACAACTTATATTAGTTTGATAAATATATATTTTTTTATTTTTAAGTTACCCATCAAGACAATTTTTTCACAATTTGAAATGTGCAAAGGGCCTAAGAAAATAAATTTAACTGACATTCATTTGACAATGGTATCGGACAATAATAATCACTCAGTGGTTGTTGGAAACTACTCGTTGCCTGAAGATGCTATTAATGTGTTGGTAAGGTGTATTTTGCTACTTCGTGATCAGTTGATCTCGGTTATTAGAACACAATTTATTTAATATTAAGTTGTCACAATGCACTAATAGTGGGATAAATAAATCGTGGTTGTAGGGACATACGGGCGAAACTACAAAAACAACGAAGTCAGATAAATGGCAAAATAGTTTTCAATGTTAAGCTTTGTTCTTACGGATTTGCAGGAAAGCCGAGCAACATCTGATAAACCCTCTTCGTACAAGTTTCATATTTTCATATATCTCATAGAACTGCATTTGAGCATGACAATGTCATATTTAACTCAAAACAGCCATTTTTGTAGTTTCGCTCGTATGTTCCTACACCCATTTAACGGAGTTCACCCTTTCAAATTAATGCAACTCATTTATTCACAATTTGTAATGTTAGTGTCATTAGTAATATTTTTGTTTGTTTATATCTATCCTCCCCCCCGGCGTCTTGTAAAAAGACAAATACCAGCCTCCATTTTGTAATTTATAATGTAAGAATATTATGATCAATTTTAGCATAATTACGAAAGCAATCAAAAGGTTTGATGATGCTTCATAAAAAGGCGAAACACAAAGTCATTATATTTCACACAAAATGTGGAATAAACTTAGTTATTTTTAATTTCACATTAACCTTATTCGTAGCTTAAGGTGCATCAATTTTGTATTTGACAAATCCGATATAAATTTTTTTCATACCCATTGCGATAGTTCTAGCTGTATATATGTAACTTCAGATACACCTCTGTTATTTCTTACAAAAGATCTCAGTAAAAATATTAAGCGGATTTATATGTTTTTGTGAAAAATTCCATCAGTCATAATTTGTCAAGAAACTGATTCGAGTAGATGTTGAAAATCATCCTCTTCTTGCCATCTCTTAGTTCAACAGTGATGTAATATGCCAAGAATGACCGATCTGGATTTCAGTACATTTGAAAAGGTATTAAAATACTGATAACTTTTAAAGAAACCGAAAATCAATCTAGTTTTGGAAATGTTATAATGGGCATTTCTAGACTCATTTTTACAGATAATATGCTAACTTAATATTTTTCCACCTCTTTTAGTTGACCATACAATTGTATGTAAAGAATAAACAAGTTTATGCTGTAACTGGAACTAATGTTTGTAATCCTGTATTAGACTACTTGAAAAAACTTATCAAAGAAGTGGCTGACATAGATTCTAACAAATGTACCGCGAAAAAGGTGAGATATTCTTGTATATATTCTTGTATGTAATTATATGTATAGAGTATCGTGTGATACATTATCATCTCTAAAACCTTTGCTGGCCACTGGTCAATGATTTTCAACTGATGATTCTGCACCACTCTTAACAATTGACGTAATCTTAGATATTTAAAAAAAATCTGGGAAAATTCCTAATTTCATTAAGAGATAAAATATATAGCACAATGAACTCTCGATATGAATAAAATATACAGTAAGAGTTAAAAGAAAGCTTTCAGCTCCGCGAGCCATAAATAACCACCTCACGGGTCACGCGCTAACCACCTATTTAGACTAGGCTATTTTGGCATAATGAAGGGCCAGAATTTCGTAAAAAAACCATTATTTATTTATTAAAAAATCTTGCATTTCTGCACAAACAAGCAGCCATTGTAAGTCACCTCCTTGTAAGTCAATAGGTACTGGTAAATTATCATCCTTTTTATTCATTTTATTTTTGATGTTTAAATTTTATATTTCAAAAAAAACACGAGTAAATTGTTATTTAGTGTCGAAAATTCACGACAGTCAACAACACGAACTTTTATCGTGCCTTCATTTTCCTCATTGCATATTTTGAGTGTTTAATAAACGTTTAGTAATATATTTATACTTCACTAACGATAGTAAAGATTTCATTTGTGACTAAAAAGATTTTTTTTATTATTTTAGGTTATGAATAAAATTATCCACATCGATTTGCAAGCCTTGTTCTACAGCCTCCAAAAGGAAACGGTTTCCGCGACATATATAAATATGCGGTAAAGACATATACAGCAAAAGGCAATTTGTTTTGTGTTAAGTTCATTGCAGAAAATATAAAACCATAATTATAATATAAAAACATCTATTTTATTATGCTAATGACATAATTTTATTTACTGTGCATCATATCATATAATGCTAATCCATTGGTGGATCTGATTATTATATGTTTGGCATTGATATAATACTTAATAAAATGTATACTTAGTTCTGTGGCATCATTGCACATGTATCAAATAAACCTTGATGTATAAATAAAAACACAAATTACGCATTTTTTTTAATTGACGGGAATATATTACAACGAATGATTATTGTCGAACATAATATAGCATAGAATTGTTTGAATTATGCACTGTTTAATGTGTTCTTTGCTTACGACCCGGCATTCGCCTATCGGCATCTTCAAGCATTTCAAGTGCACGAATGAAATTACATTACACATATTTCATGGAAAAGCACAACATTCAAACGATTCTATGCTATATTATGTTCGAAAATATTCAATATAGGCTTTGGAATTGTAAGCGGAGATATCAGTCGAAATCAATTCCTCTTTTGAATTGATGCCATTATCAATTTCACGGAATGTACTTAATATCGCATGTGCAATGGAGTGCAGCCGCATGTAATACAGATAATGCTCCTCGTGCTGGCAGGGTTTCCTTACAAGTTTGCGTCCAATAGTCCAGTTCTCAGTTTGACTGTACATACATAGTTAAATAGACATAGTTTTTGAAATATCTCATGGTTCGTTTTTCGTTAAAATAATGTCAGCTATTGAATATCATTGTTGTCATCCTTTGTAGCAACATTCTCTGAAAATATTTAGTATAATGTGTTTAAATTTGTCTTGGTAAAAATATCACAGTATTTATTTCTCATTTTAGCGCTGTCGACAGAACTCTGTCATTTAATTAAACTGACTTTAGTTTGTACTTACGTGCGTTAATACGTAAATAGGTGAGTTTTTGTAATGGTTTGATCGATGGTGATGTAGTTATGTATTTCCTTTATTATTTTTATCAATTACCAATTGTTCAAGTGCGTTGGGCAGAGTCCATATGTATCAAAAATGTAGGTATACTGAGATTTAAATGTGGTTTTTTATGAAATGGCCCGCGAATCAAAACATTATATATTTTTCTACTAG
Source organism: Himalopsyche kuldschensis (assembly GCA_028554975.1). Taxonomy (NCBI): domain Eukaryota; kingdom Metazoa; phylum Arthropoda; class Insecta; order Trichoptera; family Rhyacophilidae; genus Himalopsyche; species Himalopsyche kuldschensis. Next base: position 45,268 of record JAHFWI010000100.1, read on the forward strand.
ATTTGAAATATTCATTCTTTTATGTCCCATGTAAAGCGAAACACGCAAACCGCAAGAAGCTTTGTAGACTAAGCTTATGTTTGGTTAATTAATTGTGTCATAACTATAGTGATTATCTTGTGCTCCAAGATAATTTGCGATAAATGCAAAGGTTAAAGATTTTTAAATTTTCGATTTTATCTGTAATTCTTCATATGTCGATCAATGAAAGTGGTTTTCTCGGAGTGTGTGTAAAAAGTGTAAATAAGTTGTTCCGAGATGTGGTTTTTTTTTACACCACGATATTTGTACCGTATTACAATTGAGTTCTCCCAATTAAATACCAATTCAACGAATCAAAATGGTTTGAATCTGAAACCCTTAGAAATATATCACACATTCTTTTGAACAAATGCGCAATATTTGTTTTCGAGGGTGACATTATAACTTCAAAAATGAAACGGAGACGAAATGGGTGTCTGTATCGATATAATCATAATTGTTTACACTACAGTCCTTCTTTCCAACAATGATAAAAAAGACTGACAAAAAAAATCTTTAGCACGTAAGAATCGTTAACTGTATTAAATTTTGTAAACTGTTTTGAAAGTTTTTTGGTGTTTTTTATTCAATGGTTTTCATACACTGAATTTAACATTTTTTCCGTCGTCACGCCAGTTACATTGGTTTTCCATTTGCAGAATGACTGTAAATTATTTTGGTGATTAGATACTTGAATATTTATAAGTAAACTGTTTTCACAAGTCTGTTTTCGAGTAATTTGCAAATAAAATCATCTCATCCGCGATTGTTACAGATGTCTTAATTTGTGGATAGAATGCACCAGTGGCGTACTTTTTTTTTATCATATCGTTGGCTTAATTCTAACAACATGTGATTTTTTTTCATTAGAATGTCGTTTTTAAAGTGTAACAACGCATCTATTTCATACATTTGATGCACAAATATGCAAATGGAAAGGGGTCAAAAACCAAGTGAAACAATTTCACGAATGTTAGTAGCGCCTTGAACGCCATTCGAATATCATGTAACATGATGTTAAACATCAGTTTGCTTAACATCTGTCAGTGAGTTAGCTGTGATTGTCGGTCGCCGAGATTGTTACTGACTTTTTTCACTGTCAAGCATAAGCGTTTTTTTTTTATTACCTACACATCTTTACATTTCATTTGATAATTGATTTTAGTGTAAATAAAGACGGTTATATACACACTTGCCATGTGTGAACTAATGCGTTTTCCATGATATACATTTTGTTAGAATGGTTAGATGTCTGAAAAAATCGTTCCGCGGAGTTTGAAATACATACGGTTCAAAATACGATTATCATTTATAAAACCAAAATTTTTGGCGAGCCGTTTTTTGGTCACCGCTGCATTAGTGTCGTCACAGGAAACTCAAAGAATCAATAGAAATATGTTCCATGCTGAGTTTGATACATTTTAATTTGATATTGCATTCATGTCATTTGTCTCTGTATTTTTACGTTCATGTTCTTTAAAAAAATTAAAAAAAATGAATTACTCTTGTATTTTTTAATTGCCTTTAAATTGTAGCCATGTTTTTAAATTTTATTAAAATTAATCTAAATTCTAAAATCTAATTCAACAAAATAGATGCTTAAATTTAACATTTTAAATGCAGTGTTTTAAATGCAGTGTTGTTGAAAATCCCTTCCCAACTTTCCGATCCCAAAAGCGACGCATAGTGACAGCGATTAGCTAATCACTAGTCCTGTCCTAGTCCTCGTATCCTTTCCATCCCTACTCTCTTCGAAAAAGAGAGGATGAGCAACTGAATAACAGGCAGTTCTCGTAGAGAAACATATGTTAAGATAAACTCCGCTAGGAGTCCATATGCTCCAAGTTGGGAGTGGACATGGTTTAAAAAAAAAATGCACTCAAATACATATGCTAAAATTGACAAAAATAGATGTACAAAATACGTGTCTCTACTTATGAGTAGCTATGGTGAAAAATTTCCAAAAGTCAAGTTAAAAAAATATGCATTTTGAATTATATTGTTCAGCATTTTATTTTAGAATATTGTAACGCCGTTGAAAAGCAGGGTGGTACTGAGGACAGGGCACATCTCGTCTGGAGCTTCTGTTGCGGCTTTATGCCTTTATTGTATGCAAATGTAGCGTCGCCGAATTCGCGTGGCCAATTAAAGCCAATGTGTAATTTATGCAAACGAATTTGTGATTCGCTTCGTTACAAATTTAAACTTTGGCTCGGGAATATTTTAAGGCACGCTGCAGCGCCTCGAGTCGCGGGGGACTTGGTGGAGAAGTTGCACAGGAAATGATAGAACTATGAAAATATTGTAGCTGTTGTATTCAATAAAGAAATTGTCTACAGGTCTACACCATAAAAATAAATAGTGAAATCAACTACTCTTACATTTTTTCCAACCATGTCCGCTCAAAATTTGAATTATATGAGTTCATAATGAAGCATTTCAGTTGATTACGAGAACTGGTTGATATGCCAGTCACTTACGATTTCTTTTTCGGATAAAGTACAGAAAGAAGGATGTGGCTAATCACTTTCGTGATCTCCTGTTTTTGAGATCGAATAAGTGGTAGGAAAATATTACGTATCAATAATGTAAACCAACTGAAGAATCTATGCATTTAATTTGAAATTGAACCCATGGAAACTGCAAAACGTTAATCATAAGAATGAGTGCTGAACAGCGTAGAGAACTATGTCTCAAGTTATATAACCATTGTTTGGTTTTTTCTTGGAAAATTTGTTTTAAGTAAATCGGTTGTTATTCTTCACCGTGAACAAAATTTGAATGACGAGTCAAAAAAAAAATCGTTTTTAATTTATTATCATTTTTTAAATCATATAATGGATAGGTCATTCATCCATGATTAAAGGTGAAAATCTAAAAATTAATTGACAAAATCATTGAATGATTTTTTCATTCGAGTTTTCAAACACTTGATAACACAATTAAGTTAGGCTAGCGCTCATTAGAGGAAAAGAAAAAATTCAAACGAATTAAAAAAGTACCACAGATAATAAGATAAATGTGACACTGTGATAATAAACTATTTAGCTGTGTTGAGTGATTGAATAACTTTATTTTATATCATTTTACTTAATCCAAGATATCGTTACACTAGTCGTTGGCAACCAGCGGTTGTAAAGCTTCGTAGTAATCGTGTTTCGCTACAGACTCAAGGGTTGGCGATGATTTTAATTGAGTTTTCTGAATTAAGAAACCTTATTACCCCTTTGATTGCAGCTTTAATTAAAAGACATCGCTATTTTTTGTGATGCAAATTTCAACCCTAACTCTTTTGCATACAGCACTTATCAGTGGTGTGTCGTGTGGGGCTGGACTAACTTGACGTTCCCTTAAAAACACGCTTAACTATGTGGGAGATATTTTTAAAATTTCCTTTTTCGTAAAATGCCTTTCATTTTTTAAGGACTAAATTCTATTTTCTAGTTAATGCATATTTTCTTATGGCAACGCATACTTATTCTGCAAATATATTTAATGTCCGTATACAATTTTAATATGAATCATATGTATTGTATCATGGAATATTTCAAAATTTAACTTTTTACAACTGGTTGTAAATAATGTTAGATAAAAATTTCATATTTTTTTGATGAATGAACGTAAATGTTTAAACGATGGAAAGATGGATTTATGAACTACCTGTTTATAGATTTGAACCCTTGAACGCCCTTCCGAACAAGACGATGACCAAAATAAATTTCAAAAAGATATATATCTTATAAACATAGCTTACAATAAAAAAAACTAAGCCGTTTCATTTGTATACGACACTGACGAACAGCAGGAAAAAAAAATGTACTCACTTGCGGGGAAATGATTGTATTTAATGTATATAAAGAAAAGCTTTGAACTCAGCAATTCTGTTTTGTGTAAAAAAACACAGCATAGAAGATGGAAATAAAATTGTCGCCCACTTACTTCAATAGAGTAACCAAAATCGAATAATATGATTTAATTACTGGATCTATTTTCAATCTAGTTATTAATAGTTTTGGTAAATCAGAACGGCTATTTAGAAAGGGTGGCGTATTTTCTGTGTATTTCATGTTCATTCACGGATTCAAAATAAAACTCATGAAGAAGTACAAAATTCAAACAATTCAAACTTAGTATACCTATTTGAAAATTTTGACTTTTTAAACAGTTCTTAACTTTAGAAAATGGAGAGCAAAATCGTTTAGAAAACTATCATAAAGGTGTAGTTGGATCAACAAAATCCCTGCAGTAATACAATGAAAGACAGTACAGGTAAGACACCGTTTCACTGTGAAAACATTTTTAGTCAAGCTTTATATGGTTATTTTGGAAGAAACTTTTATGTTTAATTACCAAAATGATGTACAGCTAAGTCTCAACCCGTTCATTTATCATTTATTAGAGTTTGATTTTCATGCGCTAAAGCGATGTCCTGTTAGTTCTCATCATATTGCTTGTGAAAACTAGTTTTTCGAAACTAACATAATATTGATAACATAATGAATCAGTTCAGAGTTTCCAGTATATGAATACATTGATTTTGTAAATTGTTTAATTGGTATTATTTTAAACACAAAAATAAAGTTTTAAGTAGCAAAAATTCGTTTTATAATAACCAGAGAACGGGTTTTTTTAGACATAAATAGTGATCAAAATAATTGCGTTCATTTATATTTAGTTCAGTTGTCTAGAAATTTTGTCGCAGCTTACTTTGTCGAATGACAGTTTATTTATTGTTTCACATTAAAAACGAAATCTTCGTCCGTTAATGCTCTTGGTAATAGCTGCGTCAGCAATATTACAGATACGAATCAAGGTATAAAAAAAACAAAAATCACGAAAGAAAAGAAAAAAGAATACACGAAAGCGTTGAAGATACTTTTAGTTATAGTCGTGAAACTCAAGCGGTTTTATCTGGGCTTAATGTTTCTTATCGTAGTTAAAAATAATTTTAAATGGGAAAAATGGATCATTATAATGGCAAAAATATGTTTTCATTTAATTGTACAGAAGGGAAGCAAAGTTGAATGTGTATTTTACTCTAGAGTCTAGATGACACTTCATTGAGTGGTCCAATAATTTACACATATCAACAATGCCCATCACTACTGATCAAAATTGAAAAATTGATACAAATCCCGAGTAATGATACATATCCCGGGCTACTACATAGTTACGACTTTAGGTAACTTATATTGGCTGAGTAAGACGAGGTTGGATCAAAAATAGAGATAGGTACAGAAACACCTGGAAATCCTTGTATTCAACATGACAATGACAAATAAGTATGAAGAATGGCTGAGAGATATAGAATCATTAATATAAATAACGATAGCGATCCGATAATCTTAGTATTTTAAAATTTCTAAATGGATTATCTCGGGTACTTAAATAAATCCCTGCATTCGTCACTGGCGGAAATAATCGTGAAAGAAAGAACAACCACCTCCTTTCACTCCAAGCCGAACGCAGTAAACTTCATTCCTAAGACACAAAATGAATGAGATGAATCTAAAGAAGAGAGGGAGGGAGAGAAAATCCAAATAACAAGGTAATAATCGTTCGAGACGATTGGAAAACAAAAGTGTGATTAGCCGCTACTCTTGTAAAGGGGAATTTGCAGTGACTTACTCGAAATATGTAATGAAGTGGGGAAACATATTTCGGAGTAAAAATATAAATAAAAATATGTTTCATTGCCTTTTGCTTTTCTCGTCTGTGGTATTACAGATTAACATACCGGAATAGAACCTTTCATATATTGGATTTTCAATGGATATTTTTTTTTTGTCGAAAACCAAAGATGTGTAAGAAGTTTTTATACACGCTCACACCCATTCTCTATCTTCTTTTGGAAACGGGACGTGAAAAGAGCGATTAGTCTAACTGCATTTTCCCTTATCTTTTTAAAAGAAAAATGTTTAGTTGTTGATAAAAAAAATGGATTATATTTATACAACTATGTTGCCATTCCACATGTTAAGCACACATCGTGGAAGGATTAAAACTTATCTTGAATGTGAAAGCATTAAAAAAAATTGCGCAATATTAGGATCATATGAATGGACTGTTTATTGAGTATTTGAATATTTTAATGAAAATAGTCGGAAGGTTCTCAGCCTCTATTTTCAATTAGAAACATAAAAATTTATAAAATATATTATATAATAGAACTTATTTATATTCATTAGATTTTGTACGATCACATGGTCGATAATTTTATTATTGCGATTTTATAGATGACACTTATTTCACCCGCCACTGGTCTTTCGAATTGTAAGAAAAGAGGAGACAGAATAATTCCGCCGAGAAGACGAAAGGAAAGAGGAAAAACAAAAGAACCACGACATTAGTTTGCCAACTTCGATAATCAATGTAATCGTAGTTGTAAGAAAACAGTTAAAATCTTTTGTGAGTTTTTATCCGAAAATATTTCTCACAAATTTATAATGCTTTGTTTTATTAGAAGGATAAAAATGTATGGAAACGCTCTCTTTTTTTAAGTACGAAACGTTTGTTACTAACTATATCAATGACAGAAAATTTAATAGACGTTTAGTCTAGGTAAAGATTAAGAAATAAATTTTGTTTTTGATGGAAGGTTATCTGCTTAATATTAATGCTTTGGGTGTCAAGAATTATAGGCTGTAAATGCGTGGCGAGAGGTTTTGGTTACAATTCTTAATAGCCGAAAAAGTGTGTTGAATGAGAATTTTTCTCGTATAAAAATCCTCAATTCGGAAGCCAATTCATAACTGCTTTCGCTGTCAATTTTTTTCCATTTGATCGCATAATTAAACGTCAAATTGTAAATAAAGCTCAATAATTAAATGATTTGGTAAAATCATAAAAAAAATAAAAAAAAAACAAAAGTTTGCTAGCCAGTCCAACCTGTTGTTATAGGATACGTTCAATAAATCAATGTTATGGCATAGAGAGTGGTGCTGGGTAAAACCTAAAGTAAAATCGAGTAGAATTTTCCAGAATATATGTATGTTTCTTGGTTTATACAGGATTACATCATTATTTTTGAAATTCACACATTAAAAAAAGTTTCAAATGCGTGTAGTAATAATAATTTTAAATATTTCATTCATTAAATTAAGCTACGAAGAGCTTGTTTATCAATGCCCAGCATGTGTACATATGTCAATCTTGATCAGATGTTCGATCGTAAAATTACGGGTGCAGAAAAAGCCCTCTGGCTCATTGTTATTCATTCGAATATATAATACAACAAAGACCGAAGTGTGTAATTCGTTTCTGATTCGTAAAAAAAGACGTACTTAAAGTTGGAACATCCCAACAGAATAATTGGAAATTGGTTGTTAATTGTTTTAAATTTTTCAAACTATCAAGCGAAACTGGGTCAAATAGTATTAATAATATACCGAAACACTTGTATTTTGCATTTCCACAACGAGTAATGAAAAAAAAGTCAAAATACTAAGATCCTACTCTCGGTAATACTATTATTCCAACCCTAGTTCGATTGTTTCAAAGTTGAACATAGTTTTCGAATATAAGCATGTACTACAACTCACAGAGACCTTATTTAGTACAAGTAAGACTGCTCAATGCACATTATTTTACTTGATTGGTTATCACTGATCGTAAGAACGGATCAGTAAAAGAACTCTTTCTGTTGAGTGCAGTTAATAAACACGCCGAATGGAAGATAAGAGGATTTCCCAGACTGCATTAGACAAGCGAACATTGTGTAACCGAAGGCAGTAGAACGAGTTTATATCATGCCTTATTAGTCAATAAAATAAGATGCTTGCTCAACTTATATTATATGTGACTGGAAATGATATTTTATAATTATATTATAAGTCGTGAGGTCTTCCCTATGTGTTGCTCTCGCTAAAATAGTTTATTTTTACAATAATTTTTAATTGAGAATTTTGTTCATTCAAGCACTTGAAATGCTTCAAGATACAAATTTGAGATTATTTTTAATTTTTTATTTCAAAAGAGGAAATAAAATTATCAATATAAAAGTGGAAAGTTCGTTAATTTATTGTGAATTTTCTCTCATACATATATGTAATTGTGAGTTATTGTTTTCCGAAATGATATTTATAAATTGTATTTCATGTAGAGGAATGGCTGAAAAATATGGCGTATGAACCATATTAAAAGTATTCCCTATAAAATCAAAATCTCATTTTGGTTTCATGTCAATTTGACGAGAAGTTACGTATTAAATATTTTCCCACTATAAAATGAATTGTATTTTCTTTTGTGAAACCATTTCGCATTTTAAATTGTAGATAATAATATAATGCAGAAAAAAGCATTCTGATATCTAGTTTAATTGAAATATATACGTAAACGCTGCAAAAAAGAAAAAAAACGGAAATTTCCTTCCAAATGGGCCATAAACAGTGCAATAAAATACCTTCAAAGAGAATGTGGGTGTACAATTATTTGTATAGGCAAACCATATAAACGCAAAATGAGTGTGTCTCAGTGTTCTGTAGAGAACATTAGCGTCCATTTTGCGACTCAGATTACGACTAACGACTCCCTGGGACATTTGCATTTTCGCGCGTTTTTTCGACGATCTCCCACCATATTTTTGTCATTCCCTACCGGTCATAAACAAAGTAGGCAAAGCTACGCATTTGCCATCCCGAAAAAAACGATAATTTAGACCAAGGAATGTTTACTGAGTATGATATTTTCTCAAAAATGATTTATTTGTATTCTAAAAAAGTACTTGTGAATGTGTAACATAATTTTCAATGCAAAAAAAACTAATAATATGTTGATAGAAAACACCGTGAATAATTGTAATTTGTTAATTGATAAAAAAACGTGATTTAAATCTTAAGAATTCAAGATTATTAAATATACAAAATGAAGAAAAAAACGAATTATATTCTCCAATTAGGTAATCTCGTTTGATGTTTATATACTTATTTGAAAACCAAATTTGGCGCAAATGAGATGAACGGCCGTGGAAATTGCTCTTGTTAATTAATACTAAAAACTTTTACGATGGTTGCGTTTTCCGGCCGTGATATGTTTTTTTATAGTGTAATATATATTATAGAAAAATAAAATATCACTGATATATAAATTATCTAAAAATATGATATAACAATCATAGCCAGAAAATAAAGTAAAGATGTAAATTGCAAACAATAAAAAATGCTACTCGAGTAAGATTAAAATGCACTAACATTGAGAAAACATTTCTACCGCACTGGACAAATATTATGCTGACGAATAAATAGAATTGAGTATTATTGAAAGAAAATGATTTCAGATTATTCCGCGATTCATTGAAATTGAATACAATATGAATCCATATGATCGCAGCTCGCTGCTCGGAGCTCAATAAAAAAAAATTACGCTCTTTTAAAAACATATTACCAGAACACAATACCTCAAAAGAAAACTTATAAAAGTGACGTTTCGCAAATAATAAATTTCTTTAGAAGAAAACGATTCATCCAAATATCGTGCCGAAAGGGAATATTAATTTACGCTTCTAGAAAAAAATCAACTGAAAAGGCTTCCGAAATCGTATAACAACATTTTTATACTTTCTAATTAATTTTTTTATTTTTGTTTTTTCTTAAGTTGTTGATTTCTTCGTTATTTCTCATATAATACAATCCAAGAAACGCAATTAATGACACAAAAAAGAACTCTCCTCCGACGCTCTTAACGGAATTCTCATACTGAATTCCGATAAATTTTCAACTTACAAAGTATTATTTCTGCTATGAAAATATTGTTTGAATTTTATGCAAGATATTCACTGTAAATTGGAGAAAATCATGGCTATCTAATAAAATGGATGTTTATTGTAATTATTTTTTAATACTAAATATAATTGGTCAACAAATTGAATGTTTATCTTTCTGCCGCTATTTACAAATTATTTGTGTTTATGGGTTTCAAAAATGGCCGCGCAAATTTTCATTTTTAACAGATTTATTATGTAAACAAACACAATTTTACTTTAATGCTAGTTTCAATATGAGTACATAACGAAAATTGAATGTTTGATATACAAAAAGCTCGGATGTAGCCAGTTTCTGTGACTAAGCAGCAGTAGTTACGATGGGCTAAATACTAAAAAATTCTGAACCAAACATCAATTTTCTTAATTACACACATGAAAAAATTAGGCACCGTCGTTTGTATTGAGTTTATCCTCAAAATTTATCTCAAGTTTTAAAGTGTTCTTTTTTAGGCCCATTGCTGTACGCGTAAATGTTTTTTCGGTTAATACGTTAAGATTTACAAATATAGACAATACATTTTATTTTTATTTGATTGGCCTCATATTAAAATTATTATCATTGCTCCAGATTTTATTCATCATAATTCACATCAATACAAGCAGAACCGTTAAATAATGATACGGTTTGATGACTGTAGCCAAATTATTAATCGTGATTATTGAAAATTTGTATAACATATCATCGACACTACCAATGTATGTATAATCCTATATCTTCAACATTACGTTCCAAAAAATCAAGTAAACAATACACTGTTTTTTAATGCACATCCATGCAACTGAGTGTTTAGACAACGAAATTGAAAAAGACGTATAATTATTGATTGCATTGACATTAACTTGGTAGAACTCCATTACAATACGGTAAAAAAAATAACAATGTATTTTAATTCTAAAGAAATAATGTTATATATTTGTTGATAGTTATTTCGGCTAACGGCATCGTCAGAACATTGTTGTTTAAGCCTGCTTTTTTATATACGGTTGTAGACAGGCTACACAATACATCTTCATCTCTGTTCCACCATCCTAGTTCTATATGGTAATATAATTAATTACGCGTGTAATTACGTAGGATGCGACGATATCATAAGTCGACTTAAAGATTTAAGAAATGCATTGTAAAATATAAAAATTGTAAAGTTGTCTTGAATTTAAGACGTAGCTTGGCATTTTATAAACAAATTGGCTGTTTGAAATGTTACACTAATCTTGTGTTAAACTGTGGTTAAAAAAAAATGTAAGTCGATTAAATATTTTAAAATTTAGATACAATGAATATTTATTTACTCACAAGATATATTACATACGCGATACTCGAAGATTTGCACGATGATGTTTCCTTTTCGCCATCGGTCGTTATGTTGTTCCCACAGCGTCTCAATCAGCAGTTTTCCCGCAATCTTTACAACGGCAGGTAGGTGGTAATGCGGTATCAGTGTTGTGGGTGAAAAGGCGCAAAGGGGCCCGCCTGGCTAAATTACCCGCAGCACCTGTCGGTTCTCATCACTGGCTCTCCTCGTCAGGATATATTTTTCTTTGAAACGACGTGAAAAAGTTACCATCATTAGGCGGAAAACCAGAACAGCTGGCTCTTTTCCTGGAATATTGTATCAGATATGTTCATTTTTCATTATAACAGTTCCCATATTAAACGCGAGCATTGTATAACACATTAACCATAACCGGCATTGGTAGAAAAGCTGGTCGGATGCAATTATTGGTATTTACTAAAATATTTTCTATCCCAATAGCATATAAATATTATGTAGTGCAATTATTTATTGAAATGAATCAAAACTCCCACTATTCTGAAACCGTTTCATGTGTAGTGAATATATCTGCAGAGTTTATATAATATTTGAAAAGTATTTTCATGGAGTACATACGTGTAAAAATTAAAAATACTGATCTTAAATAAATTTAAAAACTTTTACAACTATTTTACCGACACGAGGTCAATAATCAATATATATTAATATAATATTTTAACTGAAATACTTTTAAAATCTTTTGTCACAACTTAAATAACTTATCGCAACGTAAATAGAAAGGGCGCCGCATTGTTTTGACGTTAAGAATGTGGTGTATTTTATAGTTGCCATAGTTACCTCACCAAGAAAATTTCCAAGGAGGTTAGTTATGCAAACTTTGGAGGGAGGCTTACTTTGCGGACATCGTGGAAATCCCAAATTCAAACACAAGACAGACGTAAGCCTTCGCGGGGTAAGTATCCAAATGGCGAGCATCTTGTGTATCAATATTTATACGGCGGCGGAATATGGCGTTTAATAATTTTGTAGATGACGTTTATATTGTAATTATTAGGAGAACAAATTAGTGATTACGCCCGTAGCAACGCAGAGGGGGTATGTTTTTGTCGTCTGGCCTAAGCTGCCCCGTTAAGAAAAGTTACGTTGTCTGACAAATTCATGAAATATAAATTTTTGATCGATTCAAATTCGGGATCGTTTTTCGATGTACTTAATATAATCCATTCGAAAAAAGTTAAAACTTAGAAATCTTCATTGAAAATATCGTATCCTTATGAATATTATTAAAATCCTGACATTTTATGCCTAGAAGCGCCTAGAATAATAAGAGATCTCGCGTGTACCTATGTATGTGCATCAATATATTATTTTTAAGTATAATTTGTTCGCTTATCAATTTCAGGTCGAATTTATTGTAAATAGAAAAGTGCATACATTGTTTAATGGAGTATTTCAGTTACTTAAATAAAGTATTACAACAATACACAAATCCACAAACTCATGATTTCAAACTTTTATATCAATATAACGAGTCAATTAAATTTAAAATTATGGTAAAATTTTGACATAATACCTATTCGATGTTACCAACTTTTCAAACATCACATCACCATTGCCGTTAAACTTTGGCAGCACTTATGGCAAAATTCACAGTGGATCCAAAACGTTTTAGTGATCTATTAAAAGTGCTAAGATTACCAATATAACCGTATCCTTCCACACCGAGATGCTCTTGGTATATAATCACGTCTGGGCTAAACCAACAATGAGCCAAAGGTGTTTGGAAGGCAGCAGTTAGCGGGTGTGGTTGTTGATAACAATTTGCGCGAGTGGCAACATTGGGATCCGTGCCCTGCGGCCTTTCTCGGGTATTTCCCCTTTCTGTCTGCGATAGCTGGAGCTTAAGTTGTTGGGTCCCCGAAGAGATCGTCTTAAGACTTTGAAGACGGATCTAAGGTGTGAGGATGCAATGCACGTATTTGGTGTATAAACATGGTAAGTTTAATTCCTAACTATATCTGAAGTTCAAACCATATCAAGATACATGATACGGCGGATAAATAATAAGAATATTATTATAATTATCATAGCAATTGCATACAAAAGTTGTGTAACAATGTCAAGGAAAAATAAGAGCGCATTTATTAATTGATGCTATTTTTATTCAAATATCGCCTACATGGGAAAATAGTATTGTGTTTGTGATGCCCTCCATATCTTTGCAATACCTTGAAAAGCAGTTAAGAGCTTAGAATTATATTCGAAGAAGCTTTTCGTTTAAAAATCAATTATCTCCATTACTTCTTATTAAATTCATGTAAATATAACCTAATTTACTTAACCGCAACATACAATGCAATCAGTTCGTCAAATGAAAGATTAAACATCTTCACAAACACATACATCCCCAATACAGATCAAAATTCAAATGTCTGGTCTAAATGACGTCAATTTTAATTGTTGTATTAAAAAAAAAAACGTTTGTTTTAGGTATAATTTATCCAGTTATTTCAAAAAGTGACTATTTAAAATTACGGACATCATTAAGAAATATGATAAAAACGGCACAAATACAGGGCTTTTGATAAAGCTTTCATCAAGGAAGCCGCGATCAGGCGGATACAAGCTTGGTGAATCGGATTGAGGCTAACATTATTATATAGTATATTGAATTTCGCCTTGTGAATCAAAGAAAAATTACATCACCTCATCACACATACTTTATGTGTTATTTAAACAAAGAAAAACTAACGCCCACTCTAATAGTTAATGAATTTAACGACTGATTAATACGACGATATTGCTTGACATATCTAAAAGATTCACAAACTAGAGAAGCATACATTAATAATATTTATTTTTTAATCTTTCTCCACTCCCCAACTCGGAGCATATGGCCTTGTAATAAAGCATTTAAACTTGATGATTGAAATTTTAAGCAGAAATATATAAATACATAGAACGTCTGTTATCACTGAACTGAATTTATCTTAAATCGCGGAAAAATATTTACTACCGCGCTGTCATTAGAATAAGTTGTAGGAAGAGCCCGAAGATTCTGTTAACAGTTGGTCAGCTTCAGGATGTCATGATAATGAAACGGGTTTTCGAAAAGGCTCTAGATTTTTCCTGCTATTTTATTGTTCAGCAAGTTCTATCATAAAGAAGAAAAACAGATTTATTTTGCAAACTGGAAATATTACATCTATGCATACGATTACCCTAGTCTTAGTTATGCGATAGGTAGAGAATATTTAAGATTCCTCTGTGTGCCAGAGTACCTAGCAAACTATGAGTACACAAATTATTAGTACGCACCTGGTATTCTGTTGTATTATTTAAGTCTGTTTAAATTTTCGGTAACCTCAACATTCCCAGCTTATGTGCATTATCATCATTCCACCCAGGGGAGGGGTCTGTTTGTTGTTTTACTCATAGAATGCTAGAAGTTTCTGAAAGGCTCTAGAAAATAGCTGGTTTATATGAAATAAATTTAACATTTCAGAGTTGATATGGTAGACAACGAATTTATATGTGACAGCGATCGGTTTGAAAATAAATGTTTACTTTATGGTTATTTAAAGAAAAGAACCTTATTTAAATGTGGTAATTGTCCGTCCGTTAGCAGACACCAAACTATTTAAGGAAGGAGAAAAGCGATGAAATAGTAAAGTTAACAGTTCGATCAATTGAACAAAGTATTGCATTCTAATGCGTAATTATTACGCATTAGAATGCAATACTTAGCGTTATATATTGCGTAATTGTATGAAGTCTTGTGTCAAAATGATAGAATAAAAACTCAAATTGTAAAAATAATTCAAAAATAAAAAAAATAAAGACGATTAATTGACATCAAATTTTATTTCTTGCTCGAGGCATTTTTAGTGTATAAAAAAAACAGTGCCGGTAATTTATCGGAGAATGCATAAAACACAGTCATAAAAATGCGTGACTTTTCTCACTAACTTTCGTTTTAAGCTGGCAACGTTATGGTAATAATTATGAACGAGGTATTTTTTTTCTCTGAAAAGGTACTTTAGATTTGTGATTTATATTAAATGAATAGTGTTCAAAATGGAATGAAAATTGATATTACAGTTATTAATATAATTTGTTATTTTTTATCATACTGTATATTCTAGACCAGTGGTTCTCATGTGCGGCCACCAGAGGATTTTGCTGCGGCCACCAACAGCTTCATAGGTAATATTGATATTTAATAAAAATGTGTTTTTACAAGTTTATTTTAAAACAATGACACTGAAAATTTAATATTTTGCATGTATTGTATTGTGCATCAAGAATTTTCAGTTCGCAAAAACTCAAATACATACTTGTTTAGGTATTCTTGACAAAAAAGAAATTTGTTGCGGCCACCAGACATTTTCGTAAGACCGCTGATGTTCTTAATGCGGCCACAGCCAAATTTTACGTAATAACCACTGTTCTAGACGCTACAAAGATCGTGTCCGGTTTCGGTTGTCGCGTTAAGATTGTTAAATTTAATACTTTCGATGGATTCGGCGGTCACTTTGTGGAAGTTCATTTAACTTTGTTTTCTCCACGTATTGTGTAACTAGTAGTGACATGTGTTTTATCTTTTTCAGAAACCTCTTTAGACTTATTATCGCTATGCTAGCTTAGCAATGTAGCGTTGATTTATTAATGAGACTAAATCTAGTCTGAAGATGGTTCTTAAAGAGGCGAAAAACGTGTCACTGTTTGGTACACAATACGTGAATTAAAGAGTTTTTTTAAATTTTTTTACTGGTGAATTTCTCCACAGATCAACAAATCATCAAAAACGTGATTCATTACCGGACCTATTTTAATTGGTGTAAATGAACTCATGAACTATTTTAAGCTTCTAAGGTCAACAAAAGAATGGTTGTTTTTTTATCAATTTAAGATAAATCGTTTTTTACTGAGTAAATCTAAATATTTAGAACTATACTGCGGAGCCGTAAAGAAATAAACAAATTTAGTAATAGTAATGTTTTTTGTACGAAACATTTTTTAGTCAGTTTGGCTAGAAATAAAATTGCAATTAGTCAGCGTCATCTAATATGGGGGAGGGGGGACTTGGCCAAAATGCAGGCTTTTTAATAGCCAAGTTTCATTTACGACAGTTCTCAATAGTATTCATCGTAAGATGAATTTCAAGCCCCTCACTGCGTCTCCTGGTAATAGCTAATATTAAAATAAATTTGATATTTTTGAAGAGACGATAAGCAGGGCTAAAGGTATAAGCAAGCTGGGAGAAATGGTTTGACAAAAGGATTGCGGTGTAAAATAATGATTAATTGTGTTTCTTAGCTACCCTGTAGGGTGTTTAAGTTGAAGATGGGGTGGCACTTGTGGTATTTAAGGGTGTCAAGCAAAGGCGCACGGTTTTATAAGCCTATATTAATAAATCAAAAATTACATTTTATTTATTTAGAATACACTATAATGTGAGCTTTAATTATTTGATAATTAGGATACTACAAGTAACATCGAATTCTAATGTTTTCAGTGTTCTATTTAAAAAAACGGGAAAAGTTTCATATCTTAAAATCACTCCTATTGATTCTATTGAACTTCTAGTGAAAAACAACCTGCGGCCCAGTTTGACATTTCATGCGGTCCAATAAGCACTTATATAAATACTTCTTTTCATAGTTTTATTTAGAATTTTTCACGAAAGATTGACGGATAGTATTGTTTTATTGAATATAGCTGTACCCTGAGCGCGTTTACGCCAGCAATTGTGAAAATTTCACGGAAGTGTAGTAGAAATTTGTAAAAATTCGATATCAACGGGGTGAGGTTTGGGTGGCGTATGGGGCGGGTATGCCAAAACCTTCGATGGAGTGAACGAAAAATTCGTAAAAGTTTAAAAAAAAAATTGGGGGTGGAGGTTGGGAGGTGGTTGGGGAGGGTTTCAGGCCAGAAACCATTGCGGGAGGTTTTGGTAAATTTTAAAGTTTCACATCGATCGGTCGAGCGGTTTAGTAGAATATGACATACACAGAAATGTTTGATTTTTGAAAAAAGATATGGAGTTTTAACGGAATACAGCCTCAACCATGAGCATTTTCAACAATTTAACATGCTCGCGATGAGCGAAACGGGTCCTGGTAATTAAATTGCTCCTTAATAAATTAATTGTAGAATATGTACTAGAAATGTTGTATTTTTTTAAAAATAAATTAACTTTCCTCCTAGTATTCACAGTAAAGTGACCTTGAAAGTGATATTTTTGGTCTCGTTATTTTTAATCAGTTTTATACATGCGGCCTTTTAATAAGCTAGGGCTTCTGCCAAAAAGGTTGTGCTCACTGTGTGTAAGGTATAGTTCATGAAACCTAAAGCTAGTGACCAAATCGTTTCAATACAAATAGATAAAATATCTAAAAATTTTCACTTTGTAAGGTAAATCATTAATTGTTTAAGAGGTATATATACGATTTTTTACAAGACCAGTAGTTTCGCAGAAATAGGAATATTTTTTTGAAGAAGGATTTAAAATTTTATATAATTTAAGATATTCAACATTCTCTTATCCTATTTTTAAACATATAAATTAAACGTGTAATTACTGTAAGCGGTAAAAAAATAGTCAATTTGATTTGCACTATTTTTCGGCATGTGCATTGCGCTGGAGAAATAATTATGATTTTTCAGATTTAGAAATTATTGATATTCTATTATTGATTAAAAAAATATTTATAGCATTCGATTCATGGGAAAACTTTACTAACATTTAACAAAAAATAATCTGAAAGAAAAATGTAATACCGCTTGCGTTTTGCAAATACGAATGTACGGCAATGGGTTGACAGGGAAGATTAGGGGATAAATTCAGTCATTTCCACCGTCTCGTGTAATGTTAATAAAGCGTTAGAGATTTGTCCTAAGACCTTTATCGCACATCAATTTATTTGTCTTTGGTGTTTGTTATCTTTCGCCTGCCAACTTGCGAATGGGTAAAATAATGTCTTATATAAATGTATGTCTTAAGTTATTGCCATACGGGAAATGAGCTACTTAAAATCAAATTACTATTATTAACAATAAATTATTGCGAACAATTTTGTATTACTAGTAAGATGTTTGTAGAAATATCATAGTTTTGGATAGTCTTTTAAAGAAATGTTATTTACACATATTTTATATTACTTCAAAAAAGTTGAGACATTGAGAAATGTGAAGAAAATATTTTGCTGATGACGATATACAAGCTCTTTTTACTAAAGTCGAATACAGTTAATCAATGTCTGCATGAAAAACACCGGTAAAATAACTATAAAAAAGCGAAAGCGAAATCGTGAATGAACAATGTTTTATATCGAAAACATAACACTTATTTAATATTTTGGAAAAATTAATTATAACAATTTTATTTTCGTAACAAAAAGAGTATCGTAATATTATACCATATAGCAAAAGATATTTCATAATATAGACATTCATTCGTATTGCATTTAGTATTAACATTATCCAATTACGCGCATACATTATTTCTAAATTAGTGGGACAGTATAACGGATTCAAGCCAAATTATAAAATTATGGTCACGGATACACTATTTTTTTTCACGGTAGCATTGAAAATTAGAATGCCATAAATTAGTAAAGGTGGTTGTTAATAGGCTATAAATTATATACTCTTACATTTTTACAATTCACTCTTGAAGTTTTGCACCCATTGCAAATTTCTAAACATTGTATTCGCGTTGTTTCAGTGCGGTGGCCGCTGAGGAAAAAAATTACATTGCAAAAGTTGAGTGTAAATTTTATAAAATAACTAGTATTGCTACCCGGCGTCGCTCGGACTAAGCGACCAATAATTATTTAATGTTATATCATTCGACATAATTATATCACAAAATCTAACATCCAAAATAGAGTTAAAATAAAATCACAAACTTTATTTAATTTGATGACAGCCCCATTCTCGCCCATTAAAATGTCCAAATTCAAGGAAAAAATCTAATTTGCTGTCAAAGAAATGTCAAATAATACCTTCACGTAAATAATAAACATTATTATTAATAATAAAAGCCGGGAAAAGTTCAGTAGAAGAATAATTTATTACATGTTGACTAAATATCTTCGCCGATAAAAATTCAAACATATTTTCTTTCATATTCGTTTTTATGGCAACTTAATGACCAACAATGCAAAAGGGAATTACAGACACACAGACATATGTACATACGTCGTTTCGGTTTTATATATAAGATTTATACAATATCAACTTAAGCAGAGCATAACGTAATTTTGTTTGTTTATTTGGATGTGTTTTTATTATTAAATAGGTCTCTATGTTTCTTAATGAAATTTCATTTTTAATCGTAAATAAGCTGTAATTTTTTTATTCTATTTATACTTGTTGTGTAACATTTTATCCATGTTTTTCTTATTTGAGAATCATCAGAATAATAATCGTAAGATTTTGGGCTTGTTTTATGGCCTAAAGCTTAAATGATAACCACATGTATATAATCTGTATAAAAGATCAACAGACACAGAGTAAAATATTATATAATAAATCGTATCGAAATATTTTGCAGCTAATTTGAAAACGGAAGGCATATTTAAATTAATAACATTTTATGAGGAATATTAGGCATTCGAGATGTCAAGGAAAACATCGTCTTTAGCACCTATGCCCAGGATATCTCATGTAAGAATGACTTGACGCATCAATATTAAATATTGACCATCACTGTAATGCATTGAAGATTCATTAGATATAGAATTAAGACAAAGTATGTTTACATGTTGATGCTGCGACAAGATGTAACTTTTTTTTTACTGTGACCATATACGAAAAGTGTATGCAATGGCTCCCATTCACCATTTGAGGATATAGAGGGAGCGATTAGATAACTGCTATCCTTTTCTGTTTTTTTCCTTCCGATAAGAGAGAACTTTAATTATTGATATGTTATTAAAATATTAAATGTTCTAATATAAAAGTAAATTTGATAAATCTGTTAATCCACCGATCACATCTTATATTAGACGCGCCATCTTGTGGATGTGTAGGTACATTGTTATGAAAACGTTGTAAACAACTTTGATGGTTGAATAGCAATATAACTAAACTGATTCTTTTTTGACGCCACTGCTTCAAGATATAGATAAAACAGTTAATTTTCTCCGTTTAGCAGGTAGAGCCGTTGTAATAAATGACTGTTGTTCGTTCGCCTCTCGAAAGACTTATGTTCTGCCGATAAAACACAATGTAACCTCACAAGACAAAGAAGATGAAGAAATACAGAAGAAATAATATGTCTAGATTATTTCCACGAGTTCGTGTGATCATGCAATAAGAAAAATGTTATCGCGGGAATAATAACACAAATTATTTCAAGTGTTGCCATTTCATTACAAACGATACAAGGAACGCAATAATTAATCACGACGAGTAAATTGTTAGTAATTTTTTTTATGCATGGAAATAATAATATAATGTCTATACTTTCGATGATTTCAGCGGTAACATTGTGGAAGTTCATTTTAATATAATATTTAAAATAACTTTGATAATTCTACGTATTATACGTGGTATCAATACGTGGAATAATCAAAGTTATTTTAAATTTTATATTAATATAATGTCTTATATTTTTGAACAATATGGTGGCTTGTTTATGTAAATTCATTTTTAGTATAATTACATGCCAAAATGTGCCATAAAAACCATCTATCTTATATACAATAAATCAAGGATGACTTTTTTCTGATTATGAACATAAGGTATTCTAATGAAGGATTTCCAATATATTTTTTTCTAACGTAGGTAACTGGTTGTATTTCAGTCGTTCAACCTACCTGTTAAAGAGTGTATGATAAGGATTTGGAAAAACATCGTCTCTACTGCCCGTTTTCAGAATCTGACGAGAGAAAACAAAAACATCTGTACTTTTGGACCTTTTACTGACAAATCAGTGTATCAATGTTGCGATTACAGGAATTGAACCCATGATTGGAACATAAACTTTAAAATTACCTGGTCTTAAGTTATTTTTGTGTCATACATTTTTTTTGGCTCAAATTATATTTCAAAATATCAAGAGAGTTAAATGATAGTAGATAAATTGATTTTTAAAATATTGAAACACTTTTTAGAGTTGTTTAGTATAAATATTAAGCTTTGTCGGAAAAGAAGTCGCGGTTCCGTTAGAAAGATTTGAATAAATAAAATAAAATCTTGACGGAGAAAAGAGACAAGACCAAAATGTTATATTTGGTTGTAACTTGTTAAACCGCACGCTTGAATTGCGTTATATCACACACAATGGATATGTAATATCAGAGAAATCACGTATCAAATCAAATTTGCCTTTTCGATACAGCGGATATAACGTTACTTAAAGTATACGTATGGCTGTGATGCTTATATTTTATTCGACAGGGAGTTTGTAAATGATGTTGAATATAAATTGATGTATTATATTTAAATTGGCTTCTTGTATCTTACGGTTTCAGGTTCAATTATTGGTATCGTTTCAATATTTTCGGCATTTTAGAACTATTACCTGATTGTGCGTGTACGCTACGTTAAAACACTAAAATTTAGAATTTCTTGTGCTTGTGCTTGTTTGATCGAATTCAAATCCCTTGAGTTTTTTTAAATTTTTGTAATTTTTTTGCATTAGTTTTCGTTGAATCGCGAGAATCATGTTGTTAGTAGCAAAACTCATGAAAATGCACAAAATTCAAACGACTCAAATTGAATATTAAAATTTTATGTTGTTTACTTTAAAACGGTTTCTAGTTCCATGTGATACATATGGACTCCTTTTATAAGCTAACTGCTGGTTAATCAGATGCTCAACCTCTTCATTTCGAAGAGAATATGTACGTATATTTATAAGGATAAGGCTAGGGCAGAAGTGGTGATAATTTAATCGCTCTCGCTATTGTCCGTTTTTAGCATCGTTAGGGTGGGATAAGACTCAGCACAGACATCCATGCCATAGAAAAATCTATTTTTGAAATTGTCCTTATTGGGAGTCGATGCCGTGAGTACCGCAACCGAAGGCAACGAAAAAGTATTTTTTTATTATATCTTAAAATCTGAGTAATTAATTTGGTAGGTTTTATAAAAATAATCAGTGAAATAATTCTGATATATTATATTATGTGGATGAGTTAATAATGGCATTTTAAGCTCAATATATTTTTCCATGTCTGATTGATACTAAATTTATTATTCTGATAGATTCAGTTGCCAAACTATCAATCTATTCCGTGGATGAATTTCATCTGTAAATAAAAAAAATGGATAATAATATTATTGTATTTGCGCTTGCGGTTTCCATGGATTTGCATATTCATCTAAAAAGATAAATCTTACGTCATATTGTGTATGCCCATAATGACTTACATTTTTTTGTCATAATTGAGATTCGTTTTTTTTGTTGTTGGCTGTGATTCAAAATTGTTATCTATTAAACATAATTTAGCTAAAATTAAATCATACATATAAAACACTCTATGACTACACGATTTACACGTAAATTCCGAAGAAATATTTTCAATTTAAACTAAGAATTTATAAATTTAAATGATTATAATTCTTCAGAGTACGGAGACGAAAATAACATATAAAATCTACTAACGAAATACGGGGGGATTCAACGATTGCGTAAGCCATACGAGTGGAGAACTGTCTAATAGCCACATTTTTATTCATTAACTTTTTAAAATGACTTGATTACTGCTACTGATGGTGTTTAGTATATATACATAAGTTATTTTCACAGTTCATCGACATTTTCATATTAGAAACATTACATTGGAGAGGGCGTGACAATTGCTTACGTACACATATCACCAATAAAATAAAACATTTTTTCAACCGAAAAATACTTATTATATCACCCACAAATCGGTGTTTTTAGATATTACTTCGAAGAACTTCAAATTTGTAGGGAATACAAAAGAAACAACGGGATTGCTGTTTCATATATATGCAGTTGGAGTTTTTCCAAATTCGAATATATTAAATAGCGTATTAATATTAAAGGTTCCTCAACAGCCCTTCGTCGAGAGCAGGCCGTAGTTCCTACTAAAGCCGCCATGTCACGTGTGGCGCTACTCCCACGCGAGATTACATTCTTTTTTTATTCCGTAATCGAATGCGTTCGAATTTTATATGTATTTCTTATTTTACATATTCTTTCCGCTGGAGGTAAAACATGGATACAAGACAACTTAATTTTACGCGTGAAAAACTAAACTTTATTGAATTTCAAAACGCAAATATTGTGAATGTAAGCTTGGGCGTATTTTGTAATGAAGTGTGTTTTAACACGCATAGAAAAATAATGGACTTTTATAATTTCCTTTAGTTTAATACAAAGCAGTGGCGTCCAAACTTATGAAAACTTTTCTATTCACGTCTAATTATAATTTGTATCGTGAGGAATTCTTAAAGAGCATGTCATACGTCTTTTACGTGAACTCATACGCATCTGATCTTTTTTAAAAAGAGTAAAGATACAAATGAATAATAGTGCGATAATATGAGCTCCGTTAGGATTAGAATTGTAGTAATCCATAAATTTATTACACAAATCAATTAACGAAAGCTCCACCGGATTTGAATCCTTGGTCTCGAAACTAGATTAACTGCCAAGTGCATTAATCACTCTGCTGCAGTAAATCTAGTCTTATCCTTCTTCATCAGAAACAGAGATATTTAAATAATAACATGATTTTGGTCTATTAATAATTTTTAAAACATTTATCAGCTCCTGTTTCT
This sequence comes from Himalopsyche kuldschensis, assembly GCA_028554975.1. NCBI lineage: Eukaryota > Metazoa > Arthropoda > Insecta > Trichoptera > Rhyacophilidae > Himalopsyche > Himalopsyche kuldschensis. Next base: position 69,088 of record JAHFWI010000100.1, read on the forward strand.
CGTCAAGCGATGAGAAATTATAATCACCGTTGTGTAATCCCTATAGCAAGTCTAATTACCATACAACAATGGATGGCTTAGATGGTGGAAACTTTTCCCTAACACCGGGGATTTTCAATATAGATGATCCGCATTTTAAAGGATCCATAAACTGTACAAATTCGAAAATCAAAATATTTTAGAACCAAAAAAAGTAATAGTCAAATATTTTTCGTTCGTTTTCACGTATTGGAAAGATAATTGGTAGTACCTATCTGATTTATAATAAATATTCAATACAAGTTGATGGAATGCTTTGTCCCAATTGGTGAGTTTATTGAGGTTTTATAACCTTCTCCAACTGCTACGTCACAAATTATTTTACTCCGTGAAACTTATAATGTACAAATATTTCGAGTTTCATATTTAAGAATGATTTCGTGAAGCCATTAACCTGTAGCCAAATAGTTTTAGTCGTTTGACGTTTTCGTGTCCAGTGTTCATCGGTTTGAGTCCTCAAATATACACATATATCATCGATTTCATAGTAAAATTTGATATCTGCAAACTATCCGTTTTTAATTTTTTGTATTAATAACAATGCAAAAACCGCCCTTACGCCTATTTCATACACACAACTGACAAAAGTTATAGTAAAAGTAAAATTTATTAATTACGTGTTTTTATTTTATTTTATTTAGTTGCGATAAAGCTTTTTAAACTGTTTTTATACTTCAATGTTTTTTTTACAGATATGACATTTTGCAATGCAAACGACGATATGATCATGTATCATCGGGTAGGTTATATAATGTGATAATATATGTACATATTACATAATAGAATATCGCAAAACTTTACCAACAAATATACGCGTTGTTTAAAAATAGAATCTAAAGATGGATGTAATTAACAGACTTGGTTTATATGGCTTAGATATGAATGTATATATAACGGACCAGTGAATAGTTTCAACTTGCCAGTCATTATTTTATCAGTGCATTCTGCCGAGAGATAAGAAGTTTCCCTTGGAATTGTGTGGAGTAGAAAGGCGACGAGGAAGTTAAAGTTAACAATGGGGAAGGAATTAAGAAAGGGGTAGGTGTGGAATGTAAAATCATATTTTGGATAATGTTCAAATGTGAGACTTGGGAGGCGTTAGCCATGATTTAAAATATAAGCACTTGTCACAGGAAACAATATAATTCCATGCTTTTTATCAAAATTATTATTTTTATACATTTATTTGTACTCTTAAATAGTTTGTCGATAGATAAGGTAATATTTTTTTTTGAAAATCATACATCATCACTAAATCCATTCCGAGACAGTCAATTCTCGGTGAGGATTTTGGGCAGGCGGAATCATCGGTCCGTACTTCTTTCAAAATAAAACTGGCATTGCCATATCTATCAACGGTGAACAACAGATTGATGATAAGCAAATTCTTGTGGCCTAAACTGGATGATATGAATAACGATAAAATGTGGTACCAACAGAGCGGTGCTACATGCACACAGCACATACCATGATGGACATTTTTGATGACCGGGTCTTCTTATTGAAAGACCTATATTATTTGTTAATATTTACTCTATATATGATCGTAAAGTTTGACATAGTATGATGTACCTGAAGCTGAATCGAATGATGTATACATGTATACAATCATATTTTTTTTTATCTTTTAGTTAGTTTGAAACAGTTATAGTCACACGATAAACTTTCTCATGCTATTGATATCCGTCCCTTGACACTATCAGCTAAGCTGGGAGATAGTTATTGTTTTGTGTTAAAACAAAGTTACCAGCTTTGTGTACAAGCTAAATAATACGCTCAACCGAGTTCGTATTTCTCCCTATTTTACCTACGATGCCTCAATTTTACGCTTACAAAGTAAAACAATATTGATAAACTTGCCAGTCAAACCTTTAACATAGTTATGTAATTTTGGCAGCAACAAACAATAAGGATACAAAATTGAAAGATAAGATTATTTATTCCACGTATTGTGAAAAAAGTAATGGAAATCATTACTAATTTAACCTTGCCATAGTCAGTCTGAAGATGCTTCCTAATTAACCTTTATCTTTTAATTTTATATAAAAATGAGCTTCCGTACACTGTAAGGATATTATAAAGATAACTTTATTAACTAAAAATAAATCGGTGAATAGTACAAATTTCACAATCCATCCCACCACCATTACATTTATATTTAAATGGTTAAAAAAGTTCGTTTTTTAATATCAACTGATCATTTATCCTAAGATGCATGCATGCGAATTAAACACGTGTTGTAAGATAATTAAAACACATTCTATAGTGTTATTTAAACATATACTCTGTTAAAGATCGGGACCAGTTTCGTTCATCACAAGCATTGTCTACTGATGTTCGCGAGTATTGTATGGTTATGTATTTAAATAATGCTTTTCTACCAAGAAGTGAAAGCTTACACTTAAAAAGTGGTTCGATTAAATATTCCCTTATTCTTGAGAATTTATTCATCCAGTAAAATAAGATGCTTCATTTGTTTAAGCCAGCTATTTTGAGTGCCCGTTTAAGAGAAAACGAATGGATGTAAAACAAAATAGTTTTGTCCGAAAATGACAAAAACAATTGCAATTTTTCTCGAAGTACATTTATTCCTTCGGTCGATTATGTATTTATCTAAATAACAAACTTAAAGGTGACACTCAATTAAAAGCTTTGCCCAATTAACTCCGATACCAATTTGTACCCTTTGATACAAAACCACAGCTATCCGGGCGTTGTATTTATTTTCTTGAGTAGAGCGTGCTGTCCGACATTATTTCCATGCTACTTCATTAACTTGCAAGCGGTGCTTATCTGGGCGTATTAATCAGCGAGAAGTCTTAGCAAGCAACACTGCCGCTAATTTCCATTCCCTCGTCGGGGATCTAGCGTCGGTTTTCTGTGAAAATTTTCCGGGCACTTGGGTTCTTGTAGAATACGGCAGTTAGTTGGGATTCGCGTGCTATTGTCGCATGGTTTGCTACGTCAAGAGGCCGCTCTGTGACATTAAAAGGACAGAATATACTTTGTAATTTTTTTATTCTTGTATATCGCGGTAATATTTGCATTTTAATTCTGTCTCGAAATATTCCGCTTTGTGGGAAATCTGATTTTGGTGTTTCTTTAAAAAATGAATAACGGGAACATATTCTAATCTCAATTTGTGATTGAGCATTAAAATTTGTTTCAGTATTATTTTTGAAAATCTACTTTTCTTTTTGCTTTGGAAATATGTTATTTTTAATAAAATTGCACTTAAAATTAAACAAATTTCAGGCGTGTAGTCGAACAATCAATACCATTGACTTCGGTTGCGGATTCAAGGGCTTAAGTCTTAGTATGGACAGCTTTATACATTTTTGTTTGCAACCGATTTATGGATTCGTGTTCGATGGTATGAATGATCATTAAAAAGAAGATTGATCAGTGTGAGTCTACATTTTGTCTATGTTCATCTTTTTTCCTCTTACTCTCTCTGGATGAGAAAAGTTGAGTCGACTAAATAACAAGCAATTTCAGTAGAACAACCTTTGTTGCAAAACTTTACACAAAAAGTCCATATGATATACATTGCGAGCAAAGATGATTACAAATATGTGCAAGTTTAATGTTTATAGATTTTTATATTTGTCGATTGTTTTAATGTTTACTATTTTATCGGTAAATCTGTTTTCAGAAGTCGATATCTTTGTGAAATCTTATTTTATAATTTCTAGAATTTAAAAATAATTTAAAAAAAATGACCATTTTAATCGTCGCTTAGGCTTTCACTTTATTATTTGTTTATTATTAATGCCCGTTTCTAACCTAGCAATTGATACAACTTAAGTTCCTCCTTAAGTTTTTTCGTGTATATGTATTTATATTTATTATTAGGATGATTATTAATGATTTTTTACTAATTGAATATCGAATCTATTGAAAAGACTATACAAATTTAATATATATTGCTATTTAAATTACTAAAGTTATTGAAATATCCTCAACGCGAACTAAATTCATATACAAGAGCCGCCAGACATTAAACAATCTTGCGTAACTTACGGTTTGCAGGCATTCCCGATTCGACGACCCGCTGTTGACGGAAGTCTCTGCTGGCGCTGTCGAGGCTCTTCCGGAAACGGATGTTTCTACTTTGGAATTATGTTCCTCGGCACGTACATAAATAGAAGCTAAACAAAATTTATTATTTCAATCAGCTCGGTAGACATTCAGTAGGTACAAATATATGACTTGTACAATATGAAAATATCCATTTTGTTGATATATGTATAATAAATAGTTTGTTGATCTTCGAGTAAGAAAAAATAGTAATCAAAAAACTTCAGCTAAAATTATGCTTTGTAGGTATTTATTCCTAATTTTTTAAATAAAAACAAAGCAAATTTTGACTTTCATACATATGCTAATGGCTGACATCTCGGAAAATAAGGTTCGAGAAAAACTGACGATTTTATTTTTGTTTAGGCTAGTAAAACAATACTATGAATCAATTAGATTAAATCTTTTGTGTAACTTAGAAGACTCAGAGATTATTAAAATTTTGTGAATTGAAACGAATCGACATTCCAGTAACAGTTATTGAAACCATTTTAAAAGAAGGGCACGGTCTACGCACGTGGAGAATATGGAGTCCAAATGGAGTATATCTCATCAGAAGTTTTTTACGTAAGCGGTTTGTTACTCAGTTGCCGAACCTCTCTCTTTCGAAGTGACTCCAAGTGTTGACATCGATATCTTCGGTTGCAGCGTACGGGTTCCGGTTCTAGTTCCTGCTTAGGCAGTTTCAATCGAATGGATTACGGAAACTTGGGTGTCTTTGTTTTATAAAATTTCCTCCCACACCAATCCTATCCTAAAATGTGTAACATAGGGAGATTTTTTTTCAAATTTAATAGACAAAACGAAAAATAGTGAATTTTGAACGATTAAATAAAATAAAAATGATTAAATTTTCATTTTTACTATTCAAAAATAGTATTTAAAAAATTGCGCGAAATAATATCATTGGGATAACGAGGAAAATTATTATTTAATATTTAACCATCATTTTCTGGTTAAAATAATCGCTTAACCGCAAATCATAATAACCATCATTACGTCTAATCGCCAATATAATTGCTTCGTGAATAAATTGGTCGGGTAAGCTTTACCCCGAGCTGCTGTGATCACTTCTGTGTGGTTATTAAAACCCCACCATCTCTTAATGAACGCAGCACCATACAAGAAGGGATTTCATTTTAACGCATACGTTAATGTATCATAATTTGTGGAACAATATCACCCATACCTTGCTGAATGTAGGCTTATTGAGTATATTACTATATTTATTTATAATGTCAGTTCCGTGGTACTGTGTTCAAAGTCGTTGGCTTTAGTGATGAAAATCACTTGTGTATCTATCGATTCTGTTCGAAGGCATGGGTTTTTGTGTTGCCAGAAAATTACTTTCCACTCATTCGATGAAGTATCGCGAGAGCGATTAGCTAACCACTAGTCCTGTCCAAGCTTATCGTTTCTATCTCTACCGTCAAACTTAAGAAAGTTTGAGCGACTGACTAACAAGCAGTTCTCGTAGACACTATTTACGCCATAAGGTCCACATTGGACATGGTAAAAAAATACACATTATTATCATTATTTTAATTTTCATTTAAAATCAATGTTATATTATTTTCGCCACAGCCAATTTAGTAAGAAATTAATTTTAATTCCTGATAAAATTTGCCTGTTTTAAAACATGAGGTAATTTATGTGGTATTAGACCACATCTAATTTAATATTTTAACAGTCCAATGTTTGTATGTACAAATCTTAATATACAAAAATATTTCTTGTATCTGTACGTTATAGTTTGAAAATGCTCCTTAGTCGAAGAAAACAAGTGATGGTCTAATGGAAAATGTGGAATATATACAACTATAAACTTCCCTTGTTTTAGTTTTGGGTGCGGTTACTGCATAATAATCAGTCCAAGTACCACAGTCAATTCATCTGTGTGTATAACGTTTATGCACGGTTAAAACACACTTCATAGCATTGAGGCTTCACAGCCAAATAAAGCGTAAAGTTCTTTGTAGAATTAGACCCCAAATGGCTGAGTGACTGTTAAAGTAAAAGGGTTCGACGGAAATGATTTCACACCACTGGAACGTTATCGGTGTGGAAACGATGCATACATACCTGCGCTTATTTTGTAAACCATTTTCACATATAGTATAAATTAAACTTAATATAATTACATGAAACTTTTCAGTTTGAAATTAAATATTTAATATGAAAATTCAAACTATCGCCATAAGCAATAAACTGAAAACCTGCAGAAAAAATAATAGAAAAAGAAGAAAACTGTTTAATTCTGGCAACTTGGGTTTCGTCTTTCAATATATTCAGACATTTCAAGTACACGAATAAACTTGAACTATTGAACAAGTTTCAACGTTATCTTGATGCGGAAATAAGTGATATTTGTCGTTTTTACATTTATCAGATAACAAGTACAATATGATGATGCATCAAATGGTGTTCTTATTTAAAAACACTATATTGATATATAAAATCAAGGGTGATATTTCCTGAAATCCCTTCAGAGTATATGTATACTTTTTCTTATGTGATAAAGTTATGATGTTATGAAGTCTTGGATCCGCAAAAGTTAAAAAATATTCACGTAGATTGTGGAAAGCGATTATTTAAGAAAGCATCTGCACTATATCAAGTATTTCACCGTTATGAAAAGCACAGTAAAAAGATTTTGTACAACACAAAATTAAAATATTAGAAATACAATTTATTAGGTATGTCAATTATGTATGAGTGAACTTTTTGAAAGTTAAAAAATATGTTAGAATGTTATAAAATGATGCAACTTTATGCGGGAAAATACGATAGCCCAATAATAGATATATACATGTCGAAATAAATTTATCCAGTGGAATTTATTTCAACAACAGATGTATGTCAAGTGTCTCAAAATTAGCCTGATTTAATTATAATTATTATTATTATCATATCCTTCTCTTCATAATTATATCGCACAATACTTAAATTAGTAGGTAAAGATTGTTAGCAAAATTGATATTGAAAAAAAATAAATTTTAATTGAATCATTCGAACAAGATACCACAGCTTTCACTTGAAGCCAGCAATATCTATCACCCTTGAAATGAAAGTACCTTCCGTCTATTGTCGGTGTAAAATCTCGCTTGAATAAGCTTTATGAATGACTTTGATATTTTGAAAGCTTTTAATTAAAAATTAAGCTCCCTTGCACGAAGGCCGGGTAGATGACAGTGGAGCTCCGTGGCTATCACTCGAAGCTTACGGACAAAGGGTTTCCATGCACCAACTCCAAGAAGTGTCACATAATAACAATTGCGATAATTATGATGGAGTGAAAACAAAGTTCAGAGGTGATGGAAAATTTGGAAAGCCCAATTGTAAATTAATAACAGAATTCTAAGACATGACATAATTTATTTAATTTAATAATAACGTACCTACTTCTCCGATGATTCCGGTGGTAGCGATACAAGAAAGAAGAAACAATAAATACTTGATTTAAAGTTCGTTGTATTATTCTGGTAATGATAAAGATTGTAGATATGGGTACTATTAAAAAAATGAAACAACAATTTATTATTCACTAACTAATAAGATAAGAAAAATATTTTTTTCATTAACTATGGGCGAAATGTTTTTTTTCTGAAACTACATTAATAATTATTTTCAAAAATGTAATCGATAGCTCTCATCGATTTTTGCAACAGATATATTTGAAACATAAGTGAGGCTAGCAATTCCGGTCCGTTTTTTTGACGACGTGGTTTTAAAAATTCTATCCCCACCATCAAATTCGCAAAGAGTCTTTATATTTATAAATTCAAAAATCCTTTCCATTTTTACGTTTAGTTTTAAATTGTTCACACACAATGTATACCTTTTCCGTAAGAGGCTTAAAGTCAACACCTGATAAGTATTACTTTCATGGAATAAAAAAATGATTAAGCTCCTGATAAGGGTCGTAAAAATAAATTATTGGCTGGCACAATTTTACAAGCCGAAATATTATTTTCATCAATCATTTTATAACGTTTATAAATTATTTAATCGCTCGTTAATTTAATACCAGCTGTAATTAAAGTTTTTAGTTGCGTAACCAATGCCTGATTCGTAAATATGCCATGTAATGTTTTTACAGTAAATCAATAAGTTATTTACGTAGAAATTGTCAACATATTTTTTTCCTTATTTATTTACTCAAATCTGACAGCGTTTTACTTTGCGTAAATATAACAGTAAACAGCATATTATGCCGTTTTAAGCAACTTATGTTAGAAGATATATTATTAGAGTCAGAAATACATTTAACTATATAGCACAAAGCTATGGAAATGAGTAGGGAATATAAAGATGAAATGATTCTTTGTAAACCAATGCTACTTAACACAACCCAATTAAAATAACTGACATTCGCCTTCTATAAATACTTACTTTGATATTCTGCTTGATTATGGATTGTGGTATCGGACTCTTGAATCAATAACAATATTCAAAAACTTAATACAAGAAAAATACATATTTACGACCAGTTGGGATCGCAATGAAGAATAAATCGATGCCTATATAAAATGCATAGTGGTAGGCATTTAGCAAGATAAATATTTAAATATGTATGTATGCTATTGTCGTCAATTTTTTAGGTGTGAATCTCTCGTTAGAATGGTAGAGAAATATAACATGACACACATTTTGTGACAAAAAGTTTAAAATAACGCTTGAAAAATTGCCTGAAAATTTCAATATGATAACTTTCCAAACATTCCTTTGAGATGAAACTTTCGTGGCGAATAAATAATATTTATAGTTTACACTAGAGTTATTGTTTTACCTGTTAGTATTATAAATAGATGGTGGCATTTACAACAATGCTCTTTTGTCTTGTGTAAAATGTATTGCCCTTTACAACCAAATGCGAGGATTGCCTTTGTCGTGGAAATTCCTTCAAGGGCTAAGCCACTACGACGAGGTAGCGTCTACAGTGAAAGCAGCCCCATACAATTCACCTCTGAAATAAATAAACTATTAAAGAAATTTTAAAAAGTATTGCAAGTCAGTTGCTAACTTTTATCTACATTAAAAATAAATGGTTGAAGGATGAAAATAAGAAGATACTTGTAGTTAGTTATGTCCTTTATATATGATCTGTTTTCAAGATCAAAAAGAAGCTTGGTGGAGAATAATGAATGCATCAAATTAATCTACTAAACCTTTGAATGCAAAACTGTCCATGGAAGTATTAATGTGTTTATTTGGGAATTAAGACATTACGCAACGACAAGACGCATGCCATTTGAGCAGATGTATCGACTGAAAAAATCCGCTCGTACGGGAATCGAACCCGAGCAGTCTGGCACGCAAGCCACACAAGTTGACACTGCGCCACGCACCGGACCGGAATAGTTATTATAATATATTTTTTTGAATATAAGCGGTAATAAGTTTGAAGGGTATCTTATATAAACCATTCAAGAAGCGGGAAACGAATAACACTATTTAAAATTACTCACATGTTCGGGGGGAGATCAACAATCAACATCAATGATAAATAAATACAGAAAATTAGCCATTCATCCTTGCCAAAACTTAATTTACATGCGATTGGCTGTTATTAATGCTTATACAATATTTTGTTACGAAAATTCATTTATATATTATCTATTAACACCGATATGTTATTTCTATATTAAAATTAAGGTATTATATGTGAATTATGATTTTTTAAATGTATCATTTTAGACGAGTATTTATCTATATATATAAAAATGAATGTTTGTTTGTCTGTATTTCCGCCATGGACTACTAAACCGCTCGACCGATCGATGTGAAACTTTACAAATTTATTGAGTACACTCCCGCAATGGTTTTTGGCCTATCAACTCTTCCCCTCAACCACCCCTCAACCACCCCCCAACTTCCACCCCCAATTTTTTTTTTTTAAACTTTACGAATTTTTCGAGTTCACTCCTTCGAAGGTTTCTGGCATACCCCCCCCATACGCCCCCCAAACCCAACCCCGCCAAACAACCCCCCTCCCCCCAAAAATTGATATTGATTTTTTACAAATTTCTCGAATACACTTCCGCGAAACTTTCTGGCGTACACTCAAATTGAACTGAATATTTGTGTAAATTTATTTTAGTTGCTGGCGTAGCAACGCGCGCAGGGTACAGCTAGTTTTAATATAGTAATTTAATGCCAATTTTAATAATTTGATTTAAGGTCAATGTAATTGGCTGAGCAGTTGTAACAAAAAATATTCCTGCCGAAATAAAAAGATAATTTCGTATCAATAATCTGCTTAAGTTAATTTATTGTGTCGTGTTTACCCCTATAATATCAGTATTTGTCGTGATAATATACTTGTTAAAAATAAAGAAACAACAATTAGCCCAAGAATGTAAAATATAACTAGCTATTTTGCGGGTGACGAGTGTTTATCGGTTGAATACTTTTCATGCATATAACAATGCCGTCGGTTGATCCAACAAAATTTATCATTTTGACAATTTAATTTTACTTTGAGCTCTCGGCAACAAACAATGACGAAGCTGTTTCATCAATGCCACATAAATATTCACACCAATTTAATTTTGTGACATTTAAAAAACGCTTCACGCTATTAAAAAACATTCGAATAAACTTCATATATCACTTACTGTTATGCAACACCGGAAAATGATAAAATAATTGAATAAAAAATATCATATTGAATTTTACACTCCTAGAAAATGGATCCAGAATATATAAATATGTATTATAGGTGTAGCAAACCTTTAGAAACAAACAAAAAATAAAGATCGTTAATTATTGTGGCAATTAAATGGGTTAGAATAAGATTTTCGCATAAATATTTTTGCATAAGATCGATTTATATTTTCTGAACAAAACAAAAAACATGTGTCTTCTACAAGTGATGAAAAATATGATGATGGGTGAAGTTTTAATCTATATCTAGAATATACATGAGCATTTACAATATGTATGCGAATATTTTTATAATCAAACAAGAATAAATCTATTCACCGCTGTAAAGTATGCTTGATAATTTTCCACCCTCTGGGATAATTTTCCACTCTGGCATTCTTTTGTTTATGTCTCTATAACATTTTAAATTCAAGCGTCGAGGGCGCCATTTATAATCGCCATCTTAGTCGCAACGTTTCCGGTGTCCCCAGCGACCGGTCGCCTCTACAGCCACTTCCGGCCCCGGCTCAAAACAACGGCCCCTAGTCACGGAAAACTCGATTTCATAGACATTTTATTAACTTGAAAATGTTTTAGAGACTTTTCAGAAATTCAAATTGTATAACAGCGAAATTCACAAAATTATAATTTTCTTTTAATGCTAATAGCACGTGTATTCAAGTGTTTATATTTTGAGTGCCATTCATTATTTTAGAGTTAAGAAGAATTGTTATTGATAACCACGATGAAAAGAAATATAAAGTTCATATCACTATAGTTACTAATTTTTTTTCTATATATGATAATAGTATTCGATATTTCAAGTAATTCTCATGCGAAATCAAAGTATTTTTGACTCATTGTTAAATGTAGAAATACAAATGAGTGATAAATTTCTATTACTTAAATTACTTAAAATATATTTTCATAAAATCTATTCAGCTCTGATTGCAGACTGTGTATCTTTTTTTGAAAATAAAATGTTTGGAACTGAAACAAAACAAATTTTTCCAATACAAATGTGTGAACTTTACATCGTAAAATATTTAAATGTTTAGTAGTAAACTGCAAAAATCACAAAGAGAATCAAAAATAATATCTCCACAATTTTGGATTTTATCTTTCAGCTGAAGATAAAACCTTTTATTTTTCAAACATAACGATGGATGATAGCGTAAGGGTTTAATTAATAACTTTTCTTTTGAAGTACCGTGCTTTTTTTCTTATTCTTTTATAAGGTAGAGTTGAGAAACTGAATCATAAAATAGTGCTGATAAACTAAAATTCGATAATAATATAAATCATTCGATTCGATTTGATGATCTGAATTACCTACGATTATGTAAATTGATTCCATAATTCGAAACTAATAATTGTCAAGGTGTAAAGCAGCTCGACGTACTCGAGCATTGAAATAATTCACCGAATCTGTCGGCAAAGTTCGCAGCCTCCTGAAATTAAGTTATTGTATTAAAATTTAACAGTTGGATAGGTAAAATGACAAGAACGTGGCATGCACGCACACTATAAGCGATCGCTGAATAAACGTCGACGGTGTTAACTCGGGGCTTATGTCTCTTACGACAGCGAGTATTATTTTAGTGCCAACCCCTTGTGCGAATACGATTGTGTAATGGAAGCTTTTCGCCAACTATTATTTACCTGTGATATATCATAACGCGGTCGGATCTCATAATTTTATCGAGCCATCACAATTTTTCTTCATGACGCAAACAACTAGTGTAACTATTTCTTTAATAATGATATATAATATTTATCAATATTGCCAAAACCAAGTTCCCGATATAAATACAAATATATGTTCATATTTTAAACTCTTCTATTTTGAAATTGACAATAAATTAAATGTAAAATGTGATAGATTATTTAATATACATCTTACAAAGCACAACATTTATCAGTCGCGCGTTGGTCCCGTATTTTTTGTGTAACCTGAACTGATATATACAATTATTTTTAAACAATGTGTTTTGCATTGAGTCGTTTAAATATTCAGTAAAACGATTCTAAAAATGAACATATTTTATTGAAAACAATTCATCATCTTTCTTCCCAGTGTCATTTGGCGTATAACTGAGTTTTTAATTTGTACAAAGATGAACATTGAAGGAATGTTAATTTTATTTTATTTAAAACATTCCGTAACACTTGTTTTTTCTCATTTTTTTCATGTGTTTGTTTTCGTCTCTTTTAGGTGTTAATTTTTGCTCTTCACTTTCATACGATGGAAAGGCACAATATTAAAAAATAATAACGCATTTTTGTACTCATTCCACAATTAATTAATTTAGATCAAGACCAGTTTTGCTTATGTTTCTTTTCGTTTTGGAATTAACTGTTTATTACTCGATATTTTATTCAATTGATGCTACGGCCAAAAAAAAATTCGAGAAAGAAAAGCAGGATTCAAAACAAAATGTAAAAATTTTAGTAAATAAATAAAGCTCACAAAGTCTTTCTAATAAATAAAAGTCGCAACATAATTTTGAGTATCTTATTTTCATTGTGAACCGATATGTTTTCGTTTATAATTCTTAATACTGGATATGATTACTTACCGTATTCAATACACTGTCGAACTTGTCGACAATATGAATCATTAAAATTAATAGATATTCGGTGATTGTCTGATGCGGGTCTGCCTCGTGACGTTCGTGTATGTAGACGTAACTTTGGTTCAAATATTCAATTAATATGCTAATTTAATTCCACATTCGCTACCTTTGCCGTGGCGTGTACACGTTGTCGTTCGAAAAGCAGAAAACCCACTATTTAGTTAGTGGTTAACGCATACCTTACAAATAATACGTACCACTTTGCGTCAACTACCCGTACACTGCCTGTTTGTATACGATTACTCGTCATATGATATTCATACTAAGGCCTACGTGTTAATGACTTGAAAAAATGTAAAAAATATTTAACACCGGTATTGAAATATCTGTCATCGAAACAATTTATGGTAAATATTATAAATATGCAAGTTATTAAAATAAAACATATAATTTGAAAATTTGAATTTTTTGAATTTTGTAAATTTGATATTGAAATTCCATCAAGCACCCTCAGTCGAATTACTTAATAATATAATTTGAAAGTGACATTTTTAAAAATACATGAAACACTTTTTTATGCGTACTGTTAATTCTTGGTGAATGTTTTTTTTTGATTGGTATATTTCCATAATTTCAAGAAATGGTCAGTACCGATTTCGTTCATCGCGACTGTTTTCAACTAATCTGTATAAAATGATAAAGAACGTTCAACTAGTTGTGCTTTTATAACGTTGAAAATGCTCATTCGCTGAGGGAAATTGCGCCTTGATCGTGGTGTAAAATTGCGAAATAGTACTAAAAATAGTAAGCTTAATTTTATTCGAATGTCTCTCTACAAAGAATTGAATGTTTGTGTAATTAGCAGATTATTAAAATTGAAAACAGCACTTTAAATTTGAAGTGACATCTTATAATTATTGTTTGATGACCAACTATTTGAAGTATTGACGATTTTTTCATTTTAATATACACTGACGTATTGAATTCACTACACACTGATGAAATTTAAAGGCATGTAAACAATGTTACGAATTTATTTCATGTACAGCGATAATTATAAAGAAAATCGAGTTTCTTGTGTTCTATCTTATACGATATGAACAAATAAAAATTAGCTAAATACCTACTTAAAAATATTATGACATTGCACGAATGTTCGAAGTATCGTTGGATTTATGAAAAAGAAAGTTCTGCAACAGTAAATGGCAACACGTATTATACACAACTGAATATTTTGGTGAGCCAACCTATTCCTTTTAGCCGAGAAAAAGATGATTCTCTCACGACTTTGATGGACATAATATTGTATAAACATGTTTTATTTCTCTCGTGGTCGCGAAAAAGTATTCTGTGTAGTTTAACTTATTTTTATTCCACCGTAACAAAAGTTTCCAGAACCAACGTATATAGCATTTAAAAGCAATTGCTTCTACCTCTGTAAAAGGTTTAATTATTTTTATACCTTTTCAGTTGTTGTAAACATGTCAAGGGGGGCGGAATGTGAGTTTCCGGCGCGAGGGGGCAGCTCTGCCCCCCCGTGTTTTACAATGTCGCCGCTTTTGCTTCAACTCGTCGACCAACTGTGAGACGTTAGATTTGTCGATATGTAAAATAAAAAAGCGAGTGGCTTCGTTTTAATGAAACTTTTATGAAAATTTTTAATTACGTATGCAAAAATTAATGGAGGCAAACGGTTTAAATTAAAATTTTTACCTTGGTAATGTAATGAATACAAAAGAAACAAAACTGAATTTGATATTTGAATTTTTGTAATGTTTCCTGCCAACTCTGTTTCCAAATTATGTTTTCTACTTTAAATAAATATTATACTATATTCAATTTTATCAAGTACCAAATCAACCAAGAAAATGGCACATCAACTTCAAGGAAGAACTCACCAACCAACAAAACGAAAATCATGAGAAAATAGGATTTTTAGCTTTTGATTGAAAATTTTAAATTGCTCTAATTATAAAACCAAAACACATTTAAGGAAACGGCTTTTTGTGTTCTTGTACATCGGAATTAAAACATTCACCTGCATTAGATAGTTATCGATATCTTCAATATCATCTATTTAAGTAAGCTTACAACGTATAACTATAATTATTATGATTTTATGAGATAGAGTTCAAAATTACAAGATTTAAAGTATAAATAACTCATTTGGAGCAAAAACTGTATTTGGTAAGTTCTTCCTTGAGGGTGACGAAATATGCAATAATACATCTCATTATTATCAGCGTTGTGAGTGTAAATGACAAAATACACTTATCTTATGAACAATAGATTGTCATTATTGGTTTGAAAGATGTATGTGTTGTGCTGTATGAGGCAGCAAGTACTTGATATAGGCGTCGCGACGTCGTTTACGAGGCGTCTACCTATTGTTTGCTTTCCGGGCGCCTTCGTCTTGAGGTAAGTAAATCGCTTGGCAGTGGTCCTCTGGGAGGTCGAAGCTTAGAACAAGGCCTGTCTAGTTAAGTGAGCGGGTTAAATTCAAATACAAAATACATCAAGTACGGCAAATATTCTATGCCAAGGAGCTGTCAATTTATAGGTTGATTTTGGAGTAAAATTTGCCTTATTTATACTGTTCTTACGAGTATGTTGAATTACTAACGTAATTTAAGCACGAAATAAATCTAAAAAAGCCAACTTATCTTACGGTAGAAAAATAAAATTTTCCCGAATAAAAGTTGATGTTTTTCTCACGAAAAAACTGTTTAATATTGAATAACAGTGAGATGCACCACATTTCGATCATTCAAACTTCACAATCACAAATTTTTTGTCAGAAGCAATATAAAATAAACTTCTTGACGTCTTAAGGATTTTGAGTACTTGGCGAAATTCCAGCTTTAACAATTTTAAACGCCATTGCTTTGGATGCCGACATATTTCATATAAACGTGAGTGAGTTCAGACGAATACTATATTTTATGAATAAAAGTTGATTTTTTCAGAACTCACTCGGTTGACATCTTTGAAAATTTCTAATATGATTTTATACATTTTTTCTCTCTGTTTTTATGACTACAATGTTTTCATCTTGTTTTTAACTAATTAATGATTTTTATTATGTATTTACACGTCTGTATGTATGTATATATATAAATACATGTATTTATATTTGTCAAATGCATGGCGCATTGGAGTCAGCTGTAATGCCATGATTTGCTTTTTCTTAAATAAATAAATGTTATAAATCAGTCATTCAACTAGATATAAAAGCTATCAATATAAGAATTTGAGGATATGAATGTCAGTTAACCAATAACTTTTCCTTCGCAGGAACTGAGTTGAACTAACAAAATATGAATAAATTTAAATACTACATTAAATTCAGAATATCGAATGGTACTGAATTATCTAATGTACCTAATTATCTAATCATGAATTTCTTTCAAGTAATATGAGTATATTTACGTTTCAAATTTACCCAATATCTCAGCAGTATTATTTATCATTGTTATATCGAGATATGAAATATTTTATTGGCACTGGGGTGTATGAATGAGTTATGCTAACACTCTCGTGTTGGTGTTCGGCAGTTCCTTGTTATAGCGTTACGGTAAATTGTGCCGCTTTATAGGCTAACTGATTGCGTATTCAATGCGACGTCAAGAACCCATCATTCGAAAAAGTGGAGAAATATTAAAATCTAGTCAGGTATATTCGGTAGGAGTTTATGGGTTTTACTTGTGATAAGCCGTAGACTGAGAAGAACAAATGCGAATGATTTTACTGCAAATATTAACATATAATGTGTACAATTAATCGACAGGTCGCCGAGTTATTTAATAAATGAAATAAAATCCACTTAATGCTCTTTCAGTCAAAGAATTAATGGTAAGAGGCCTCTTTTGAGAGTAGCAAATCTATTTATTTCCAGTTAATCAATGCTGCCAAGAAATCCTAAGAGATGTTTTTATCTCCTATTTCCATAGACCTTCAACTAGAAGTTGACAGTTTTATCGAAATGGATGACCGTAGCTTGAAACAGACTTTTTAGTGCACGATTTACTCAAGGGTTTTTTTGTTTGTGAAAATTATCGTAATAATTTTGGAATTTTAAAGAAATAGTCTGGAATAAAAGAATATCATGATTTACACAACTCGATTATTCATAAATTCATAATCAATTCGTATTTCATATAATGAATAATATTATAATCACATTTCAGGAATTTACCGCTTATTGGAAATGAATTATACTCAAATAGATGAATCACAATTGTTTGTAATACTTCCAAATATAATTTGTGAAGATCCAAGCATTTTCAACGGATGACATATAAATAGAAACAATGCTATTTTTTTCAATTTGATATACTGGTTTCACTCTTAACAAACATTTTCATTTGAACACTGTTGATGATAATTTAATAAAATTGTGGAAGAACTATATATATATATACATATATAAGATACAGCACAGCAATATTATTTAGTTTGCATGATGATTGTTGTACACGTGATTTCCTATTATTGTGTAACATTTTACTGACAGTATGAAGATGTGTATTATTGTTCTGATATAAATATGTATAATAAAAATACGGGCATCAATTTCAAAACTACCTATCCATTTCCCGACGAAGCATTAGAGGGGTGTTAGAGGGAGGCTACTTGAACGCCGGCTCTGTCATTTTGTATTCACCCAAGAGGTTCATTCATATTTTTCAAAATATTACATCACTACACGGCGCTAGTGCATTGGCGTGCCAAAAAACATAACAAACGCCCGTTTTTATTTGTTCATACCATATTTTAAGAAAAGTTTTGAACTAACCAAAGTCACTTATAAAACGTCAAAATACTATGAAACATCGCACAATCGTTACATGGTTCGGATTTTAACGAAATTTTGACATTCGTCTTAATAAACTTTTATAAAGTCGTGCATGTGCATAAACTAACGTTTTTCTTTAAAAAAAGAA
Source organism: Himalopsyche kuldschensis (assembly GCA_028554975.1). NCBI lineage: Eukaryota > Metazoa > Arthropoda > Insecta > Trichoptera > Rhyacophilidae > Himalopsyche > Himalopsyche kuldschensis. The sequence goes on from JAHFWI010000100.1 coordinate 87,371, forward strand.
TCATTAAATTTACTTTATTTTAGGCGAAGTATGAGGGCGTTCAATAATTATCATAGGCTATATTCTGATCATGCAATTACTGTCGCAAAAACAGTACTGTTTTCATTATTCTACTTACTAAATTAAACAGGAGGTAATAAAATAATAACTGTTTGAAACAAATCCTATCATAACAGATGGCAGGGTATTTAGAAACGCGAAAAATGCCAAAAAATAGTGATAACTATCTGCAATTTTTGACGATTGAGTATAAAAAATGTTTTATTGAATAACCTGTGCTGAAAAATGGTAATTCCTGCGTTTAATTAGGCAAATTAATTGTTAGAATTTATATTTAACATATGGTTATAAACCTTAAACTAAACATTGCATTTCAATTTAAATTATAAAGTAATTTTAGTGCACACCTTCATTCCGCTACTGATAAAATCGACGTGTGTATAGGGGTGGGGGGTGAGCGGCCAAATAGGGTCTCAGTCCTGTTTAAAATTACATTTTTATTTCGGGCGATGGCTGTCATCCCCGTGACAAAATGCCGTCCGTTCTCATGAATGACAATCGTGGAATCACACTGATGCAATAAAAAATCGTGCACGCCATTCACTGTTTTTTGCGGCTGTGAAATGTTGAAAAAGCGAACGTGATAAATATTAAAAATAAAAACCAGGCAAAAAATTTAATATACATCGTAATTTATTGTCGAAAAAATAACTGGTTGCATTGTCATTAATAAACGTAAGTTTTGATTTCCACTAGGACTTACATAAAAAACATATTGATTAATTTTTAAGTTTCATAATGGTGGAAAATATTGAAATACCTAATTATACGCGATGCTGAAATAACTATCAGCAAGGCATATAGTATTACCCAAAAAATCACCCGCGAAAATGTCTAAAATATCGCTACCTTTCTAAATATTCTTTCGTCAATATAACAAACACCGTTTTTTCCAGTATTTCTTTGTGTTTTTGTAATTTGAAATAACAGAATCTTAATATTTTCATTCTTATTTCATAATCAAAACTGCTATTTGAGATTTACGTCATACAATGTATGATGTATGTAACACGTATTATTAGATTCGTAGACTTTCGTAGAAGACACTACTACATACGTAGCGTTTGCCGTAGCCACGTATCGTAGAGAAAACATTACGAAAAACGGCATAACGCGGACAGCTTTACATAAAACGACATAACGCACCATTTTATTCCCGTCATTACATTCTGTTTTACATTATTATGACCGAATCATACACTGAACGATTCTGTTATGTGGAACCAGATCATTCTCACTTACAGTGGAGTCGGCAATGGGCTCTCGATTTCCCGGCTAATTGATGACAAAGGTCTTTATTTTTCAATATGTAAACACTACTGACTGCCTTACTTAATGCTCGACGAATATTAAAAACGAAGCCAACAAAGGAATTAATTCTCATAAGCAGAATGTTTTAGGGTTAAATTAAAAAAGCTTACCTAGGATGTGTGCACCATTTAACCACGTAACGAATATTCACAATTAACTTGCACGTTACCACTACTTGTATTTAAAATGCTATCTTTCATTTTTGCAATGAATTTAATGTAAACGAGCTGTTTATATATTTATGAGGACAAGTAAATGTATTTTGATACTATAACTTCTCTGAGAAACAATATTTAATATTTTTTTCTTACATAACGATATAAAAATATGACCATACCAACTCAAGATAAAATTTATATTTATTATTTTAACTAGTGTCTGTAAAAAGCTGTAGTGAGCATGATGTATGTTTATTTATGTTATAATCGTATCCGCGTAAAGATTTTGTAGTGTCTGGTTTTATGCTCTTGGTATGGAAGCAGAGTACAGACGTGATGTGGATGATAAATCGGATGGCGTATGGGTGTTTGTCTTTTTTATTTTATTTAAAAGCCGCGTTGAGGACATTATGCGGTGTACACACATGGGGAGTGTTTGATGGAAGTGTTTGCGTTTTGAATAATTTCAAAGATTATTTAACAAGCAACAAATTTGTTCCATCAATTTTACAAAAAAAATATTCACTTAAATAGCGTTCCGTTTGGTAGCGTATTCAAGCTAAGCGATTGGTTTGGCTTGAATTTTAAATAAGGAATGTGTCTAAGCAATAGGATCAAAAAACATAATTACGAATGTGCCAAAAAATTTAAAATCCGATGCAATAATCTCAAAGGTTGTCTTTATATCATTCGAAATCAAATCAAAGATAATAATCGTTACGATCACCCATGGCCAAGGTTTCAAATATAAAATTTCATATTGACTTTACCGGGACTTAAGCCCAAAATAATTTATTGATCGGTAAGCCAAATTTTTTAAAAGTGGTCGACGTTAAAAGTATTATTTTTTTGCCATTTGTGTCAGAAATTTAGTGAAATTATCACATTTTTTATTCCAATTGTTTAATATGTTCCCTTCAATTTTGAGAATTATGAGATCACAATATCATCTCAGCCAATGAGATTCTTACACACATATCTATAGTGAGTCAGGGACGACCACGAAATTGCCATCCAGGACAGCAAAACAAAAGGCAATGTATTATATAATAAAGAAGTGTTCAAGCCAAGTAATGCGCAATTATACTAAAGTGCTGGGCAAAAGTAATCAATCGAATTTAAAAAATCGTAAGTGTAACGCTTCTATGGTAATAATGCGTTTGGGCATACTCCTTTGGTGATTTGTCTAATTGATTCAATTCTTTTTCACTAGATTTGTAAAATTTTCCTTGCATTTTCATTGCATCCAAGTTTATCATCAGTGAAGTACTTAATATTTGACAATAGCATTTATTTGTTATTGTTAAGCATACATTATACTCAAAATAACAAACATTTAAATCCAATTAAGTTTTACAAAAAGCTACACCAAAAGTTAGGTAGAGATACAATGAAGTCCTTTGGCGCGGCGGAGAACACTTGCGGTTCCATTGTTTTCTGATTGACATCGCAACAAATTGTTAAGTCAACCCGTTCGAGTCTGTTTTGTCTTTGCCCCTTAACGAAATGACATTAAACCGATCTTAAGGCGTTCAATTAAGTTCATAATGCAGACACCGCTCAACTTTCTTTAACAACGTCTTCTTGCGTTAGTGTCAAAACAAAACGGAAAGTTTGGCAACATTTAAACTCCAGTGGTGTTGTTGGTAAGTTCATATGGAATAGAATGATTAATAAAGCTATGATTTTTTTAAATCTTTTATTCGTACATTTATTATATTCTATTATGTAGCAGTGATTAAATGACAATAGCGCTTTTTCTTATTTGTAAGACATTTTGAATAAATAATGCAAGAATGGCTGATTAATTAATTGACAAACACACAGTTAGAATTTACTGATAAAATGTCTCTTTAAGAGTTTAAATTATCTGCATTGGGAATCAAAACAGCTTAAATAATATTTTTTAAATAAAGCATAAATGAAACATGTATGTTGTAACTTGTATTGTAGGACAGGACATATTGTCAATGTGATACGCAATCGACAATGATTGAGGATTTCGACAGTCATATTTTCTAAAATATCCACGAATTTAATAAAACCAATAATACCAATATACACCGTTGAGGAAACAAAAATGATTCCAAAAGGAACAATCAATACTTCTTATAGATTAATTATATCAATAAATACAATAGATTTTATGTACATAAATAACATTTTAAAAAGACGGGTTCTCCGTCAATTTTATTTACTATAAAAATCATCCAAATAAAAAGAAGTAATATTAAAAGAAGTAATTTTGTTATAGAAGTAATGAATACCAAACATTTTTTACATTCTATTTAAATAAAAATACAATCGATTTAGACTGAAGATGCTTTTAAAAGAGTCATAACAATCAGTGGAGACATACATATATCATTTTGTATTCAATATGAAATAAAATCCACCGTGCCCTGCCACTGGTGAAATATTCTCCTATGAGGGTGTACGCATAGAATATTTTCGTTAAAATTATAATCTAATTTAACCAACGTCGAAGAAAAATTAATCTTGTTAAGATAGCTGAATTTAATGAGACCAGGTTTCATAATTACTTCGAAAGCTTTTTTCAATTTTATTCTAAGCCCCACCAGTGGAAGAATATCTCATTCGCCTGAAAATGCTTATCATCAGTATATCGATAACAATGTTCGACGATCATCGAAAAAGGATTATGCAAAAATGGTGGTATTAGAATTGTGATGGACGCAATTAGGTGTTGATTTGCTTGGACAAATATTGGCCGCGCGTGCCTTTGCATATGGCTGGACAGCCAATCCTCAAATATTTGGACGAGCTATGACGGCTATAACGACGCAACAAGCCGACAGTGCAGTAATGGATTATAGTATATATATAATACATATATACACTCAACATGTGTTTGCCAAATACTCATGATGGGAAAGTGACTATGCATTTTAATGAGATGTAAGTAGGCATTGAAGTAACATTATTGCTTGGTATTTTCATATTGACAAAAGTTGTATGTTCATATAAATATAATATAAGTATATTTAAATCAATGTCCGCTCGCAATGCGTAGCATACGGCCTCCTAATGGAAGTATCTCAACATTTTTTTTCTACGAGAACGGCTAGTTACTCGAGTATCGAGTAGTACAATTTTAAAATAATCGAGTACTCGATTTCAGATGTACAAAAATATATAATATTAATCCAAATTTGTGTTTATAAATAGATGATAAATAAATAGTATTTTGTCATCATAAAATCTCGTCATCATTAACTTGTCATTGATAAGATAAGTCAACACGACCAAAAGCAAAAGTAACAAAAGAAATTCCCTCACAGCCATAGTCAACGGCAAAACCATTAAAAAAAATACCAGTCAGTAAAATCCACTCGTAAAACTCAGTTAAGCTCAGCGTTTAAATGTTATATGTATATATTTTTTTTAAATAAGTAAATAAAATTTGTAAATAAAACTTCGTTTATAAATAACGAGTATTACTCGAGTATTTTTCAAAAAACTTCAGTATCGAATACTTGAAAAATATTCGATTTGGAGTCTCTACTCGTTATTCAGTCCCTCAATCTCCCATCAGTTTGATGAGAGTAGGGATAGATAGGGTAATGCTAGAACAGTGTCAGTGGTTCGCTAGTCGCCCTCTCTACGCCCCGCTTAAAGGATTGGATGGGTGGGAACGAATTTTTATAAAACATAATCATCCAATACTTTCTAATAGAATCGATAAACAGACTGAAAAATGCTGTTCATACTGGGACCTGAGTCGGCGAGGTCTGTCACGTAGGCCAGCGACGTTGACCACTGCACCTCGGACCGACTACATATTATATCTGACTCCTCATATTATATAAAATTTACTAAAGATACGAAAAAGGGTTTTTTTTTTTTATTTATTGTAAACATACATGGCATTACAGCTGACGCCAATGCGCCATGCATTTGACAAAATAATAAAAATATCACAAAACATGTTACACAAAATTAAATAAACAAATGTATGCAAACAGACCAGAAACATATTAGTTACATAAAAAGAAAAAAAATATAAACAGAGAACCAAGTTCACTGCCGAAGATGTCCACATCAACAGGCAGTGCATTCATCAGCCAAACAGACCTTGCGACTGTCGACTCAAATGACCTACGTGACAAACAAGTTCTGAAAAGAACATTGATTGGCCTTGCGTAGTCGTACGTAGGTAGAAACTGGGAGCATGCAAACTTAAAGTTTCAAGGATGTCAGGGTTATCAACTCGGCCCCGAAGAAGATGAGTAAAATGTTTCAATATTGTAATGAAAAGATGTGTTCATATGAGTTCTGTAAAATATACTAGTTTGCGATACAACATTATGTTTTCAGCTTAAAAACGAACATTTGAAATACATATGTGATTTGAAACGTACCCATAGAAATTTGGGAAAAAGCCATATTTTCAACTATGCCATGAACAATGTCAAATGAAATAAACATTTGTCAACCTTATTCGGTATCGACCATTACAATAAAAACGATAATATTGTGTCATAACATAATTGATTTTGAGGAGAAGATACCCTTATAAATAATAATTATATGTATTGTCTACTGAATAATTAGTATCAAGTAATGTTGGCTCAAATTCCATTCGCCGATCCCCTCATGTTCCATATTGTTTCGGGATAATTAATTGGTCGAAGTGTAACCATAAATTCTATCGGTATTGATAAATACACTATCTCGCTAGCTAAAATGTATCACGGGAATTCTAAAACGAGGCAAACGATAATTCGGAAAGGTAATTTATGCGGAATGGATTGAAATTTAACCGCTGTTGTCGATGAATGAGAGCATGTTTAATGGATCCTAGTGGTATGTATTAAAACCGAAATATTTCGTGATACTCAAATACGTGATATTTAATACCGATTAGCCCACATTCAACGCGGTCAAGTTAATGAGACGCAGAATTGTAAGGAATGAAAATAATCATAATTTATTCATGCTTGAATTTGAACGATTGAGATAACTTCTGATTAAATCAAATCCACTAAAAGTCCAAATGCTGCATATTAGGAATGACTAAAAATGGTCCAGCTTATATATCTGCCCCTTAGATACAAAAAAACTTAACTCATTTTTCACTAGTTTTTAGAAGAGCTAAAAAAATAGATTTCACTAGTAGTAAATTTTACCTATTTTTTCCCAGATACAAACTGTCTTTTCATTATCTTCAAGGGCAATGCTTTGGTTTTCTAATCTATTTTTTAACTGTAAAATTGTAACGTATAAACGTATTGAAATATCTTCGTTTCCAATTGTTCTATTGATATTTTTGTCTTTTTGACATAACGTAACATATCATTAAGGATTTCGACTGAGAGTGCTTGATGGAATTTCAATATCAAATATGAATTCTTTGAATTTTGTAATTTTTCAAGAGTTTTGTCGTTAATGACCAGGGCCATCTCCATGCATTACAAGTGCACGGATGTACTTGAACTGACATTGAACTGTTCATAACTCATAATTCAAAACTGGTAAAAATTCGTGTTATATATCTTATATTCTTAAGGGTAACCGATTTGTTCACATATACATATATATATCTTATAAAAGCTCGATGGGAATCAGATGTGCTTGTATTATATAAAAGGTTCCGTGAAAAATGTCATACAAAACAATTGAAACTTTTTAGTACGTCGGTTGATCTGACAAGAAAACCTTTTTACTCTGAATTAAGCGAACGCAATATATCACGAGTTGTTTTATCATAAGTTTAAGACTGGACATCGAAACTGCTGAAGATAGTTGGTGCGTGACGTCACGAGCCAGGGATCACCAACAAAGCTGACCAGCAGAAGGGGATGGGGGCTAGCATTATCCGGATCTAAGTAAAAAGTTTGTTTAGGGAAGGAGCTTTTAAATAGGTTCAGATTTCTCAAATGAAATGTGAATGATATCTTTTAGAGTATTTGCCATGGGAGAAGTAACGAAAATAAGTACAACTATTACTTGTGGCTTGAAAAGAGAGAAGAAGAGAGAAATAATATTGGTACTTTATCAAAAAGCATGTATATTTAAATAAATAAAACTGATGATCAGTTGACAATGCTTGTGATGAGCGAAGCCTTTCTTAATATTTGTATATATATATAAATAAGTTATAATGTTTTTCCACTAAGAACTGACATTTAACACCTTTGTCATGAAACGTGTATCAGGATAAGTTTTTGATTTCAGATACGCTACAATCTCAAAAATTACAGAGCCTCATTAGAAAATGATTCAAAAAATTGTGAGTAAATACGTTAATAAATTTCTCCAATTACATATTCATTATATGAAATACCCGACTGTAAAATGATTATATAAGTTAGAAAAACAGTCTAAACTACTTTTACAGCAAAATTTACTTTAAATAACTTATATTACCTGAAACTGTAGCCAGTAATCTGCTGTAATAGAAGGCCCGAAGCCTCAAACGAAAACATTTTATGAATTTGTGTTTAGAAGCATGTATTCTTTTGTATCTATTCACTTATAAAACGGGATGGAGTGTTAGCGATTAGCTAAGCATTAGTTTTTACATAAACCTGTCCAAATAGCCTCACTTTAACCAGAGAAGAAATTCAGCCACTGGATATATCTTGGTGATCCAATTTATTATTTGATTTGCTGTGATCTTTTTCTTCATATCTAGTGGCATACAAATTTTCCGTTGAGCTTATATCATTATATTTAAAATTTGATGCCAATCATTTTAAGGCTGTCATTTCAATTTATTTTTATTAAAATTATTTATTGTACCTATTAATCTTTTCTTGCAAAAACTTCTGTTGAGATATGCCATTATGTGTCTTAGTGTGGAAAATTTGAATAAAATGAATGCTTGAAGCAAAATTATCCATATAATATTTTTTCATAGACGGTTCGATCGGCAACCGTATCATTTCGTGTTTACTTAATGAGCCACGCGTGTCCTTTGGCATTGGCGTATAAATACTTGGGCTAATGAAGTGAAACACAATAAGGCTTTTACGGCATCCGATAATGGCATCGCGGCGCGGACGGCGTTGACTCAAACACGGACCAAATAATTGATAAATTACCGCCGTGGGTATCGAATTACGGAGGCAGCTTTGGGACGCCCGCCAGCGCCGCGACGCTCCTGCAAAGCCAAACTTGCAAACCAAACAGAGAAAAAAGTTACTAGCCCCATAGCCGCAGTTGAACATTTTTCCTCCAAAATCCTAGAATTTTCCGTCAAATTTTTGTCAAACTATCTGATAATTCAATGATGTTTTACTCATATTTATAATTACTCAAATTTTGACATTATTGTTCAAACTGCTTCTTTCATCTTCAGAATATCATGCCGATATTTTTTTAAAACTGATTTAAATGAAAAATATTTATTTATTTCAAATTCATTTGTTTTAAAAGCCTCTACCCACAAATTATTATTTGTCAACAAAAGAATCATATTTAAAAAAATACATTAAGTGTTTTCGACAAATCAACACGCTTACGTTACGATATTTACTATGTGAATCACGAAAAAATCTTCTTTTTTTAAAGTACCTATCACACGCATATAAAATCGTATTCAAAAGTTTTATCAAATAGTTTATATTTAATAAAAATAATAGATTAATTGTTTCCTTACTAAATCTATTGCGTGGAAGGTGGACAGAAATTAAATCATCTTTTGATGCGCAGATAGTGCTGCAAATTTTTTGTATAAATCATTATATTCACATGTATTCATTTTTCGGCAATTGTTGAATATCAGGGTGAAATTTGATACCGCCAACTTCATGGTGTCAAAGATTTAAAAAAAACTGTATTCGTTAATCAAAATACCTCTTATTTAATACATTCTATTCGCCCACCTCAACAAGGTCTTTGGAAGTCGTATTAACGTCATGGCATTGCAAAAAACTTGTTTAATTGTTTGAAAGCATATCAAACTGAGCTTCGAATTATTTTTTCAGATTTACCGAACGCGTGAAAACGGACCGCATGAATTCGGGGATTACATTATACGGTATTGTAATATATAAGGTAGGGACTGTTATACGAAAATCTCATCCGTATTCACAGGAGAAAATGAAACTGTTCGGCTGTTGGACTCTGGTGGTAGTTGCCTGTAACTAATTGGGAATATGAAATGGCCGTTGTTGCGAACTAAGAACAACTAACAACTAATCACATTAATAATATCCTACCGCTAAATGCTAGAAGCAGGAGTTATTATTCTCACACGCTAGCCCATAATTCAATTTGCCGCAATATAACAGTCGTATACACTGACTGCAATTTTATGCTCACGGCCACTTGAGGGTGAGGTTAAAGCTTCGCTGATATCTATTAATGGAGAAAAATATTGAATAGTTTCGTTGCAAACACTCGCGATATTGATACCATCTAGCAAAAAACGTCTCAGTTGATACATATATTATGTATCATACTATTCCAAAAATTATCAAATCTAAAACTCAAACAGCTTGTATAAATGACACCTATATTTTATACTGAAAGAAATCTTTTTTCTTGCATTATTACCAGTAAGTCCATTCAGTACTGATTTTTTAGACATCCGATAAACCCAGAAATTATTAACAGTGTTTATAAGGTTGCGTTGGTATGGTTACCAATATTATATCTGTATGAGAGAATTTCGTACTAAAAATTCGTGGAAATCATAACGTATGTAAAATAATTGGATAATATTAGCAAATACAATATGACAAATTCTACTCGAATGATTTGAATTTAAATGCAAAAAAGTTTAAAACTTCGCTCACACGAGATGACCGATAATATTTTAATGAATAAATCAGAATGGTTTATATTATTGATTGGTAAGTTTATGTTTTCACGGATACATTGATATATTTTTTATTATTGGCCAGTTTATTCAAATCTATCAATTTTTGGACCATGTTAGTGATGCATAATTTTCTAGTCTCTACTCATTGGTACTGTTTATTCATCTAATATTCATTCATTTGAGATCCCAAAGAGTTCAACCACCAAATTTTTTTGTTACTTACAAATAATAAACTTGCACTTTCATGTTACGAACTATACAAAAACTTACGTGAAAATAATATAGACTATTTATCATGTAAACGCAGAGACAAATGGAATGGATAAGATATTCACATGCATGTGAAATAATAAAGCCAAATACCAAATGCTATAGAAGATGTTATCAAGAAGTAAAAAATAGCTCATTTTTAGGTCAACATTAATCAAAAACAAAATTATAAATATAAACCTATTTTTCTAAAATGATAATCAAAAAATCAGTAATTTTGTAATAGGAGACTTCTCTAGTTAAATAAAGAATTAAAATACTAGTGAAATGTTTTAGCTATTTTAGTTTTGTATGCACAACGATAAAGTTCAACAACTGGAATGTAAAATTACTGATATGTGATCTTTTTTGCACGTATATACGCACGGTGAGCAGATCGAGAGACTAATTGAGGGGTGTAAAAACATAACTGCCTCTATCCATATATTATCATTTTTGAGATAATGATTGATTAATGATCCGTTTATTACGTTCTATGCCCTGCAATCTTTAAACCAACGAAAAATTACCTCTAAACCATTTAAAATCGACATCGAAAATGACGATCAAATGCATAACCGCCTCTCTCCACCATATGTGAAGTTCAAAACCGCCACAATCTAAATGCACAAATCACGAGCCAGGGAACACTGACCTATCGCCATCTCACCATAAAAACGTTTTGTGTTACCTTTGCAAATTATTCTAATATTATACTTGAAGATTAAAATCGTTTTTTTCGATTGCTGAACAATTTGACTTTGTGGAGAGAGGCGGTTATGCATTTAAACCCCTCAATTGTGAGATACAATTTGTGACCAAGCAATATTTCGCGTCATGCTGATAGATGTGTAATACGAGCTTTGAATGCACCGATATCGTTCATTTAATTGAAACTGTAGTCTCGCTAAGTGGAGTAATGAAGGCAAAGCTCGTCGGCACGCGACTCAATATGACTTATTAAACCACGACTCGACGCTGTTGACTTTTAGAGGCTCAATTAACCGTTGAGCATTATTTAATTGCTTTTGTGAAGCGAGCTTTACGGACGAACGAAAGCTCTGCTACTTCAAAAAGTGAATAAAAACGAAGTCAACAAAAATCGGATTGCTTAATCAAAGAATTTGAATCATTTTCAAAATAAAATTCGTTTAAACCAGACAAAGTGGTTTGATGAATGATTTCATTGTATAAAAAATATGCTTGAATCGAAATCATTCTTTTAAAAATTTCCATCGACATAAAAGCTAGAAAAGTATTTTGAGAATACTGCAGTTTTACACTATATTGGTATACATGCGCCAACGCTCCGTTGCTATGATACTAAATGAACTTCATTACACATAATATATATTATACATCCATATAGTATATTAACCATTATACCTACTAATTTCTTTCTTATTTAACTTTTAAGGGATAATTTTGCTGTGCCATTTTACCTGGCCTAACACAATGTGTATCATGTTATGATACTGCTCTTTAAGAATCATCTTGAGGTTTAATATAATATCTTTGCTTATAGCATCGTAACTGATTCGTACGCCCTCTTAGCGAAAAAAATCTTTAAAGGTTTAACAATCTTTCAACGCATAATATGCTTTTTGAGGGTATAATGAAGCAGTTGCCAAAAAAATGTTTATTATTATTTACCTGCTACAAATATGTTTAAATGACAATCCACTGTTACTGAATTTTGTAGTGTTAATCTGCACGGATATTTTTTTGAATCAAACTTTTCTTTTGCAATTTCTTTTTCAATAAATATGTGATATTGTTAAGATGTTAATATAATTATATTACGTATTATTAAATGGCATGCGTATCAAATCAATATCAAAATTAAATTAAATTTGTTTAAACGTTAAATTGTTAAATGAAATAGAAACGTTTACGTACGCATGTCACTCGGGTGAGTGTCACATGCTTTCATTTTTAAGCATTTCGCATTGATTCTGTTCGGAAATTAACGATAGAGCTTTGAACTGGAAGCAAACGTATTCACGCATCGGCTAATTCAGCTGACCGAGCTATTAATTTCACTGACCCTTCGTCTTACCAGTAGCGCACTAAGTATGTAAATAAAATTTATTATTATATTTCAATTATTACTGATCAAATTATGAATGTCGAATAAACCCTAAGATTGTCTTTTGGCGCGTATTACAGTCTATTACATCGAATCATCTTTTATAGCTAGGGTTGGTTTCCACATGACTATACAACCTTAGCGCATGAAACGAAATACAAAATAATTTTCAAATGACAATCTCTTTAAATCATTCATTCAGTAAAATTATTATTTACGTAGCACTTATATGAAGAAACAGTAAGAAAGTAATTTAACATACTTCTTTGTGCAAAGTCTCGCATTCGTCGTTCCCATTTCTCCCGATTTATTGTTTAAATAACAATTATTGACTAATCGTCTTTTAATGAATATTTTCATTATTTTTTTTCAGATTCTTGACTTAGGGTGACACCTTGTTGAGGTAAATAGTAATCATCCGGCTAAATTTGACATCGTGAATGTGAAAGATTGTGATTGGTTCAAGAAATTGGATGAAATCCAGTTTAACAGTATGCTGCCATATCAAAACGTTTGGAACTATCACAAACAAATCTCATCTTAAGTGCTAATTGTAATGATAATAAGTAAGGGAACTCTGGTAATGAGTCTGAAACTAGACTAGAATAGATTCGTATTACGTGGTACATCTGCCGTGAGTTGCTTAAAGTGAACTTTATCCAGGGCTTCAGTATGCTATAGGAAGTAATACTCCCATGTGTGAAATATTTAAATTTGTTTATTTCATTTATCTTTGTAAAAAGATACGTCAATGTATTCCTCCACCCTTGGTCCACGTTTTACCAGACAAATGGCCATTCGGTAGACATGCTAGCCTCCCTTTCCGAAATGGATTATGCGCGCCCTGGCCAACACGATTACGCGGGGGCGAGCTGCAACACTCTGAAAAGAGACATCTGTGATTTGGGGTGGAAAGGAATTTTGGCTTTTTAATGATAATTTCCGGGACAACCGAGATTCAAATTTCGAAATCAAAGAATTTAGAAAAATTGAAAATATCAATGCATGTCTTCTTTCTCAATGATTGATGTTTGGTTGAGAAGTTATCCACAGTTAATAAAATTGCAGCCCGGCTAGGTCAAAATTTTTTTACACAAATTTGTCTTTGCGGTTGTGAAAAATATGATTGTCTATAATTGATATTCATACGATGATCTCCTGCTCATAATTTTTGTAACGAAAACGCTTGTATGACGAGGTAGAATAATTCTTCATTTATGCTTACTGACATTTTCATATCATATAACATTTTTTCAACATAGTATTTTGGTTTTATTTATACAATAGATGAAGGGAATAAAATATTCCCACAAAGAACTATGGTTTCGTTACTCATCTGTAAAATCGAGAATTATTTACAAAATATATTATAAAAACACAACAAAACATGTTACTTAGTTTAAAGTTTTTCTTCTGTAAATTAATGATGAAAATACTTAAAAAAATCTTTCTGTAATATATAAAAGCCGACTATTTGTGTGGTAAATCCAGCCCCAGACAAGTCGCCAGCTGTTGGATCAATTAATTAGTAAAACTTCGTGACAAAATTAAAAGGCCAACGGCGTCGCTGTCGAACTACATGAACACCGCCATGGACAGCTGAGGTAAATGATATAAATAAACATAGATTTTCATATCAATTATTTACATTATTGAATAAAGATTTTAAGTAAATAAGATATTTAGGGGATATTCTGGTCTAGGATTCTGAAAAAATTCGTTTTTTTCTTAATTCCAATTATTGTTAGAGATATCGCTAGTTTAGTGATATATATAGTGCCCGAAACTTTGAGCACGTTTTTTAGATTTTTTTTTTCAGTTTTTTAATAAAAATAGTTGCCTTTTTTTATTAATTTTTTTTTATAAAAAAAGACTACAAATTTATTTTTATATATTTTTGAAATCACGTTGTTTTGTGGGTAGAGGTTTTATGAATGAATTCACTGTGAAATTTTGTAAATAAGATTACTTACTATGTGAAACGTATCACCTCCACAGCTTCAGTTTCGTCTCATATTTTTTGAATCGTCATTGCGAGCTTCTTAGGTCAGGAAAATTATGGTCGAATATTTTGAATATACATTATAAAAATTAAATCGAAAAAATAAAAAATAGTTTACCCAAGCAAGATTTTTTAAATATGAAATACATTAGTTATTCAACGTATTCTGTGCGTCCTGTAAATTGAACTTCCACAAAGTTACAGTTGAATACATCTAAAATATTAAAAAATTCTCTAGTCAAGCTAATATCCAAATATGTCGTTGATTTATTTTGAAAACTAAGCCATTTCTTTTGTTAATTTTCATTAAATTTGAGTTATATCGCAAGTTGTTTCTCAAATAACTTATAACGACACATTCAGACTTTGAAAACCAAATAAAAAATATTTATCAATGCGTAGCCATAAATGTTAGGTAAAAAAAATATCCGAAACTGTCAGTATTTGAATATTATAATTTAGTAAATATTTATATTAAAGAGAACAAACTAAAAGTAGTAAAATAAGTTAATACATTTTATACTCATTATGTAATATAACGGAAAATATGCTGTAGCAGTGTAGCAGATCGAAACTGGATCAGAGCTTAAGAGTCATGATCAGAACAATCCAAACCTGGTGTAGTCTGCTACAGTAATAAGAAATAGCAGTTATTCTATTTTAATACCCCAAGCAATTAATTCAACCAGTCACGGAAAATCTGTTCGGATATTTCCCTCCGAGTGACGCTGGTGCCAGGACTCCAATTTGATGCATGTTTAAGTAATAGAGGCCTGCATCATTAGGTGCAGATGTCGCGGGCAGTTCTGTCCGACGGACGGTGACCTATCCTTAATGACCAATCAGCCCCACGCTGCCGGGACGTGATTTTACCCCCCGGCCACATATATTCCAACGCAGGGGTTGATAACTGGAATTTACACAAGAATATTGGATATATTTATTTTGAGTGGAAATCTTTAAAATATGTAAAACTAACACTAAGCAGAACACATTAAATAACTATGTATGTTATGCTAAAAGAAATAAATTCATTACTCACCAGACAACTTATATGTGACTCAAAAATATTAGGTTAAAATATATTTTATTGATAGGTAATTTCGGTATTATATAATACATTCCATTCCAGCTAAATACTGGGCGAACTGACAAATAATCAGAGCAACTATCACACCGTTGCTTTAGTAATGAATAATGATCCTTTAAGAGGCGAAACACGTGTCACTATTTGTAGCTCGACACGTGGAATAAAAAATAGTTATTTTCAATTGTATTTTAAAATGAACGCATATAAAGCTACCGCCGAATCCATCGAAAGTCTTAAACTATTAATATTTATGATCACAGTCATTATTCTAAGGAGGTCAGCTAGCAGAATAATCAGTAATACGATGGCTATTGATGAATGTATGCTTTCAATTATTTTGTGTACTTTTTTTAAGGATCTTTTTATACCTCATACACAAACCAGAAAAAATGTTGATGAATCATATCTTTGAAAAAAAATTAGAGTGGTCAGACATAAAGTTGTAGGAAACGGACAACATATTTATTTTAAGAAATCTTTTCACGATTTCAGTATCATATGCTAATTATAACTAAACTTATAAATTAATATTGCTGACCACTGAAAAACTAGTCATTTGCAGACACGACGTAGAAGAGCTATGATACCCTGATTCTAGCTACATGCACAAATCAATTTCTTAAATTTAATAATAATTTATAGGAATATAGTTATGTGAACATCAAATATTAAAACTAATTGAACAAAATATTTTTTAAAAAGCAGTTAATTATTCAAGTGTATATTGCGTACCATTAGATTAATTGTATTACACAATTTGTGTATTATTAACAATGATATCATTTATTTTTTAATGTGGAAAATGACTGTTAATATTAATATACGGTGAAAAGCATCAAACGAATTTTCTGAATAATAACAGATTAGTAATCAACTTATTTAGTGTGAAGAACTTTTATTTTAAAAAGTAACTGTAGAATCAATATATAAGAAGTGAATAATTATTAGTTAAAACGGAATATTATTGAGTACTTGTGCGATACGTCATTTCACACAATATGGAATGATGCAAAACTTTAAAGTATAAATATAGAAAAAATATGGAACTTTTCACAGACATTTAAGCTCAAATGCCGATAGAGTGAATATCGATGCGTCCAATTTTATTTCGCTTATATTTAACGCAATTAGAGTCTGACTATTTTTTCTAAATAGTAATTTTATTATATTATAACCTATATATGTATATAAAAATGAAACTTTACAAAATTATTGAGTACACTCCCGCAATGGTTTCTGGCCTACCAAAACCTCGACCGATAAAAATTCAAACATATTTTCTTTCATATTCGTTTTTATGGCAACTTTATGAGCAAGAATGCAAAAAGGAATTACAGACCCACATACATACATACGCCGTTTCGGTTTTATATATAAGATTGTAATATTGCCTAATTCTTTAACCTTATTTTACAAAAAGGTAAAAATCTATGAATTGTAACTGTAATTTTGGAAACCATAAAAAAATATTAATGATTTTTAATGAAATTTATTGCAGTGCAGCATGTAGTGCAGATAATTATAGATTTAATTTGATATCAATTTTGTACTATGAATTTGAACAGTTATTCATTTTAATTGGGTTAGGTAGCTATAGAATATAATATATGAAAAGCTCACCAACTCTTTAAATATAATTTAGTGAGATAGCTTATTTCTAACAAAAATGTAGATTTAGCGTCGATTTAGACGTTTGCCAAAAACCCCTAACGACTTTCCTAAAACATCTAAAGCCAACAAAGGAAAAATCCGCAACAATAAAAGCACATTTCACAAAACTCTGGCCATATCCAAACGGAAGTCATAAATACTGGTCCATACATAAACATACGGGGGAGGCTGGGGTATATGGGGCCTTAAACGCCGTTTCATATGTGAATTTTATACGGTACGGTGACTATTATCAGCCACGACCGCTCGCGTTACTCTTATCTCCCACCTGTACTGGCTGGCCCGTAAAATCGTTGCGTTTTATGAGTTGTTTAATGTAAAACGGTTCGTGATGGTATTTCTCATTGTTTTTCCTGTCTACTCCAGCTATATTTTTATCTTTATGCCAAAGGTGAGGTATTTTATTAATGATGATTATGAAATCGTCAGTACGCATTTTGACAATTGCGTATATATACATACATACATATGCGTATGTTTTTAATAAAAATATATAAATTATCACTGCATCTATTTTCACGTGTGCGGTATATTTCAGATTATTCACACATTGTATTTTTGAAATATTATCAGTTGATAATGCTCGCGATGAGAGAAACTGGTCCTGATCTTAATATATTTTAAATAATGCCATTCCACTAAGTACTGACAGTGAACACCTTCAAAGTGATCTATTAGAAGTATAGAAGTAAAACGTTTCTTGAATTGTTGGCATTATAAAGAAATGTTTTTTTTTTATATAAAGTTATCAATTCAAAAAAACGAATCGCTACAACCTATAAATATAAGAATAATGATATAGAAATATAATTAAGACTCGACGCTATAGATATATATATAAGTATTCAAAGTTCGTCTATTTTTTTGATATTTATTAAATTTTAAAAAAAAACATTTTTGAATTACCAAATCGTCGATGCTATATTTGGCAAGCCCACCCAGTTTCTGCGAATACGGTTCGCCCACCTGTGATGCGGTGAATTCGGTTATGGTAGAAGGTAAATGAAAAACGATAGGAATTATTTTCTATTAGTGGTCTGGATTACCCATATCGCGTAGATTACTTACTGGCATACCGGATTTGTTAACCGTGGTAATTGGTGAATACATTTTAAGGCAAACCGGTGCAGATTAAATAGAATTTGCATTTGCGGAGAAATTAATAATTCTACTGTTTAATCATTATGTGATGATTGATTAAGCAGTGAAATTAGATTATTTAATTGACGCTACAATAAAGAGCAAATTTATCTCAGTTACTCAGTTAGGTAGCAGTACCATACGTTAAAATAATACACAGTGAAAAAAAATATTTTTTGACACAATACGTATGTATACCAATTTGAATACGTCTAACGTGTGTTATTTCAAATAATTAGACAAGTTTTGTTTATGATATTGTATCCATCTTCTGCCTACTTTCTTTACTTCTACTTAACTGTGACCACCCTAAAAGTATATAATAATCGAGCAGAAGCCAGTTTACGGTTTAGTCGCTTCACCTATATTTGCATATATGTATGTAAAGGATAAATAGCTTCTCTCTCTTTAGATCAGGTTTTTATAAGATTTAATAAATAGACGGGATCAAGGTAGATATAAAAAAATCTAAAATATTCATGCGTTGCTGATGGTAATATTATTTAAGGGATATTCTACAGTCAGATCTATTAGAGTTCATCGTAGGATAATCCGTATGAAAACTATTCGCTGCTATGTCACTTAATTTATAATAAGCTAGAATCAAAAATAATGCGGGAAGTTAGCCAGTCGAACGCTTATTGCGCAACGTTGACAGTAGATTACAAGAGTAATAAAAGAATTATATAGAAGACAAATCATAAATAAGACTATGTTTATGAGTTGTCAGTAATCTATAGTATACGTAATTAGTCGCAGTGCTTTCTCGATATCTGCTTAAATTATTAAGGACTAATGAGAAGTGTAAATGTGAACGAATTTTTATCATGTATATTATATTTTGAGAGAGGATGCGTGGTATCATAATATTATAGTGTCACCTAAATGAAGCTGTTAAAACTCTCCTTCACTTCATTCCAATCTGTCTTTTGCAATTCTTCTTTGTAAATTACTTTGAGTTGCAAGCGTTGCAATGCCACTCAAAGAAAGAAAGTGTTTGTGTTTATTGAAATGCTTTTGGATGCACAATATTTTATATAAATAAATTCGATTTAATTTCACTTACATTGATCGGTATCGATGACATTTGCCGTTTGACGTTTGCTGTTTGTCTCTTGCCGATTTTCTATGGGTCGTCACACGCGCCACCTACTGATAGGTAAGTTAATTGTACTATGCCTATAACCTTTTCGCAATTGCAACAATAAGTTGTCACAATAAGCGGTATGTCAGCGCATAAAATATGAAATAACATTGATGTTTATATAAAAGACCTACTGTAATTTAATTTTAACATAACCTCCACGCAACTGCAAGCAATAAGTTGACGTAGTTTTATCGCAATCAGATGCACGGTATGGCAACGCATAAAATACGAACAAAAAATCAAACAAACATTGATTTATATATAATATATTAAAGATAGATATATATATATGTACCTAACGCTGGTGACCAACAACTTTTTTTTCAATATGTTTAAGTTGTACTACCATTGCATAGGAACAAAAATGATATTTCACAAAATTTTGCACCAGACAGCTGGTTACGATAAAATAATGCTTACGAAGTTTGATAATTCGCTATTAAATTCGAATCAAATAACATCAAATGAGATGCTAATTACCAAAGTAATTAAAAAAGGCTCGTATAGAAAGTGTTCATAATGAATGCGAAAAAAGATTGCGTGTTAAATACATTGTACGTTTTCAAAAAGCATACGTATTAATTTCATATATTCTGTTAGATTGACTGTCTAGAATTCAATGGAACCCACAACAAAAATACATTCAGAGCTCGAATCATGTCTGAATACTATTACAATATAGAAAAAGATGTGCGAGGGATGACGGGGTGGTAGGAAGGGAAGGATGAAAGAGGATTGTGAAAGGGAGAAGGGTGGTTTCACATCCACCGGTGGTCATCAATCATACGGATAAAACTTGTGGCTTGGACCTGAAGATGCACAACACTTCAACACAAACTGGCTAAGTGATTTTTTGCGCAGTTTACTCTTTTGCAGGCTATTTAGTGGAGAGGCTTGGATTTTTTAGTTTCCGCAGTATCAGTAGGCTATTATGTTCAGGACAACAATATTTATGATTTTTCAAAACAAGTAAAATTTAAAATAACTTCGTGACACGTGTTGTCTCTTTCAGATCCATCTTCATACTTACTATAGCAAAGGTTGCCTAAGTAATATAGAATGACTGATTCGAATAGTTACACAACACATGGATTGTGTAATAATCGAAGTTATTTTAAATTTTACCGCCGAAGCCATCGAAAGTATAAATGAGCTTTTTTTATGAGCTGATTTTTTTTTCTATCGACTCTAAGTAAAGCTCATGTCACTCAACCAGAGAGACGGACATTAAAATTTGTTTCATTTTTTAAATATTTTTGGTAAAAGACCTATTTAAAAATAGAAATTTCAAAGGACCATCCAACGGGCTGATTGAAGTAGATATAAACACAATGCGATTGTTTTCTTTGGATGTGTTATTAATATATTACAACACAACTGGATGCTGTATTATTTTAAAGCTCTCAAATTTAATCAAATTATTGTCATACATATATTTTTGTGCAGTTTATCATTTTTTACACGTTTTGCACGGTAGTTTTTGCAACGTATCCCCCGTCCCGTCAAAAAAAGGATCAAGTCTAGATATTATTCTAGACACATACACCCAGCTTAATTATTTATTAATAAAAAATAGCTTCATGACTTTGCCAATTATATTTAACTAAATAATAAACAGTCGAATGCTTAAAACCCAATATTTTTATCGTTTTATAAAAATAATATTTTTATATGCCTTAACGGACAATAAAACTAATAAACTGATTCTATGAGTGAAAAACACCAAAGGCGTTTATTTTCCCACCGAGGTTTGCGGACGGTGAGGTATTCAATTGAAATATTTTTGTTGTACATATGAATGAGTTTTGGCACTAGGCATTACTCTCATCTAATCTCATTTAAGTATTTGTTTCATTCCATTTTATTTAAGTTTGGATTTAAGTAAACAGATACCTAAATGTAAATGTACTGTTTATGGCTCAATATATTATGATGTCGTGAGATAAACGATGGAAAATGATTAATAAACTCTTTCATAGCACTTATACCACACAATACAAAACATATTGCATTATTTAATTTCGTTTTCAAATAAGTATTTAGGCATTTTTTGGATACCCATTTTCCTTACAGGTGTGACACCTCTTCACGTAAAGAAAGCCACAATAATCATTTACCAAATAAGGCCACATTCAAGTAACTTCAAGTGAATACACTTCAAAATGTATCTTCATTATTTTGCAAATTACTGAAAACAAGAAAGAAAAAAAACGGTTTTCATCAATAGACTGCTCTTTAAGTTAAAGTAGGATTACTCACCCTTCATCTCGTCAAATTGCAGATGTTTAATAAAATTGAGGGGTTTTAATGCATAACCGCCTCTCTCCACAAAGTCAAATTGTTCAGCAATGGAAAAAAAACGATTTTAATATTCAAGTATAATATTAGAATAATTTGCAAAGGGAACACAAAACGTTTGTATGGTGACAGGGCGATAGGTCAGTGTATCCTGGCCCGTGATTTGTGCTTTTAGATTGTGGCGGTTTTGAACTTCACATATGGTGGAGAGACGCGGCTATGCATTTGATCGTCATTTTCGATGTCGATTTAAAATGGCTTAGAGATAATTTTTCGTTGGTTTGAAGATTGCAGGGCATAGAACGTAAGAACCGGATCATTAATCAATCATTATCTCAAAAATGATAATATATGGATAGAGGCGGTTATGAATTTACACCCCTCAATTGGTGAATAAAGGTAAAATTATGAAAAACACATGAAACATATATTCTGATAAAGATCAGGACCGGTTATACTCTTGGCGATACTGGCGATATAACTGATAGTATTATAAAATGTGCTTTATTTAAAATATTTTTTTTCACCAAGGAGTGGCAGTAAACACTTTAAAAGTAATACGGAAAGAAAAATAACAATGTATTTTAGCTCTACATAAATTATTTTATATATTTGTTGATAGCTATTTCGGCTTACGCCTTCGCCAGAACTATAAATAATTTATAAAATAATTTATATAATAATAATATATAAAATAATGTATGTAGAGCTAAAATACATTGTTATTTTTCTTTCCGTATTATAATGGAGTTCTACCAAGTAAATGCCTACTCAATCAATACTTTAAAAGTAACATACTATTGGTAGGACCGGTTAAGCTCAGATAGTTGGTATTTAAATCGAAATATTTAATTTATTTATTGAAAATGCTTTCTGATTAGGTAACACCAGTACAGTTCATTAAACAAAGCAATGCTTAATATTTATATACATAGTATTTTTGTGAAAGTAATATTGTATTATTTGAAGCTACAATAAACATAAATAAAAATACACATAAAATCTGTGAAATTTCCCAGTGGGTGTCAGAGGTAGGGGGGTCAGCGATGCCACCCACAGCTCGCTCCCCCCTCTTTACATCTGATCTGACATTTACCGATGAAATTTCCGTCTAAAAATTGCGAGCACGTTTCTAATATAGTGAAAACAATATCAAGTGACCTAAAAATGGTATGGGGGAACGATAGGGGTAGTTTACTGACTTCTGATACCTTATGAAGAATATATATTACCTACCGGCTGCCGAGATATGAGAGGGGCCAGATTTCATCACGATTTTATTTATTATTTATAAAAGAGTTTCATGTAAGTCATATTTTTTTATTGATCGAAAGTTGATATAAGTGCGATATCATAAAACTAACATACAAACAATATTGTATACACGTAAAATAACGATATTTTAATATATTATACAATGCTATTTTTGATAAATAAGAATATTTATAGTTTATTCAAAACTGGGTCCATGGTCAAGTGGTCATCATCACCGCCTTGGGTTGTGGTGTTCATGTAAATCTCGACATTGTCATTTTCATTAATAATGACCATGTTTATTTACCACCGCGATCGTACAAAAGAAGTTTCGAAAATAAATGAATTTACTCGTGATTCAATCGTTCCATGGGATCGATTTTTTGACTTGCTAAGCTATTGTAATATAAATTATTCTGCGTATACGAATAACTGATAATTCACCGTAAAATTTCATAATCTAATCTACTTTTTTTTATTGTATTTGTGATATAACCTCTAAAAAAGAATATACGGTAGATATCGTTCTTCAGCATCAGTGAAAAACGTTTTTCAGTTCGTTTTAATCAATTTGTATTCTAAAAATAGGATGAGTTTGCTGCTGTCTTGCAGACACATAACAACCATGAAAATTCTCAGCTGAAAATCACAAAACGTGGAAACAGGTTTCACCATCAAGAGTCCTATATAATTAATGTCGTAATCATATACTATTTGATGAAAATTAAGAATATGATACAGAATTTTTTTAGTTTTAAAAAAAAATTAACGTGAGTTTTATTTTCTTGACTGATATAAATTTCCATAACTGACGGTATTATTGCTGTGATAATGCGTAATTAAAATTTCGTGGTTCGGGGATCGTATCACCAGCTAAGATGTTTAGATATCTCAGGAATCAATAACAATGATTACAATAAATGTTTCTTTTATATTCAAATAAATTCGTATCTCCATACTAAATTCAGATTCCAAAATAAATAGATACTGGATTCTAAATTAATAGAATAAACGTCTAAATCGGGGTTTCTTAACCGTGTGCCCGCGGAGTCATTTTCGTGTGCCCGGCAAAGAATTAAGAATTATCTATGTATGTTATTTTGAGAGGTGATGATATTTTTAATGTCTTTAAAAATTAGCATGCGTTTATAGAAGGTATGAGCAATAATTACTGATAATGCTGCAACAATGGTCGGCTGCAATAATGGATTAAATTCCCGTTGCAAGAGAGATGAGCCCTTCACGTATTTAATGAATTATCATTGTATTAATATAAAATTTAAAATAACTTTGATTATTCCACGTATTGTGTAACTAATTGTGACACGTGTTTCGCCTCTTTCAGAGGCATCTTCAGACTTACTATCGCAAAGTTTGCTTAAGTAATGAAGCAAGATAAATTCTAACATTTTAACATTTTAAATTATGAAATTACAAAATGGATTACGGGTTTTTTTCCTTCATTGCATGGAATGATGAGAGCTTTTGTGACCACGGGTGAATCGATTGATGGTGAATGACTACATCTGTATATGTAGGTTTTCTCATCAGACTAGTAATCAGACTAGTAATGTAGAAATACTCCACCGAGTAAATAAAAAAGGTTTAAAGATGAATAGTCTAGAATTTTTAGAAATAAATAAAACTCTTAATAAAAAAGATATATTATTAAATAATATTCTTAACAGGACAGGTTGCTCACCTCTGCTGACATTATTCCCAATTCAAAAGAGTGATCACCCAACCTAACTGATTGATTGCAGCTCATTAGTTTATAGTTTATTAGTTTGTAATGTTTAACGTCATTAGAAATATATTTGTTTGCTTTGTTTCGATTCTATAACCCTCTCTTGCGTCCCTTAAAAAGGAAAAATCCCAATCTAATTGATTGAGTGATTGCACCTTATTAGTATCATTATGTTAATGCATTTTTTTTGATTCTATCACCCCCTTCCTTGTTTCCTTTAGAAGGAAAAAACCAGTAATCCATTTTGTAATTTCATAATTTAAAATGTTAAAATGTTAGAATTTATCTTGCTTCATTACTTAAGCAAACTTTGCGATAGTAAGTCTGAAGATGCCTCTGAAAGAGGCGAAACACGTGTCACAATTAGTTACACAATACGTGGAATAATCAAAGTTATTTTAAATTTTATATTAAAATGAACTTCCACAAAGTTACCGCCGAAACCATCGAAAATATTATCATTGTATTATTCATCAAGATGCATTATGTGTCAAAATATTTTCCTTTGAACATCTCATGAATATCGTTCTGAAAATAATCAACAATATTTGAACAAATCCTTTATTTCACAGAATATTAAAAGCCCCTGTAGAAAAACTGATATACCTAACATGGTTCTGTCAGTGTGAAATACTCTTCGCGAGATGCAATGTGAAAGATTACACGAAATGTGCTTTTTACTACTAGGATTTTTTGTAATTGTAAATAAATGCATACATAATCTTCCGATATAAAATAAATTATTAAGAAACAAAATATAATGAATTTAAAACATTTAAAGCTGTCAAGGGAACAATAATAAAATTAATACATACATAAATATGTAGGAATAAAATCGTGTTTTTTGAAAATCTGGCATGTGCCCGTCACTGTAATAAGGTTAAGAACCCCTG
The DNA here is from genome assembly GCA_028554975.1 of Himalopsyche kuldschensis. Taxonomy (NCBI): domain Eukaryota; kingdom Metazoa; phylum Arthropoda; class Insecta; order Trichoptera; family Rhyacophilidae; genus Himalopsyche; species Himalopsyche kuldschensis. Next base: position 113,271 of record JAHFWI010000100.1, read on the forward strand.
GTCTAAAAGAACCTGTTTTTCATTAAGATTATTTTAACTCAATTGTTTTAAATTTGATAAATTGTTAGTGTTCTGTGAGTTTAATAACGTATTTTAGATGTCAGTTTGATCACTATGCAAACATCAATGCCTAGTTATTTAGAGAAGTATTTGGAAATTTTAAATAATTATCAGAACAAAATTATAGGCACGCGTAGGCATGTCAATTTCAATAATATGATCGATGATGTTGTGAGGATTATAGCTAGCCATCCCATCATACAGAAAGAAATGTCATTATTCATTGTCAAGCGCATGACAAAAACAAAAGAGTTGTTGGGATATTTTTTCGGTCACATTCAATTCACTCTTTATACATTACAACGACTAAAAATCTTAAAACTATGTTGTTCTTAAAAATAAAACATATTTTATTGAACTTCTCCCACATATAATTTTATAGGTTAGAACCTGTTTTATTTATTTAAAATAATGGAATTCCACCAGTAACTTAACACCTTGAAAGTTATCTACTTAAAGTCTTTCACTGACAATATTGTGTAGTACGGCATTATATTAATAAATAATGATACATTTTTTTGGCTTATTACACATAATATTGGATCAGGGCCAGTTCAACTGATGAAAATCAGTTGAAATCAGTTAAAAATTCTCGCTTTGAGCGAAACCGGTCCTGATCCAAATAAATTTATCGTGGAATAAGTATACCAAATGTATAATTATTTTTTATCATTGATATTGATTAAAACTGTTGATTTTGTTTTTTATTCCATGTATGCTACCAATATGATCCACGCATATGACTTTCTAATGGAGCTATCTCAACCTTTTTTTTCTGCGAAAGCTACTTTTTACATTTTGTCATTTGCTCAACCTTTTTGTAGTTCGATTAGAGTAGGGATAGAAAGGTTAAGGCTACGAGGATGAAGTGGGATGAAGGTGAGATCATAATTTAACGATTAAAATGTCTCTAAATTATAAAAAAATTTAATTAGTCAATGTACCCTGTTAACTTATGACTTTTGTTTATATTATTTTGAAAAACGTGCATTGGCGAGTGCGCCCGCCATACGGGTGACGCGGCAAACAGCAGTGCTTTATGTAGAGTCAACGAAAAATAATAACCCTTCACCACATGGATGGATGGAGGCGATAAGCGAATCTCGCTGACACCATTTTAAGCATGAACCGTGGTGGTTTTGACTGGCCATTTGCATATAGTGAGGTATCAGGCAAACATGTCCAGGCGTCGGTCTGTGTCGTTGAGTCAGCATCTCGTTACTCCTACTGGATCATAAACTGTCAAATGCTCATTAAATTCTGGTAGCCTGATACGTATAACATATTATGCTAACCTATACTAATTATTGGATTGGTAAAATAGAAAACGGTGATTTACCTGCAAACTACTTTTGATATTGACAATACACTTTTAAATCATTTCAATAAAGATTATACAGATTAATAAAGAAAAAATATAATACACGATATTGTATGAAAGTGTATAATATTTGATACCCTTCTGTGAAGTGAAGTTGATAATAGAATGACGAGTAAATAATGTAAATTTTTAATAGAAAAATAACTTAGAAATATTTAAAAAAACAGTGAAATATAATGTCTTTGAACGAATTAATAAAAAATAAGTAAGTGATCAAAGTCAAGCTAAAATGCTTCGACGTCTTGTAACTATTATTTTGCAAATGTAATTATTATTTTATTGTCTATTTTCAAGCATAATTGTGCATGGTTTGATCAGTCCCGTGCAGATTTGCTCGAGCCATGAATGTGAGAGGTAGTTTTCCCTTTCTCTGTCGATAGCGCTGTGAAAGGCGGCGATGAAGCATTGGCTGCATCAACACAACGGGTGGTGGTGGAAAAAACCAAATTGTAAAAAATAATTAATATTTTATTTTCTATTTTCAAGTTTACTTGTGCATGGTCCGATCAATCCCGTGCAGATCAGTTCGGGCCATTAATGTGAAGGGAAGAATCTCTCTTCTCTGTCGATAGCACTGTGAAAGCCGGCTAGGAAACATTGACAGTATATAAACAACGGGTGATGGTGGAAAACTCATATTTTCTTTAAGTGACGTTCTATTGAAAATTCATTATATTTTTTCAATAATCTGAATAACGTTTATCAAGATAGGAATTTTAAATTGAAACATAGTGTGAGACATGTCTTGTGAGCATGAATAATTTAAAAACTTAACTTTAACCTCCGTTCAGTGAAACAAAGCCATCATCCAAGAAACAATAAGAAGTCCGTTCGAATGAAGTACTTGCTCAGGCGTTTTGGCCGCAACCCGCAAGTGACTTGTTCCGAGTGGAGTGATTTGTTGTCGGGTCTAACTTGAAACAACCCCATCCCCCGTAACCCTCGCCGGACGGAGACGGCCGCAAGGGTTCGCTTACTGCTTACTTACATGTTTATATTTACTTTGGATGCACGCTTATTTAACATAACGGTCCAATGGACCGGTGAATAAAGCCCGCCGATGCTGTCGCTGAAACTTTTAGACCGGTGTAATTGAGTGTTATCAATTCCCTTGTTTATCTACTGTCAAATTTTATTAATAGCTTTGAACCTTTTAAACGTAGGTTCCAATAAAAACATTAAGTTAAAGAAACACATACCCATTTGAAAAACAATAAAATATTTTGTTTTCTTATTTCACAATAAATTATTTAGTTCGTGACGCGAGCACGATGGGAAAATTTTAATATAATGTCTTTCCACCAAAGTATGAACACTTTGAAAGTAGCATACAAAATTGATACTATACCTTTATAAAAATACATAACAATAAATAGAAAAACACAATTGTATTATTTTTACTTGTCAAAATGTTAATCGTCGAGATGACTTAAAATATTAATCCATAATAATATTAGAAAGAGGTGTCTAGCAATTTTTTTTAATGTTGTATTTAATTTTTTATTACGAAAAAGTCAGTTGAATACAATGGCATATCTTGACTTAATTACGCTAAGGAAAAAACTGATATTTCAATTCAATTTAGTCATTACAATTTATTTATTTATTATCATTTATAAAATAAGCTACCTACCGTTTTAATAAAATAAATAGCAATATATTAAATTGCTTTATTTGGAAATATTTTCATTCTTCATCATTTATCAGAAATAAACACATCTTTCTGTACCTTTAATATTCTTATATATTTTCAATAAATATAATATTATAACTTTGATGATTAAGTTCCAACCAATTTCATAAATAGATTTATCATAAAATACAAAAGTAAATATGTGATTAACAGCTGTGAATACAGTGGTTTTGCCGATATAATAATAGCAGTGCATGGAGGTCTTTTGTATCGTCAAGCCTCAGCAACTTTGCGCATAATTTACATATTACTCTCCATTAAATATGATAACAATATCCCTAAACAAACACGACCACTATTGTCCCAATCTTATAGTTTTCAAACTACCTTAGACCGGGGTGACCAAGTAAGGAGAACAATCCAACAAATCTACCAACGCATTTCATTTTCATGTCAAGTGTACTTATTAAATGAAAAACATAATTCAATGTAATTTATTTGTGTTTTTTAAGCTTTTGGTATGCCGCTGTAATAAATTTTAATCTACCGTCGGGCTGTAGAGCACTTAAAAGCTGAATGATATCGATGTACAATAACGTGCATGAGTCGAAGGTATTAAAAGAAAATAATGATTAATAACTGAAGATCAGTTAAAAATGCTTGCGATGAACGAAACTGGTCCTGATATTAATTAATTGTTTAATTATTTATTTATATAATGCAGAGCCACCAAGTATTGACAGTGAACAACTTAAAATTGATAAGCTAGTCACTGAATCCGTTATCAACTAATGATGGGTGAAAATTTGAGGAACGTATGTATATAAATAAATATAGCCGGAACATGTAATTTGGAAGAATTTTTCTAAGTACCAACATTCATCAAAAAATAATTATTGTAATAATGAAAAGAAAAACAACTTTTACAACAACTGATACCCGAATTATTTTTATGTAGCATGATATTACTGTATAATTACCAAATGCAACTGCTTTGAGGCATTTTCTTAATTTAATGAACATAAGTAGCCGGATGGACACCTCAGCAATGAAAAATGCTGTTGTATAGGGGTTGAGTTTGCTTAGTGCAAGTAAGGTGGGTTGTTTAATCCAAAGTTTGCGTCCGTCTGCGGGTAGGAGGAAGGCCTTGCGGGAGGGCCAAGAGTGGTCAGCGCAACCACTGGACCGCTGCGGTCATTACTTACCTGTCCGCCAGGGGTGCTACCGACTACTTGTTTCCGGAAGGATGCAGCCTCTCCGGAGTAGCCGTTTTAAAACTTTCAGAATCCTCTCAGAAAGTTTAGTAGAAGCGATTACAACGGTCAACTTTGGGCAGAATACATTTTTTCATATTTGTACATAAAGACACTCTAAGGAATGCGTTTCAACAGATTCCACATGTGATAACTGAAATTAATTCTTAGCTGTGCTGCGATATGCTAAGCTATTCCAAAAGAAGTAGTTATGCATATTTGTGAAAGACAGTGAGATAAATATTAAATTAAGACCCATTTAAATAATATCATTCATTTATTAACCCATACAAAACCATCCTAAAATGTCTCAATGTCTCAAAATATCTTAGGTAATATTTTTACCTTTATTTTATCCATTGCAACATCTCAACTGATTACAGTTACTGTATGGCGAAGCTATGAAGTGCTATGTCATTGAGATAATTTCTGAGTTAATTAATTTTTCGCTTACTGCGTCAGGTGTTAGATATTTGTATTTTTGCACAGGAAAGCGTTCATGGACATGCACATCTTCAACGGCTTCTGTTTGATGTTGAAATATCTTTTTATCAGATATGACACACCGTTTTGCTATCTTATTTCTACGATATTATATGATGTCCGCCAAATAAATAAAAGCCAACTATGAAATTATAAAAAAATGTAATATTAGATTAAGAAATTATAAATTCTGGAGTATTAGAATCTGATAAACTAAGTAAACTATTTGATATATTGTTGAGGTAAAAAGAGACGATCATTAATTTTCTTTAATCAGAAAAAACCCCACGATTTTTTTGCGGTACGGGTTCCTCCGTGGCAGTTTATCTCCAAAGTCTCCCCATCGTTTATTTGAAGCTTAGCGTGAAGCAACAAGGAGACTGAGAGGGTGGGTCAACCAGGCCCGCATGAGCTATAGCAGGGTTAAGGAACACTCACCGACAATTCGTTGAATTTGTTTTCGAGAAGAAAATATTTGTACGTTAATCTTTTTTTATAACAATAATGAACAAATTACCAAAGTAATAAAAAATCGAAAACTTGATGTAACATAACTGGATAGAAGTCTTTGTTTTTTTATTAGCTTAAGTTCACTGCAGGATTTATCGAGACATAGGAGAGTATTAGTAATGGTAACGAGAGCTTCTAAGACAAGAAAAAAAATGACTATTTGCTAACCTTTATCCTATAAATAAACAAAACTTTAGGCAATTCACGTGCATTTTTCTTAATAGTTTATGTTTACATAGTTTTTACTTATGGTGTACTACAGATACGATGAAATCCATAACAATAACAATAATTTCGAAGTAAAATTTGGTGTCCCGTGAGATGAATTACAAACATTAACTCCTGTAATGAATATATTCAATATGTTAATCATCTGTGTTAAAGTAAACATTGAAATGAAAATACTTCCGTTAACAATAGATCAATCGTGTAACAGAGATATGATATTAAAATATTTAACATTACTTTACATCTATCGCTACTTTTCGAAAACAATAATGTTACAAACAAGAAGGTTTTTTTATATACACAAATCCGTGATGCAGATAGTTTAATTTGTAAAATAAATAATTACACTTCAATAAAATGCAGGGTTTCTCTAACCATTATGTAATACACAAATAATGTTTTATAACTAAGCGTCTACGCTTTAGCAAAATTTTATATATTAATAGTTTGGTAGAATATGATATTATCAACCGGAAATACAGATTCACCACGCTACTTATGCACTTGAAAGAGTGGCGCTATGAGAATGTCTTGAATGACACCGACAAAAAAAAAGTTTGCCAAAGTTTTAAAAAAATCCCTATTTTGATATAGACTGAACGTGTGGGCTAAGTGCGGTAGGTGGATTCTTATGTCAGAGGGGAGAAAATTTATTTAATATCAACGGCTGCCGCAAACTCGAGTGAACTGTTAATGAAGTCAGAGTGTAGGAGGAATTTATTTAGGACAGGATGTGACAAATTTCTTTTATAATAAAATCAATGTACTTTTTTATCTAGGAATATTTGATGACACAAAACCATTGTTGATTTAAATTATCACGATATTCTTTTACGGACACGAATTGTTATTAGTAGGGATAAAGCAAGCCCGCATGAGCTATCGTTGTGGACGGGTTAAGGGGTTTATTGCGATCCCTTTAACTGCCCTAATGTTTCTGGAAGAACTTAGTGTCCAGAGAGGTTATACAAATTTTCTTTATCGCAATAGTGTGGTGCACTTGTGTGTTTTTCGTGAGATAAAACTAACCTCTTCTATCGTATATTATGATACCCAATGGCGGCGTAGAACTTTATAGAGAATCAATGTTTAGTTAAAGCTAAAACGGATGCACGAAAAGGCTGCCATGGAGTTAAGCCACTGTATGAAATTCTAAATCATCTTAAGCTTGATATTGTTTAATTTGATTTTTCTTGTCAGATTTAGAAAATTATAAAATCTCGTAGTGTTTTAGTATATACTATTGTGAAAACACATTTTTTTGACATGCTATGCTATGCTATGATATGCTATGTTAATATATTATTTTTTCAATCTTTTAATTATTAATGTCTAAAATTGATGATTTCCACAAAATGTGCTTCATTAAATTTTAATATCAAATTTTAATCGTTTTAGTTTGGTACTTTTCCGGAGTTTCGTCTTTCGGCTTCTTTAGGAATTTTTAATGCACAGGTTCAGAAAAACGATAAAAAAAGATAATGTATATAATTTATATAAACAACAGATGAAGTTTGAATCGTTTGATTTTTTCACTTTTCCATGAGTTTTGTCACTAACGAGTTGGTTTTCGCCTTTCGGCATCTTCAGGCATTTCAAGTGCACGAAATAACTTAAACTGATGTAAGTGACAAAACTCATAAAAACGTACAAAATTCAAACGATTCAAATTTGAGTTTGAAACTCTATCAAGTACCTTCAGATGAAATCCTAAATTAAACAAATGAAGTATATGTTTGTAAGCCAGTTGTCTAATATATTTTTTCAGAAAGGGCTAAAATTTATAGTTTCACTTTCTCTGCGTCTCATTTTCAGGATCGGGTAGGGTGGGTGAAGTGGATGAAAACATCACAGTTAGTCATGGTGTTGAATACTAATCTAAAAAAGATTGATATTTGAAGATTCAAATCCGTTTTACAGGATGGGACAAAAAACTACTCTGACAAGATGACCGACAGAAAAACATATTCAGTATCGGTAATCTCAGAAACCAACATTTTACTAAGGACGAAATCACATACAAGTATTAAAAACTATTCAGAAAAACATTACGATGAGTAAGTTCTTTTAAAGAATACCTAATATATACAAGTAGTTAGGCATGTTCATTTTTTGTAGTTAAAAGCTAATGTGTTTTAAAATGTTTCGCCTACAAAATCATGCCCTTAGGTATTAAAAAAGCACACGAAATACCGTTTATGCAATACGAATAAAAAAAGCTTCATATCGTTAGTGTAAGTGGTAGAAAATCAGCGGCTTTAGGGCAATTTTTTTTCTATATTTCGACTATTTTTATGGACTAGTATATATGGCTTATTAGAATAATGGTACGTTACATGATTGTGCATGGGTTTCGTATTCAATATATAAATTGTAATATTTTGTAATGGAGGTATTATTTGAGGTATTATTTGAATTTCATTGCTTCGGCTGCATTCTTCACCGGTTTGAGTCCCAGAGCTTTATTTTACTCTGAAGATATGCGATCTTCTTTTTTGTCCGATATTACTTATTTTATTGTAGGATTGATTTATAATTTAGGATTTTGCCGAGTGTCATTTAATTTTTAAGAAATCATTAAAATTTTAATGTTACAATTCAATAAAACTTCCATTTTTTAATATAAAATTTAAAATAACTTGCGACATTAAGCCCGAAGATGCATCTGAAAGAAGCGAATTACGTGTGTGATAAGTAACACAATACGTGAAATAATCAAAGTTATTTTTAATTTTATTTTAAAATGAACTTCCACAGCTTTATTGCCGAATCCATCGAAAGTATCTTCCAGTTTTTGTTTGGTTGAAGAACTTCTTATAACATTTACATTGGAATAATATAAATATAAATTATTGATTGAATTGACTTTTTCTTGGAGTAGAATTCCATTGTTATTCCATTGTTATAAAGATAAAAAATAAAGTTACTCAGGAAGAATAAAGATACATTTATAATCTGATATCTGATTACGCCATCATGTTTTTAGACGAAATACGTCACTATTGAAAAAAAGTTCTTGGAATCAGTAAAGAACCATATTCTGGCATATCTTTGGAAAAAGCGATGTTTTCGTCGTTTAAGTCGTATGAAAAATGATTTTCGAAACCTGACGTAGTACATGCTTAAATTCGCCGACATCTATACACGCCGACTTAAAGCTGCGGAATATTAGCGGAGCGCGCGTTAATTCAAATTACGGTCAACTGTGTCCGGTGGCGGGTAATTTTATTATCGTGCTGCGTCCAGCGCCACAGCGCTCCGGGCGGACAACTGGGATATTAAAATTATTATATCACGGGCGGGGAGGTGGATGGTCGCCCGCAAATTGATAACGATTAGGAGAGATTACACCGGGCGACAGGTGTGTTTCTGACACCGCTGCCTGACTACATAACTATGTAATTATATAATAATGTTGGATGTCGTTAGAGTAATGCGGTTAAGAAACGTGAGTTGGGATAAATCTGGCAAGGAATTGGTTTTCTTATTGTAGAATATTATATCACTTACCAAGAACGCTTATTAATAAAACATATTATTTTTCTTTCGTATTCCTAGTCTAGTAGAAAACACATATATTAAAAAAATCCCGAAATCGATTACAAATAAGCCAAAGAGGATATTTGAGACTTTGTCACGTGAGGCTCAAGGATCTCATTTTTTTTGTTTTTAATGTTTATAAAAATAATCATGCTATTTATTTGTTTATCAAATTTGTGGGGGGGGGGGCGCTGGATAATTTTAATATGGTAAAGGGGGCGATTGTTTCAATATGGCTAAGAATCACTGCTTTAGAAGGTAATATCATTTTTAATGCAATTGACTTTTATTGAAAGTTTTTAATATTTAAGTATTTATTGTTTGTATTTTAATTATTTTCGATTTTTATTTCGTAATCGACCATAAATGGCTCTTTAGTAACCGGTAGATAGCGGCCAAAGTTCTGACCGTTGGATATATAAACTGTCAAGAAGTTAACATGCGGCATCCAGTGTGTACTGAAAACAAATATAAACTTGTATACAAGTAAACGATAGGCAATCGTATTTTGCAGACGCTCCATTGCTATGCATAGGCGTTTAATAAGACAATGAGAGGCATGCTCAGGAAACCCATGAGATATGATTGTCTTCCGTGACACGTAGTGTAGAAACTCTTCCTTATGTTGTTTTAAGCCTGCGGTTATTCAGTCATATATGAAGGGGATCGTGACATGGGTACAGCGTGAGTACAGAAATGGAAGTATGGCTTTATTTTAAAGCACAGATCGTTTGAAAGCTCGATTTGGAGATGTCTGTATCGTTGAATAAATAAAAGCTTCACGACATTCGTGAATGTATTGCTGTAAAAAGAGTATTCTGTGCATCGTTTTATTTCTTAACGCATCAAAATCCAGTAAGGGTTTTTGCTAAGAAGCTTATCAGGGATTAGTAAAATAATTTGACTAAATGGATACAACAGTAAAGTATAATTTAGGATTTCAACTGAAGGTGCTTGTTGGAATTTCATTATCAAAAGGCTAAGCCCGGGCCATAAGCGACAAAACTCATGGAAAAGTACAAAATTCAAACGATTCAATTGTTAACAGTTAAGTGTTTAGTTTCATAAGCTAGCTATCTCAATATGACGTCTTATGCAAAACTATTGCGATTCCGATAAGATATAGTTTATCAATATGTTTCTACAGCATGTGGACAAATGCAGTTAACCTACACAGAATTTTCCAATGAGAAATGATTGTTAATCAGTTGATCAACTTCTCTTCTTCGAAAAGAGGTGGGTTAGGACGATGGCAGGACTAGTGGCTAGATAATCGCTCTCGCTTCATCTAGTTTCTAGAATCGTACGGGTGTAAGAGGAAACACAAATCGATAATTCTCGATATAATCGATAAATTGATTGAAAAATTAAACTGTCGTACTGGGTTCGTAGCCGAGCGCTTCGTAACCGAAGCTAACAACATTGACACCCGTCCACGTACCGATATATTCGATAGAAATCTCGTGGAAATACTATTTTACAAAAATCTTTATGTAATGGTTTAAATGAATATTTTGGTTTACTCAGTAAAATTTGAACTAAGTAAAGTTTTTTTTCATAAAATTGAATTGTTAATGACTAAATATGAACACGAATAAGTGATCACAGAAACATTAATTTTACCCCTTGCGTATTTTTTGAACAACATTGATTTTGATTCCCTTTGCGTCTGAGTCAATTATGATGGTATCGGCTGTAATGAATGACACACCCTCACCGACTTCGTTTCCGTTTGTATCTACGGTTGTCTTTCCTGAAAGTCATCGTAGACCGTACAAGTAGAGTCTACGATTGCCACAAGCATAGCCGTTACTCGCTTAAAGCCGTCGTTAAACAGATTTATTATGGAGGAAATATGTTTAAAAATATATATTTTTTTAAGATAAATTTAGTTGTATTGTCGTCAAAACGGTGTGATGTATCACCGTTTCAAATACAGTATTAATAATTATATTTTTATGCACTGTTCGCTTTATATATGGTGTTTGAAAACACTGGGTTTCATGTAGTAGCTTGAGCTGTTAGTGGAGAGGATAAAGCTTGAAACGGTTTGTATTTAGCAAATCATTATCCTATAACTGAAATTTTGAGCAATCGGATGAGCTATAGGAAAGTTAAAAAAACATATATTTTTGCATTTCGTATTAATGTCAAACGTGATGCACATATACTTATAATGAAGATTATTTAAACAGTATCTGAAATAAGTTTCTCACACTATCGTTATTCAAATATAATGAGAATACACGACAGAACTATTATAAGCTAAAAAGTTTCCTAAAAAGAAAGTTTAAAAAGCTTTCTCAATCACACTCACAGAGAAAATTTTAGAACGTCGTTCGATCCTTCGAGCACAAATCTATAAAAAGAAACTGTCTGTGAGCACCCAAAAATATTCTAAATATTTTTCAAATAGTTATATAAGTATTGAAAACTCATTCAAATGAAGTCTCTTTGGTTAATTGTAATTCATCATATAAAAATCAATACAAAAAAATGTTAAAAGAAATGTCATTTTTGTTTCTTTGTGTGTCGAAATTTCAGTGTGCCTCTATTATATAGACATCCTTTCACATCATTTCCCTTCTTCTATCACGAAAAATGTTCGCCTGTCCCTTTTAAACACTCTTTTATGTCCCGTTTGCTATTTTTCAACTTTACGGAGACAACCCCTCATTCTTTTTTTCATGTTAAAAACCACTGATAAAAATATGCCAGGTTTTCACGGAAAATTAATGACGTTTACATTCATTATTCATTAGGACTAGTCTGTAAGTACAGTGGGGACAATACGCGCACGATGTCGTGAACGCGAATTTTAATAACTTTATATCAGGGAACTTTATATAAGTATATACACTAACATACAAAAGAGCTTTCCCTTTATACTTAACATATTGTTTGAATATTTTTATTAGAATCATCATAATAATTACACTAGTTCAAGTAGTATCTCTCTGTGAACCTATTCTTGGATTCTTACCCAGTTTTAATTTCCAGAAGATAAATTTTGATATCTATTGGCAAGTTGCTTCAAACATTAAGCTCTAAGCCGACGGTATAACAAATAAAATTCAATACACAAAACATACAGTATCGATGATTGATTGAATTTTACATAACTACTATCAACACATGGATTAAAAAAAAATCTCTTTTTACTGAATCGCCAATTAGTATAATAAATAAACTGTTTATTGGTAATTCCCACACTTAGTGCAAACAAAATCGTGTGATTACACTCATTATTATTACAGTCTCGTATTGCTGTATTTTTATATTATGGCATTATAGTTTCTATTCAAAGCGTTTTAGGTTTAAATTTACTATATTTTAAAACGTTGCTTTAATAAAAATAATAAAACATTTTTACTACTTATTCCACATAATAGAACAATGTTCAACGACAACTGACAATAAGTTGACAGTGCTCGCCATGAGCGAAACCGGTCCTGATCCAATAAAATTTATGTGGAATAAGTACTTAAAAAGTTTTATTATTTTTATTATAATGCCACTCTACCAAGTATTGACAGTGAACACCTTAAGAGTGAAATCTTGATTTATTAACATCTATTCATTAAAATGAAAACCTGTGCTTCCTTACACTCGATAACTGTAATAGCTGTTTACAGATTCTTGCTGGAAAGACTTTATATAACATGTAAAAATCACAACTTGTTTGTACTTCTTCTAAAATTGAATGCAGAGATCAAGACCGGTTTCGATTTTCAGGAGTACTAAATTGAAGTGAAAAACCAGCCTTAATATAATATAAAATTTCTTAACTTTTATCCCACGTGTAGTGTGACAAAAAGTGGCATGTCTTTTGTCACTTTTAGAAGCATCATCACAACATTTCACATGCACGGAATAATAAAGTGTTTTTTAATAAATTTTATTTTCAATATGTGCTTCCACAAAGTTACCGCCGAATCCATGAACGTATGAAACCAACCATGGTCATAATGGACATATTTCGAAGCTGATATTTTTTTAATAAATCTCAGTGTAATTGAAAAGCCATTGAAAACATGTGAATTTTCTGCTGAATGTGTTTTTGTCAAAAAATAATTAGCTGCTCCACAACATACATAATAGTATTGTGTCGACTATTAAAAAATAAGTACTCGTTGAATGTCATTTTAATTTAAGCAGGCAAGTTTGTTTTCGCGGAGAAAGGTCATTAGGCTGGCGTTCTGCCTCCATTAAACTCAACAGACCTTTCACGGTCGAAAGCGTCTGACATTTTCATAAATAGCTTCAAAATAATATTATCTCTTATAAAAATTTGATCGCAATAAAAAATATAAGTTATGAACGTCATTAAGTTTATTCTTTGGATAATTTTATGGGTTTTCGTCAACAGAAGTTATACATCGTAAAAGCTTGCTTTATAACGTTGCCTTACGAAACTGCAAGTTTAGATTTGTTTTATATATACATAAGTACCTAAATGGCATTCAAAATAAATTACAACTGATTTTTCATTTATGTTTTCTATTTATATATAGTCGATACAAAACTTTAAGATTTTTTTATTCGTTTGTTTATTGAAACCAAAGAATTAAAAACGTTGAAATCAGTAGTCAGTTACGCTTGGTTTACGTGCAGCATGTATATATATTATAATAAATGGTATTAAATGCATCAAAATCGACTTGATATAAATGTCATTGTTACTATCTTTTGGTTTTGTTTTTCAAATTTCGATCACGAAATAAAACAAATGACGATTATCTGAAAAGAATGTTTCTCTTACTGGGATTTATACCTGTGAGGTCTGTGAACGAAGTCAGCAACTTTAGCTAATGGACCACGGCTCTGACAACTTGCGGCTTATAAACACTTAAGGTTTATTTAAAAAAACTTATTGCGAATTGGTGGAACAGAATTTGGCATGCTGTATATAATTTGAAATAGTGAATAATGTAACAAGTATTTAACCTCACACAAATGACTAAATGCCTTTGAATTATATGTGAAAAATAATTAGCGATACCTTTGGGTAACGTATCTTTACCCTTTCTCCAGAAAGGTTGTCGAGGTTGTTCAAGGGACATGAATTTAGTAAGGTGAATTGCATTATTAATGACCTCAAGAACGCCCCAAAGTATACAGGCATATGAATAAGGTTGGATTATTCAAACGCGTAGGCATTAACGTGTCGTTATCTACCGGGTGGACACAACGAGTGTATGAATGACGTTTCCGGATGGTTCACTTCTGAAATGTAATAAAGTGATAATCAATTTATTAAATTTCATAGTTTATTTACATTTTGAAATAAGAATGATAGAATAAATACGACGATGTTTTGTGTATGTCTTCCAAGCCAGTATATGCATATCTATAGCTCAGTAAGTGTAAACATAATTCTGAAGAAGGCGTAAACCGAAATAGCTATCAACTATATATTATAGAATACTAGTATTCGAACCCGGCTTCGCTCGGACCAGTTTGGGGTTATGTTCACCTCAGCGCGTAAATTCAGACAGGCCAAGTTGAAACAACTGGCAACTTAATGACCAACAATGCAAAAGGGAATTACAGACCCACAGACATACATACGCCGTTTCGGTTTTATATATAAGATATCTTAGTTCATATGAAACTACTCGAGTACTCGAGTATTTTGTAAAAAGTACTACTCGATACTAGAGTAATTGGAGTCTCTACACACACATTGATAACGAAACAAATTTACCGTCGAAACTTTCGCGAGCGAAATCAATTCGTTTGTTTGAACTTGCAACAACAATGCAAAAGGGAATTACAGACCCACATACATACATACGCCGTTTCGGTTTTATATATAAGATTTGTAGAACTTAAGTATTTTTCTATTCACCAAGTAGTTAGTACACTTTGTTCTTTCATGACACTAGTCACGAATGATTTTCTATTTTTTTTGCGATAAACATTTTTTCTATCATACGAAAGAGCAAGGTTCTTCAATGATGACTCTTAGGCATCTTTCAACGGCTGCATACGTCACATTATTGGGTCAAAATGGATAATTATATACATTGAGTGCTAGTGGGTAGTAATTATAACTTATGTGGTATAAAGTTAAGCATGGATTTGAATAAGAACACAAAATAATGCTGGAGAAATTTCACTGAATTTTAGTCTTCCTGTATGCTGAAACTTGGAGACCTAAGTTTAAATGTTAAATAGCCGTGCCAATTGTACACAAAGATTTGGGTCAGGCGCCAAACATCAAAATTAAACTGTAAATGTTTAATAAGTCATGAATATTACCAATGTAAATCTATTTCTTATTCGTATGAGTCCTTCATAATATAACGATGAATATTTGTAATAATTGTATAAATACATTTATAACATTATTAAGTACATAATGTGTGATAAAAATATTATTCCAAACGTTTATTATTGTGTATTCCCTTTGTGTATATCTGAGTGTGTTAATAGGTTATTGTCACCAATTTCTTATCAATATTGATTGATAAAAATACCACTTTCTTTCACAACAATTGGTTCCGCCGTAAATTTACAAAATCAGGATAATATACAATTTTTAAATAAATATTCCTCCTTTTTTTATGACTAACTGTTATGTAACATAACATAATATGAAGTGCAATACAACCGAAGAAAGGATATACTTTTACAATATTTGTTAATGTGCAGAAACTATTTTATGTTAAGTATTTTATGAAAAAGCGTTGCTGCATTTTACTTTGTGTCAACATTTTTTAAACAGATAATGTTTCGTCATATGCGGAAAGATATAGGGTGCAGTGTCATCGAAAAAAGAGATTCTTTTGGCTACGTAACCCTTTAAGATAATTATATCTAATCTGTTGGTGACTTGTATGGCAGTTTACTTACCAGCTTTAATTAAATGTCACCAATGAAAGAAATACAGCATATATTATAAAAATGTAGTTTTGTTATTCGACAATTATTTATCGCTATAGATGTTTAAAATCCATTCCCACCTTTCCGATCCCAAAGAGCGACGCATAGTGACAGCGATTAACTAATCACTAGTCCTGTCCTAGTCCTCGTATCATTTCCATCCCTACTCTCTTCAAAAAAGAGTGGATGATCAACTGAGTAACAAGCAGTTCGCGTAGAAAAACATATGTTGAGATAAACTCTGTGAGGAGTCCATATACTCCAAGTTGGGAGCGGACATGGTTAAAAAAAAATAGATTTTAAAAATTCAGTTGAAATTTTTCACTCGTTCCTGATCAAGCTAAAAAAATATAGCCGGCATAGTATGTTCTTTTTTGTACAAACATTTTCTTTTCTACCAAGAGTCTACAGTCTACCTCTGAATGATTATTTAAGATTTAATAATATTACAATGATTACATATATGATAATATATTATTTTCTTCATTCTCAAAGTTTTCAGTGTTGATGTGTGTATATTACGTAGATATTATTAATTCAGGGCAAGTCTTTCTATTACAGCTACAAAGAACATAAAATATACTTCATCTAACTAATAAACACGATTTTGCCATTACTTGAAAGGAGTTTATAATGCATATTTAATACGATTACTTACCTGGAGTTGTGGTAATTAAGTATTCTGAGAAACTCATTGGATATTCTTTAAGTTTAATACGACCTGAGTTTACTTACATGGTTTGACGTGAAGACTTGTTGACGGGATGTTGGTGTTTTTAATATACCTTATTTATAACTTTGCCTTTCATTAGTTAGTTAAAGAAACTTATTTATTTATAAAAGCAGATGAGCTTTTATGAGGAACGTTGTTCGATGTTACCTTTGAAATTGTTGAATCTTGTGTGGTTTTAAATAACAGTAAAGTATTTATAAAATGTCATAGGAAATTTAAAAACAATATCAAACATACGTAATTTGAGCATCGTTATTCTAAAGTATACGAATAAATAAGTCTTGGACAAAACAAGTAATACTCGTGGAAATCTAATTAAATACTTTTTATGTTGGTAGATATTTTCAAGACATTGAAATATTTTTTTTAAATTAACATTGTAATGACAAATATATACATACATGGTTCATCGTATAATATAACAATACATGTATATTACATTTTAAACCTTTTCAGTAGTTTCCCGGTTAAGATTAATGGCCGCTGCTCTAAGTAACGCCAGGCAAGTGGGTAGGTAGCCCCAGGTAAGTTATAAAATTTTCATGAGAATTTGGCTTCAAAGTGAGCCGTAAGTTTCGACTGCTTAGGCATTCAACATTACCCCCTACATCTTCTCCACAGCTCACCTGACTCATCGGAGAGAAACTTAACCAACGATTATTTGCAGTTCAACTAAAATTTAAAGAGTCACTTGTTGCTATTTATATTTTATCGAAAAACGCGTAGAAAATTAATATGGCGTGGATGATTGTGATGTTGACATTCTTCCACGCACATCAGATCCAAACAAAAACAAAAAATAGGTACGCAAGCGAAACGCCACAGCTTAATTTCGGATTCCTATCTTTTTAAATCCACATTATCACAAATAACTTTGTATGGTTTTTCACTTCTCACTGACGAATAGAGTTCTATACTTCATTGAGTAGAGTGCCTTTATTTTGATAATGATATGTGTATTGAAATCCCAACGATCCTTGTCCGTTTTCCGCTTTAGCCTCTCCTTACCTGACATTCGAGAAGACCTCTTACTGTTATGTACAACCTTTGATCCTGTTTCACTTCAAGCTCTGGTTTTGGATTACTAGTAGACAAAAGCTTTTAATTATGTAATGAATGTAATATACACCCAGGGTTTAAATTACAAAATTAGTTATCTAACATCAAAGTAAGTTAATAGAGCCAATATATTAATTATAAAGTAGATATAAAAATTTACATTTTTCAAACGAACGGCCTAAAACTTGTATCAAAAGTTTGAAAATTATATCTCGTGTCGATTAGCGTGTCTTTTAAGGTAATCATAGAAAATACAGCACCAGATCGACATAAAAACACAGTTAAAATGCTTCATCTCGTTATAAACAATATGACTGATTTATTAGCAATAAATTCACCATTATTTCACATGAAGCATACCAAAAGTAAGATCACTAAATTATCAAGAGAAAAATGCGTAACAAAATATACATGAAAAGATTGTACTGAGAATTTTACAGGTTTGTTGTATATATGTGTCGTATCATATATAATATATTCGGCAGCCCAATAAGCAAAGATAAACAAAGGTATTTTGACAAAGAGATAATTCATCTCGAATCCCAGTTATAATATCATAGCGAACTATTTCTGAGATTTGAAAGCGCCCTTCTCAGAAATTAGCATTACAAGTATATCCACTTTGGTTAATCCTTGGCCGACGTGGAGGCGAATTAAAAAGGGTGAAACAGGTGAAGCCTCAGAGCTGTACCCTACAATACAGCCTTGCAACTTATCGTAGCACATTCAAAATCAAATAATTTAATGTAAGGCAAAGATTTATTCCAAACTGATGAAAATTGTTTTCAGACTGTCGTTTTGTAAAGTACTAAGCTGTCACACTGCGAATCTAATTCTCAATTAATGTTACAAAGCACGCTTCAAAAAAATTGTCCGTGATGTCCTTTAAAGGAATCTAAGTATATGATTTATAAGAAAATGATTATATAATAAATATTCTGAGAATCTTATCAATATTTGATGATTATCTCATCAATAGACGCTCGTCCATATGTAAATGTGATCCATGGCTTACCCATATTAAATTATAAATACATGAGACGGCAGGCAAAGCCATCGCTCGCTTCTGTATTATATCGTATCCTGAACTGCTAAGAAGCGAACAAACACATTCACTAATCAGGAGTCTAGTCTTCACTTAGCCTCGCAATAGGGCTGTGGTTTTCCATAGAAAATATCTTAGCTTTTCATTATTTAATATAATATATGTATTAACATTAAGAGTATAAATGAGCAAGGTGAAAAAATATAATGTATTTTAGTTCTACAAAAATTATATAAAATATGGTTGATAGATATTTCGGCTTCCGCTTAATTAAAGGCCAATTCAATCAACATATAAATGAACTTTGCCACCCTCTTGTATTTAATATGATTCTGTAAATGTCTTCTAAGTATTGTTCTTTTTCCCTTTATATTTTATTATGAGATCATTGATGTTAATAACCATATATTCTTTAGACCATACGTATGTTTATGTTTTTTACACCGTCACAACTGGGGCTCTTTTACGAGAACGGCTTGTAATTCAGTCGTACAATCACTCATTTAAAGAAATGGACTATAGAAAGATCGGACAATGATAGAGTTACAGTTAGTTAATGGCTATCAACAGTGTGTGAGGAAGTTTTTTTTGTATATTTCTAACAGCAATTGTATCGAAAAGTATTGCGTATAAAAAAAAATCAGTAAAGATAGGTTTTAGTAAAATTTTAAGTAAAATAACAGAATTCGATGCTGTTTCGTGCTTACCCCTGACTTTACAACCCTATTAAGTAGCTCGCGTCGATCAAAACAAAGCGGGAAAGATTGTTCGATGCCAGAACGTTTCTCACTCGTTCGTCTTCTCTCCGTAAGTGCTCAGGATTAGGAAGTGAAGGGTTAAATATTTTAGACGGTATTTCATGGAGCTCGCTTAAAGCTGGGTGCTGCGTTGAAATGACTCCGCAATTTTCCATTAAAACGTTGACTTGAATTCAATGTATTTACTTTATAATCTAAATATGCACGCATTGAATTTGGTCATTAGCTTACTTTATTTTTAAGACCAATTTTAATTGTTATGTATGATGAATTATATAGCTTGCTGCTAATGAGCCAGTTATTGAAAAAAAAAATATACAATTCGACGAGAAAGCACAAGGAAAATCATGTTTTAAATCTAAAACGATTTAATAAAGAATTTTGTAATGAGCTTGCCAGTACTTCAAACGGCTTTTTCCGATGTTACTTTGACTTTTATTTTCCGATCAAATCATGATAATTCTATATTTTAAAATTTGTTTTTTTATTTTTTTAAATTGAAAAAAAGTATTTTTTTTTTCCTACCGACAATTTAAATCTTCATAGAATAAATTGAAAAATATTTTTAATTGCATTACAAAATGCATTGAAAAATATTTTCTTCAGCTATGTATATTGAAAGTGATTCTATGATTAAACATTATTTTGCTTAGATTCATTTTTGCTAACTCACTTCATGGACCGTTTAAGAAATATAAAATCAATTTAAATCTTTGTGCTAGAGATGGTTCTTGTTTTTTCATATATAAAAAACGTACATTTATATATTCACGCATTATTTAAGTAGCAGAAAAATATTTCTAAGTGAAAGAAAATTTTAAAATTTACTTAAAACTGTCTAGTCGAAAAAAAACCGCGAAGTTTTCTTCAACGCACAAGTCTTCACAGTTCGAATAGCTCTAAGACATTACGTTGGTGAGGAGGTAATTACGTTTGGATCAATTATGCTATCGGTAGTACTTTGATAAAATACAGAAATTTGATAAAAGCTTCCATTATTCTTAATAATAATTTATTCTTGCAAGAAAATGGTAATAGTGTGGTAATGCAGTGGCGTATATTCAGGGTGTGCTAGGTGTGCGGCGCACACCTGCAAAATCATCCAAAATATAAATTTAGAAATTTAGAAAACTTAGAGCATAAAGCGATATATTGTTTTGCGTACAGTCGCATTTTTAAGCGCTTGCATGCGCGCGCAGTGTACAGTATGCATTGGTATTGGGCAGCTCGCTCGGAATACATGCGCGCGAGCAACCAGACATAACAACTGCATACTGGCGCTCCGTTTCGAAGGCGAACCGTGAACCAATCGAATCGTTCGCAGATTTAACGGCCCGAGTCGACCTGTCGGCTGGCAGCGCACAAGTGGAGTCGGTCTCGGACTTAGTGCACGTATATCAAAAACTCTTGCGTCGCTGCTTTTTTATTATATTATTTCACAATAACAGGTCACTCTTTTTTTCATATTTTGGTGTAATAGTTTTATTATCTTATTTACAAATTATCAATATTTATATATTTTATTCTAGATACTATTTTTTTATTTACCCCAATAATGACGAAGAATACTATTGAAGATATTTTGAATAACCCATTTTCAAAAAGAAGTTATGAAACTAAATTAAAGATAATCAAAATTGGCAAACCCCGCCCGCCTCTTCCCAATTTATTTATGAAGCATAAAGACAATAAATGTGAATATACAAGACATTTTTCATTTTCATCATATGAACGAACTGAGTGGTTAACAGGCTGCGAAGTTCGATTCAGACTGTTCTGTTGGCCATGTTTATTAATCTCCAAAGAAAGTAGCGTGTGGAATAAAAGTGGATTTGCTGACCTTAAGTCATTTGATAACGGCACTGAAAAAACACAAATGAGCGCAGTCACACGTTTAAACATTTATTTCCCTCAAAATGTTTAGAAAACAACGAATTGAAGTGATGATTGACGCTCAACGTAAAGCTAATATAAGTCAACATAATGAACAAGTTAATAAAAATAGGGAAATATTAAAACGAATGATTGACGCAGTAGTATATCTAGGAAAACAAGAACAACCTTTTCGAGGCCATGATGAGTCCTGTAATTCACAATTTAAAGAAAGAAGGGTAGATTTAATATATAAATAATATTTTTTTTTGTTTAGTATGTAATATTTTAGATGCAATTTTAGATTAGGATTGTTGTTATTATTTTTTTAATAAAAAATAATTTCAAAACATAATTTACCGTAATTTTATTTATTTATATATGAAAAAAAGCAATATGGCAATTTAAGCGTGCCAATGCCTTGGCTAATAAAAGGATAAAGAATGTACTTTTTTTAATTTTTACAGCACACCCAATATTAACACCCACCGTACGCCACTGTGGTAATGTAATAAAATGATAGTCACAAAATTAAATACATTTTACAAGAGTTGATGCATACGTTTATGCACTTAATTTTTTTTTATATGAAATTTATTAGCCTAGAAAATGTGTGAGTAACTGCACCACCTTGCATTACTACTGTAGCTTATTAAATTGATGGCTAGACAAAAATGATGCATCTCAAACATATCTGTGGATATAGTTGAACCTTCCACCACTCGTTATGTACTAACAAGTTAGTTTTAGGACTATTGTAGGCTTTGTGTATGCATCCTCGTATGACTTCGTAATTAAGAAAGCCAATAAATTTATTCCTTGCGCTTCTGACCGATTACGTAGTTGCGCAGGTCCTATCTATTGTGCTTAAAAATGAAAAAATAAAAATGTGACAAACTCAGACAATTATAAGTCATACAGACTACTGAAATCATCATATCGATTCTACGGTAGAACGATGCCGCAAGTTTTGAGATAGTTGTGATAATGCACCAAAAAGGGTTAATTTATCTTAGTAGTGCGCTTTTGTTCAATTTTATCATTTTAAGCAGTAAGTTTAGAGGAGCAATGAATTCTCTAAGAATCGTAACAATGTTTTGAGTACACATAAGTAGAGTTTAACCACCATATTCACACTCGATTCAATTTAGTGGAGGACATTTAATTATGACATCTCACTATCGAGCCCAAGTCGCGTGCGGTGTTAACAGCGTCGGCCGGCCTCGCGTCGCTCCCTGGAAAAGGCGCGCGCTGTGGATGTATCGCGCAATCAATCAGTGGGGCACAATCGTGACGTCACAATAGGCGGGAAACGAACCCGGGCTTCCGGTCGGGGCGAACGGATCGCAGACGCACGCGCCGCAACACTCTTCCGCCCGATTTTAAAGCGGAAATTCTTTTTTGCGGATTATTTTTGTTGGCGGTTTATGGCGCGCTATTTTGTAATGCATTGTTGTCCGCTTTGTACTCTTCTCACGGATTTGAATTCTGGTCGCTGATTTTATTTGAGGCAGCCTCAATAAAACATTCCATATATAAAGTTTCTTTGCAGTAGGAATGGTATGAGATCGAAGAAACTTCATGCATAATATATAGAAAATACTTACTTCATAAGTAACAATTCATTACATTGTACGGAATATATACTGAGGAATTAGCTGTATCAATTATAAAAAAAAATCCTTTTTTGTTACCACGAATCGCATATAAGACAGTAAAACGATCAGCTGAAAAATCGTATTTTCATAATCCTATCCTTCTTTACCTACATTTTTCGAGAAAATATATCTGGTGACTGAATAATAAATAGTAATTTTTAAATAAACCTTTGGAAAATAAAGATGTTTCTGATAGAGACGATAAACACGCCACTATTGTTTTTCAAATACGGAATAATAATTAGAATAATTTTAAATTAAAATTAACTGTCACAAAGTTATTTCTATCATATCATTTTATTCGTTGCAATATCAAATATGTTTTTTCACATTAAAATAAGGCGTAGAAATGATATGTTCTTTAAATGTCAGGGTATTCCTGTTGAAACAAAAGTGCATTTTTGGATCCCGCTGCGCTTGCGCAAGGGATGCCGCAAACATGTCATAAATCATGTTGCATTCGTATGCACTGAATAAAAAATCAAACAATGCAATGAGACCCATTCATAATGCAATGCGATTTTTCCTCCCTCGTAGTGATCTATCGTGTATTCATTTATTATACCCTTCTGACAAATGCAGTGCCTTTGCATCCGGTATGTAATTTCTTTTCTGGACATTCTCAGAATATTGTCTGCAAACTTTGCAGAAAATCGTCTAATTCGGAAAAAAGTACCAAAATTTCGCTCCTGAAGAATTTTTTGGTGTTGTTATTGTGAAAAGTACTTAACCAAAATGCTTTTTCAAGACAGAGTTGCTTTGCTTTGTATGTATTACATGAATATAACCACATTCCGACGATAAACAAATTCAAAAATTATTAACAACTAATTTCAAATAATTCTGTCATGTATGACATATTTCGGATCAAATTTTAAATCATCTAATTAAATAAAAAGAAGCATTGTTTATGATTTTTGTATTTGGGGAAATATTACAAAATGTATGACGAAAATATCAAACAACTAAATTAATTAAACTTAATTAATAGTCTCTACAAAATAGTTTGGTGAAAATGTTTATTAAATTTTCGACATGACAAACACCCCATGCATTCGAAAAGAATCGATAAATCGACTAAAAAAAGTTGTCCCTTCTGGGGCTCTCGTGAGATTCGGCACAAAAGCCGAGGATGTTGACCACTGCACCACGGGTCCGACAGAATAATAGATATGAACAAGAAAATACGAACTATTAAAAGATATTCATGGTTTCCATGTCCGCTATTAGTGATTTAAATGGCCGTTAAATGAAAAACAGTGTTTTTTTCGGTCACAGCACATGCAAGAACATATTATGAAATGAATTACTTAAAATAATTTGCATTGTTGATGGTATATATTTTGGAGTCCGTTTTTTACCATATATTAAGTGCCCAGTACTGTGGCACGAGTGCGCCATTTCTCAGCGACAAACAAACGTCGTAATGCAAATTAGTTGCAACTTGCAACAAACCACGTTTTATGCGGCGATTGGTACATTTGATTAACGCTGTGAACAGTTCTCCGTTGAATTTAGATGAATTAACTGTTTACCATCATTCGTTCTAAATATACCCAGGACTTGAAATGGAGAATTGAGCGCTCCGGTCAAATTCGAGCTCTGAATAAATTTTAAGTCGGCCAGTTTCTAAATTTGTTATATGGTCTTCAGTAAAAGATAGTACGATTGAAGTTCTTCAATAACTTTTTTAATATATTCTGGTTTCTTGATTTTATTTCGATACAAATCTTAATAACTATTGCATTTATATATGCCGCTGCTAGGAAATGTGATTTTTACCGTTGAGTATTTAGACAGCAATAAGTCATATTGTAATAAACAAGTATAATAGTTATACAGCAAAAGGGTTAAGCTTTAATAATATTTTCAGAATTATTTTTAATTATGCCTTGGAACAGATTTGATTTATGACCAATACCGGAAACGGCTCTACGCGATGATCATTTTTATCAACTTTATTTGCCAATGAATGCATGTGATATTAAAGAGGAACTATAAATGCTTTAAATTATAGTAAAAAAACAGCATACTATCATTAAAATATATATTTGAAATGTTAGTAGGAAAAACAACACATGAATTTTGAAATAATGTAATTAATGAAATGCTAAAAATGGTCTGAGAAAAAAATATCTTAACCTTTAAAATTGTCTTATACATATGTCTGTATCTGTATAAATAACCCCGTTATAATTTTATTGGCCATTAGTTGATAATGCTCACGGTAAGTGAAACCGATCCCAATCATTCCAAATTGTGAAACTATTTTTTATATATTATTATAAAATATCTTTCCACCAAGAATTGATAGTTAAAAGCTTAAACGTATGTACCACACCAAAGTTTTACACTTATCATTCAAGTTCACGTGGGCTTTTTAACGTATCTATACTTTGAGCCTGAGTCGCGCAAAATGAAAGTGGAGATAATGCCATCTTTATAGAGCAAAGAGGATTAATTAGATTTTTTGTGTGATGTTAGGAATTAACAACTGACCGTAAAGATCATTAAATGATCTGTAATCCACACAGTTAGCGATTCGGTTGAGTGGACAGCGTAGGTCGAGTAGTTAGCGCCCAGCCGCGGTTTCGTAACGTATGCACGTAGGCGGCCAAAAGTGACAAATGCAGGGCGGAAGCGGCCGCTGCGTCGGGCCAGAGGGTGGTTTCTGGGCGGGAATGCATGAAAGCAGTATCTTCACCCCCCCCCCCCTCTCACATTGCTCAGAGGAAGCTTTCAGAAATGCAGTTGAATAACATTTAAAAGTCGCAACATTTTATACCGTTGAAAGCGTTATTATTATCCGTTACAGGACTAATCCTGATCTAATAACTTTTATATGGAAAAAGTACTAAAAATGTATTATTATTTTTATTAAAACGAAGTATCGATTCGTTGGCAATGGCTCATTAGTAGTGAGATTTTCTTAACGAAACGATGCACTTTGTCAGTTGATTGAAACCAGCTTTGTTGATTCAATCTGTTTTTGTGGAACAGTTCAATACGCAATGTTAATGATATTTAACTGGAGCTGTGTTTCATGATTCTTTTTTTTAATATTAAATTTAGTAAAAAGGTTTTTCTAAAGACTCGCATTAAAACTATTTGTTACTAGTAACAATAATCTTGGTCCAATCTCCAATCAACAAACGTGTCACTAGTTTGCACACATTGTATTTACTGAATATCTAATAGATACATCACAAATATAACACAATTTATAAACGAATCTTTCACGTTGCAGCTTTATTATTGATAACCGTATAAATAAAGTGCTACTGAATAAGCGTTTGAAAAATGGCGAGTTCGCGCAATATTTCTCTTTTTTAATAAACCAACAGTGTGTGTATGAAAAATGTTATTAATAGGCATGAAATATTGTCCCCATAAATGCACACAAAGCCGATGCGTGTGCCTGCATCCAGATTCGACCGGCTGGTTGCACCATTATGCAATTTAGATTGCGGCCAGTTCACCGACACGAAACCTGCCATCTATACTGCACCTCCCGAGTCACAAAATGCAGCTACAAACAGTTGACCGCCAAATACATAGTACAAACCACTTTTTTACGCAAATATATAACATTTTTTTTCACCACCATCTTTTAAGGATTTCCAAGCGTCGGATGACATTAAAAATAACTATGATTGAAAGGAATATGGAGTTAAGTGTCAATGCACGACATATCTCAGTTCAAGTTCATTCATGCACTTAAAATGCCGGAAGATGCCGAAAGACGATACTCGGGTCGACAAAACTAATGGAAAAGTAAACAATTTCAACGATTCAAATCTGCAAGACTTATCATAAGTGATTTTTTATTTGTTATTCAACAATTAGTTTTTATTTATCAAATTTAGTTGAATCGATAAACAAATATTTGCGAAAAGGTAAACGTTAGGCGAAATAGGTATCGAGTTAAAAAATGTGGCTATCTCAAAATAACTGCAATGTAGATATATGTGTGAATTTGAAGAGGGATCAATCGAATCAATGCCACTGAGGTAATATTTGTCACGTTAGAAAATCATTTTTGATGTTCTCAAAAACATAAAACTATTTTGACTCTCCTGAAAAGTATCTACTTTCGAGTGCAATTTTCCTTTCGCAAACAGATATTTTGTCAAATATATTATAGATTCAGTTATTCGCTTCAAAATAAATAATCTTGTCAGTAACAGCCGGTTTGTATTGTAAAAAAAATACATCATCGTTTTTTGTCGATGTTTTGTTTTATCCAGCGTTTGGCACCTGAAATTTACAATTTTATTGCCTGATTATCAACACTATTTTTTAAGCAATATGAGTATTATAATTGTATCGAAGTTTGAATTGGTATATTTTTATTATGTTTATTAAGATAACAAAGTTTAAAATTTGTAGATAGTACTTTATTACACATGCAAGATCATAAAGCACCGAGTCTTTTTTGTTGCTGTTATAAATATGGATTCATATAATATTATTTCAATAATACTGATGTAAACATCCACGCCGCTATCTCCCTTCGCGGATTTTCTTTTTAGCTATTATTTATAGTTTTTGCGATATTGATATGAGCACCGTGTATGATAACGCTATCGCATCAGAATAAATTGTCTCAACATGCATTTTCGTAGTTGTATAAAATAAAAAGTAAATTAATTCATAAAAAAAACTTACCATATTTTATAAAGAATGAGATGATAATTTTACCCGTACTTCAATGGTACATTATTTTATGCTATTTTAGGGATTCAAAATTATAATTATATAAGAGTACTAGAATAATATATAATAGAATAATTTGAAACAAGAATTCAGGAGTCATGCATCCAGAAACAATCAAAACAAAATTAATAATCTAACTATTGTTTGATACATAATAACGTTTGTTTGTTGAAATAATGCTCTTTAATCAAATTCAATGGAACGTCTCAGTGGTATTTGTATTTTGCGAGAACCGCTGGTTATTGGCTGACCATTTCTTTTTAAGAGAGAAAAAAGACAACGATTAGGATAGTAAAGAAAATTAAGTTAGCGAATCACACTCGCTACACTTCGATTTTAGAATGACATGACATGACATGCCGCTAAGGTTTCAAAAACGAAACCATAAATCGATTGAAAAATAAACGTATGTAACTATCCGTTTATTTTCCTGCCCGTGAATAATGCATTTTCCCAAAAGCATTGAACAGCCACTCTACAGCTACAGGACTTAATTTTCATGGTAGGATGACAATGGATATTATGAGAACAGCGTGCGTTATATAGCTAAGAAAACAGGAAATATGATTTAATATTTATAGACACTCGAGAAAGCATTTATAGAACACTTTCATTTTGGCTCGTCGAAACACCATTAAACCTCCCTAAGTCGTTCTCTCTTACTACTTGCCATGAGATATCATACTTGTTTTTTTTCAATATATATTATATTCATATTGCGGTTTTTGCAGTCACAATCTCTCACATCTCACATGATCGTCATTTCACATGTGAAACCTATTTCCGGTTTTATATTTATGAGCTTGGTGGGGGGGCTATTTTAATGTTATTGTCTCTGAATGAAGATTTTTTTATTTAATGTAACGTAAAATAGTCGGGTTCAGAAAAATCAGTTGGATAAGGTTAGGTTATGTTCTAAAAAAGAGTTTATTTTGTAAAAAAAAAAATTATAAAATTAAAATTGAGCGTAATGAAAATTAAAAAATCTTGCAAAATGAAAATTGTCATAAATGGAAATAGAGAAAATTGCTACAAATTAAAATGAGAGAAATCTTGAAAAAATCTTGAAAAAAGAAAATGTGGAAAATCTTGAAAGATGAAAATGAAAATTCATAAAATCTTGCAAAATGAAAATTGATAAAAATTAAAATTCAGATAAATGAAAATGAAAATTCTGAACGATTGTCTAAATCAGACGAGCAACGGGAAGCAAGACTGGAAATCGTTCGAAGTCGTACTGCATTCAGACGAACAATTCAATGCATAAATTCAAAGGAGAAGTTGTACTGTTGCCACGTATCCGCATGATTTAGACATGCCATTCGAAAAAAAACGTTTGCAGTTTACGGTGCGACTCGCATTTGCAATGAGCATCAATAAAGCACAACTTACTGATCAGTTGAAAATGCTTGTGATCAGTGAAACCGGTCTTGGTCTAAAGAAATTTACTGTGGAATACACGCAAAAAAGGTTTCATTATTTTTAATATAAAATTATTCTCAATAGAATCTATAAAACTTAAAAATATCATTTCGAATGTTTCAAATTTAAAAATAACATTTAGCGTTGTTCTAGTGAAAAAAATGAATCGGTGAAACTAGATTTTGTCAGTAAAGAAAATCGTCGGGGCTAACATTTAAAATTACCATTGATGTATGAGAGATGAAATAAATTCTTACAAACAAACCGAATATCTGCATCGAAAACATGCCGCAAAAGTATTCCGTGGTTTTCCTTTTATTGTACGTGCCATAGGGAGAAAGGGAAGAGGGGAGATCGTAATTTATTTTCAACTTAAATCTTTTGTGGAAATAATATGACGTTTCCATTTGAAGTTTACGTGATTTATTGGCGTGAGATTTATACTGTTTGACTTTCAAACAGAAAAGAAACATTGTCTTTTTATCAATGCAGGCAATAAGTTATGTTTCTTTTGAATTGTTTTTATCTGGTATTATTTTTATTCAATCTCCAAGCAAAGCGAGCTTGGTAAAATCCTATTTTAAGTTATATTTCATATTTAAAAATTTAACACAAATAATAGGATTAAAACTAATTATAAGATTGTTATAAATAGTTTACATTTGGAGTACGGTCATAAAAAGAAGAATATGGTCAAATATTAAAATCTAACAAACTTTAATAATTATGTTTTAGCTTTACTATCAGTATACAATTTCAATAGATATAAATTTTAGTTTAATTTAGAATAAAAATTGATATTTTGTACCGATATAAATTTATTCATAATTAATATTTTTAAAAAGTGTTTTATTTTACTCAATTTTCAAATCATTCGATACACGTCATTAATCAAATAGAGATAAGGCGAATGGAAATAATATCATTAAGATAGACTGCTTGTTAGTCGATTATACTTAAAACTAAAATAAATATAAAAATCTTTTACTCTTGCGATTTTTTTTCATTATAAGATACGTCTAATTATTCTTCTTCGAAAAGCATCTACATAATATTCATTATAAACTGCTTTTAGCAATGTCCACATTCAATGGAGAGCATTCGGCCTACTACAACTGAATTTTTTTATCAATAATTTACTGTACTTCAATCACCTAAAATATATTATCAGAAAGGGTAAAGATTGTTTGATGGAGTGTGGGGATTGTAAAAAAACTAATAATAAATAGATCACTATCTCAAATAAAAAGCTTCATTACGACAAAAACAAAGATTGACACTGGTTGATTGAGTTGGCATTCACTTGGTAGAACTCCATTATAATACGGTGAGAAAAATAACATTTTAATTTCCACAGAAATTATTTTATATATTTGTTGATAGCGATTTCGGCTTACGCCCTCGTTAGAACTATCTTTTAAGCGTGCATCAGATGATGTATACATACCGTTTTGACAGGTTTCACAGTACATCTTCTTCTCTGTTCCACCATCTTAATTTTATATGGTAATAATAAGCTATTGAATGTAACAAATTGATTTGATGTATTCTTGAAGTGAAAGCTAATCTGGATTTTTACTAAGTGGATCTTTTTATTTACTAGTCTGTCTCACCGTACTGACATTGGTATTCATTTTATCGTATGAAAATACTAAATCTTCATTTCCATTTAACAGCGATAAAATGCTTTTGAATATTCTATATGGAATTGCCAGATAAAGGCAAACTGAAGTTAAAACGGAAACAGTTGACAATTGATTAAATAAAATTTGCAAAATCGAGCGCAAAATTGAACGGAATTGAAGCTGGATATAAGCGACTGACTGAAAATTAGTTCAACAAAGTTGATAGCGCCAACCAGAGCGAGCGAAACAAACAAACGCGGAATTTGTTTCAAACAAAGCGAGAAACGAAACATAAAAAAAAACAGATGGAATCGTGTAGTAGAGGGCTTGGAAAAATTTAAATGCTATAATCCGAGTATTTTACCTGCCCGCCAGGCGCATAATATACAACACACCCTTCGTTTATCTACCCCCTTTTAAATGTTAAACGATTTTCATTCAAATAAGTTTTATACAGATAACTCAAGCTTTTTAATGGTAGGTTTCTGAAGTGATTTTACAATCGTAAATGTCAAATTTATATAAAAATATAAAAATTAATCAGTATTTGTTGGTTATGTCTGTTAAGCCGATAATAGTTAATTAGAACTAAATTGATAGAGTATTTATTCTTCTTATAATTTACTACCGAATTTGATGAGACCTCTATCAGCTAATAATAATAATTTGTTTCAAAATCTATTTTTGTAATTTAAAAAATTCTAAAGCCATCAAGAAGAAACTGTACTATTATCACTGTGCATTTTTGTATTTGATAGTATTTCAGGATTAAAACTCATAATATAAATTGTCAGTTTAGTCACTGAAATATGACATTTCATTTCCTTACATAATTGAATACGGTAATAATTGTATGAAAAATATGTTTTTGTGTATTTGAAACCCTAATGTATCGTTTTTCCGCATGTATAGTTTTTATTATGAGGCCATTAAAAACCGGTAAATAGGGACTGCAGTACTTTTTTTAAAAACTCAAAAATTTGGATCTATCATTTCTAACATTTCTGCTGTGAAGTTGAGTTTTGGTGTGTTTAGCAGACCAGCCTAAAAGTACAAATAAATCAATGTTTATTTGAAATAAAATATAAACTTTTCTTGCGTATATTGTGCTTTTTAGTTAAAACTTTGTTGGTCAAATAAAATAATTGTAGCTTGATGATTTTTGTGTAGCTTTTACAACAACCACTAACAATGTTACTACTGAGATTTTTTAACCCATTGTAAAATTTGAACGCACCCTCAAGCCACATAGAATTAAAATAAAAACTGTATACATTATAATCTGCGTCTGCTGGGAATTTCCCTAATAAAAGTTTTAAAGCTAAAGGATTTCGGGCATTTAGAAAAAAGGTCGAGTGAGATTCCCAAAAAAATCCCCCCCATGTAAAGGATCAAAACAGGAAAAAATTAACCGCAATGAGGATATGGGATTATGAATGCTTTTTTATTTTCACAAAACCCACTTGAATAAAAAAAAACATTTGTGGTAAAAAAATAAAATATTAATGCAGAAACCTTTCATAGCAAGCCGTTCGTTTCAACGTTTAAATGCGTATCATAATTGCACTAATTACCCACAGTAAAAACGTTGAATTAGCTTGCTAAAATTTGTTTTTATAGGTCCATCACTCTGAATATTATTTCTTCCACATTTCAAAACAAAACAAAACAAAATAGTTTGGTACAAATGAAGGCGAAAAATTATTAAGTAATTAATTGCTTTATAACATCAAATTACATGAATCATCGTATTGTCCTACATTTAAAATATTTTCTTTAAAAGATTAAATAAACTTTGGAACAACTAATTCACAATCAATTTTATGATGTAGAAAAAAATTGGTCAAGCCAAAAGGCATAAAAAAACATTAAAACAATCTGGCTCGGTGCACAAAATCGGTCCTGATTAGAAAATCCAATCCGGGATCCTGATCGATTGCGATCGATGCATGTGAATCCCGGGATTGGGAAATATTTTATTTGTGAAAGTTGCGTCTAAAATTGTATGAATTATTTTTTTAAATTGTAAAATTTTATACATAGTATAAAATAAATATGTTATATGAAGCAAAATAGTTTTAACTATTCATTTTTGACTGAGATTATCAATTTTATTTGGACAAATACAGCATTTTAAGAAAATAATCCCGGTATTATAAAAGTGTTAGCTCCGGGTCAAATTTTGTGATTGTGATTAGATTGCCTAGTTCTGATCATAATATCAACTGTGAAACAAAAATTACAATCCTTTATGTATTACTTTACTTTTATATAACCTTTATTAACATTAATATTTTTAACAAGGAAAATTTATGAACCAGAAATTAAATAATTTTAACAGCTTTTAATGATTATATATATATGCATATATTTATATTGATTCAACATCCTGCAGTATTAATTGTATCGATTTTTATTTT
Source organism: Himalopsyche kuldschensis (assembly GCA_028554975.1). Lineage (NCBI taxonomy): Eukaryota > Metazoa > Arthropoda > Insecta > Trichoptera > Rhyacophilidae > Himalopsyche > Himalopsyche kuldschensis. The sequence goes on from JAHFWI010000100.1 coordinate 146,555, forward strand.
TAAAAAGCGATAATGCTAAATCATTAAAACAAAATAATATGTGTTGGTCGGGAATTGCTGTTATAACAACATACTATTCTTAACTAATGTTAAATATAATCCCCCTGCAAAAACCGCCCAAGTCAATCAAGCAAACCGATTAGATGGCATTAAGTTGAAAATTACATAAACGCTTTGGTCGATTTTCAGTGAAATTGGCGGCAGAAGTAATGTAAGCGGTAGGGGATGTTTGGCGTACAATCACGACACAGTATCTGCCGCGAAGACCTCTGGGGAGTCGCAGCTCGAAACTCGTACGATTTCTATGAATAAAATAACAATTATTGCTGATCTGTGGGGGAACGAATACATCAAAATATTTGCGGGATTAACGTGAAATGTTTACAAAAAGCTTTGTAAATCATTTAGTTCAGGATATGTCTACTGGGAAAGGCTTGCCTCCTATTAAAATTGCGATATATATACAGATCACTTATTTGAATTGTAATGAAAGCATATTGTGTAATTATTTTTAGACAGTTTTAAATTGGATTAAAAAGTTACACATTTACAAATATCCAATATTTGTTTTTATTATATTACATTTATTTTAATGCCACTTTATTACCACAGAGTCGCAATTTTATTTTCAAACCCAAAATATGTGTCAATAATTCAGTGGTCTCCAAGCTCATTAAGGATGTGAGCTACTTTCAGAAATTGAAATAGTATGGTGAGCTAGCTAGTAATACATATTTCGGAAAATTATGGATATATGGTCACGGGACAGAATTCCAATCCTCTCGAGCTAAGCTCAAAAAATTTATACATACTGGCTTATGATTTAATGTTTTGACTTTACTCTTTGAATACTTCTGGATTATTATAAAATGTGGAATCAAAATGATTAAATCTGAAGAATATTACTGATTATTGTATGAGTTCTGAAAGAAGTATGTTTTTTGATATTAGTCTATAGTAAAATTATTCCTTTTATTTTAAACAAATAATAAACCTATGTGACTGTCTATATCTGTATATTATTATTATTTCTGTTGTTTATGGCTGCATTTTTGCTCCTGTAAATTAAAACAACTCGATTTCATACTTATTGCGAAGTATTCTTTAGGATCTTCTATTATTTAAAAATTAAAGAAACATTTCAAAAAAAATCGTTAGCCTTACATTCATTTCATTTAATGTGCTTATTTTTCATAAATCTTTACACAAATTCTGTTCCGTGAACATATATCCATAATTTACCCATATTTCTTTTTTACTATCGTAATTTATCGGACCATACATATTATCGTGTTATTTAAAATAAGTTAAGATATTGGATATAAAATAAAGCTTAAAATGCATTCTTTATTTTTTTTATCAACAAAATAATTACAATAATAATAATTGGAAAATATCTTGAAATAAGTGTGAATTGAAAAGTAGACATAATTAGTGAAAAGTTGGTTTTAATTATGTTTTACCTTAATGATCGTTAGCAATGATAAAAAACAGAAAATTACTTCTATCTGAGAAAGAAATGCATTGAAATAGTAATTATTATTTTATGATAGTTTTACTCGGGAGTAGGATTGAAAAGCTGAATTACAAATAATATGGTCAAGAAAAACCTTAGAATAAAAATGATATCTTAAATCGTTTTTCATCAGTTTGGACTAAATTCATTATTTTATGTTTATAGCCTACCCCCATTTAATTTCTTTAATTATAAAAAGGTTTTTGACTCAGACATCCTAACTAACTAACTAACACAGTGAAATTATGAAGTAAACGTTAAATATTCATTGTCTTTCAAAAAACAAAAGCTTTCATTATACATATAAAAATAAGATTTTGGTACATTCGTCACATGTAAACGAAGCTTAAACGTTTATTTCACTTTATTTTATTCAAAAAATGATACGTCGCTATGGCAACAACGCTCTCAAAAATGACGAGCATCAGTAAGAAAAAAAACTTCTTATCTCTTCAGAAATGCCAGCCGTAAAACGAAACAGAATATAAAAATTCACAATGGGCATTGTCCGCCTGGTTGAGCGCAACTCTATCTGATGGAAATTCTTTTGAGGAGGCTTCTTTAAGCATTCTCATATCCTGAAGAAAACTATTCGACCGTTTCGTCTTAACGGCGAATCGTGAGTTTTCTCTGAAAAGTGAGTGCAGGTTTTTTTATCTTTCTTTGAATCGGAATGTGAATGCGTAATATTTCATAACTCTTCTGAATATTCAAGATATTTTCTTGGAAGATACAATTTGACGGAATCATACATATATTTAGTATATTTATTATGGAATTCGTATTATAATAATATGCATGTTACTCGAATTTTTAATAAACTAATAAATATATTGTTTACCTAATATAAAGCGAAAAACAATTTATTATAATATCGAGTAATATAACATACACAAATTGTGAATCGAGACTTGACACATCAAAATTCAGCAACATCAAACAAATATTTTTTCAAAAATCGAAGGAACTAATTTCTATACTTCTTTTCCTAGCTAAATACCATACATAAAATTGTTTACGTTGCTACTATAGTGTGTGTTTTTTTTGGCTATAGATAATATACCGAATACACTTAGAAAAATCTTGATTTCACGATATTATTAAATGATGTGTGAAATTGATTACTTTTTCAACTACAATAATTTTCATAATCAATGAACATACATATGTACTTGAGTAAATATACATTCACGAGAAATGCCAGAAACCTTTAGGCTTATAATTATTGATAAAAATGACAAAATTATATACTTATTTTTCAATTTAAAATTACAAAAACAGCATTAATCCTTCTGCTATCTAATGCCAGGGTAAAAAAGTAGCCCTACTTTCTCTTGACAAATGAGATATATTTATATTTCTTTTGTGGTGTAAAGTGATGTCATTTCTTACCCCTTGGGGAACATTTCATGAGGTTGTTTTATTTTCTCGCCTGTCAAAAACACTTGCTTTGACAATCTGAATGTTTATCGTGAAAGATAAGAAAATTATTAAGTCGACATATATATATATATATATATATATATAGAAAATATGCCTGATTAATGCCGATATCTTAATGCTAATTGCGCCTATGTCAGATTTTGGAGTTTTGAACTGTTGAATACTCTTTCTGTGTATGATGGAAATTCCTATGGGAATCGATGATTTAAAATGAAAGAAACGTAAAGACTGTAATTTTTATGTCAAAATAGTTTTGTAACATACATTGCACTAAGCAATATCTATGTTCACAAAGATGATCAGAAGTTAAGATTTATTTGTCTAACTGATATCTAATTGGAATTTTTTGAATTTTGTACTTTTCCATGATCAGTCGAAATACTTAATTATAACTGATATCTATTTTAACTTAAGCAGTAACGGTCCGAAAATCACCACAGTACTAGTCTTCATGCACGCCGTAAATTTAAATAAACTTTCAGTAATACATCGCCAAATTATTTTTTATAACAAACAATTGCTTATACTGAACAATTGATATATTTGACATTCTAGCAGCAAATTATAGTATAATAGTTTTCTGTATAAACATTGTGTTTATCGTAAAAATCATTGTTGAAATTTATTGTGTTTCATAATGATTGACAAATATTAACTCTTTCGATAGCCACTGTTAGTATTAAGATGTACGTATAACCATCATTATTGTCGTGGCAGTCAGTGCTAGGAAAATTGAATAAAAAATACTACAATTATTTAAAACGTGTAACACAGTTTGTGTGCCAAAAAATGGTAGATACTAATGGAGTCTTTCACTCAAATAACTACATAGGAAGATAGTCGTGACGGCTCAATTTTTCTCCCGCAAATAGACGCGGTCTGAGATCCCGCAGAGATAACCGACGCCCAACGTCGACAGCGCGTCTTTCGACTATACGTCGTAGCGTCGTTACTTGACGTCATGTATCGTTAAGCGTTCTTGCAGCCCGTTAAACGACTATCACGCCGTTACTAGTAGCTTATTTTTACGAGAAGGGTTTACCTACCTGCCTTATGCTAGTGTTGTTAAGTGGAGTGCTTTAAAAAGCTTTTTTCCTGTTAACGTTTTCACCACACCACATCTGAATATGTCTATATTGTTGATTTAAAATCAATAGGAAAATGGGTGATTTGAATGATTCGAGATTTTTTAGACAAATTTAATTATTATTTTATTCACAGTACATACATTATAAAAACCTCCTTGCCTTTGAACATAATATTTTAGGATTTATACTAAATTTGCTTGATGGAATTTCAATTTCAAATTTAAATTCGTTTGATTTTTGTACCTTTCCATGTGACGCCGAAATGTGAATCCCGGGTCGTTAGTGACGTAACTCTTAGAAAATAAAAAATTCAAACGATTAAAATTTGAAAAGAAATATCAAATATCTTTTTTAAGCTCAAAAAGTTCATCAAACTGTAGATTTTTGTTCTAATGCATTTGTGTAATACCTAAATTACCTCTCATCTATTCGATCCTGAACCGGTTCGTAGAAAAATCAATTATCTACTCACTCATATTTTCTTAGACCTATCCTTACACTTTCCCAAAAAGAAATATTGAGCCACTACTTTGCAAGCAGTTTCCTTAGAACAACTTTTACATTTAAACTAATTACATTATTAACACACATACTACACATTGAGAACAGGCACGGTAGCAAAATAAAGTGTTTAACTCTTTTATCTTTATTATAACTTCAAAGCATTTCACACTAAGCCAACGTTTGAACCAACATTCTTTTTGCAGAAAAATATAGATTTAGGCATACAAGGCTGGATTGTTTCGATTTAAAATTTAAGCACGAAGCAAAACTTTTTTACAAGATGTTTGATGAAAATTCATGAACACTGATTTCCATTTATATGCTGAATATTTTTTAATTTGATTTGTTCTCATACTTGAGGAGAGAACACTTGTTTTTATCGACATCAAATGAAAATCAATTAATATTGGGAAATTGATCGATAATATTATAAAAGCTTTCTCAGTATGTAATAATAATATATATATTTTTTTTGGTTATTACCATACATACTTACCTCGATTTTCGCCAAAGCGTGGTTAGTAAATTTTACTTTTTTTTTCATTTGAAAAATCGATGTTTTTATAGTTAGTTGGAAAAATAGTATATACGGTTATTATCACCAATTTACAGTCTATTGTTTTACAAAAACTATTCATAAATAGCTCAAACGAGATTTACTTAAAAAACTAGTGTCACAACTGGTAAAAACCTGTCAAATATCAAAGTTATTAATTTTTATTTAAAATTGTTGATTTTTTTTGATCTTTTATTGTATATGCGTATTTTTTTCGTGGGTAATTTTGGGGCCATTGTTATATCCCGTTAGCGAGATATCGCGGTCTCGTTTGTGCTATCTTTATGTTTGCCATTTACAGGCGAGATCGCCAAAGTAAATTTTCACATTAGATGCACGTTATGGTAGATTAAAAACACATTTGTACGCGTTCCAATGGCGCGCTGTTACAACCGTTAAAGTGTTAGTACAAACAAGTAACAGCGTTACCGTCGAAGGAGCGCCCGGGTGTAAAGTGATCGATAAATCTTCCAAAGTGATACGACTGCGGCACTTAAATTGAAAATGAAAACATTCGAATAGGTGTCATTTTGTTGACAGTAAGCGATAAAGTTTAACTGTTTACTGAAAAGTGAGGTATACTCTCTCTCAAATACCTTGCTTATTGCTTCAGAATAATATGCGAATGAAGCTTTTGAGACCATTGGTTGCAAAAGTTATATTTTTTCAATAAGCTTGTTGAATACACATTAAATTTCACTCTGCATTATTTAGAAGTAAGCAAAAAAGCATGTGGGCACATATGATAAAATTTAGGATTTCGACTGAAAGTGGTTGATGGAATTACAATATCAAATTTGAATGAGCTTGGTCGCTAACAATCCAGTTTTCACCTTTCAGTATCTTAAGTCATTTGAAGTGCACGAATGAACTTTAACTGACAATTCTCAACGGCAAAGCTTATGGGAATGTACAAAATTCAAGCGATTCAAATTAATGATAAATTAAAAAAATATTTCAATAAAAATAATTATAATACAATAAAATAGTTGTTTGATTTATATGGCATGATGCTCACTAAAATAGGCTTAAATTGTGTTTCTAAACTTTATCACAACACAAGTCGTAATAAACACCAACCTTACAAATATAAAACTATGAATTTATGTATATGTGATAGGCGTATTGTGTAGTCGTTGTATTCTCTGCTCAGTAATCTTATGAAGCAGAAAGATATTCCACTCGTTTATTGAATAGTATACGATGATTAATCATATCAATAAGTGCTCATAACGGACAGTTTTTTTCTAGTATCGATATCAAAATGAAAACGTAATGTTTGTTGGTATGAAATTATTGTACTCAATAACGGTACGGTTCCCTAGGGTTCTTATATTCTGCGGTATATTATATTGATTAAGACCTCTGAAAAAGATTTGGTTAAAGGCGCATCTAGCGAATTCATCCTGGATCCATTCATTACCGTCACCATCATCAAGCCGTCAGCTGTCAGAGATAAAGCAGCCGACTGCTCAATCATAGTTTCACACCGTGCCTCATTGCCTTATCAGCCGTTAGGGGGAAGTTAGCACTTTATCTCGTGCTAACTTCATGCACTTGCTAGCGCAGCATTCACGTGAACGACTTACGTCTTAGAATATATTATACTCACTAATGGTTTATTATGTATTTTGAAAACATCATATTATATTTCCATTTAAAAATATATTATTCCGATAAAAAGAGCAGATATCGTCGTTGGGCTTGCAAAATCTGACAAACATTTTTTGCTATTATCGGTATGTTACTCTTTATGATAAAAACAATACCCAACGGATAGTCGTGTTAAACCCGTTGTTTAATCCCTATTCTCGACTAAATGATTTTATTTTCAGTTTGTAGCCCAGTTGTTCAAATTCTCTTTTTTATAATAGACTAGAGACATAACATATAACAGGCAGGACTTGGACACCACTAGTGGTTTGTTTAACTCTCTCACTACGTCTCGTTTTTAGGATCGGAAGATTGTGTGGAGGAATATATACAACACAGACATCCACGTTTTCAAAAAGAAATAAACTTTTTGGACTATAATTTTGACATATGAGCTCATGAATACTAAAATATCATTATTTATATTCAAATATTTAAAAACTTTTCCCACCAAGACTAGCGTGTAACACTTTTAAGATTGCGATACGCACGGGTTGAATTACTTAACGAATACTTTTAAACATTTATTTTCAATAGATTTGCATTGAAAGGCATGGTTTAATGTATATTTATATATATTAATTTCTACTCAAGCGATCGTGAAAAGGGGCGTATTGAGAACGAATGTCTAATTATTAGTCTTTTACTGAAACATCTATTATAGTATAGGCAAGATGGAAAAAAAGTTAATTGATTGAACTGGCATTTAATTGGTAGAACTCCATTATACGAAGGTGAAATAAAAGCAATGTGTTTTAGTTATTATTTCGGCTTACGTCCTCATCAGAACTATACGATAAGTTAACGATAAGAACTGCGTAACAGTCAGTTATTTTAAAAAAACTGTTAGATATATCTTCTAAATTGTTAGCAAAAATGGTTGTTCAAAATAGTATAGGAGCATTCGGTTAATTTAATAAAGGTTAAGTTAATGGAACAGGATGGGCATTAAGACCACATCATTTGATGGTTAGTGATATAGCATGAACATCATCATTCCGGGTTACTGAGACTTTGTAAAATCATTTATCACAGTGATGGCTTTTCCGGATCTCGTTGCGGCGTTTAACGGGCGTGTGACGTCACTTCCTCCTCGCTGAACACCTCTCAGGCGTCGTTAACCGTCACGGCGCTGTGCTTTGGCATAGACAGCGGAGGTTTGCGGTCAACCGATGTGTGCTTACCTAATAGTGTTGCGGGGATTTAATTTAAGCTGCAGTCTGTGTAGATGTCGTCTCAAATCAGATTAATTCATTACCACCGCCACCAAGTCCATAAGTGATATATAGGTTAGGCTAATGATATCAAATTAATGTTTGGGTGGCGGACTGCTATGTCGAATAACAAATCGATACTTGGCATAATAGCAGCGTTCTATAATATGCCTGGGCAAACTGTATTTGTAACTCTTGCAAAATTAGGTTCGTCTAATTCGACCATCTAAGGCAGCGTTTCCCAACTCACTTTTTTGGCATGTTACCCCCTTTTGAGCTTAACTGAACTTTTTTGTACCTCCCCCGTATCAAGGATAGTATCAAGTCCTTCCAGAAAAGAAACCGAAAATGTTGAAATGAAAAAACATAAAAATTTTATACATTTTTTTTTAACGACATTAGTAACAAATTGAAATTTATTTTGTGTGATTTACACAAGCATACATTTGATATTATATAATTTCTTTGGTGTCAATTATGCAATATTATTCTTTAAGTATTATTTTTTATAAGCATGTGTTTATGTCACACTTAAAGAATAAAATCTCATCAAGGTATACATTCATTTGTTAATGTATACACGCACTAGTAATTGCATAACTAACTGACGAGATTTTGATTCTATAAACCCTCCTTGCTTCCCGTAAAAAGGAAAAATCCCAACCTCAATTTTATAATTTTTTCATTTTAAAATATTAGAATCAATATTTCTTCATTACTTAAGCAAAATTTGCGATAGTAAGTCCGAAGATGCTTCTGAAAGAGGCGAAACACGTGTCACAATTAGAAGGTAGAAATCATACACTAGATTAGATATATCTGTGGAGTTATGTACACATTGATTAAGTGCAGTGTTATTTTTTTGTTTTATCGTATGTACTGTAACTGGCTTAAATAGACATTTTTTTTTTTTTCTGAATTCAAATTTCCCTTGTATTAACCGTTTTGTACACATACTATATAACCGTATTGATCCTGTTCTAAAGAATTTTTCCGCTGTAAACTTCAGGTTTGAATAGTATCCTATCGCAACTTCGTGCTATCAATAACTGTGCGATTTGTATGCACGCGTTATGTCGAGCCTTATCTCTTAGATTCTGCTTCATTAAACATCAGCCCCAGCCTATGAAACCGTCACTGACTGTTACCATCCACGATGCGATGTACTCACGTGTGGAAACACTATTTATGCAAAGGGGTATTTTAATGTAAAGTTATTTTTCAAAATAAATTTCTATTAGAAGTTGTTATAGCATATACCTACATCTAAAGCGACTTGTTTGCCAATTTTGAATGAGTAACTACAGCTTGCTAGTTCACCATTGTTGTACCCTTTTAAATAATTGTCATTTATTAATAATTCAAGCACTTGCTATCATTAAATATTAATACAAAGACTTGAAATCAATCAACTCATTAATAACAGGTCGGATTAAACCCTAGATTTGTTTTAGATATTCCTATGTTATTATCTGGTCATTAGTATGTTCAAAAATCCCCATAATTATAACAAATCCGCTTAATTCATTGAAACTTGTGTACATAAAATTTTCGCTAATTTACATTTTAATAGCAATTTAACTTGTTTACTACGCGTCAGTTCAAGTAAATCCGTGCACTTGAAATGCCTGAAGATGCCGAAAGGCGAAACCCGGGTCGTTAGCGACAAAACTCATGGAAAAGTACAAAATTCAAACAATTCAAATTTGATATTGAAATTTCATCAAGCACTCTCAGTCGAAATCCTTAATTGATGACTTTAAGAGAGACAAAAAAATCGAGCCACGTCGTTTACACTTTGCCCAAACTCAAAGTAAAGCATCCGCTATACAGATACATAGGCTTAATGAATAATTTGTCACATAATGAGTGCCATTCTTTAGTTTGAATTATGTCATTTTCGATGGATTTGGCGGTAACTTTGTGGAAGTTTATTCGAATATAATTTTAATATAAGACTATTGATGTAATTTTAAATTTTATATTATTATAATTTGGGCACATTTTTCCATGCTACTTCTGCATATAACAGTAATCAGAATAATTTCCGCTCATCACTAATATAACAGGTAATAAGAAATATAAAATATAAACAAAAAGTTTAAAAAAAATGTGTTTTGTTTATTTATTTTTTTTATATATGAAAGCATATACTTATTGTGAGAGCTTTAATTTATTCGCTGTATTTAAAAAGGTCGATTATGAATTTAATATTAGTTTTTTTTTAGAATTTTTTAATTTCCATATTTTTCATGTGGGAACTATCAACTTTTTGTTTTCCTGTCAAATTCAAATTGTATTCCCCTTTTAACAACTTACACGCTGATGTTTCAATAAATCATATTTTAAGGTACGATTTTTGTCTGTCATATGATAAAATATAAATTTATTTGTATTATTAATTTATCATGTTCAAGATAGGTCTTATATTACAAGAGGCTTCTTCCACGAAAAAACAATGAAACTTTGCGTTCACTCTGGGAGCAGTTTCTTTCGCGCAAAGAGATGCTGTATTTATCCCGTAAAGTGAAAATGATCACCGCCTACCCATCAGAGAGGGGGTGCTTTCTTAGAGGCGGTACCGCCCTCGAGTGGCCGCCCACAACCGCCTATACTCTGGCATTCCCGCCCTAGCGACCTTATTACGCGTCAGAATAATTATTATGACACAATGAAGATAAAACTAGTTAAATTTTCTAGATCTATTTATGTTTACGAAACTAATGCGAGACATATGCTTTACGTAAATATAAACAAAAATATACAATTTGCGACTAGTGGGTTTTATCCAATAAATATGTATTTGTCCCAAACAGCCATATCTCACCGTAAACTCAAAACGCCATGATTTTTTTTTAATACGTATTAATAATCCTACCTTTTAAGATTTAAAACAATTGTATGTTTAGTATACTCCCCGCAATTGACATTGATTTGTTTCGATTTTTCAGTCTTCCAATTTAGCAACGGATCAATCTTGCAAATTACAGATATATAAAATAGCAATGATAATTTTAATTATTTAAAAATAATTTCGCAATTCCAAAAATACCGATAATCATTATTATTGGATAATATCAAGATATTAATTCGTCTTCAACATTTTAATTATTGTCTATTTTGCTTCAATTTATTTGCTTAGTTGTAATACCAATTGTTTGTCATACCTTTTAATTCTTGCTTTACTTTTGTATAAATATCACTGTTTCGTGGTATTTCATATCAGTTGATAATGCTCGCCATGAACGAAGCCGGTCCTGATCCACTAAACTGTATGAGGAATAAGTACTAAAAATGTTTTATTATTTATATTATAATGCAACTCCACCAAGTATTGACAGTGAATACCTTAAAAGTGACTAATAATTCAACTGCAAATAAGCATAAAATTACGTCAATTGAGAAGAATACGAATTCTTGTAAAAAAATTACAGGTATTAAATTATATTTTTATCATCTCTTGTAATGATTGATGTCGACAATATATAATAGTAATATATATTGAAGAATTCGCCAAAACCTAAAGCGTTCTGCATAGTCGCACAACAAATATGTCATTAATCTGATGATTTCAGCAAATCATTACAACAATTTATGCTTTGTGACGTGAACACACTATTTGCAAACACCCCGTATTGCAAATGGCGGCCGCGGTAACATGTTTGCAACTCCAAGTTTCATAGTGGCACTGCTAAATGGAGCGGACGAGCTGATAAGCACTCCAGCTATTCATGTTTTGTCGCCAGAACGCCACTTTGTGTCATATGTCAGCCCACTGCTAAACTGCCACGCTTTGTGTACCCAATAACAAATTGCATAGATATGTATATATTCCTAGCTCACAATAGTGCATACTAAAGTTGTGTGTTGGGATTGCTATCCCATACTCTATTCTTCGAGTACGGTAATTCGGGATTAAAGTTTTTGTCCAGGATCTTGGAACTGATCCATTTACCAGTAATTTAATAATTGCTTGTTGTTAGAAGTATAATATGAAGAATATTTCGCGGACCACTAACGCTACAATCAAAAGTAATTAAAACAATACATAAGTTAGTGCATATATTATGTAAGACAGAAATAGAAATAGAAAAATTATCCATTTTTAATTGCAAACAAAAATAAATTCACATTTCAGCTAGATACAGATTTGAGTTCATAGTTGACTGGTGGGAAAATAGTGAACTGGTGGTTTGAAAAAAACGCTATAACTGATAAACTTTAACAGGCTGTGAAAACTGATTTGTTAATTTACAAGATATGCTTCTTTCCATGATCAACTGATTTTTTAAACATTACCTCACTCTGAAGAAATTTAAATATTCAGTTGCACATTAATAAAATAATGAGGTCACGAATCATGCACTTCTAATATTGGATACATTGTATTGTTGATCCACCTATAGTTGTGGAATCAGTGCATTTAAAAAAAAATCATCTTCCCAAAAAGTATTGATATGTCATTGTCAAGAAAAGCCCTATGAACCATTTCTATGCTGCTGTACTTATCTGAAATGCAATAGAGTTTATAACAGCGCCCTTTATTTCAAAAAAAAATCTCAATAAGTTTAAAAACTATCCATTGTTACTAGTATTTTGCTTTATTGCTTTAAAATAATTCTTGTTGCAATCGATAAAAATTACTCCAGGATGTGTTCCCACTTCTCACAGTTAAGTTTAGGATGAGCTGAACAGACAATGTTTTACACTCAAGTCCATCTTATTGATTTATTTTTTTATCCTATTGGTTAATCGAATCGGCCTCGAGAATAGTTACTGCTAGACAACCATGGCCTTTCGCATTTTCTAAAAAAATAATCTAAAAAGCGGAAATGACAAACGCTAATGCGTAATCCAGCAATGGCGGGCTCTCCTTTGCCAACGAGGTCGTCTTCCGGTTTCTACTTTCGCCGGGAAACGCTCTCGTCTGAGCGGCTGTTTATTTTTTTATTCATCTCAATTTAATAATAAAAAAGTACAGCTTAACTGCAAAGGGGTATCGTGATTGAGTTTTCGAGAATGAGTTTGATTAGTATATTAATACAAAACGATATTTTGTACTTTTTTTTAGTAAAATTCTCATGAGATTTTTTTTAAATAATTTAGGTGATTCATTTGGCATTCTAACAGTCAGAGAGTATTATGTTCATTAAAGTAGATAAGAAGTTCCTTTAAAATATTAAAAGAGTGCAGTATTTAAAAATCATGTATTATGCAAAACTAATTTAATTGAAGCCAAATAATATAACACGTTTTTTACATGTAGAAAGATTCCCACGGGAAATTTATTTTCTAGGTTTACTAGACGATAGAGTAAAATATATGGATGTTTTTGTTACGTAATGTGTACGGCGTAATGTTTTTTATAGACCGTTTATGATCGTCATGGCACAATAAGATATCTCTGAGTTCGTAATTACTGGGATAATCAAGGTAATCTTCAATTAGTAGTTTTCTCATTACAAACATTATTTATATGAAACGTGGCCAGTATAGATATAGTTCTGAAATACAGATGTATTTTTGTGTATTTTCTATTTTGATCGTTATAAATTTTGTTTATACAACGAAATTGGACGAAATGTTGTTTAAATAGAAGGCCTAAGGACTAAGAACGAATATCCCGAATCAGCTGAAAACTCTAAAACGGGAATAATTATCCGGTCATCGTATACTTGTCTATGCCGTGTATGGGGTTGTTTTATTTTCCATAAAATAATTTGATTTCCATTTGTGGGACTTCATTTTATAATTAAACCTTCACTCAATTAAAAATATCATATTTACTACGCACTATGAAAAATAATACCCGAAAGCCGAAGTAAGTTTTGCCAAAGCCGTACAACTTTGCCAGTATCCCAATAGCGTTCAAAGTATTTTTCCATTATTTTTCTCGCTATGCCGTTTGCGCTCAGCGTTCTAATTGCCCAAAGAGTCGGTCGTGTGTTTTTCATGCGCTCCGGCACAAATGGGCTAATTTTCTCGGCGATTTTGTTTTCTCCCGTGGGGGTTTCAGCCGTTTTTAAATCCCTTTGCTCGGCTCGTTCATAATTAATGGTAATTTCCGGCCTCTGCAAGTCATGTCTCTGTAAATAAACTGAGTGACTCTTTCATTTTTTTCTAGTGCCTTTTTTACCCTGCTTACCATTTTCTCTAAATGCTTGATAAACTCATCGTTCTGTGTTTATAATACACGATATGTTGTGTATATCAAGCGTTTATACGTTGTTTTATTAATGCAGCTACTATTTGATATTTGAGCAAGATATTTAATTTTTCATTCTTCTCTTTTCTGATTTTAATTAGAAACGTCTTCGTTTGTTTTGATACGAGATGTTTATAAAAGAAAGCATTGAAACGCATCGATTACGACTATGTTTTACTAAAAGAATAAGTATATTTTATTACAAAATTGATAACATACAAAGAATAAATGCATAATTTTGACTATATTCACTAATATATATTTGAAAGCTTTGGTATTATAAAAAAATCTTCGTACTCAAAAATGCTTCTCAGTGTTTATATTAAAATCAGCGGAATTAGACCCTCATCAATTTGATTGTATATTAAGAAGGTATTTCCACAAAATAAAATATTTTTTGCTTAGCCGATTGTTAATTATACAAATAAGCTGCAATATAAAGAACATTTTGAACTATATGCGTATTAGATTTTTTTCATTTAATTGCATTTAGAATATATAATATTCAGTTCAATGGATGATATTTCCTTATACCATACTGCTTTATATGTTATTCCTGTCAAATATTGTGTGTATTAACTAGATTGAAACTGAAGAGCTTGGAATAAAATAAATAAAATAAATTGACCATTTCTCTCTCGAAATACTTCAAATACACGGTCTTTTCTTTGTGATAGAAAATAGCCGTAAGCAAGAAAAAGCTCTCCATCATTCGGTTGTTATTTGGCTGAGAGCATTATAGGCTATTTATCCATAGACCTCTCATTGACCTCATGGGACGCATTTACCTGTGACGGGCAGTAAATCCACTACGCAGTGTTGGTCACCGCGTGATTTGTGTGTGCAACTAAGGATTGTTCGGGATTTGCCCTTTGTGGGTGAACCTCCGAGTGATAGTTTCCTCTTATCGATATCACTGAGTCACATGTTTATTTTTTTCTTCCACAATAGCGATGACTGTTTTTAAATACATATTCTTCAAATTCTGATAGCAACTTTCTTTTATACTTGAAAGCTCACTTGATCTTCTACGATAAAAAAAAACTTGCAAATGCTTAAATCATACAATTGATGGATTCACCGTATCTTGGTAAAAGCTCGTTTTCATATAATATTGAATGTATTGTGAAACAAATAGTGTTACGGGTTTCAACTCTTTCAGAGGCATCTACAGCCATAAAATTGCAAGGCTACTTTATTAATGTAACTTAACTATAGTATGTCTGAAGATGCGCATTATCTGTTAATTTTTTTCCAAATTCCTTACAAATTTTTAAATACTGTTTTCACTTAAATTATGAAATAAATGTTTTGAGAATAATTTATTTAAATGAGTGTTTATTTCAGAAAATTAACTGCGAACCCGACGAAACAGATTGATTAAGACTTCATTGATAACGGTTATCATACTTTATTATAATTTAAACTGAAGATAACTAAGTATCTTTAAATACTGCAATATACATTTAATATCTCGATTTCTTTATTTTTATTTAATTTAAAATTAGAAAAGCTTGAACTATGGTGACAAAAAACCGCATATTTTGTCTCGTCGTTCCTGTTTAAAACGAAATTCAATTATAGATAATAATTCTAACCGAGATTGCACTCCCCCTCCGAAAGGCGTTATCAGTGGCGCTTAATTGAAAAACCAACCTTGATCCGAATATAAATACGCAGGCACGCGTATGAGAGCAATTTCATAAGTCCATTTTCCGTTATCTGATGTCACATTTGAAATTCCAGAGTGCCTAGATTTCCCCAGGCTTGTGGAAAAATTGTAATAGATGACCACCCTCATAATCCGGCGGCGTTAATAACGATCCGTTATATCCGTTATCCGCCTCATACGCCATAGTTAAATACATACAGTCACAGGATGATTTAGTTAATAAAGTTATGGAAAAAAAATGCTCATATTTAATTCAATAATACTTTAACATTAATCGATTTTTTGCATTGATTGTTTATCAGAATTTTATAAAAAAAAATGGAAAATGTAATTCTTCTTATGTCAGCGCAAATATTTCAAATACAATTAAATTCGTCTTGTGACACCAAAATAAAAGTTTTATGTATAAAATTGCACGATTATATCTGATCATAAAACTTTGCCATTCATTTAATTTTAAGTGGACGAAAGTCAATAATTAATTCAATCCCTAATAATTCATGGAGTCTATTACAACTTACAAATATTTTTAATGTTATGTAAGACGAAATAATATATATTATGTTATCTTGTACGTCGTAGAAACAAGCCGCAGATGAGTTTTTGGAATATGATCCAGTTTGTTTTGAAAAATGATTTTAATAATGTAGTAAATCAATATACAGTTGTATATAATTGAAAGCTACGAGACCAGGAAAAATGCAGTTTTATTTTTGGGTAAAGAGGTTTGAAAACTTCACATATGTACATCCATGCTATGTAGATTGGTGGCAATGATGACCAAATTTTAAATCATCGAATAATCGTTTCTATTCTTGTATTTGAAACCGGAATCCTATAGAGCTGAAGAATGGACTATAAAAAATCTGATGACACTGTGAGAAGTGTAACGTTGTAACATCCTGTGTCAGTAAAAATGAAAGTATAACAATGTTAACTGCGAGTACATAGCATCGTCATTTATCCGGATGCCTCAAGGGCTTTCCCGATAAGTAGCACCATACAAGATTTTCTACACGGGGATAAGAAAATACGAGGAGGTATATTATGCGTTATATCAACACTCGCTCGTTATCTTAGGGTAGAAACAAGTGAAACGCCTCGGAAGAATAAAACCCAAGTACATACGTTCTTTTAGCCTCCTGATAACTTATTTGACCTCTGAAGTGCTTTTCTTCGAACAAGTATGAGAGTAAGAGTTGTGGGTTAAAATAAAATATAATTTTTTTTATTAAAATGTATAAAAAAAATATTCCGCCATTCTTTTTAAAATAAAAGATAAACTCACAATATTGAAAGGATTCAAATTAATGGATCACTTAACCTATTATTCAGTTTTTCACGTTATTAACGAAATCTGCATTTTACCTCAAAAAAGTTACCTAGTAGGTTGATATATTTTCTGCGTCTTTTAAAAAAGTGCAATAAAAATGTTTCGGCATAGTTAAGGTGATCCTTCAGAAAAATAACTTATCTTTGGATAAGAAGAGCTGTTATTCTTATAATTTCTCCTAAAATGATTAATTAGCAACTAAAATACCTACAAGTTCAAAGAAACTTTGACTCAATCATGCGAAACAAGAGCGTATTAGTAACTTATAGCGGAATTAATTATGAATTCACCTAATAATTTGGTAGTGTAATATTTAGGCCTAATATTTAACGGATGCCTAATATTTAGGCATCTGTTAAGAAATTCACGGGTTTTTCATTGATTATCAAGCAGTTGCGTCAGATGAATTACCAGGTGATTGAATACCGTACAAAATAGTCGGGTTAAATATTTAGTCCACGAATAACAATGTTTTAATTGCAAAGGGCCCATTTTTATTCCATGTAGTACCATTAGAGATAGTGTTTACAGTGTAAAAATGTGTGATTGTGTAAGTATGGGGGTAGTAATAGAGGCCTATCTGTAACAGGCCATTTATAACAAACGAAATCTCCCCGGCGGCCACTTCCCGCTCAGGCCAGCCAACCTGATAAACGGACGCTGTTTTTGCCGCCAAATTTATTTATTAGAGGGCATTAACGATAATGGTCGATTCCTGCATATGCCGGGTATTCTATAAATATATTTCTATCCACGTTAATTCGGAAAAAAATGTGGAAGTTGCACTTTCAAATCTGAAAAGTATAAGTCAAAAAGATACAATTTAAAGTAATATTTTTTATTCGCAAATAATGTGTTTTAAATTGAGCATACAAAATGTACTTTTATATAAAGAACAAAAAAAGAGCAGTCAAAGACATGTAGGAACGAGATGTAAAAAAAGCATTTGATTTTGTAGGATTCAGTGGTGAGTTGTGGAAATTAATCTTTGGTTTAAAATTTATATTGGTAACTTTGTTATTCCACTTTTTCTTTTGATAGTTGTAGCACGTTTTTCCACCTCTTTGATGAGCCTTGATTTAGCGTAAAATATTCAAAACGAAGGCATTGATTTTAATTTGTGATATTTTATTGCCGTCATTGATTGTGAGTTACAGAGCTTTGAAAAGTAACGCAACTTATTATTAAATAGATAAATTGTTTAATTCAAAAAAAAATATGATTCAATTACTTATTTACCATCATTAAATATTTAAAAACATCAACATTGATTGTATCATCACAATAATATGAGTATAATATATTTGAAAAAATATATACTTTTTGTAAGGCAAATTAAGCATATTAAAACTTAGCTTTCGATCTCAACGATTTTTTCCATCATATTTTATCAATTCCCTTTTTTAATGCTCGAGCAAAGTGCGATAATGGGCTTTCAAATATACCTTGCAATCAATTAATTCATTTCATTTATCATTTACCTTAGTGCGCCATTACAGAGTCCCCTCAAAGTAAAGTCCAAATCGGAATTTCGCCATCCAATTTAGTATTTAAGCCACGAGCTATCGAATGTCGCAGTAAACCAGTTAGGGCAATTATTTACCTTTTAGCTGAAACGCAGTCGATTTAATAAGCAATCGATATTATTACCACATGGCTCTGTGCTCATAATAAAGCGATGCTAAAAGTCAACCTCCCAATACTTTTAAAAGAAATTGTAAAAATATTCAGTCCAATTTTTCTATTGTCACATCAACAATTAAATTTATATAAAAAAATGTTAAATAATTTATAAAGTAAAATGAGAATGAATTAATATTATGATTTTTATAACATGTGAGTAATTTATATTAGAAAAATAAGAATAGTATTTATATGCTGCATTTGTTGCGTGAATTTTTTAAAGTTCCTGACTTTCAAAATCGTACATATATTAAAATCTTGTTAAAATATTAAATATTATATCACTGTGATCCCCTTCAGAACATATTTTAAAGCAGGTGGAAAAATTTGTAATCGTTTAATTTTGAAGTTTTTCTATTTTCACAATATCAATGAAAAAACAAAAATAAATAAGCTTAAAACATTCCGTCGATCTGTATTCGGTATGATGATTTTTCCTACGATAAAATATATTCGTGAAGACTTTCATGCGTCACGGGTTTTCCATGTTAGTATTTTTCTCATTGAATGTGATTTTGTAGTAAATGTTGTGCAATTAGTTTTTTGTAAATCGACAATCAGTCGTAGAAGAGGTTTAACACGTTAAAATGGGCCTGAATTCATGAAACTTGATTCGTATCTTTGATACACCGAACCTTAATTTAGTGATAACGATATGTATGATATTATTATTTGAGTCCAAAAGTAACTTTTGATCTCGCTGTAATATAGGCAAACGATATCGTCCGTCCGCACAAATATCACTAATTACACTTGGCCACCCTATCCCACGGCATATCCTATTCAACCCCCCAGTAAACCCCGATAATCCGATACCGTCCCTTTTCATTTGCAATGTCGTTAAAGGTCGAGTGAAAGAGACGTAATCGATTGTCGGGATATCGTTACCCAGAACCCATACGACTCTACAATTGTAGAGCAAACACGGTTTAAGCTTAACTGGCCCTAATGAATCGTAATGGCCTCTATAATTCGTGCCGTAACTAACTGCTACGCCAACCGATAGGCTACGCTACGTGTGTCTACGCCGGATGCTGCTGCAAGTATTTTTCGAATCAAAGGATTGTATTGTTATATTCAAGTAAACTATCTATCTCCTAAATAAAGACGAGAGAGTTTCACTTTATTATGATGTATTTTATTATCTTATGTTTCTTGATATGAATGAAGTCATCTGTTTTAAAAAACACTTGTGGTCCCTTCTTTATTTCTTGGAACACAGCACTTTTCTTAAATAAAAAACATAAGCCATCTTTTGATTTTGCGAGGAATTAAAAATTCATTGGAATTATAAAAATCGTATTAGCAAAAATAATTGATCTAGTATTTGATGACCGTGCAAAATATTTCCAAAAAATAGCTCAAATAGATAATCTTTTATTAGTTTATATTTTGTTATACTAACATCATTAGTTGTATAATTATATTTTTTTTTTGATTCTAAAATATTTACTTCTCCTTGCTTCCTGTGAAAAGTAAAAATCCCAAACTCCATTTTGTAATTTTATCGTTTTAAAATATTAGAATCAATCTTCCTTTATTACTTAAGCAAACTTTGCAATAGTAAGTCCAAAGATGCCTCTGAAAGAGGCGAAACACGTCTTACAATTAGTAGCACAATACGTGGAATAATCAAAATTATTTTTAATTTTATATTAGATAAACTTTAACTAAGACAACGCTAGCTTTTTTTAGGTGTTGATAATTTGAACTGACACAAGTGTTCGTAATTAATTACATCCAGATATAAAATAATTAAAATAGCAATGCAATGCTTTGAAAGCTGATAGTGTATTTGATAGTGATAAATTTCAAAACGGGCAACATGTGGACTGAAGAGCCCCAGGACATCAGACCCTGGTGTTGCAGTCCCGTTCCGAGCCGCAAGAGCCCCCGATCCACCCCCGGTGTCCCATTAAATATTAGTCTTGACGCATGAGTAATGAGGCAAAGTTTGGACATTAATATTCGTTCTGGTGGTACCAACAGTTATACCTATAAATAATTGCTCCTTAAATTACAGATATAACTGTTCTGCGTCCGTTTGTTCTCCTCGAGAGTAATTTGTGTGTCGTTGTAGCCATTCTTCAACAGTATATTCTTGATATTAAATATAGGATAGTAATTTTATATGTTTTATTAGAACCCTTATTAAGCGATATGATTACTTATTAAAATAGAATGTCTCTGGAGTTCTCAATTACAAATAAAAATACAGCGTTACAACGTGGCCTTTTTTATTTGGCGAAAAAATGTAGTTACATTAAAATGCCATTTTATTTAGACGAACTTATAAGAGCTATTCACTCAACAAAAAAAACGTATAGTTTGATAATAGCGTACTTAATACACAAAAAAACAATTATGACAAAACAAGATAACTATGACTATAAACTTCACATGATTTACGGTAAATATTGAATATATTTTAGACTTACATGAGAACTAACTTCTTGAAATCATTGTATCCTTAATTTTTATAAAATCAAGCAATCCTTATAATATTGTTTTGCCATTACAGCTTATAGCTAAGTCGCAAATATTTAGATTTGTTAAAAAACGACATGGCGTTAACTGGACAAGAAGAAAAATCGAAATCACCAGTGCCTAAGGTCTCAGATATCATATTTAAAAAAATGTATGTCCCTCGTTGTGAATCTAAGCCCATCTAACTACGGAGGTATATATATTACCACAGAAGGCAGTTATTCAATAAAAACTTTAAATTGTGAAACATAAATATTTAACCATTCATTTTGGAATATACGTTGAATTTAACATCTCCAAAGACAAATCGATACAATTATTATCAAATATATTTTATAAGCAGTAAAAATATTCTTCATATAAAGATGACATTCAAATGTATTCATATCTCATAATAGTTTTCTCACGAAAAGTCATACGGTAGTAAAAATAATAACGCGAAACTACAAAGAATTGAAAGACATTGTTAAACATATGTCGCATGTGATATATTATGTATACTCATTAAAGCACGTGGTATTCGACACCCCGTTAGACCCATTACACATGGTAATTTAGCTAAACAATCCACGTTCATAAATAATTTTAATGCCTTTACAAATAGAAATGGTATCATAAATTTTCACAAAGCGTCGGGTACTGTTGCTGAATCATCAATATATTATAGTAAGCAGACTGGTATCATACTTGTTAACTATAGATCACGTGTAGGTTGTTTGGTGTTGCGAATAACTTAAGAATAAATAATTAGCAGCAATCTTTTTTAAATATAAAAAAATGGTTTAAATTTTCGAATATTTTTTTTCCCTATATTAGTATGTCAACCTCGATTTGAATTTAGTATTTTTATCGTTTAATCTTAGTTCAGGTGCTAACTGTCACTAATTGGTGGAAAGACACTAAGTAAAATCAATAAAACACATTGCATATAATAATAGTCAGATCGAGTGCATTCCTGCACTTGAAATGTCTGAAGATTGTTATAGAAAAAACCGGGGCCGTGAGCGACAAAATTCAGGAAAAAGTACACAATTTAATCGATTCAAATTTAAAATTGTATAATACCTACTTTATCGACACATATCATCAGTTGATAAGTGAACCAGTCCTGATCTTATCAGAGTATATGTGAGATTAGTAGTGAACAATGTTTTTATCCTTTCTTATGTTTCATTTTAAAATAGGTATAATTGTAATTACATAAAAAAATGTAGGAAATAAGTAGGAACTTTTAATTAAATCAAATACGTCATCAAAATTATCGAAAATTTTTAAACGATTGAAGGCCAAACATATGTATATCATATTGAGAAAATCATAAACCGTTACACTAATGAACAAAATCAACGAATACTCAATACAATCCTCTGTAGTATAAGCGCATACACCGCGAAGAGTTATATGTAGAGCTGATAAGACGCTAACCGCAGTTAATTTGTATTGGCTATTAAGAGTCTCCTAAGTCTTCTTTATCTATAGAACTGTCTCTATATTTGTGCTAACTTTGTAAATACTATACAAACAGGAACAGTATCTACGCGATCCATCGCTACGATGTACCACTTGTCTACGCGAGGTGTTGAGAAATCGTCCAAGTACGATTATTATAAGATTTTTGGATATTCGAAAATAAAAAAGTTACAAAAGGATGCACACTTTAGTTTCTTGATTCATAAACATTGAGAGTGGCTTTATTTATTATACAATATTATAAAAGAGACCTCCGGCATATATGTACATATGTAACTTATTAATTTCAAACTATTTTCATTTATTTTTACAGGCAAACTATTTTTGAGGGGTTCACTTGGTGGAATGGCATTATAATAATAATAATTATATATAAGATTTTTAGTACTTATTCTACATTAAATTTATTGGATCAGGACCGGTTTCGCTCATGGTGAGCGAGATTATCAACTGATAAAAATAAGTACTTAAATGTGTTATAACGTTTATCGTCAAATTGTGTTTATAAATATTATTAGGTTTTAATAAGCATACTAATTATAATTATTATTAAATAATAAACACATTTGTATGTAAAATAATTAATATCATGATATTGTTTTTACAAAACTGCGAAAAAATAAGATATATTTACATTGATTATATTATTTTTTTTTCGCGAGGACGAACTGTCTAATTGTTATTGGACAATGCCTTGCTACGGCGTAGCAGAAAATGAAGGGGTTCGTGCATTGATTTGCTAACTACAGATTCGGACGAATGGATGCGCTAACAATGTAACCGGAAGAAAGAGTTAGTGAATAAAATAAAACTTCTTGAAATAATCAATATCAATTCTTCAATTAAATGCTGTTATAGAATTAGTAATTTTATCGTCAGTGGTAAAGTTTTTTTTTTCGCCAATACTCATGTTGCATCTTTCAGCATGTTGACTCAAACATTGTTAAGCATATTTTATTTGATGTGATGTGTAGTCGGAGTTTTTCCTTGTTTCTTTTAAAAGTTAAAATAACAGATATTTTCAACGTATAACGATTACATTTATGTTATTTAAAAAACACCGTTAGTTCATCAATCATAAAATAAAAACAACTTTATATAGCACATAATTTTAATCTTTAAGTGCCTGATAAAAGTAATATTCCTTCTTTTCTGTGTTTCATTATTTTTACGTTACCAATATATAATTTACATTGAAAAATATTAGGATACAACAATCTATTTCATGTGATATAGTGATGGGCCAAGTTAACGTGCTCGATGTTATTCAAGAGATATCTGTAAATCAGTATTCGAATTGAGTTTAAGCGATTCGATAAGCCGTGTTAGTGAGTACTTGTACTATCTGAAATCCAGTGGTGTACCGTGTTTTAATACACTCTCTGTATACAAGCAATACTGTTAGTGAACTTATTTTTTTTATGAAATTTACAGAGTATTTACATATATGAAAGCTGTATTAGAAACACTTTCACACAACAATTAAAACGTTTTTTTTAATCCATAGAAATGAATTGCTTATAAATACATCACTGGCATTATTTTTATAATCACTTGAAATAAAAATTATCCAACATTTTGCTTTGTTTGCTTTTGTCAACATGTATTTTATTAATAGAAACTTTAAGCATGGCATCGCGTTTTCGAAGGTATTTTCCGACTTGCCTCTCGTTTGAATTCAATACTATGAGAAATGAAGCTTAACATATTTTTGATATCAATCAACATATTGTGTGACGTTACAAATTATTGGTTAAAAAAGGAATGAGCTTTATATTGAATAACTTTTCAATTATGTTGAACGGATTCCGTCACACAACAAAATTAAGCACTATCCAATCATTGCAAAAATTACCTCGAGATATATCCCTCAAATGTGGTGAAACAATGACTATTGATATCTATTACCTTTTTGTATAGGACAACAATGTTATTCAATGCTAAATAGGTTTATAATAACAAATATTTCAATTTTATGAACTCACATAATTATAGATTGTGAACCGTACCAATGGTTAAACTATTAACGGAAAATCACAATAAACTAATAAGGGTATGGCGCTCAAGGCTTATGTGTGTTCAACGTGACAGAAAAGGTGGTTAGAATTTGTAATTGACAGTCAAAAACCGTGAAGTTTAGAAACTCTAATTTAAAATTTTCCTCGGTTTTTCCTGGTAAAAACTAAAGTGAATCGTGGAGGTGAATTTCAAGTCAAGAATTCAGATATTTCACCGTTTAGTACTTTGCCTTATTATCACTCAACTTGTTTTATAAATCTACTCCTGCTAAATCATATGTATATGTAAAGTGCGTTGTTAATATTTTTTAGGCTTAGGTGGTAAGCAAAAACCAAAATGAATTGTATCGAACGATTCAGTATCCATCGTAATAATAATTAGAATTTCCCTTACAAAAACTTTGTTACTCCTATCGATTATCGAAATAGTGCACCCTAGCGAGTGAAGAGGTGTCGGTGTATGTGCAGACATTGTCATCGACATGAATGTAGGGTGGTCGATTAATTAGTGCAGAGCACAGCTAAGGATTTAAACTTGGCAAACTGTGGGGTAGTAACTGTACTCGGTAGATCATAGGGGTTGAAGAGGAGGGAGAGAATCGGAAGGGGGGTGAATTCACTGCAAGGGACGAGTTCGATGAATGACCTCGGTATTAATAATCTGATGTACCATTACCCGTCCACCGTACACGCGATGCTATGTCTGAGTCTACAATAGTATTGAGAGCATTTTTAAGCTATCAGTTATGAAACAAAATACGATAATAAAAATAGCTTTAAAATAAATATACAATTTATTTAATTTGCCTAGACGATTCGAAACTTAAGTGGGATAAAATGTTATCAAAGTGATTTAGTATAAGATATTATATTATTTTTCTGTGACTTATATATCCGTCGCATAATTGGTACATGTAAGATTTCAACCGTCTAACTAATAGCTTTTCTACCTTAAATACCATGGCAGTATTATTTTCTTCATCTATATATATTTGTATAAATAAATAGATATTCTTGGACACCAGAATCTCACCAGCAATAAGAAGAAGGTAGCAGGATTGAGGGATCCACAGCACGACTACCCACCATTCCATACGTTTCTGACCACTGACATATTACGTAATACAGTTTCAATGTATATTTACCATGAATATTCATTGGTTAATTGCTTTGTCAATAATAATGATGGCTTCCATTTCAAAAAGCTGTGTATAATATGAAGGTCTATTACGAGGAACGTTCGAACAAAAGAAATATTGACAGGAGCTTCATTCATATCAAATTAGTTACACGACATCAGTTGCAGTAGAGAAATGAAAACCCTAGAGGTAAAATATTTTGTATTCAATTTGTCATGTTAAAATACTCATGTATTCATTTGAGCGGAAACAACAGAAAGAGAAAAAACATTTTGAAAGGAAAAAAATATAAAAAGCCTAAAAATATATATTATTTTTACAAAATAAAAAAAAATCTTATCAATGCAACATAAATATTGATTTCAATTTAAGAAAAGATTTTGGTTAGTTAATTAATTTGGTTTTGTGTCAGAAAAAGAAGTGTAATCACAGTGTATGCTTCATTGCACACAATCCTTTTTGCCGCCTTTTACTAATATTGGTAGTAACAATCAATGAAGAAAAAAATGAAACACGTGTGTTTTTCAAATTTGTATTCTACGTCTTGAGTTCCTTTATAATACGGTTCAAAAGCAGTGTAAATATGCCCAAAAGAATGCCGATAAAGTCAAATAATATTTTTTTTTTGAAAACAATGCGTCGCCTTTTTAGCTTATGATTCATACACTTTTGGTTTTGAATTTTTATATTTGTAAAAACTACTAAATTGCTAACCAATATGAACAAGGGTTTTTAGTTTGTTTCGCTTTCATTATTTAGCAATATACATATATTATGTATATCTTTTTTTAAATACATGTGAAAAGAAAAGATGAAAAATACATGCATATCAATGAACTATTCTCGGAACTTAATAGTTTTTCCTATCATGGTATTAACAACTAAACATGTTACGTTAGGATTGATCCATTGGGCTGTTGATTTGCCGATCGCCATCATCAACGATTGTCAATGATATATGGCTACTTTTATGAAACAGTCTTTTCAGTCATTTTTCATGACTTATCTTAAAATTCAATCAATCAATGCTTGTTAAGATTTTGTTACGAAGTGTTCTCAATATTATCACTGCTCTCTCATAACTTATCTTATCGCATTACGTGAATATTAATTTCATCTGAAAAGATGATACAATATCGTAAATATCGTAAAAATAAATTTTCACAAGAAGGAAAAATTTGAATGAGAAAAGATTTTTTTGCCTCTCTTTTGCTGAATGCCTTGAAACTGCCTAGAATATCTAGATGGGGGAAACAAGATCGTCTCGTAGAGGACATATAATAATTTATTGCCCAACAAAGTTAACTTTATCGAAGAACGAAAATAACTTTATTATTGTGTACATAGTTGTTCTTTGGAATGGTTTTGTAAAGAATAACGCTGCAGCGTGGTTATTTAAAAAACTGTA
The DNA here is from genome assembly GCA_028554975.1 of Himalopsyche kuldschensis. Lineage (NCBI taxonomy): Eukaryota > Metazoa > Arthropoda > Insecta > Trichoptera > Rhyacophilidae > Himalopsyche > Himalopsyche kuldschensis. The sequence goes on from JAHFWI010000100.1 coordinate 173,944, forward strand.
GGTAGATCATTTCTAGAAATAAGATAAAAATCGTCGTAATTCTGTTCTGTAATTTGATCCTTTGCTTTATATTATTCTCAATGAAAATTTATTTTTCCTTTCATAAAGTTTGCTTGGTTTTTTTTAATATGTGGAATACTGCGAATATAAATATTGCTTTATGTTTTCAATTTTTTTATTCGAAAGTTATGATGTATGTGGTTCTGCATTTTCTTCTACCTCCTCGATCCTAAAAAACGGGCAGTAGTGAGATCGATAAGCTTACAATAAGTACTGTCATCAAACATCAAAAAGATAGGACTAACATATCTTTTCATCTACACACTCTTAAAAAAGATAAGTTGAACAATTATATAACATTAACATGTCAAACAAAAACGTATGTTGAGTACATATGCACCGCATTGGGAGCAGACATGGTGAATTTTTTTGATTGAATCAGGATATATTCGTATTTTAAGATTTCACTAAAATAAGTATGGCTCTCAGCCTTTCAAATTCCTTGAAACCATTTGACGTATATTATATTTTCCGGTTGGTGATAGATTTTCAGCGCTGGTCAAGCAAAACGTACAGTTGTAAATACTCTTTGACATTAAAATATATTTGATATAGTAAAGTTATAGTACACAACTGTTTTTGTGATTCTGAAACTACTCTGTGGAAAAACTTTTGAATCATATTCAATGATATTTTTTACAATTGGTGATATAAGACTTCTATAGTCCGATATCAAGTGCTTCTCAACGGTCATTAGTGTAGATAAAATAATGACTTGTGCTGGAATTGCATTTTGAAAAATACCGTTGACATAAAAAATGAACAACTATGAAACGAAAAAGTAAACGAGAAGAAAGACATTAGCATAAATATGACATTCCATCAGCTATTTCAAATAAAGATAGAATGTTAAGAAAGGATTTTGCTAACTTACTTATAATAAACGGTATTATTAGACAATAGTTATTCATTTTATACAAAAAAACGACCAGTAAATTTCTGTACCATTTAAAAGAAATTGTATGCAGATGTTTATTTCCGTCCATATTGAATATTAAGCTAGACTATAAATGTTAAAAATACTGATATTATGAGATTCATAACATGCTTTCTTCGTTTTAGAAGTCTCAACCCTTAGGCGTTTTACCGTGGAAAAGGCTAACCTAATAGAGAACGGATGGTTGATTTTTGAAAGGAAAATTGCTCATATTATTTTCTTTTCGGACGATGAAACGACGACATGCTTTGTCTTTAGTTCGATAGCCTGTCAAATTACTTCAAACGGTTCGTGCTCCTTTTGCGACAGGTAAGTGATATGAGCATTCGTTCCAAACCTTTTTTTAGACAACATTACTGCGGTAATTCAATTGGAAAAGTTTTAAAGATTCTTAATTAAAATAAAAAAAATAGTATCCAAATTTGTACCATAAATCTTTTCCACGCACAAGTTATGCGTATATCACCAGATTGACGTGTAGGCGTAGGGGTAGGAAAAAAATACTGAACTAGAGTTGGATGAGTAGTTGCATTCTATTGCCTTATAATATCGCCACATTTTAAAGATCCAGATTGGAAGTTCGTTACAATGGATTGTAAATATTTATGCCTTTGTGTACTCATACACCGATTGAACAATCACTTCATTAAAATATCCGTTTAACGATTTAAACCCGTGACTCACGCAACTGAATAAAACATACTCTGAATAGCGTTGACCACCTGGCTATAAGATTTACATTTATCAAACTTATGTGCACTTTTCGTACTGGTTTTCTTGAAAAGTATTTATCAGTTTATCCAACTATTTCCATTTATCTTCTAATGTTCATACTCATCAACACTTGGATACTTATGTACCTAACTTATGTTTGGTTGAAAATTATTGAAAACGAAAATAGAATATATTTTTACTCACAGTACTCAATTTACTAGTATTACAAGTTTTATATTATTTGAAATGTATTCAGATCAATTACAGAAAGATATTTTTCATTAAAGAAATGTTCGTTACAAATTTATGGTAAATTATCTGGATTAAAGGAAATATAATTGTGCCGAACATAAAAAAATTTAAACTCTGTGAAGGCGGTGCGGTTTTGACGGTACATAATTTTAGAATACATCCCATAAATTTAGATTGATTTTTATAACTCAAATAAAATAGGTAATAATGTGAAATGTTATAAATAAATTTATATTAACATTTTTTTATTTTTTGCGTTAATATTTAAAATTTAAAGCTCCCTAGGGACTTTCAAATCCGTTAATTTTTCCTGCATTATTTATCGCTGTAAATAAACTGTGCTTAGCAAACATCCCAATTACACACAACAATTCACCCAAAGCGGACAATTTGTACGGAAATAAATCATCACCCGAACGCTGTAAGGCAGAAAAAGCGGCCAAAAAAGAAACACCTATGGCTACCTAAAAACGGCGATTCCCCGTTCCCCGGAGCGTCGCCTGTCCGTAAATAAAAAAACGCAGGCATCCTTTTTAACGAGCGCCATCTGTTATCTGGCGGAAACGTGCGGTTGTGAACAATTTTTTACCGTTCAGGTAATCTCGGCGCATTCCTTTTGACACAGCACGGCAATTTCGAACGTTGGATTGCCGCAGCAATCTGTTACAATGAACCGACTGATGATGAAACATTGCCAGATTTTGGACGACGCTTCTGCCTGCAGCCCCGCGACGCCCGCCACTTGTGCACGGGCGTCTTTTTTGCGGCAGCGGAAACGGATGAAGGATTTTATTTACTTTTGCCGCATCTTTATTTATGATTTGAAATATTGCATCTGCAAGCGCAGTAAGCGCGAGAATATTTTTTAAGCCATTGCATTTTCATATTATGTTTCATTCCTGAAAAGAAGCTCTGACATGATAGTTTTCAAGAATAATAATTCCCTAATCAAATAATAATTTCATTTTTTCAACACGATTGTAACGTTATTCACACATTGATTGACTGTGCTGACAAATATAGAAATTCTGTTACCAAATTGCATTGTCAATAAAAATACATATATACTATAAATGCAACCTTAATAAGATGTAATTAAGTATGTATATTTCCATGTAGTCCCAGTAACAAAATGTGTTAAAAGCGCACGAAAAGTGACAAGTTTTAAAACAATTTGATTCAACAAAAACTATATTTTAAAACACCAAATAGTTTTCTTATAGAATATTTTCCACCAGAAACTGTTTTAAAACGTTTTTGGAATCAATAACGCCTTAACGGCAAGGTTATGAGTTTTTACATTTACTTTGCAGACCTGTAAAATACTGCAAATTTTCATATAATAAATTTTAATTATACAATTGACTATACAGGATTTGGTGTATATTTGATTTTTTCACAAATATACAAGTAAGAATAACAGATGTCAATTATTTTTAGAATTTTATATCCAACTGATCATGTTATGTTCTTATTTTGAAATCGTAATTTATCAACCGCTTTTTTAAAATAGAACTTATTTAAATATTATTTTCCGATTGCATGTTTTTCTCATCCACTCATTTTCTTAGTAAGAATTATTTGTTATTTATTATGAATTATATTTTGTATACACTATTTGGCAATGGCAATGAAAGCTTTGTTTATTTGCAGTGTGCAGTAGAATACAAGTGTTTTTCTCGAGGCGCTTCCGGTCTTCATAACTGGCATTCGCAGTTACCTCAGTATATTACTTAGCGACTACCCCTAATAAATATTTTTTATGTCTTATTCGCAGCAATAAAACATAAACACACCCGACAGACAAAGGGCTGTAATTGTTGACACAGCCGAATAAAGTTTCCACCACCTGAGGCCATTTGTACAGGTTCAACACACTTATTTCATTCCCAAATTAAGACATCGCCTTATATTGTAGTAATAAGTTTTAGTTATTTCGGAATTTTTCATTTAGAAGTGAAAATCTCGGAAAATTATGAAGATTTGGTCACGGGACAGAATCTCAATCCTCTCGAGCTTATTTTATGTTTTGACTTTACTCTTTGAGTTCTTGTGGATTATTATAAAACGTGGAATCAAAATGGTTAAATCTGAAGAATATTACTGATTATTGTATGAGTTTTGAAAGAAGAATTTGTTTTTTAATATTAGCCTATTATAAAATTATTCTTTTTATTTTAAACAATTAATCAACTTATGTGACTGTCTCTATCTGAATAATGTTATTATTTGTGTAGTTTGTGGTTGCATTTTTGCTCCTTTAAATTAAAAAAAACTCGATTTCATACTTAATGCGAAGTATTCTTTAGGATCTTCTATTATAAAAAATTAAAGACGCAACAAAAAAAAACGTAATCCTTACATTCATTTCATTTAATGTGCTTATTTTTCATAAATCTTTACAAAAATTCTGTCCCGTGACCATATATTCATAATTTACCAAAATCTCATATAAGAGATGCAATTATATTATCTTACCTTATGAGCGAGTAAAAGGATGAAAAATTAATTATTTATTCAAAGGTCTTATTTTGAAATGCTTTTTAGTGATACGGTGTCAATATGCAGTAAAAAATCCGAATTTTTAAAAGCTTTCAAATATACAGTATTACATCTTATCAGATAATATAATACAGATTTTGTGTCAATCAAAATAAACTGGAGCAGAAACAAATACCAATGCCCAAGATTTGAACTGGTATTAATTTTGTATTAACAATAAAGCATATTAAATATATAAACATACAATCCGAAAGATAATGGATTTTTTTATTGAAAAAATTACTAGTAAAATTCATGTATACCGTATGTTGATGAAAAGATTATTTATGTCATTATTTAGTTTAAAAAAAGTAATTTCAAATTTGAATTGAATCGTCACACCGTTTATTTTTTGAATTTGAAAAAATAAAAACTATGGTTATGACAGGTTGACAGATCTCATATGAAAAAAATACTTGTTTGTCGATAATACAAACTATGGGCACATCAACAACAGTAGTAGGAAAATAGTAATAGACGATTTTTGGCAGAATCGACTTATTCCGAAACTATAAGACAATGCATACAAATTCCATTTCTACTTTCATATTAACCTAGTTTTGTCGTGCAGCAGATAAAGGTATATTAAGGCTAATTTTAGCTTAATTTCATTTCGGATACTTGAAGAACTAATTCTACGACGACGATGTCTTGAGAATGATACTTTAATTATAATGGGAAAAAAATAAGCACGAATAATACACAAATTATTCTGTTATGGTGCTTTTTTCTGGATTTACCTAAAAAAAATTTTATAGTTTCATTTTGGACGTAATAAATGACAACCAATATTTAATCAAGATTATTTTATGATACAAAGTAAATTTAGTGCGTCAAAATAATATATCTACGAAATTCCGATGTATACAAATCCATATACATTGTACGACATTTTTCTCGTCGATGAAGATTATTTTCGAAAGTGGAAGATATGGTTAACTGTATAATAAAATTTTAACAACTACATCAAATTGCAAAAATGGAAAAATAGTGCGTCGTTGTTACATGGTTCATCGTTTCCGAGCGTAACTGCCGACAAATATCGAACTAGTATTAGCAAAACTGCGCTAATAAAGGTTTATGGGAAAAGTAAAACATGTTTGTTATCGCACACAGGTATGGGGAAATGTGCCTCGTTGACGTTCTCAGCAGTCAATGTGTATTTTATAAGTTCTATAAATTTTTATGAGAATTATGCGACGCATCTTGATATAAATACATAAAGTTTTATCTACTTTCCAACATCATGAAATGCTTCATGTATGAAAACATCACAGCTTTTCATCATTTCCAACGTCAATTTTCATTGTAACAGTTACTTATAGTCATATTTGTATCAATTATATTAAAAGTGTGTCATAGACTTGTTTAATATAATATTAAATTGCTGCAACTTTTTAACTGTTTTAAATATGCAGATTGTGAAGAGTACACGCAATATTTTAATCAATCTTCAAATATTTTAAGCAAGTTTTTCGAGAAACACGTATTGTTTATATTATTGTCTGGTTATTATAATGAATATTTGAAAAAGTCACGACATACTGATTCAAACCAATTAGTACTCTTTAATGTGACATTGTGTTGAAACATAATTAAACACTTTATTTTTATACAGATTATTTGATTTCCCGTTTAGATGTGTTTTTCTTCGTATTTATAACGCGCGATAAAGATAAAAAAAAACTTTTATTTAGAGCATAAATTAAAGTCAATAAGCACGTACATAGTAAAATCAAAATTTTTATGTTATGAAACGTATCATTAAATAAAATCTGGTTTCGCTAATCACGATCGTCATTTTATAATGCTAAGCATTGTTAAGTACGTGAAAGTAGTGGTTAAGTAAAAAAGGGTTTTTTGCTCATTTAAATATAAAGCTTTTCCAGCAAAAATTGAAGCTTACCATCTTAAAGGTGTTCGTAATCAAAAATATTCTTTATTGATAAGTTAGCGTTCAATGATTTTCAAATAAAATATTAAAAAAAGAAAGGTTTATAAATTTAACAAGTCTTATATCTAATACAAGAGTGTGTAAATTCTGTTCACTTAAGCATTACTTTCTTTTTGTTTCACGAAAAGGGGTCTTAAAACTGTACGAGCTGTGAACTTTTATGCTGTCATAAATAATGGGGATATATAGTAACGTTTCTTTCCGTGCAAGTATCAAAACTTTTCTTTGAACATTTTCCAGCTTGCCCTGGTGTGGCTACTGCTTGCGCTTTCCCAATAACTTTTTGACACATGTTCCCGCTGTAAAGGACCTTTTTGTTGTAATAATCGTTCCGCGTAGGTGCGACTGTGAGTAATGCGACGGAAAAGAGTCATTCAGCTATTTTATTAACAGCTTAAAGCTCTAATATTGAGAAAACACTCATAAATCAAAAGCTACATACAAATAACAAAGATTGGTCAGCAGATTTTCACTTGCGATTTTTTCGTCGCTCTTACTGTCCGTCAACTAGTAAATAATTTAATGAATTAAAAGCTTTTATCGAACGCACACACGTAAAAGTTTAAAAACATATAAGCTTCATTCTTTGTGTATTGTATTATAATGTAAAGGAAATTATGACTTTATATTTTTTATTCACTGTAATTTTTTAACACTTTATATCTAAATAAAAATAATAAAACATTTATAGTCCTTATCCCACATTTATTTTTAAATCAGGACAGGTTTCGCACATCGCGGGCACTATCAACTGATAATAAATAAAAAAAATACAGCGCTATTCATACAAAAGCTAAGCTAGACTAATAAAGGTATGACAGACAATTGGTAGTAAAAATATGCAAAAGTAAAAGAATGTTTAAATATTTTATGATTTTTTTCTATGTAATCGTTGAATCATTGCACACCATAAAAACTATTATGATGCTTTTTTGAACTGATGGAAACTCAGTTAATATTGCTAAACCGGTTCTGATCATCATATAATTATTAGTACTACAAAATATGTTGTATTTATTTGAAATAATGCGTTTCCATTACGAAGTAAAAGTTAATATATTAAAAGTGAATAATGATAGCATATATATTTATATTTATGTATGTCATAGAAAGATTCAAACGTTACGTAAGTGAATAATTATCATATAATAGTTGTTTCTTTACAAGTAATAATATACTGATTAATATTTAAGCTCGAATTGTAAAAAATATTACTATAAAAGGTTTTTGTGATTTTTATTTCAAAGAATTGCACTGAGAAGTTAAATTGGTTAAAATTATATGAACATTTTTCTTGTAGGAGTAATCTTTATTTTATGAAAATTTATTCACTTCCAAGATAAACGCCTCTTCTTTGGGGTAAAAGTTGAAATCGGGTAATTTATTTGATAAATCGCATAAAGGGTAATTTATATGGAGTAAAACTTGTGAATGTCTTGTATTTCTTGGACACGTAATAAACTGCAAAAAGTTTTACAGTTAACGCATGGAGTTTGGCAGAAAAAATAAATGTACGTGAGTTATCCGAAAATTTAACTCTTTATTATAAAAAAAGACAAATAATCACATGTGATAGAACTTTTTCTTGGCACGCTTTTTTATAAAATAATAAAGAGAATTGTTTCACTTAGCTTTATAAAACTAAAAAATATTTAAGTAATGAATTGCATTAGACCACCAACATACATATATTATATTTAAATCATATGGAATTCCTGTTATAAGATTTTGTTTACTATAGCCGTTTGCTATACTCAGTTCTTGTCCGTTGGTTTTCGAAGACAGTAGAGATTTTCAAGATAGGACTAGAATAAGACTAATGATTAGCTAACGCTCTCGCTTCGTCCCGTTTTAATGATCCGATGGATGCAGGAGGGAATTTTAAATAACACAAAAATCCATGTTTCCGAACAGAAATCAATAGTTCGATTGAAAAATGAAGCTACCTAGACTGGACAGACCTGGATTTGAACCCGTGCGGAACGTGACCGAAGCTAATGACGTTAACCACCATTGCCCCGAAGATGATGGTGGAGTTACGAGCTTTTTTATTTTATTTGACGATCTAACCAAACGTTGCATGATTATTTTATTCTTAATTTGTAAACTAAGTAAAAACCAATGATTATGATGATAAAAAGCTAATGATTATTCATACTTAATCACTTTTTGGTGTAATAGCTTGCATTGCTAAGAGGTCTTAAACACTTTAATTATAATTTAATTTTTCTTACGTTTTGCTTAAATTTATTTGTCTAGTTATAATACCAATTGTTTGTAACACCTTGTAGTTATTACTGAAACTTTGTATAAATATCACTGTTTTGTTGTATTTCTTATCAGTTGAAAATGCTCACCATGAGCGCTACCGGTCCTGATGCAATAAATTTTATGTGGAATGAGTACTAAAAATGTTCAATTATTTTTATTTTAATATCATATTATTTTGTTCTTTGCCCCTTTTATTATTCAGTTAATATGTAATGTGCGCACAATCTAATATAATCGAATAAAACATGTAACGTGTGACAACGTTGACAACGTATTTACGTAAAGTAAACGTTGGCTTTTCATTGCTAAGCGAATTTGACAAGCGGGTTTAACTTCACCTTTAGTTAAGTTAGTTTGAAGCACCTCTTCACGCTGTTGAAAGCTTGTCGTGCGAGCAGCCTCGACTTTCAAAACTTAATGCACATATTAACATAAGGTCTGTTGTCAACTCAACTCAATATGCAATGCAGTATGTAAATTTCAAGAATGATTATGGTATAACGGGAATTCATAATGCACCTTTGTCGATTTTAATGTACTCAAGTAAGGTTGGTAGACTACCCTAACAATAAAAAAAAAATATTATTCCTGATTTTCTTACGAAAAAGATTTTTTTTTTAAAATATGCCACTTAAAAGAACTTTCAAATAATGAAGATCATGTGGATAAAAAAACTCTTATAACTCTATCAATTTTCATTAGACAGTAGCACGTTATAAAATTAATGTGATAAAATGCAAGCTTTCAATTATGCAGTGCTATTATGTATTCATCTTGTGGAGGTGCAATCCTGACATATTCAGTTAATTAGTTAATAAACTCAAATGCGAAATGGCGAATCTTTATATTATAGACTCTATAATATAGAGTCTAGAATGCTATAGATACGAACAAAAACGACGCCGTCAAAAAAAATATTATTCATAAACATCAAAAACAATAAGTAGTTCTTAACGTAGGTCCCTGTGGTCTAGTGGCAAGAGCTTTGTCCTAGGGGGCCCGGTTTCAATTCCTGGCAAGGTCAGATTTTTTCAATTGAAAAAAAAGGCTTTGTATGTTGGGCTGGGTGTATGTTATTTATCGTTGATTTTTGCACAACTGATACATTATTTATCATCGAGTTAATCTCGTATGACTTTCAAAATTAAGAATATTTGGCGCATTGGCGTTAGCTGTAATGTAAATTTTTTTTCTTTAAAAAAAATCCATACTTACATATGAATAAAGCCATTTTCACTCGGATAGCGAAAACTTTATACAAACTGGTGCTGAATTTACTTAAGATTTACACGTTCTTAATTAATATTAAAAAATATGCTGACTTAAGCCACAAATAGATTATAATATTTATTTAATGTATTGGTAGTCTCTGCTAAAAATACTATTTTTTTCTTACTTTTTAAATATAAATAAATGTTTACGAGGCAGTGAAATTGACGCCTTGATAATGTTTGTCGATACCGACGGCTACTAAGTTAATTCCAGTCGGCGCCGCAGCGCTCCTGCTTTCCTGTCGCTCCGAGAGGAGCTTTTACAAGACTTGAAGCTTTCAAATTTCCGCTTGCCCTACCGCAATAAAATCATAAACAGACTTCAGCATTCAGATTGTGGGGTAAATATTAAATTAGTTTTTTTATAACAATTTGCAACTCTTCTGCAATATTGAAGGCTTAAGTTGAATGCTAGTTCATATTAATCTATCCTACGAGAGGAACGCGTAAAAAATATGAATACTGAATAACGAAATAACTTTGAATTTTACATATTTTATTGATACTGGAGTGGTTTGGAAAGACGTTCTAATGATTGAAAATGCCAATTCTTTACTGAAATTTAAAAAAGGGATCGGGGAATAGAATTTAAAATTAGATAATTATTCAGAATGATTTTTTATTATTGAATATTTCAAGTCAGAAATTGTTAGGGAATGTGTTTTATTTTTTTCTCAAAAATCATTTAACTGTACATAAATAAGCGTTAAAACGTTCAGAGAATTGTTCCGACCAGTTCAATAATTTGTTTTGATCGGAGATTTATTTTCATGTTATGGTATTATTTCAGGTAGAAATCTGAAGAATGAATAAATAACACTTTTTCATAATTTGTTTGCTTAAGAAGGGACATTAGTGTATTGTTTATTTCAATTAGTTTAAATGTAAATACATTCCGTTCCAATTTGATAGGTATCATAAAATATGTTTACAATTCTCTACTCAAACTACATGCGGTATAAAATATTATTTGGGAAATAAATCTCCAACCCAGAACTGAAAATTCACACAATTATTGACTGTTTTTTTTCAATCGATATTTAAAATTACTTATTTTTACATTGGAAATTTACTAAGTACGCTTTGTATAAATCAATTCATTCAGTTGACAAACAAAATTAATTTTTCACGTGAAAAACAATGTTAATAAAAAGCGCTGCGCTTCAGAGTAAAACAATCATTTGATTTTCATTACAATTCATTTTTTATGATTGACGTTGGATTTTCAAAGTAATAAATAATGTTAATAATTGATACGGTTTTTGTAAATATTTAATATAATCACAGTACTTTGAAATTTCAGAAATACAATTTATTTGGTGATGCAGGTTGGAAGGAATGCAATAAACAACAGAAAATTCAAATAAAATCCGTTTTTATTTCAGCAGTAAAAAAATAAAACATTTCACATTCCAAACCGAATTACGGAGTAAATTAACGGGGAAAGAGTTTTTGTTATTGCAAATTGCATTCCATTTTCTAAATTAAAAAAATCACTATATTACACATACGAAAGTATTTTTATAACATGTGTATTGCTTTAAACTTTATGCGATGTATTTTACTATTTGTTTGCATGTTAATGCTGTTGATTTTATATTATGTCCTTGATATAAGTTTTTTAAGCTAATAATTGCCAGATCAAGTTTACACGTACACTTCAATTGCCTGAAGATGCCGAAAGGCGAAACCCAAGGCGTTAGCGATAAAACTCATGGGAAAGTACAAAATTCAAACAAAACAAATTTGATATTGAAATCAGATGATTCTTTAGTCGAAATCCTCATTTGATAATTTTGGTTGCATAAATTTGTTACTCTTTTTTCTCTATTTATTATTTAACGCACCCGAGTAAATCAATAAAATACATATGTAATATGTCATACAATTTTCATCAATATAAAATCATTTTAATATAATATTGAAAATCTAAGGTGAAAATTGATAAGATAAATTAGTTAGCGCCTACAAATCTCACTAGATTGCTCAACAGAAAATTTAAATTGTTTGATTAGTGTCCAACTTAAATGTACAGGAAACCTGTTTTCAGAGTTGGAATCAAAGCGGAGTCGTAAAAATATTTGTAGCTTCGAATAGAAAGATTCATAAATATTTATATTGATTTGATTACAACTCACCTATTCTGAAAACGAGACGCAGAAAAAATGATTATCTAGTTATAACTATTTATTTTTAAATGTATCTTTCATAGCTTTCGTATGCTTTCGGATATCTTTGATAATTATGTCTCGTGAGGTTTTTTTATCCTTGATATTTTATGCAAACTTCATTTACGTATCGTACTTAAGTTGATGCCAAGACAAAATAGCATTACGAGACAAGGTATTCCAAATATATATCCATCGAATATTACAACCTTAAAATATTTGACTATTTTTATCATAGTTGTCACGTGTCACACGTGTCTTAGATCAGAATTACAGTGTTTAAATTAACAAAATTGATGTGGAATGATTTTTTGATAACGCAGTAGTTTTATTTATATACAGATACTTGAGGAATGATATACGAAAATATGAATACCAAAAAAGAACCGAATATGTTCGAATTTTCGATTGGAATCCCTACACGTGGCAATGCATATCGATATGCATATTTGCAATAATTGTACGTAGTCTTGCAGTGCCGTAATGCAGGTGTACTGGCATTCATACCGCAGGTCAGATATTCGGATTAATTAATTAATAGTGTTACAGGAATTCGCCACCGCAAATATCATCTAGCCGCGAAATTCTCGCGAAACAAAGTAACAAATTGTGCGGGGTTCAATTTTGATTTTACGAATCCAAACATGCGCGTAGAGTTAATTATAAATATGCACTAGTAAATAAGTATGCTTATGCTAATCACACACCTATTACAGATACATATACTGTCATCATACAAAATAAAAACACAGTTATAAAATTATTTTCATTCAGTATTTACTTACCCTTTTTTAATTAGCGCACCTCTTAATATTCTAGTATATGTCAGACACTATTATATATAATAGTAAAATAATTTTTCAAATGGTAATTAGATAAAAAAATTCTCATTGAAAATAAATATCTTATATGCTTTATCAAACTCAGTAGAGTGTCTTCCAATCGTGATAAGATGATTTTTCCAGTTGCTTGTACGAGTTTTAAATCCACAATATTATATTGAAATATTTTTTTTTATATATAAATTGTTAAATCCAAAAATACATAATCAGATAACATAATTTAATCATTTGTATGGTGCTAGAAATACATATCATTGGTTTGATCAGTTAGTGAAAAATCTAGCAGTTAGAAAAACTGCCCAAAGTACAGGAAATTTGAATTTGAATTTAATGCATTTTTGACAGTAACTACTACACATCAACTATTGAATAATACTTATTAATAATATTGTACGAACGATACGTAAGTTTTAGTGACTGTACTAATGAGTACAGAGAATTGTGTGCATTTTTCGCTAAATAAATTATTTGTAAGATATCTTTTAACATTACTTTGTTTCACTATTGGTGAATTTTATCTTATCAGGAATATATTTGCGACATGCACATGGGGATGTTTTCTGGCAAACGGAGACAGTGGTGTCGCCATCTAACCAAGATAAGAAGAAACATATATGACAGGGTTATGGGGCTACGACCATAAAGTGAATTTCAATGAAATTTATTCGCATTTGGCATCGTTAGTGGGTACGCTGTATTACTACCCAAACGTTTTCGTTGCGAGCCACGCCAAATGTAAAACTAAAAAGGTTCAAGTGGATAATGTTGCGGGTATACGTATTGAAAAAAAATACTTTGATCGAAACCAAAATGAATAAATGTTGTTTGGATATAGTCGATTCATTTTATATATCAGACGAAATCATTGAATTTGTATGCTCGATGGAGCCAGCTGTATCTTACTAGAGATTCATTTCATATACAAAACTAATATTGATTACAGTAATATTATTTTTGTTGTTTCTTATTATTTATTGGGGAAAAATTATAATACATAGCATTACAGCTGATGCCAATGCACCGCTTATTTAAAAAATATAATTCATATATAACAAAATATTTGACAGAGCATTATTTAACGAAAGACTTCAAATACTTGCTTCAAGTGAAATGGATGTTCACAGTTTATAATTCTTTTTCTTTTCTGGCGCTCTCTGACGCAGTCTTGAGTGATCCATGTCCGCTCAATATCAGTCTCTTTCAGTTCATGTGTTCTTCTACTTTCCTTTGGTAATCACTGATCTCTTTTCACATCCTGGCTGCAAACTTATAATTCTCAGATACTCTAGTGGAATATTGAATAAAAAAAACATAATTGCCATTCATTGAATTAATAATTCAATTGTTTATATCTTCTCGTTGTTTGAATCAATGCTAATTTAAGATTAATTGTTCCATATAATTATATTGATGTACGGCGATATGTGTAATCTATAATAATCCTAAGCCAATCAATCAATTATCTGAAGTAGTAATTGTGTTTGTGGTATAAATTATCAGCAAACAACGTCCCTATTAATCAATTCCAAGTAATATGGTCTGGCTTTTAATTATATGTTATGCGAGAAGCCCATATTTAAATTAATTATAAATTGAACATGATTTACCGCAACAGTTTAGATTTGAAATTGGGCTGTTAGGGGGCGTCAGGTGGACAGGGTAATCAACTACGTCAATATCAATTAATAAAGACAGGAAAGAGAAGAAAAATTTCATTTAAACGATTATAAATTTAGGCTAATATGGTAGTCGAAATGAAAATAACCGATTTTTACCTATTTTTAAAACTAAAAATTAACAGGCAAAAGAGGAGGTTTATCAAACTGTACTCAACGTTTACAATATGTTCAAAAGTACGTGATAAAAATAAAAATCTTACATGAAGGATAATTCTTAGGTTTCATTCAAATTTTGCAAAAAAATGTCACACTAAATAAAGATACAATGATAAGTGAAGTCTTTTAAGAAAAATGTCATTCTCATACAACGTATTAGTGACATTATAATAATAACGAAACAGAGAAGAATACATAAATAGAAAATATTCATGCCAATGCTTCCCGAATGGGCAACGGAGGATAATTTTAAGTTATATTGCAAATTTTAGATGTAGTTCAATTTCAAGGCTAATAAAATATAGTAACACAAGGAAAATATTTAATTCTTATCATTTCCATTCGAATGCTTAAAAACGTATACCACTAACGAAAATTTTAGATGTAGGTACATTAATGACTTGGTGAATGACAGTATAATTTGGTCATTTTTTGGTGACATTCATTTTGTGGTTAAGTAATCACCGATTACACCAAAATACACGAAACATATTTTGAGGGTTTTTAGTCAAAGTGTAGTTGATAATCGCTAATAATTACGACTATTTTTGGTAATACCCAAAATCGTGATCGAAATATCAGGTGCACTTATTATCATTAATTTTATTTTTAATTTAAAAAATAAAAAATTTGGTATTACAGCTTACGCCAATGCGCCAAATATTCTTAATTGTGAAAGTCATACGAGATTAACTCGATGATAAATAATGTATCAGTTGTGCACAAAATCAACGATAAATAACATACACCCAGCCCAAGATCTCTTTTTTCAATTGAAAAAATCTGACCTTCCCGGGAATTGAGCCCGGGCCCCATGATCGCTAGGACAAAGCTCTTGCCACTAGACCACAGGGACCGATAAATAAATAATCTTATATATAAAACCGAAACGGCGTATGTATGTCTGTGGGTCTGTAATTCCCTTTTGCATCGTTGGTCATTAAGTTGCCATAAAAACGAATATGAAAGAAAATATGTTTGAATTTTTATCGGCGAAGACATTTAGTCAAAATGTAATAAATTAGTCTTCTACCAACTTTTTCCCGGCTTTTATTAATATAATAATGTTTATTATTTACGTGAAGGTATTTTTTGACATTTCTTTGACAGCAAATTAGATTTTTTCCTTGAATTTGGACATTTTAATGGGCTGTCATCAAATTAAATAAAGTTTGTGATTTTATTTTAACTATATTTCGGATGTTAGATTTTGTGAAATAATTATGTCGAATAATATAACATTAAATAATTATTGGTCGCTTAGTCCGAGCGACACCGGGTAGCAATACTAGTAATTTAATAAAAGATTTTAAATATTTCAGAGGTCGCCAACCCTGAATATGTCCAGTTGTATGTCGGTTTTAGCTATTTGCTTCCACCCACACATGGATTTAATCGTAAATTGCCCGACTAATTACTGGAATAATTACCAATCAAATATTAATTCTCGGGTCCCGCGGGTCCGTTTCGTGCGAATACCTGGACTGCGCTTAGTAAATACTGCTACAGAAGTATTCAATTAAGCAATACTACAGCAGACGTTTCGTAAATTAATGTGAAAACAAAAATTAACAACTTAAAACATTTAAAACATATGTAAATCGATACAATTTTATTGAAACAGTTTGGCATATGAAAGAACTAGTGTTCGAACCCGGCTTCGCTCGGACCAGTTTGGGGTTATGTTCACCTCGGCGCGTAAATTCAGACGGGCCAAGTTGAAACAACTTTTTTCAAAATTCAAAAGTCTAGGTCAATTAAAATGGAATTAAAATGAACATTTTAGACTGGCATTGACATTTCACAGACCCTTTCATACATTGACAGCCCCATTCTCGCCCATTAAAATGTCCAAATTCAAGCAAAAAATATAATTTGCTGTCAAATAAATGTCAAATAATACCTTCACGTAAATAAAAACATTATTATATTAATAAAAGCCGGGAAAAGTCAGTAGAAGACTTTTTGACTAAATGTCTTCGCCGATAAAAAAATCAAACATATTTTCTTTCATATTCGTTTTTATGGCAACTTAATGACCAACAATGCAAAAGGGAATTACAGACCCACAGACATACATACGCCGTTTCGGTGTTATATATGTACTACTCGATACTCGAGTAATTGGAGTCTCTACACACATATTGATAACGAAACAAATTTACCGTCGAAACTTTCGCGAGCGAAATCAATTCGTTTGTTTGAACTTGCAACAACGATGCAAAAGGGAATTACAGACATACATCCCCCGTTTCGGTTTTATATATAAGATTAATGTTTCAATAACGAGTGCCTCAACAGATTTGTTTTTTTACGAGAACAGGTTGTTGTTCAGTTCTTTAAAAAAATCCTTTTTGAAAAATAATAGGAGTATTACAAAAAGAAAATGCAAAAATAATCATTTCAAGTTAAGTGGCTACATAAAAACCAGTTCTAGGGAGTGATTTTTTTAACTATATCTTACTCTGTGGCGCAGTGGTCAACGTCGTTGGCTTTCGTGACGGACCGCTCGGGTTCGATCAGATTTTTTCAGTCGATAAATCAATTTTGCTCGAAGACATGGATGTTTGTGTTGTCAAGAATCTCTTTCGATCCCATAAAGCGGCGCGTAGCAAGAGCGATTAGCTAATCACTAGTCCTGCCCTAATCCTTGTATCCTTTCAATCCCTAATCTCTTCGAAAAAGAGAGGTTGAGCAATTGACTAACAAAGAGTTCTCGTAGTAAAAAATATACTGAGTCTATATGCTCAAAGTTGGCAGCGGACATGGTAAAAAAAATATTGCACAGGATGCTTTCATTATTTCTATCATTATGAATTATTAATAGCAGTTTGAAAATTTCAGTGCAGTAAAAACAATTAAATATATTTTAATTGTATTTTTCAGTCACTGCAAAGCTTATTTCGATGCGCTGTTCTGACAGGTGTATTGTTCGGTAGGCAATTCTATATTACACGGAATAGTATCGTACCTGCGTGAGGCCACCATTGAAAACGAGCCCCTGTATCGCGGAACAAACTGATATTATCTACGCCAATAATTAATCAACACTAATAATGCACGCTAAACCCAATTATAGCTAATAATTAACATATTGCAACGCCATCTATTGAATTTTGTCGGATTGACATCAATACGATTCGGGTAATTTTGATTTTCGAACTGAACACGATTTTTTTAATGATAACAAATGATTTTTCCAGGATATTTAAACAACACTAAAACCGTGAAATATTGGTATCGGTTTTGCTTAAAAGTCATTGATACATGAATCATTCCAAGAGTTAATAACTGATAAAACCTCTTTTGAATTTGATAATTATTGTGTAATATATTTTTGAATGGTATTAAATTCGGGATTGATATTCATGAAAAATGTCTGTAAACGAATTGTGATAATTATTATTAATACATACGGTTAAATTGAGAGATTTTTACGTGATAAGAATGGACTTGTTTTAAAATCCATTGTTAGGTGAATTTATTGAAATATCTAACTGTATCTTCTGCTTTTATCGACTGGTTGACTAATCGTATTTTATTTTTTAAGTATGGCTTTATATTAATCTATTTTAAGTACGTGACATCCAATAATTAAAGATAATGAAGACCCGTCGGTTTACGGAAAAAAAAGGCGTAAAGCGTTTTCATACCGGGCAAAATCCATGTATTGAATTATTAGCATGTAAGTTAATTAATTATGAGTGTAAGCACATTATTTTAGAAAAATCGATCGCACGGTATTCTAATTTCTATCTTATAAAATGTAAGCTGCTTAAATTTCAAAACGATAAATTTAAAAAGACGATTCTTGTAGGTAATTTTGATTCAGATAATAAAATGAAAAGATGCATATTTTTTTTTTAAAGTATGGTTTTGTTAATACATAGATGAATGCTGACGAACAGGATAAAGCTGTGACCTAAGTTACGTATATTATTCTTTTGTGAAAAATATTGTCCGTGTAAAAAAGAAATACATACAAGGGCATTTATAATTAGGATTCTATTTTGTCTAACCCTCCTTTTCAAATTCCTGCTGCATTTTTACGCTTTCTCACTAAAGACATATTTGATCACAATTATTATATGTATCAAATGTTTATAAACTTAATTTTTTGACTGAGAGTTCATGATAAAACATAATGATTCAAATTGTATAGTTAATTCAGTGCTCAATCATGATTAACTGTCAGGTAAATACTCAATACATCTGCGATAGCCATTTAATTAAAAAAATTAATACCAGTAAATATTCAACCCTTTTGCCCCCTTCTCTTTTTTACTCCGCCCTTCACTGGCACTCATGAACATATCCGCGCGCTTAATTGCCTTTTCTGTTTTTGAACGTTGCTGATTGTATCAGTAGAATTGCAGGGTGGGAGGGGGGTGCTATGGGCCGAGGGATGGTCACTCCAGTGGCTGATACATGTGTTTTACTACGCCAAGAGGCTAATCGACTAGTTTCCCGCCTAGAAGTGTATTATAAACCTAACTGCATGGTGTCTTTAAGAAAAAACGATTTACGATTGAATTGAACACAAGTAATGCATTCTTTCTTTGTCTGTATACTTATACATTTTTGTTTTGTTATTGGTGTAGTATTTTATACCTTATCAATTGTTGTTTTGAGCTAATAAGTAGAATCAATCTCTGCATTATAAGCCAAAATCTTACGATATGGTTGGTCTTAAGCTTCTCACCAAGTCAAAACACATGTTACAACTATTACTAGTACAAAATGTGAAATAAAACAGCAATTAATTTTAATTTAATATTATATAACATGATATTTAAATGTCTGTTTTTTATAAGTGAGCATTCTTTCGATAAAACGTTTTGACAACGAAATGAAACCGAACTATCTAATCTTTAATTCTTGTAGAGCGAAAAAAGTCCTTTTCAGTTTACGTAAATAGTTGGTAGTTTTATCTAATAAAAAAAATTTGAATGAAATTAAAAGCAGTCAAATAATATTTTGAAATCATCTGAATCATGAACGAAAATAGTTTTTCGGTTGTATGTATACTCATATTGCAACTTTAAATGAAAATATAAAGAAAACAAATGGTCAAAGTGTTTGGTTTTGCCCATCCAGGACATTCAGAGTTAATAATTTATACACGTGCTAAAAAACAATTTCTGTAAAATACAAATCAACTATGTCCTCAAAAATATTTTGAAAAAACATTCATATTTTAATATTTAATAAGCGCAAAAAGCACTTATGCTCTTCAATATTTGATGATAAATGAAAAATTGCAATAAAATAGTCAAAAAAAAATCTCAATATGCATTATTAAAAATGTTTTTTACGCTACCGTCAAGAAAGATAACGTTGGTTTTCGGTTTGTAGAAATTGTTGAGGCACGTCAATGGACTTTGAATACGTTATGTGAGCAATGTGAGGGGAAGAATGATAGTGGGAATAGATGGGATTGGCAGGAGAATATGCGAATACGGGTAGTGTGTAATGGTAAACTGTACATATTTATGCAAATGGTGAAAAGGTGTTGATTTATTTAAGCGAGATTTTTCTTCAACCATATTCTCTTCCAATGTAGCTAATTGCTACATATTTTTTTCTACGAAAACTGCATTTTGTTTGGTCAATCAACCTCTAAATTGACTAGAGCTTGATTTCTACATAGCATACTGATCTCCTTAATCTTTGTTATGAGGGTTCGATGGGTGAGTGGGACATCCATACGTTTGAGCACAAACTCATAGATCGATTAAGCAATCAATATGAGTAACTGCGAAAATAAATTTATTACGAATCAGTTTCAAACCAGCGGCTTACGGCTTAGTTAATGGAGATTTAGTTATGATGTATATGCGTTAAAATATCATTGTTGGCATGAATTATTCTCTGTAATGCACGATTACTTTTATTTCGTGCACGGTGTGAATATAATCGATTATTTTTTTGTTTGAATAAATAACTATTTAACAATATATAGTTGATGGCTATTTTGGCTTATGGCCTCGTCAGAACTAGTTCAGTACTAAAATGCATTGTTATTTTTTCACCATGTTATAATGGAGTTCTACCAAGTGAATGCCAATTCAATCAATTATAACCAAGTATTCTTATAACTAGTCGTCGCGTTAAAATGAAACTCACAAGCCTGAGTTTCTGAGGTAGCCTGAGGTAAAAGCTAGCCTGAGGTAAAAGGTTTCAAGCCTGAGGTAAAATGAAACTCTCAGGCTTGTCTATCTGACTATGAAAGTACACTTTTGGTGGTACGTTTTCTTAGCTTATCACGCACAGGAAAACCGAATTGAATGTCTGCTTTCACGATAATTTCATTGCTTGTATTGCCACAATAAAATTGACTAAACTAGTAGCAGAAAGAGCAACCTTGGCACTCATTTGGCATGCGAGTTAGCGGTGCGGCGCTTGCAGTGCCACATAGTGATAAAAATCAGTAATTAGCGAGGGCAATTACACGGCCACCACTAACGAGCTGACTAGAATGCGAGCATCGGATTATAAACGCGCTCTGTTCACTCTACCCTCATTTGGTTGCTATTAACTTTCGTAAAGGCGACCCCTTGTGCATGTAATAAGAGGGCGTGGGTCCTATGTAGCTATATGATTAACATTAGCATCAGATGTGAACTTCCAAGCCGTTGACGGCCAGGCTAGCAAAACAATGTTTATTTCGATTAAGTTTGCTTCGAAACGACGATGATACACACTTTGATATTATCATCGACGTATGATTGAAGAAGTTGATATGATGCACGCATAAACATAAACCTTCACGATAAACATGTATGCAGTTATAGCAAAGGTATAATACTATTCAAATTTGAATTTTGTGCTTTTGCATGAGCTCTTTCGCTAACGACCCGGGTATAGCCATTCGGCATCTTTAAGCATTACACTTATACTGTCAGTTAAAATTAATTCATGTACTTGAACAAAATTCAAACGATTCAAATTTGGTATTAAAATTTCATCAAGAACCTTCAGTTGAAATCTCCAATGATATGAATTTTTTTTCACAATAAATGGAATATTTTTTCACCGTATTGTAATGGAGATCTACCAATTAAATTCCAAATCAATCAATCAATGGATTATTATTTGACAATATTTATTTAGATGATGGATATTTCAGTCATTGTGGTGTGTTTATTGTATTAAAGGCTAAAGTTTGTAATAGCAGCGGATATTCTTGAAGGTGTTGTATTTTCAAGATAGGAAGATACTTTTTTATTGGGTTTGCGTGGTCTTCAATCATTCAATCAAAATGTCCATACATTGATTTTACAATTCAAGACAATTAATAGAATAGTGTACAAAAGCACGGGTATGTAATATATTTTAATTTTTTCCACCTGACCAATCCTGAAAGCAGGCGTTAAGAGAGCTATTAGCTATTTTATATTCATATCCTAAGCACTTACGTTTTCGTAACACCATCTGATGAGAAGTGGGGCGACGTGCATTCATATACAATTAAATTGATAGCTTTATTATTCCGCGTATTTTGTAAATATTTTGACTCACTATTAAGTCTAAAAATGCTTCTTAAGAGTCGAAATACGTGTCAATATTTATTACATAATACGTAAAATAAACAATGTCATTAATTTAATTCTGTAGTAAAATGATATTCCACAAAGTTACCACCGAAGCCATCGAAAATTTTTTAATAAAATTTAGCCCTATCGAACCTTACGCTGTCTGTATCCATCACCACATCATATTGTTCTGCACTCTTTTTATAGTTAAACTATGAATTTGAAATAAAACCTCCATTACCCTTACCTTTCGCGTTAAAAAAAAATGAACTAAGAGCTATATAATAGCTAGCCCAAGGGCGGGAAGTTTTTTTTGTTGAAAGACCGTATTTAATAAAATTCAATTAGATGCACTTCAGACTGCTTTATTTGTATATCTTTTCTCTTCGAATTGACATTGAGTGACTTTGTTTGATTCTCTGTCGCTTTATCTTGTACAGTCTGAATTTGAAAAGTGGTAAATTTAAATTTGTTGTAATGTTCATAATTTTGAAGATGAGTTGTATATTGGATTTATTCTTCTTTATGTGAACATTGTGTGAATACTGATATTGCCATCTAAGTGTGATTTTTAATTTGATTTTTTAAATTTTTTTTTTTCAAAATTGAAAAAAATATTTGGCATTACAGCTTACGCCAAAATGCACCAAATATTCTTAATTGTGAAAGTCATACAAGATTAACTCGATGGTAAATAATGTATCAGTTGTGCAAATAATCAACGATAAATATGATATATTTTGATATTGGTATAATGATTATAATGTCGCTACAAATAATGTGTTGGCGGAACAACCACAGTGTCGCCCTCTTACGATGGTGAAAAAATGCATTAATATATGTACAAACAAATCTGTGATAGATCCACAATTGAATGTTATACGTGTAGATTATAATAATTACAAAGATCGCTTCGATTTTATATGCCATAACATGAGAAGTTTTATTTTCTGTCTATGGTTGCCTCCTGATATTATGTGGCACATGCGAAACGGGCACTCGGTTTTCGGGCTATTTTAATTTATATGCTTTAAACAGATATTACAATTAAAGTAAGACAAACTGCTTTCGATAATTTTTCGACTTGAACTGACGCATTTGGCTTAAGCAACTACTTGAAAATTCCTTTTCAAAAATCGAAAAAGGAACTGTTTTGATTAAAACTACTTTGGATTACGTTGAATTTATAATAAATTGCATACTATCCATTAAGGTTAATTCTATTTTTTTTTTAAACGTTAGAAAATGTTTAATTACTGTTGACTGTGAAAGTATGAAGTTTTTAAAATAAAGTACTGTAATTTGAAGCCATAAAAAAGGCTTTCCATTTAGAAGAAATAAGGTTTAAAAAAATATTGAATTAAATTACCAAAAAGTATTCCTGCTACGTAAAAATGGCTATTTTATCTTAACAAAGCACGATGCAAAAATAGTTGCTTAAATTAAGTAAATATAAGTGAATTAGAATTGCTAATTTTTAAAACGACTTATTACGCCCTTGTTTATGTGCGGCATTCGCCCAAGGACGGTTCGTAAATTACAACAATATTAAATGCGAATAAAAAAATAAAGGCAGTATATTGATGGAGTACTATGAAAAAGGTAAAATACATAAATGGTCCGCTTATACACAATTTTGTCTGGTTTTGCAGTATAACTATTCTCGATTTCCAAACATCAATAAACGTCTTTGTTTTCTTTTAATTTGATTTTAAAACTGAACAGATAATTTTCCATGTTCCTAAATATTCACTCCAAATCATTATTATGCCATTTAAATTATTTTAAAATATCACTGTTGAAACTAGAAAAATTTGTAATTCAATTTTAAATAATAAATAGAATATAAATCAATTCGCTTTGCGAATGATGTGAAAATAAAAAAGTCAAATGACATTTCATACCAATTATATAGCCTCATATGAATAGTTACGCAAATATTTACTTGCGTTTGTGGCTTTGAAATTTTGTTTATATTTTCTTACCACAATGTAATTAAATTTAATTATGTTTACTATAAAGAATTGCCCAATTTTGCAGATGAATCAACAACGACATTGAATGCACTATATTTTTGAAACTGTGTTCACTGTCAATACTTGGTGGAATTGCATTATATTTACTAATTATAAATTCTTATCTTACATTAAATTAATAAGGAACATGACTGCTTTCGTTTATCGCGAGCATTGAATATTTTTCCTTCCTCGTCTTTGTTATATCCGTTTCATTAACCTATTTCTAGCTAAATATATTTCTGTATTTGCATACTTTTATTTCTTTTGATTTTTGTGTTACCTTTTTTTGTAAGGATTGATATGGTCTCGTTAATCTATTAACATACAATTTTTCGTTGGACTGGAATTCTCTTCCCGAAAACATTACGGATTACAGACATACATACATACATACGCCGTTTCGGTATTTCTAGTATTGCTACCCGGCTTCGCTCGGACTAAGCGACCAATAATTATTTAATGTTATATCATTCCCAAAGAATTACAGACTCACAGACATACATACATACATACGGCGTTTCGGTATTTCTAGTATTGCTACCCGGCTTTGCTCGGACTAAGCGACCAATAATTATTTAATGTTATATCATTCCCAAAGAATTACAGACCCACAGACATACATACATACATACATACATACGCCGTTTCGGTTTTATATATAAGATTTATTATATTAAATGCACTTATTGTGGTTTTTACATTGATAATAATCATTAATACTTAAATAATTATTGATGTAATATGTAGCTTGTATTGCTAAGAGGTCTTTAACATTTTAACTATAGTCTATTTTGTTTGTATTTTTCTTCAATTTATTTGCTTAGTTGTAATACCAATTGTTTGTTATACATTGTAACTCTTGCTTAAATTTTCTACAAATATCACTGTTTAGCTGCATTTCTTATCAGTTGAAAATGATCGCTATGAGCGAAACCGGTCCTAATCCAAAAAAAATCTATGAGGAATATGTACACAAACAAAATTATTATTGTTTTAATTCAAAGCATTAATTTATAATGTATGGAAATTTTCACGTCACTGGAAGTTTCAGGTCTAGTCAAACCACGCGGAGAAGACAATAAATCAGTAACGGTAGGTTTTAATTACTCTTTTATACGTTCTATTACTACGCCATGAATATATATGAACTAGGTGGCTGGCTGGCTGCTTGCAACTCTGTTCACAGAATGTGAATAAGTACTTTAGGTATAATTGCGAAGAAATATTTGCCCGCATAAAGCACAGCCTGAAACAAAGCTGCGAGGATATATTATATTTTAATGCTGCTCAGAAGAAATGAATCTTGTTAGTGGAATGGTTTATGGCCGTAGAAAAACGGGGAAAGTCGCAAAAAGCATTGCAAGACTGCTAAATGATTCATAAAATTGTTCACAATGGAAGTAATCTGGTATGGAAATAATTTGTGGTGGAAACATGCATCATTTAATCCCGGTTTAAAAGTTAACGAAAAAATAAAAGCACTCGAGAGCGAAGCGCTTGCTTGAAATATCAGTCAGCGTATAATGCTGTATAAATCATTTTTTAAGTTTATTTATGTTTACTTCATCCAAAACTCTTTTCATACCATACGTACCATACGTACCATACGTACCATGATAAATTTAAAATGATTATTGATAACCGTGTCATTCTACCGGTTGTGCCTCTAAATTTGATACGTGTTTCATCTTTTTGAGAAGTCTTTAGACTAACTCTATTGTAAGATTTCTAATTATTTAGGAGGCATTCTTTTTATTGCTTACATATCACTAAGGATTTCGACTGAGGGTGATGGTGGAATTTCAATATCAAATTTGAATTGTTTGAATTTTGTACTTTTTTCATGAGTTTTGTCGCTAACCCGTGTTTCACCTTTCGGCATCTTCGGGCATTTCAAGCACTTGCTATCATTAAATATTATTTCAAATACTTGAAATCAATCAACTCATTAATAATAGGTCGGATAAAACCCTAGATTTATTTGAGATATTCCTATGTTATTATCTGGTCATTATTATTTTCAAAAATCCCCATAATTATAACAAACCCACTTAATTCATTGAAACTTGTGTACATTCAACTTTCGCTTATTTACATTTTAATAGCCATTTAACTTAGTGATCTACTTCTATTTTTGTATATTAACGATACAAAATGTTTACTACGCGTCAGTTCAAGTACACCCGTCCACTTGAAATTCCTCAAGATGCCGAAAGGCGAAACCCGGGTCGTTAGCGACAAAACTCATGGAAAAGTACAAAATTCAAACAATTCCTTACCCATCAATGACAAAAATGAGCGATTCACAAACAGTATAATAACAATGACAGCTTTGACTACAATATTCTAAAATAAAAAAGCAAAATAGTGGCATGCCATCCGTTCTATTTAAAATAATATGTATTCATAAGTGATAATTCTGAATGCTCTTATTAATTTCCAAGAGATCTTAACTGAAAACATTTAACTTTCACTTATTCTTTTTTCGAGATTATGATCGGTTAGTATTACTACTTAATAGCTTATATGATTTTTTACTTTTAACATCAAAATTTGTATATAAAATTAAAAATAGCTTTGATTATTCCACGTTCAGAGAACATCTTTGGACTTACTGACGCAAAGGTTGCTACCATACATGGCCATGCTTAAACACATTAAAAATTAAGGAATATGAGAGATATGAAATTTATGTGAACGAATAAATTGAATGTCAAGAATTTAAATTAACCGAAGTGACGATTATAATGTTTTTCAAATTATAAAACATTAAAAAAGTAATATTTTATCCTCTTTCATTATTTGAAATACCCTCAGAAAGCCTTCACTAAATAAGCCATTTTATATTTAACCACTTATTAAGGTTGTACCTTCTCTCATTCCACTTTCTTCCCCTGTTTATCCACTTACCACCAGAGCCCTTCAGCTTTGCCATCCGATAAAGATCCTTACTTTGTTTTAATATAAGGGCTTCCTCAATAAAGAAACCAGTCTAGTATAAAGTAAAATTTACTACGCTGAAAACAAGAGGATAAATATTAAGACATTTAAAATGTAATTAATTGTGATTTGTCACGAAAATAAATCATTTGAAAGCATTCAGTGGAAATGGAAGATAATTTCAGCAGAACCAAGTGAATTCTAATTTAATGGAATTTTTTAAACGAACATAATGCATTCTATGACCGACATCGTCGTAATTGTATTTTTTTGCGAATGATGGATAGTTGACTATATATATTATTTCTTTCACTTCTAGCGTGCTGTTTTAGAGATATAATTTCAGCAAGCTACTGAATTTGACTGCATATTTGTATACCAATTGAATATATTTGTCTGTGCTATCGCGTGTACTTTTGTGATTCCAAAACTCGATGAATTTTTTTGAAAAAATCCATAAGAATTACTTTAAATTTATTTATTGGTGGAAAGACATTAAACGAAATAGTTAAATACAGTTTAAAAAAACTTCTTTCACATGTTATTTTACAAAGTTTTGGACCGGTTAGGGCTCTCATTGCGAGAAAATCCAACTGATATATCTCTATAATCGATATAATAAATATCATTACTATTCCGATATGACGCTACCGCTTAAACAATGTTTAAATAAATTTTGATTATTCCAATGCGATATACACAATATAATATTAGTCAATCTCAGTGGATAGGTATTATATTGAAAGCAATTCGTTAACTTGATCTGGGTTTGAGAATCAAAAGGCATGAATATCAACTGATCTAATGTTGAAGTCAGTTAAAAGTACTCGCGATAAGCGAAACTGGTCCTGATCCTAGTAAATCTAGTGTGGAATAAGTACAAAAAATGTTATAACACTGTCACGCAAGCTTTATTTTGTGTATTATACTGAAGTGTTACTACAAAAAAGAAATGCTTATAAAAAACAAGACAAAACAAAAGAGTTGCTTTTAAAATTACCTCTGCTATATTCGTGCTGTCATTAAAAATAATGATGTTTCTGAATGAATTTTGAAACAATATAATCTCTTGGAGATATCTAGTCTTATGCGCCTTGTTTTCATATCTCAACGCCATTATACTTCCTTCGAGAGCTTTTATTAGGTATCTTTGTTACTTCTTTATCTTCTTTCTTTTATAAAATACCGGTATTACACCGCTGAGGCTCCATTACGAGAGAGACAATGGAAGCCAAGTAGACACTTAGAGCTACGTCGTAGCCGTATAAAATTTCGTATTGCATCGCGTAGCATTTTATCTATATACACTAAAACGTAACAATATATGATAGATACAATACATTCATGTATTAATCTTTTATATCATTTGAATCAAAGAAAAAACACTGTGACTGGTAGGTATTATAATATATTTAGAAATATGTGTATGATAAAAATACATTTTTAGTACTTTTTCCACATAAAATTTATTAGATCAGGACCGGTTTCGCTCATGGCAAGCATTGTCAACTGACAATGACAATGATCAGTTGACAATGCTTGCCATGAGCGAAACCGGTCACTGGTCCTGATCTTATAAATTTTATGTGGGAAAAGTACTAAGAATGTATTATTATTTTTATTATAATGCCTTTCCACCAAGTATTGACAGTGAACACCTTAAAAGTGAAATATTTGTATATTTAATTCGAAAACAATAATAAAATAAAGTTAACAGCTTCTTCTGAACTACATTATCGACAGAATTTATAGTTTGTTTTTTTTCTTGATAGTTCTACATGACAATTAATTTCATGATCAGAGTGGTTGAGGCCCACTTTCCTACTTTCCAATATCGTCTAATAAAATTCAATCCATTGATATTTTTGTTTGGGGATGTCAGTTGAATTATAAAATTACACCTTACGATTTGCATGTGTTTAGAGTTTTATTTATTTGCAATAATTTTTGGAATATAGATATTACAGTGAGTGACTGCAAAAAATAAAAAAATAATATTATTTTGTTAATATAGTTTTTGAATAATTCACAAATTTTCTCGCAAAAAAAAAAATTCGAATGCCATATGATAACAGGTAACCAAAATATTTATTGTTGAATAATTCATTTTCAATCCGCACGCAACGATCCATCAATTAGAGGAATTTAAATTATTTACAAGATGGATATCATTAAATTAAACGTTATAAATACTTTGAAAATACCAACAGATATGTCAATATCGGCGTTATCTACCATTTTTTTAAAATGAGCGATACAAGTCCAATACCAGTCGAATAAAATGACAATCAATTTTTTATTTGTTGTTATAAATTTGATTTAAAAAGGTTACTTTATCAACTCTGGAATCTATCGATGGTCAACTTGTAAGACGAATATGTACATAACAATCATACCGCTAGAATGTAATACTGTTGGTATTGCTAAAATAGTCTAAATATCGGGATTCCTATTTCGGTAATACTGGTATCCAATCCCTGTTGACACAATCTTATTCTTTTGTTTTTTTTCTGTTGAATATTTGAAATTCGAATCGAACAAGTATATTTATTATGCTCGTATAAAAATGACAACACTTTAATTCATTGAAAACAATTTTAATTTTTGGTTTCATATTTGAAGTACAGATGGCAGTATGTAATATTATAACATTTGCCCTAATGTACGGCGAAGAAGATCCGGGCAATCTAGTTTTAGTTCACCCACCGTTCTTAGTTGCTATGGATCGCGAGTTTTCATAGACACGCCCCTTATAAATAAATTATTTTACAGTTGTTAGATGAAACGTTCACGACAGACTTTTTAGGTTGGTATATAAAATTTTTATGAAAAGATTTAAGAAGGTCTTTTATATATTTTTTACTTTAAGTTTTATAAAGTATTTTAGTCCGAGTTTTTGTAGAATGAAATCTAAAATTATTTGTTCTACCATGTCCGCTCTCAATGTGGAGTATATGAACTCTAAATGGAGCTTACCTAAGCAAAAGTTCTTCTACGAGACCTGATTGTTACTCAGTTGCTCAACCTTTCTTTTTTTTAAATGGGTAGGGATATAAATTATAGGCCTAGGACAGGACTCGTTATTAGATTTAACTAGCTACGTTCATTTTTTAGGATCGGATTGGTGTGGGAGGGAATATTTTGAAAACACAGACATACATTTCCTCGAACAGAAATCAATATTTCGATTGAAAAATGACGCTGCCCGAGCTGAGATTTGAGCCCAAGTGCTTCGGAACTGAAGCAAACATCGTCGACAATTATAAACAAAGTCTAAATGTAATGACTATAATATTCCACTGGTTGTGTAACTATGTGTGACGCGTTTTTCGCCACATTTACAATCGTCTACAGCCTATTTTTTTTTAAATTCTGATTCAAAGCTGAGACGCTGTTTTATGAATTTGAAAAAATCTTATCGAACATATTACTGTAGCCAGGGCATAAAAGCCTCTTTTATGTAGTAAATTATGTTTTCCAGGAAAGTTTGTCAAAAAGACAATCGGTATAATAACTAAGTCATCAAATGTACACCAAGTTGGCCTGGCCGACCTATAGTGATTCTTAACTTTGGATTTTACCATATTTCGCACATTTCCAAGGGATTTGATCAGGATTCTGTTAGACAAACTTCACTTATAACAGACATATTAGTGCTGAAAATATTAAATAATTTTAATCTTCACTGGTATCTGCTCAAACAATCTTATTGCAGTTATACATTGCATGAAACTTTGCCCAGGTATATAATTATTAATTAAAGTGTACTTGAAAATTTATTGTATCCAGATTGCTTGGTTACAAAGTTGGAAAACATGGAAAATATTTTCTTCATTGTTTAATAATTATTATCGTATGATATCTAGATTGCCATAAAATATGCGAAACGTTAACTTTAATATTTATGGTGGATATTATTTGCTTTAGTACAAAGCCTATTTTGAATACGAAAAATAAAGCATTAGTTAAATGGAAAAGTAATAAACATTTTAAATTGTAAATACTAATTCAATAAAGCTGTTCAAATACCCTATCGCCAAAGCTTTATACAATATTCAGTGCCTATGTAAATTCTGTAAGCCTTTACATAAAAGCTTTCGTATATTCAGATCCTCTAGAAAGTTATTCCATGCTATTAAAATAATGTTACGCAATAAGTTGGAAGGCTTTGTTTAGCCACGCCCAGTCAGAAAAGTTTTTTGCTCATTTTGTCAGCTTTTAGAACGGGTGGGCGGGAACTGTAGGCGTTGCTACAGATTTTGGCACCGCCTACTGGAGCTTACAGAGACTCGCCCACTCAAAACACTCTGAAAAGGCTAATGTTTGGCTTACGACAGTTGTAAATTATGGAAAATCTTTAGCTCGAAACTCAAATGAGTGACTGCGTGGGTTATATTAACTATTCATAAATTAGATTTCGCATTATTTGGATATTATCGAATTAAAGTGATATATTATTTTTCTATGTACAAATGTAGCTTTAAAACTGAATAAGAATCCCTTAAAGCGAAAACATACGCAAATTCATTTAAATCAGTGATGCACAAACGCGGCCCGAAATGGATTTTTTTGCGGCCCAAAATAACAAATACTTCATCAACAAATTTTTCATTAAATATGATAAAAAATAGTATTCGATATGTAAACAAATTATGCAGTAGCAACGGTATATCAAAAAATCAATGTTATTTTTATTTATTTAATATGATCATATTCACATGGATATAATTTTTTGACCGAAATTCATTTTTTTAAATGAGTCATATCGTTTGCGATGCAGGTGCAGTCTATTTTTAGATTATTGTTTTCAACACACGGATTTTATTGTTAGTTCTTACGTTTATGAATCGATATTAAAAAATCTCCGCAAATAATGAAAATATATAATATAAATTTATAAAATCGTATACTGATTTATCGATTATCTTGACAGAAAAATACTTTTAATAATAAAATATTGTTCTTCACTTTTACCCTTTGCGGCCCGCGAAATTTTTTAAATGGATAAATTGGCCCTTCTCTCAAAAAGCTTGTGCACCACTGATTTAAATGGAAGATTTGTATTTCTTTAAAAAATTTTGTTGTATAATAAGTAAACTTTTGGAATATCAATGATTCAAAAAATATTTCCTTTCGATGTATTTATAGATCAAAATGATTCTTGTTTTATCGACTGAGCATGTACTTTTTTTTCAAAGTTTATAAAAACTAGGATCTTTAAACTGAATTTAAAAAAAACGTGTGTTTGCATATAATTTTTAATGTCACTTTAAATGATTTGTGAAATGTATTCAATTATTTGTTAATAATAATCTATGGGTAAAAGACTTTGCCAATATCATTTGGTTTATAATAATTCTGACTATAGTTAAATGAGCGAATTTATTTAAACATGCCATATATCTTTCAGTAGAAAATACGGAATGAAAACAAAGCCGTCGAGATTTGTATTATAGTCAAATTGATACTTAATTTTTTTCCTACATGCTTTGTGTAGGAACAATATTTAAAAAAAAAAATTCCATTATGAATATTATACTCGCCTGGAATTTATTGTCTTATCTTCAATTTGTAGCTTGCGCTCTGTAGATTTACTAAGCACAATAAACTTTGAAAATATGAAAACGCAAGGCTTACAGATTGGAAGTTAAAAGGTGAGGGACAGATATTTAGAGTATTTTCAATTTGATAGTTAAGATTTATTTATTCAAATCGAAGACTATCTTACCAATCTTCTCACTTAAATAATATTCCGATATAATTTTCCTTGAACTATGGAAAAGGTAACGCAGAATAATGTAAATAGTCAATCTATCGATTTTTCATGACGTCGGATATGAGTACTTTTGTATGTCATAATAATTTTTATTCTATTAAATGCCTACCTGCTTAACTAAACACAAGTTGCAACAATAAAAACGGTGTGTTTAAGAATGCAATCGCTCAAAGGCGGGTTTAAATTTCTCATAAATTCATCTCACAATTATTTTCAAAATAAGAATAGTCAAGTATTCAGAGTTCAAATATTACGAGGAAACTTTGTAGAGCGTAGATGCTGAACGTAAGTGCATTGTAGACCGTCGTAGAGGCCCGCCATAGTTCCTACATGGAATATTTCAAATTGTTGTCATAACTCAGGTGAAACAAGACGATGAATAATATTGTAAAGCTAGATTTACATACAATGCACTTCACAACTCAAAATGTCAAAATAGTTTTACACCATTACTAAAATAGTTTTTTAAATGAAAATAATATATTAAAAACTATTCAAGACCAATCTAGAATAAAATAAGGAATAATTAACAGTGTAATCACTTACAACCCGTGATTCTCCATTTGGCATGAGTAATTTCTAATGCAAGTTCATTCGTATACTTGAAATGCATGAAGATGCCGAAAGGCGAAACCCGGATCGTTAGTTCCAAAACCAGTGGAAATGTACAAAATTCAAACGAATCATATTTGATATTGATATTTCATCAAGAGCCTTCAATCGAAATCCTATGTGAAGTTATTATCAAACAATAAATATGACACATTTTAAAACTACTTCCATATATCGCATTAATAGAAAAGAACCGGTTTCGCGCATCGCGAGCATTGTCAACTGACGAAGTACAAAAATGTTAAAATAATATCATTTAATCAAGAAGTGACAACACCTTACAAATAATTTTCAATTACATCAATCTGTCTAACGACAAGGAAAGGCTTCAGATTCTACTAGACCCAGTAATCTTTTCGAGAAAAAACTTGTTCAATTGTATAGTAAATGTAAATATAATAGTATTTTCTTACTAAGTCAAAGATACATAGTATGGCGTTTTTGATTAACTCGAAAACTATGTACCGTATAATTGAAAAGTTTACTAAAAATATAAAACTTCATACTCAGACTAAACGTTCAATAGAATAAAAAGAAACGAGTCCAAAATATCTTTTAAAAGCATTTTTTTATTACCCGTGTATTCCAAGCATTACATTAGAGAATAGATTTAACTCTTCAAAGATGAATGCATTAAGCGTGGCATATTTGAAGACTTGAATTCAGAGCACGCTTATCGTTTGACAGACTACATACATCGCATATCGCACATAGCTAAACAAATTATAAAACCACACAATTTTACCTATGTGATGCACTTGCAAGATAACAATACGCAATACCTGACAAATTACAAGTGAGGACTGCGCACGCGATCTATTGAGGCTTTCCACAATTGACATAACTGACCATTGAAGAATGAAATATAATATTGGTTTTCAGAAAATTATCATAATTTGTAATTATTGAAATTGACTTAAATAATTTTTGACCCATGATTTCTGCCTCGTTTCTGCACAGAGCTGAACAGAACGGAGAAGGAAATAAATCTTATACAAAGATTTTTAAATTAAGACACTACAATTGTTCAACTCATAACGCAGTAGTAAAAATCGCTGAATAATATATTAATTACTTTTGGAACAAATTTAAGCAATTAACGCTAAGTTAAGTACCAAAATTAAGTACCAAGTACCCATTGCAGATACCTTCATATTATGAAGTAAACCCCTACGACATTTTTTACTTCAGTCATGTTTTGAATTTAATTGTATTTTAGAATGAGCGTATAGAATAAATAAATTAAAATTATTTGTTCCCTAAATTACGATGTATGCATGGTTCGTTCACAATTATCAACGTAGTGAGCATTCATTAGAAGCATAGCATTTCTTTAACATTTAATACGCGCTTTGTAACTGGAAGGCCAGGCATGTGCCACTCGTGACAAAGGGTAGTTAGGAAGGGGGTACACACTCAATAGACATACTACTTTATAATTCTACAAACGAAGGACGATCGACAGTGAGAATCTTCACGAACCCATACCTATGAAAAGCATAATATGCTTATATATTTGGGTGAACAATTTGGTTGTCCCACCACCCTTCCGTTATGTGTGTGCAGTCATTTTTCACAGCCGCCTTCCATAACACAATACGATCAAGAAAAGAAACGAATTTACTCCTCACTTACTTGGCCTAAGACAGAGCTACACGGGACTGATATTTTAACCATGCACTAAAGTGGTTAAAGAGAAGAAAAATAGAAAGGAAAAAAAGAGAATGTGACTTTCTCAGCCACTTTGTTAAAGTGATATTAAGTATCCTATGTATCCGTATACTGAGAATCCGTGGAGCTTAATCTGAAGAAGAATCAAGAGTATCCCATTCCCCATATGATGTTGCGAATTTTTCGAATGCCTCAAAATTGGCCTTGATTCAGATCAAGTCAGCTTATTGGGCCCGTATGAGGACGAACTATGCTTGTTGAAACTGTTCAAGATAGGCAAAGCTCGCCATGAGCATTCCGTAAAAGTGCGGGATAGTGCATAAAAGATAAAATAGTCGACAGACGATTCCAACATTCACTTTTAACTAATTAAATGGCTGCTGTAAATTGTTGGCATAAAATGGCAATCCCACAACGAAAGCTAATTTGAATCATTTTATTGTGTTAGTAATTTTTATCACCAATTATTTATCGATACTTGGGCAACACTTAGTTGGACCAATTGGCTAGGTGAAATTTTAATTGACAATATGCGATGATTATACTGTAGGAAACGCCATTTATATTTTTAATTAAGTTAACCTTTGTTATAAAGAGATGTTTGACATTTTGTAAAAAGATAAATAGTACATTTTTATTCGTCACTTTTAAGGTGTTCAAAACTGTCAAAACTTGGTGGAATTTCATTACATATAATAAAAATAGTAATACGGTTTCATTTCAACCGGTTTCGCTCATAGTGAAACCGGTCCTGATCTAATAAATTAAATGTGCCATAAGTACTAAAATTGTATTATTATTTCTATATCATTTTTATTCGTCGGTTTTCACCGATAACCGATCATTTGACATGTAATGGCACTTCAAAAAAACCAATTTATTTTCTTGTGTTAGTCATGAATTATTTTTGAGCATAATGTATTATACATTGCTATATGTACGGATATTTTTTTATATCATGTGTCCGAGGTATTCAATTTTCGTATTGTATGTAATCCCCCTTTTGTGAATTGATGTTTAGCTTACTTCAACTAGAGAATATGATATGGGGGCGACACAAGACTTCAAAGGGTTAATTCTGTCACTTGAAATGTAACCTAAGCGAAATGTGAACACCCTGTGTACATGCTTACATTAGAATGCCCGCAGCAAAAATATTAATTTAATTTATAATCAAGCTTGTAAGGTATGTTTTATAAAAGGATTTTTTGAATTGAATTGACAACTGAATTATTCAGAAAAAATATTTTGAAAGTGAATGTATTAAAAAAATTAATTCCAACCTCGACTAAATTAAACTGCTTATACATCGAAATAAGTCGTTCGTTGCAGTGAATAAATTACCGGAAATCCATTAAACTCTTCCATCAATTTCATATTGTTTTTTGATAATTTTAGGCTGAATGATAAAAAATCCAAAATTAATTGAATTTGCATCTAATTGGCAGAAGCCATTATAACACGATGAAACAATTGCAATATATTTTAATTCTGACGAGGGCGTTTTCTGAAATAGCTTCCAACTATAGATTATATATTTTTTTAAGAACATTGCTATTTTTTTAACGTGTTGATATTTGAATTTGACATTGTCTTCATAACGCTTAATCAATTTTCGTATTTTTTGAAAATATTTGAGAACCATATTCATTGCTTAGATCCTAACTTTTGAAATAAATTTATGCATGTGAATATCTTATATGATTTAAATTGAGGACAAAATTTCCACTTAAGCAATTGGATATTCCAAAATATTCGATTGTTAAAAAAATATATATTGTTTCCTTTAGGCACGTGGGTATTTCCAACTGAATACCAAGTGAAAAAATTATCAAAAGTCCTATTCGCTGAGCAAAAACGGTATAAATATTATAAATAAATTTAAAATAAAAGTTATGGTCTTAAAACCAGCAGCCGCCATTTCTTTCGCGTTTATTTGTTTTTCTTCTTCGGAAAGTGAAATAAAACAACTTATTTGCAACAACGGATATCTATATTAGTTTTATTTAAATTGAGTATTTTATTAAAACAAGGCAATGAAAATGAAATGAAATATTTTACAGGTCCGACAAAGAATGCTTGGCTGTGTGATCGGATGCATTTTATGTATGGCTTAACCATTAGTCCAATCGCAATCTTATATAGTATTTTTTTGTAGAAAACTCCATAAGCAATCCATATACTTGACATTAGGAGTGAATTTTCTATAAAATGATGAATACGTTATTTTATTATCCGTTAATTTAAAAGATTCCGTATGCAGGAATTACATTTTTGTCATAACGCGAAACATTTTATACCTTGTAAATGCTCCGATATAAGTTTATTAAGCATCGTCTGATTCGTGTGCCGATTAATATCATGTTCGTTGAAGTTATTGTTTCCGTTTTATGTTCAGCGTCTGAATGGATTGTAACATATTAAAGCTAGCCGCGTCTGCACTTGATCCCCAGCCAACTCTCACTTCATAACTTTCGAACACTATAAACCGAAGCCAAAGTTTTGAGGCGATGTTAGCTTTTGGCTGTTGGACGAAGTAAGATTATATTTCCCACATCAGTACCAGCTATGTCAGATACAAGATACAGAATTTAACAAACTTTGGAAAGGTACACATCACAGGCCGGCATGTTTTAGGTGGCTTACCTGTAAATTTGAAATTTGATAATAATAATTTGGTGGCGATGGTCGTGTAAAATGAAAGACCTGTGTCCCGGTGAGATATTATTGCTTTATCACAACGAGTAGTCTTAATATTTGGCTAGAGAAACTATTTAAACAACGTGAAATGTTTATATTGTTCATCACGATGATCGCACCTAATTGGTTACCAGACATACGCGCACTTGACAACTTATAACGCAAAACGAAGATAGATACATAGATGCTTACATATCTTGTCAAAATAATAAAATATATACATATATCTTTTATTAGATCAGGACTGGTTTCGCTCATGGCAAACATTGTCAACTGATGAGTTGACAATGCTGTGACAATGAGTTGACAACTGATCAGTTGACAATGCTCGTCATGAGCGCAACCGGTCCTGATCTAATAAATTTGATGTGGAAAAGTACTAAAAATGTATTATTATTTTTATTTTAATGCCTTTCCACCAGGTATTGACAGTGAACACCTTAAAAGTAATATATCTCTTATTTTTTGCCACGATAAGTGATGGAACCGGTTAATCCAAGTGAACAATTTGTTATGTGTTTATATAAACATACATACGTACTTACCTTGTCTTTAACATATTTAAAAATTATTCCCATGGCAATATTCGAGTATATTTTTACACAGTTAATAAAAACTAAATAGGAATGACAAACCAATGAGTCGCTAACTTTTTATTGATTCCCATGAAAAATGAAAACTGAAGAACATATGCTCAACCACTACAGCTATTTCTGGGATAAATTTGTTTTCAAAATAATATTACTTTTGACAAATAAAAATGACTAAAAGTGTACTAAATAAATGGAAACATGACCCAGCAATACAAATTTGTAATAGAATTAATTTAATTATCACTAAATATCATTCTAAAAATGCCATTATTAGGCACAGAAAATCCTCATTTTCACCGGTCAAATAATGTAAAAAGTAATATAAAATTTTAAATAACTTGGATATTCCACGTGTCACAGTTAGTAGCACAAAACGTGGAATAATCAAAGTTATTTTAAATTTTATATTAAAATGAACTTCCACAAAGCTACCGCCGAAACCATCGAAATAAATTGTAAAAAGTAATTTATGAGGCAAAAGTGATTCAATGTGAACACATAATCACTAAAAGTTAAAAAAAATCTGCGAAGAAATCTTATAAAATAAACAAATCTCACAATATTATAATAAAAAAATAAAAGTTTTAAGCAGAAAGAATTTTTCTTCTTTTAACAATTTCTACAATACAAAAGACTTCTACAATCATCATCGCGAAAGATAATATCAAAAGAGTTAAAGATTAACATTTATTTCTCAAAGGGTTGTTTATATTTTGAAATTCTTTTAAAGAAAACTTCGAAATTACTTTTTATTTAATTTATTTAGATGAAGTACTGGTGTATAAGCATTAACTTTACATTACTAACATTAAGAATGAAAACTTACTGAGAGAATTTTTTATTTGAAGATAAGCCACTACTAATTATTAAAATTAAAATTTTTACAACATTTCAATGCGTGATAAAAAGACACGCAATTTTCCAGTAACTTGTGAAGATGTATTAGATTTAAATCTAAAATATAAAAAGAATATTTTTTTTCATATCAACAAAATATATAATACAATAATAATTACTTTATGCCAGAAACACTTGCGCGGAACAAATTAAACAACCTCGTAAAATAATATAAGTAGAAAAGTACCAATTCCAAATGTTTGAATTAGCCCAGCAAACCGTGTATGATTTATTTGGACAGGATAATCTTCCTGTCCAGCCAAAGGACTCCCACTTGCTGCGAAGTAAATCCCTGATTCAATTCTGTATTACTAGATATCCTACAGGCACATAAAATAATTAGCTCTGCGAGAATTCGCACACCCACATTTGCTGAATATTATCTACATTCTACTGTGTGAAGTATATATAATACAATATCTATTTATTCAGGCTAATTTCGTTGTTCGAAGACTGCGTATTATTTGAGAATATAAATTATAAAGATTACCCTCCGTCATTTTAAAAAGAAATTTTAATATTGAAATATAGAAACTCGGGTCTTCAACGAAAATGCTCATGGAAAAGTACGAAATTCAATCGATTCAAATTCAATATTAAAATTCCATCAATAACCTACAGGCGAAAACCTCAATTAATGCTTAAATATGATTTGATTCAATATTTACTCATTATTTTAAATGATAGGTAATCATAATCAAACTGAAACTTAATTGGGGTTAAACACGATTATAAATTGAGCAATTTAGTAAATAAGATATTTTTATTTTTAATCGCACAAATTTGTCAAATATGTCCGTTTTTATTGTATAACGTGTTGTTAATTCATTAATTAACTTATTTCTTTGGAAAGAGTCAAAAACATGATGAATTTAACACAAAAGGTTCTCGTTTTATCTACGTTTTATTTTCAGGATAACATAGTGGGCGAGTGTGTGATATGAAAGCATCGTAGACATCCATTTTTTTGTATAAAAAGTCTCCAAACCTTTTCAGTTCAAGCGATCAATGAAGTATAATTTATTTACCAAATGAAATTATGTGATGATATTGATCACATTATTTGTAATATCTGCAGATTAAACCATTACACTTCAGTGTCCAAGAGACAATGGCCCCGTGTGAGGAATTATCTCGTTTCGATTGTACAAATATGGCGGTGACTAAGTAAGGGAGTGTGGACCATTATATAGCTAACAAAATGATGCGTGATCGATTATTGAATGCATTGATATTATAATTTATTGTCTTTCTTTACAAAGCAAATGACAATTAAACTGTCAAAGACGTTAAATGTATTAGAAAATTTATAAATACTCATGACGAAAAGTAATATACAGATCGAAAAATAAAGAGAAAAAAAAAACCATGCGCAATTTAAGCTTCGCAGAAGATCGGTTTTAGATTTATCGAAGATTGACTAACAAGATTGATTAACAAGATTTACAATATGTAAATAATCAATGAAAAAATAGACTTGAGCCTTTAAGGTCCGTTACTGAAGCCAAAGACGTTGACCACTGCAAAACGGACCCGGCATATCGCGATGAACACCCCTTTCTTCACGAAATTATTGATTATAAAATTCGACAGTTTTGATTCTGATACTTATTATGGCAAATTATCGTTTGCCCATATAAAATATTGCGGAAATATCTACAGCATTAAGCTGCTACAATAATAAGTTTTATTTTTCTTTGTTTGTGTTGAAAATACCATTTATATACGGTTGTACGTAATGAATATGTCAGCCAGCTTCTGAAATTTAATTAATCGGTCACTCTATGCTGTCAAATCATCATATGAAGAAGAGCTGTAGAAATTATTACTATTGAAGTTAGAGACCCATATGAGAGCGAGGACAAGTCGAGCGGTGTGATAGGGGCGTCGAATAAATACCACTACGGGAAGCGACGGACTACTGTTTAATCCTGTACACCACACGCATTCGCTGACCTTATTTATAATTTTATTTCATTCAATCTACATATGTATTCTTACATTAGTTACATTTTGGTAATAAGTGTTTTCGTTGGTGAAAAACCATACGAAGCGAATCGGACGTATTTGTGGCACTAAAAAGTTAAAAGGTACTTACTACTTAAACTCGAATTTATTTTCTTATTCTCATATAAGGATACGTTTTTAGCAATAATTTACGTCGGAAATAGTATGCTTAACACAATGTGTGGGGATTGCACAAAATTGTACCAAACTAATTAAAAAGGCCTGCAAACAAAGTGTTTATACATCTTACAATTATTGTTGAATTTTGGTTTTGTTTGAAAAAATCATGAACGATTAATTTCACTATGTCCGATTCGAATATGAATTAAATTGAATCTGAATAGTAGTAGTAGTAATCTGTAGTAATCTGGATAGTAGTAATGCAGTTGAGAAGGTGAGCAAATAAAAGTGAGGATATGATAAAGGCAGTAGTTACTTAATTACTATATCTACGAACTCTTCGATCAATTTTCATGTGATAAAGGATTTTCATGATATTTTATTTTTGGTAAGCGTGGGACATTATTTTAAATTTTAAATAGTTGGTTTTATTGAAAAAAATCAAGAATCTGGTAAACATCGATTATTGCAATATCAATCGCTACCGGCTGAACTTAGTGTAATTAAATTTTCGACAGACTGTTGCTCATTGAAAATTTCATGATAAAATTTATTGAAAGAATATTTCAAACACGATATGAAATTGCCTATATGAACAAGTCATAAATAGAATCGGTAGCTTATTACTGCATCGGGTGTACGGGAGAAGGCACGTGGGTTTAAAATTTAACCCTTATAGGCATCCGTTAGAAATTAACTGGTGAAATTAGGTTCGCCACCCTGCCATTGCAATCAGTGGCGATGTGTGGGAACGCTGTCATTAATTAAACGTGATAAATATCCTCTTCGAAATTAATCATTAGCTATCGATTTATTTGCCATTAACGCAAAACAACTTGATAGCTCTATCGGGTAAAAACAAAGCAATATTTTTAAATCTATATTGAAAATTCTCGTTCAAGTGTTTTCGGAAAAATAACATCGACATCAAACACAAAATTATTTGTTTATCGGGTATTTAAAAGTAAGCTGACATAATTGAGTAATTTAGATAGATCTGTCGTTAATATGTATCAATTAAGTTTCAATCAAATTCAGTGTTATAGATGAGGCATATAAATATAATGGTTTTTCATAGCAGCATTCCAAATAAATTCATCAATATATTTCACATTCTGTTACGGCTTGTTTCTTTTTATGACTGTCTGATATAAATAAATCGAATATTTTTACAATTTTTAAAAAAATATTTAAAAACTTTTTTATTATATTAAATTATTGTAGTTCAAGAGCTGTCAGTTTAGCATATATCGCGGATTACCCACCATAAGGTTTAAAAATAACTTGTGTGCCCGAATAAAGTGAGTTTTTTTTTTAAATTAAATTAACTACAAAGATGAGTTGAATACATATTACCTATATAATATATATATGCGTCTACTGTAATCCACTGACATGTCGTAATGTATCCAATACCTGTCTGGTGAGCTTGGTAAGAGTCACGGGTCACATTTGCTTTCTTGTAGTCGGTGGAGCAATCACTTTTTCTGCACATAATTTTAGCAACATGTGTAATAAATACAATAAAGAAAATATTGATAATCTTGATCCGAATAAACAGGTCGTTTTATATTCTGACGTTAACAGTATGTAACTTACAATTGATTATGACAAGCTATTTTTTTTTTGTTTTGAGTGATTTCTTGATATAAAACATCTGAATTGATTTTTTTAATCAAAAGATATTCAAGGCCGAAATCGCTTGCCGCCTTTCCGTCCTCCTATGATATGTCTTTTTGGCAAGTAGCCAGCTTCAGTACTGTTGGATTATGTAAGGCAGTCTCGGTCGCTCTGTGAGTACTGACTGCTACTGTGAGATAACCAAATACCGACTCAATTAGTCTCCAAGTGGAAACCGTAGCAAGCAAACTTCGCCCACTATTGAATGAAAGCTCTATCTGAACCGTATAGAGCTTATGCCTTAGAAGATTTTTTCACTAGATTATTTTTAATTGTAAAAATAAAGGCGCGATCCATTTAACGATTTTTTTTAAATAACTTGAAATAAAGAGTTAAAGCTTTGTTCTTGCTAACATATGGGTCGTATTAAGGTATATATAAAATTAAGAGTTTATTTTTATTAGAATGCAATCACAAAGATTTGTAATTTTACACACAATTAAGAGTTGTAAAGAAAATTAAATATTGATTTATTAAGCAACTGGTCTGTTAAACAATCTTTATGTTCAACCTGAAAGAACAATGGAAAGAGCTTAGAAATTTCATAAAATATATAGGTTAAAGATCAAAAACTTTTGACCAATTCGTTGCTTGCATTAACTATAAAAATACGACATTGATATCTAACAAACCATTTTTTATGAAAATGCTTCTCAAATATTTATATTTCCATTGTGACTTCTCCTGAACGAGCGATTTAAGTCTGGTGATATTTATCTTAATATTTTCGTTCACATCCATTTTATGATATTGTATAATACTTAAATGTTATGGTTTTGGTTGCCAGGCAGGGTGTTTTCTACTCTGCTTCGGGTTTCATGAGAATTCCAAGAAAAACTCAAGTCAAACTTTTATTCCGGGTATAAATAATTACAATATTTTACGTCATATAACTCAATATTTTTGGTAGACTTACTTTTGAATAATAGAAAAAAAATTAAAAGACGTAGATACTCTTAATTTCGGTGGCTTATGAAGTATTTGTTATGCAGTCAATTTTTTCAGATCAGGTCATTCACTTTTACGAACATGCTAAAACAAAAAAAAATGCATTATAAATTTAGAAAGATACTGATAGATACATGTTGTTTTGCCGAATGTACTGCTATTATTTATACAAAAACTCACGAAAACAGGCAAAAATCTGCCTAAGACTGAATGTCTACAAGAAACGTCGTGTTGTAATGATAACCACGTGTTTCCGCTGATGAATCGCTCACGAAGAACACCACTGACTAGTCGCAGTATCGTGAATTAGTTACTCGCAACCATTATGCCACGCATTAAGAAAGTTAAAACATTGGCTGACAGAGTAAACATAGTTCAAGGAGTCAAAATAAATTCAGAAGGAAAGCATGCTGAGATAAAAAAAAAGCTAGCAAATCCAAGTCTCAACGCGATTGTTGCCAACAAGAATGCATTCTGCGAGTCGTTAATATAATAAAAAAACATTTAGTCCAGTAAGAAGTATATTTTTATCGGACTTGAGAAAATTCACTATGAA
The DNA here is from genome assembly GCA_028554975.1 of Himalopsyche kuldschensis. NCBI lineage: Eukaryota > Metazoa > Arthropoda > Insecta > Trichoptera > Rhyacophilidae > Himalopsyche > Himalopsyche kuldschensis. Next base: position 218,842 of record JAHFWI010000100.1, read on the forward strand.
AACATCATGATTGATTTTGAGACTTTCCCACGTTTATCGTTTATTTAGGGTCCCTTAAAAACGATAAATCGGAGTTCTACCGTAGTGTGATTCGCAAGTTCCATGCGCGGCCACAGGTGTCGTTAGAGTTTGCACACACAGTCACGTGACAGGGTACTACAATATCACACTTTACGCGGCCCTTGATGCTTTTCATGTTTATGTGAAACCGTGTCGCTGAATTGTCAGCATTTACCATAAATAACGAGATTTAAATACATAAACCATCGCCGCAGTGTCGGGAACGATGCATACTTATCTGTTTATATAAAACATTGTGTACCGAAAAATAAAGAACGATACAAATGTTTATCGGTTTTTATATTACCCTTTTATATCTCTACTTTACAAAGCGTTTATAGTGTCTATGAAATTCTTCTAACATTATCTATGTATAATAAATTATCGACTATTCGTACAAGTACAATTTACACAATAAATATATACATATGTTTTATATAAAACGAATAATTTTTCAACCCCAATACAATTTTGACTACTAATGGAAAACGCAATTTGATAAAAAGAACTCCCTGCTCAAATTCCGTGGTTAGCGTGGGGCGAAGGAATCACTAGAAAAAGTTGATCGCTTTCGTTACACATTTCGAACGTTTTAGGAACGATTGGGTAGATATAAATATAACAGGTGTCGATGCCTGGGAATAAAAGTACATTAATCGAACCAAACATCAATTTGTAAATTTTCCTAAATGAATTGGACGAATGCTTCCATAACTCAGGTCAAGTCTACTGGTGCACTGGAAATGCCTGAAGATGCCAAAAGGCGAAACCCAGGTGGTTAGCGACAAAACTCACACAAAAGTTAAAAAATCTATCGATTCAAATTAGAAATTGAAATACCATCAAAGCACCTTCAGTCGAAATCCCTGACAGTGATATCCACGTCCTGGGGACATATTATATATAGCTATAAATGTGCCGTTATTCGTTTGGAGGCAGTACCGAACCACTTATTATTTATTTTTTCGATTGTCCATAAAATTATTCAATAAAAAATGAGCTATTAATTTTATTCGTAATAATTTTAAAAAAAGACGACATCGGTTTGATGCTTCACCGGAAATAATATGTTCGCATGATTTGAATGGCTGTATGAAAATTTATAATTTGAATATAAGTTAGGCGGGAGAAGAAGGCGGGAAAAGCGAATGATGGAGTAATATTTAAGTGAAAACACATTTGGGATTCAAAGAGGATGTTGTACGACCATCTGTCGCCGAGCACTGGGACCAGATGGGGATGGTCAGTTTGATAACAGAGGCGGCTCGTCATATAAAAATAATCATTTTCAAAACAACTTAATTTTGTATAAGGATGACATCGTTAAAGTTAATTAAATATCACAGGATCATAATTAAATAAGAATTTTTTAACGTTAGATTGTATTCTTGTGTTCGAGTTGTTTCAGTCTTTTCTTTTACTTTAGCGTTAGTTTTCAGATAGAGATATTCTGCATTAAAATAAGTTTAAGTGTAAATTTTCCCTTATAAATCGTTGATAGTTTTACTATATAATAATGAAATTGTACCATATGAATATCAATTCAATGAACCAAATTTTTCGTGTGCAGTTTCATGCCCACTTTGATATACTTTTGTTTTCTTTCGTTTATATATTCAGTATTCAGTTTATGCAGTATACGTTCAATTGCCTAAAACTCGAGCTTTTTTGATAAAGTTAACACATTGAATAGGCTCGCTCCTCTTTTTAAAATATCTGCGTTTTCAGTTCATAAAACTACATTTGATTTTTAATTAAAATTTCTGATTAGTGCCAAGGCTAAATAAATACAGACGCATTCGCATTAGAAGAAAATGCAGTTTTTTTCAACTCAAGAAGGCAGCCGCAAATCGATACCCATATCCCAAACTGGTTTAACTCCGATAACAACTTTATGTTGGAGACAATAATTTGGATGGAGAACAATATTTTCAAACATGCGTCTGTGAAACGTGTATCGATACTTTAATATATTGAACACTTTTCCAAAATGATTGCTCATCGTGTGATATTTTCTGTATATTTTATTTAAGCATAAAACATTCTTTTAGAATGACGGTATTTCAATGATTGATAAACATAAGAAATTTTGTATAGCGTGCTTATCTTGATATAAAATTAACATAAAATTCTAGCTCTAAAATAAATAGTTCTCATTAGCAGTAATAAGTTACGGTTGAATATTTTTCTGGCCGGCCCTGATTTTTGATAAAATGCGCATGGACGAAGTTGAAAATTATTATTTGAAACACATCAGGCGTGATAATATAAACGTTTGTGTAAAATGATTCCTACGTTTCTGATTTAAACAGACTCTTTTGCATATTTATGCAAATAGCTCTAACCTAAAATAACCACATTATAGTACAGCGATAGATTTGTTTTCTTTCGTTTAAATATATTCAGTATTCATGTAAAGTTATAGAATGAAATAAATTATTACTTTTCACTTAAATAACTACAATAATTTTGTGAAAAAATGTCAAAAGCATTCTATTAATTTAGAATCAAAAATCAGTACAAACAGTCTACTTAAAAATACGATTAATTCTCTTAATATATTTTGATTTTATTTCTCAATTTTTTTTTTATGCCACGATCTATTTTTAATTTTCGAGAATTGGGGATGAACTATCCACGAAGATGTTTTTAAACGTTAAGTTTTATATATTTTAATAAAAAAAGAAAAAGTGCTACAGATAAAATAAATAAGCCAATGAGCCATAATCCTAAGCAACTAACTGTTAGGAATATTAGGTATTATCAAATAACCAACATCCATGATAGTTTGATTAATCGTATAGCTTTCGTGTCCTTATATTATTATATTCTACCAATACGACGTTTAGGATCATGTGTGTTTTTTCGTTAGCTTTACGGCAGACTTTTCTTCAGTTCATTTGCTTTATAAATACTAATGGTTTTGCTTTATTTCATTACAAATTATTATCATTTGTCTCGCAGCAAAATGAAGTTTGAGTAAATATACATTTTTTCTAATGACATATTCAATACTGCGATACTAGTGTTTTATGAAACTATATTGATAATATATGCATCTAACGTTTGTTTTATTTGTATTATATCTGGCCATTGAAATAATTTGATTGATAAAATAATAGCATTATTTAAATCAAAAATCAACACAATAATATGTAGCGTAATTGGCAGAATATTAAGTTGGCTATTCACATAAATTTTAAACGCTCTCTTAATTTGTAACTGTATACAATGCAAAATTTGGAATAATTACGCACGGAGGCTGGCCACCCCATCGAATACCCACCCCCTACCCCGGTCACCGCAACAACAGTATCGTATTAAACGTCATTAAATCAATATCGAATGCGAACTGTTTGCATGAACAATGCTTGCACACCGATTAATTAACGGAGAGCCGAGCCATTAATTGATGTTAATACAGATGAGCAGGTAAATCAGTACGGGTGCATTCCAGAGCTTGGATATAAATTTCGATAGCTAATATGAAAAGTGGTTCAAAACAATGTAAAGCATTAAAAGCTTGTTACGAAAATTTTGAAGTGGTCGATTTATTGTAAGTGTAATTAAGGACTTCGACTGAGGGTGGTCGATGGAATTTCAATATCAAATTTGAATTGTTTGAATTTTGTACTTTTCATGAGTTTTGTCGCTATCGACCCGGGTTTCGCCTTTCGGCATCTTCATGCATTTCAAGTGCACGGATTTACTTGAACTGACGCGCAGTAAGCTAGATTTACAATGTACTTCACAACGAAAATGTCAAAGCATTTTAGTGTGTATTCTATTAGTAAGCAATTATTGTTGAAATATACATATAATATATTATATTCGGAAGAGCAAATTTTACAGGTAAGTCATTGCTTGTCTTATAATTGTCTTCACTTACGAGTATTTGCATTAGTAATCTCAATAAATATTAATGTTGAGTCACTTAAGAGTATGCAGCAACCAATAAATTTCTTGAAAACATTTCTAGGAGAAAAAAACCGTTAATCTTATATATAAAACCAAAACGGCGTATGTATGTCTGTGGGTTTGTAATTCCCTTTTGCATTGTTGGTCATTAAGTTACCATAAAAAAGAATATGAAAGAAAATATGTTTGAATTTTTATCGGCGAAGACATTTCGTCAAAATGTAATAAATTAGTCTTCTACTGAACGTTTTCCGGCTTTTATTATTAATAATAATGTTTATTATTTACGTGAAGGTATTATTTGACATTTCTTTTACAGCAAATTAGATTTTTTCCTTGAATTTGGACATTTTAATGGGCGAGAATGGGGCTGTCATCAAATTAAATAAAGTTTGTGATTTTATTTTAACTCATTTTTGGATGTTAGATTTTGTGATATAACATTAAATAATTATTGGTCGCTTAGTCCGAGGGAAGCCGGGTAGCTATACTAGTATGCCATAAAACCAGCACAGTGAAGATCAAAAGTTTTTCCATACTATTTAATAGGTATAATTATGTTTGCAGATATATTTTTAACCAAACAATGTACAAAAAATGATACTTGTACCATGGCTGTACCGTGGTTTTTTCAATATTTTATGAAATGTGAAATACTGAAGATTATATTATATATACTAATTTTAAAATATTTTGGGATTAGATTTTTTTGCACGTATTGAAATTTTCCATTCATTTCCATTCTGTGAAGTGTAGTTAATAAATGTTCCCACGTAATTTTGCTTATACTGATACAACGTATATTCAATCATTCTCTTTGATGATCACAACATATTTGTCTTGATCTATCTGTCTGATTATCTAACAGTGTATGTCTGTGTGAGCGAGATCCAATATTGACAGGTGGCATAAAAATTCAGTTCAGTAAATTTGAAAAATTGGAATAGAGTAGGCGGCCGTTATAAAATTATATTTTGTAATCTTGAAATTTCTCGTTACATCTGGTGAAATAAATTTAGACGTATCAGTATCGACGGCAAAAGCGGCGCCATTTGTTTTTCAAAATAATTAAAATCTTCCCCTTGACGCTTTACCAAATTACACGGGGTGAGATTTGTGCTATTTAATGCAAGCACAGTGAGCTATTATAGCTTGAATATATTAAACGGTTTCGTAGATTACTTTCTTCATATAAGACGTATTTTTTGGAAATGTTTTCGTACTAATATGGTAAAATATTATGATATATTCAAACTATTAGGAGAGAAGAATCTTTTCAAATTTGTGGATACATATATGTATGAGAATTATCGGCAAGTTTTTTATATTTATTGTAGATATTTTAATGCATAGCTTATATGTTTGACGTCATATCGTTAATTTTGAGAAAAAAAAGAATGCTTTAAGTTGTTCTTCACTCCTTTAAATCTTACCTCCGTTTTTTAATGTAATTTGATTTTTAATTGCATAATTTTTGTCATGAGAAATGTTTTTATTTGAAAAAAACTTAATAATTAAATTGAGGATTCTGGCAGAAGCTTGATGGAAGTTGAATCGTTTGAATTCTGTACACATAATCACGAATGAACTTGAACTGTGCACCTGAGATCCTCGATGATGCCAAAAGCCGAAACCCGGGGCTTTAGTGTCAAAACTCATAGAAAAGTACAAAATTCAAATGATTCATTTTTATAAATTAATTTCAATGAAATGTCAAAACGTTTTTTTTGTATGTATCCTTCTTTTGTTCATTCATTCATTAGCGGAAGAGCGATTAACATGAAAACGTGTACATGAGAATACAAACAAATAAATGCAGAATTCATCGGAACTTGACTAATATTTTTTGGAACGAAAAGAATATTTTTACTGCTTTCATATTGTTTCTGTCCGCTTAAGTTGAAATGTGCTAATGTTTTATATTGGTTTTACATCAATTCTATCAAAAAAATTCAATATGTTTTTTTGGAAAAAAGTTTCGTGCTTACCTTGCCGTCGCTCATCTATAGTTTATCAAGTTACATTCTAACACAAACAAATAACCCTTTATCGGTTCTGCCATCCTTATGCCAATTATGCAACTCATGTATGTTTGCTCACAAGCACATGGAACAATATAGACACACATTTGTGAACACAATACATACAACAATGTGCGTGTTGGGGATAATAATTATTAGTCTTACGGTGCACCAAACAATTTATTAAAGTAATCTCTTACAAGCTGCAGTAAATCTGGTGAATATATAACTGTCTATACTGAATATCATTTATATTGTGATATCATACCTAGGGCTTGCACAACCGTAGTAATATGCCAATTACCTGTATCACAAAAAAAATATTATTAAAAAAATCAGCAGCCATTTGGAATGTCATCCTGAATTAATATTTGCTAAAATATATGTATTTCAAAAAATAAAATGCTGATTACTACGTGAAACGTTCAATTAATACTAATACTTGAATTATATTATAAGCTGCAACGTCAGACACGTCTTTTTAATAATGTCTACGTGTTTCCGCTGATGAATCACTTGCTGAGAGCACTACTGATCTAAGTCGAATAATCTAAGTTAGTTTAACTTGTAACTAGGTATAATTGCACGCATTAAGAAAGCTAAAACTGTGTCCGTGAGAATAATCATAATTTAAGGGAATTTGAATCGTTTGAATTTTGTACGTGAATTTTGTCGCTAGCGACCCGGGGTTCAACTGAGTTCAAGATTGTGCATGCTGTCAGTTGAAGCTCGTTCGTGTACATGATATGTCTGACGACGCCGAAAGACGAAACCCGGGTCGTAACAAAAAAAAAAATACTCACAATTTATGTTAAAATCCCACCGAGCGAGCACCTTCAGTCGAAATCCTCAAATAGATACCTACTTGAAAAGTCTTTCTCTCAGTCTTATGCTGGAACTTGTTAAAGTTTTTTTAATCAAAAAATGAGTTTGTCACTTAAATAATAGTAGTTGCAGGAGAGATCCTGTCAAATTCACAACTTTTTCGATTGACGAGTAGCTTTGACATACTGCTGTCAATCATTATCAAAACATTTATTTTGGTATTGAATAAATAATCTAAATAACAGAATGTTGTTTTAGGTTACACTCGTATTGGAATCTCTAACCATATCGAATTTAGAAGATAGTGTTCATTTTAAATTAAAATGGTATATTAACGGAGTCGTTATCAAATCAATAGTATAAATTCTCCTAAGAAAATATAATTTTTTCGCATCATTGATTCTATGATAAATGCACAGTTTTTCACTCAACTCCAAACAAAGAATAAAATGCGAAATCGGCAAACGCATCAGGACATTCAGGACTATCAAAAAATGAAATCCGACGACAATGTCTCCAAACACACATATCAAACAATAAAATTAATAGAACGCGCTGTTACAAGCGAGTTTCGTTCGCAAGGAGAGACCAGATCGTAAAATGGATTATTATTTTTATTGCTCACCATCTTTGTCATTGTCTACGCAATTATTATTATTGCAGACTATAACGTTTATAATACACTCTGTCGAATCAAGGCAATGTAGAGGTTTTCTCTCAGATTTTGGATTCAAATGATAACATTTTGCACATTAAAAGTTATATGTTTTCATGGTATGAGGTAGGGAATGGGTTTCTTCTCCACCTATACCAAACAGTGTTTAAGAAGGTTGAACGATGATAATTTATTGGCTTATATTTAAAAAAATTAAATACATTATGCTATTTTTCAACCACGCCTTTACCCAAATCAAATGCCATTCCAAAAGAAATTGTATTTCAGAGGACAAACTCGCTCACTCAATATTTCTTTTTAGAGGAGGTAAATAAACAAATGGAATTAGGAAAAGATAACTATTGAGGAAGCCACTTTCTCTCTATGTTACAATTTCAGGATTCGATAGTGCAAACTGAAATAATGCAACATTACAGCCCTACTTTTGAATATCTTATATATAAAACCGAAACGGCGGGATGTATGTCTGTAATTCCCTTTTGCATTGTTGTTGCAAGTTCAAACAAACGAATTGATTTCGCTCGCGAAAGTTTCGATGGTATATTTGTTTCGTTATCAATGTGTGTGTAGAGACTCCAATTACTCGAGTTTCGAGTAGTACATTTACAAAATACTGTGGGTCTGTAATTTTGCATTACAAATATCTTATATATAAAACCTGAAGGTAAACAGCGTATGTGGACATGCCTGTGGGGCTGTAATTCCCTTTGCATTGTTGGTCATTAAGTTGCCAGTTGTTTGAAAAAGTTGTTTCAACTTGGCCCGTCTGAATTTACGCGCCGAGGTGAACATAACCCCAAACTGGTCCGAGCGAAGCCGGGTTCGAACACTAGTAAATTTATAAATCAACATCTGAAAGTTTCCATTCTATAATTTGATCGCGTGGCCTAACATCAGTATTGTTATTATTATCGAAAATCATTTCCATATCTATATTTTAGTAGAAGCAATAGTTCAAAAACATTTTTGAACGATATGAAAAAGTATAAAGATATCGTACATATGTCTTTGAACAGAAATTTGAAATGATATTTATTCAAATTTAAGTTTCAGTAAGTCGGAAAGTATGTATATGTAAGCAAGATACAAAAAAATGGTGGAAACACCGAATTCTTTTTACTGACTAAGTGACTAGTGACTAGAATGGCTGAAATAAATTGACGAATGTAAAATGTGCTCTGGCATTTGTATCTATTTGAATAAACAATTGATAGTGGAATAAGATATTTATGGATATCGTACGTAGTGCAGGCATGGTGAGTTGGTTTGTATCACTGAAATGCTAAGTCGAATAGGTGGCGCGATGTTTTATGGGCCGAAACTTCCGCGCAAAATGTTATTTTAACAGTCTTTGTGAATTTAAACTTTTGCAAAGGTTTCCCCGTAAGAAAACTCATGATATCACTTCGAGTGAATGATACGCGCGCAGTATAATGCTAATTTAGTTAGGCTCCATAAAGCAATCGTTTTCCGTTCTTATGTAAGATAAACTAACTTACTTACTGAATGGAAAAGATATTTAACAAAGTTTAGCCCAGGAATAAATTTCAAGAAGCTAAAACTAATATACTGCCGAGGCAATACAAAATATAGAACATAAATCTATATGAAATAAATTATTAGTTTATCTTTTACATCGTATTTAATTTAAAATTTAAAACAGTATAGAATAATTGCAAAATAATATTTGGAGACATTGAAATTTTTCCCATGAGATGATTTTAGTTGGATGAAGTATTCTTGTTAGATTTTTACTCTCAATTTAAATAAATTAGTTTTTTATTCTACTTGTTTGACTAAGATGGCAACGTGTATCAACACACTTTTTACAAAATATTAGAAATTACAAAATACAAGATATTAGAAAATGTATCTAATCCCGTTATTGTTAACAGAGAGGCTAGTTTTTGAGGTGATTAGATGAAACAGCCCAACACAATTGGTCACTCATGATCAAATATCGGGGCAATATTACAATTTAAAATAAAATTAGTAAAATATTAAGAACCATATTATTACATCACGGGACATTTTCAGTTATTTTTTATCGTTTCATTAGATAAAATGCTTTTGATATGTACTATACATAATAATACATACACTTATCGTAAAATGAATTATTCAGACATTAATATTACGCTTCAAGTCTTCCGCCTCTTAAATTCATTAATTGCTTAGAAATCGAAATAAAAAAATTGTCACTGTGTTTATACCCCACTTACTATTGACTAGGGACCTTAATTACTCGTCATCTCAACCACTCGAGTATCGAGTAGTAAAATTGAAATGCGATTGAGTTCAAGAGTATATTTTAGTTTCAGATGTACCAAAATATATACTATTAATTCACATTTTTGGAAATGGGGGATAAATAAATAAAAAAGCTTATTTAATTTCATTGATACGACGAATTCATTTTACTAAACACATATTTTAAAAATAACAAAGAATTAAATGTTTCAAATTTAAGATTTGTTTAATTTTAGTTTTAATTATTCCAGAAAGAAAAAAACTCTGTTGTATTGTGGACGTTGGTTTTATCGTTAGCAATGAATTGAATAGTGTATCTAATTTATATGTCCGCTGCTTAAAAGAATCTAACTTTTTAAATCTTCTTTTAAATTTTGACTACAAGAATGTTTAATGAATTTAGTTTTCGGTTTACCGATGAAATGGCATTTTCAACTCTTGTTGAATACTATCTTTAAAATATACATATAATAGGGCATAGAACTGAAAATTTGGCTATTTGTAAAAAAATAGTTGAGCATGTGTAGAAAAAATAAAAATAAATATTTTCCATGTCTTCTTTGTGTAATCAATCATAATTCGAAAGCCACGTCGATTTTACCACAGAAAAATACAATAGGTAACTATTTACTTCGGAGATATAAGTGAATATTTACTTAAATACAGCTCAATAATGCACGCATGGTGGGAAGGAAGAAGAAAGACAAAAGATAAATTTCATTAGCAGAATAATTCAACAACTGACATATTGTATGGGATGGTAGACGTAAGAAGCCAAATAATAATTACTTACGTCTTCGTATACCAAGTGCGATATTCTGAAAGCTCAATTAGCAAAACGCGCTAAGTGGGAGATACAATAAATTAAAAAACATGAGAAAGTTCTACAAACGAAACAATGTTCTCAAGGATGAACTTAACCTCATTTTACATGTAAAATGACGAAACATATAAAATATCGGAAACAAAAGCTTTATTAGACTTTCAAAGTTTCTGTTTGATAACGAAGTGTAACACGTGTTTATATTGAATCTATATAGCGGAAGTATAAGTTTCAATAAAAAATGACGTTTTAAATCACCTTACAAAAGATTATTATTTATTATAGTTATTATTTAGGGGAGATAGAAATATACAAACAGTAATGTGAGTAGCAACCACTGCATTTTTAGCCGAGCGAAACAGTCGTAAAAATGTTATGATGAGAGTGCAATACATACAATATTCGACGAGATCGCGGGTACAACAGCGGAAGTACACGTGCACATTGTTCTTACATGCTACAAACTTTAAAAGCTTATTCCGTTATCTAACTTTGCCAAGTTTTTAACTGTCATAACATTGTTTATTTGTGACAATGGTCAGACTAAAGTTTAGTGACAGTGATACTGATTCCGATAAAGATTTTGAGAACATTGCGGGTACGGATGCCAAAGATATGGAGAATGATGAATGGACCATATTTTTTAAGGCCTACTAATAATATAACAAATTTTAAAAATATTTTCATTGAATATGATGAAACTGCGTCAGTTAAATATTTGGAATGTTCAAACAAATTCACAGAATGAATATAATCTAGTTAGTATTTTAAAAGATCCCGATAATAATTAAAAATATGTTTCCATTAAGAGTTTGTTGAAAAAATGTTCACCGTGTTTTTATGGTATTGTTCATTCAGAGAACGAAATTCCAAAATATTAATTTCTAAAATATCAATTCAAAAAAATATCGTTTTTTTACCTGTGTATTTTTTGATTTGGATAGATTTTAGGGATCGAAATTTTTAAAATAGTAAAAAAAATTTATTTTGAAAAATCTTATTTGAGTACGAACCGATACCGAATTGAGGTTATTGAAAAAAAATGTAGAAATGCGATTGATTCAAGACAATTCTAAGATTATCATAGATCCAAACTCCTCGTAAACTAAAAAATATTGGTTTTGTAAAAAACTTGAGATTTTTTGAAAATAGTAAAAATTGTTTTACAAAATTTATAATAATAAATTCAAATTTGATTTAATCCCAAAGCTAAATGTAATAAAACAAAACACGGTGTTTTAAGAAGATTCAAACAGTCTAACTTTTTTCATAGAAATTGGCTTGAGAAAAACTCTTGAAAATTTATTCAATGCGAAGCCTTCCTTTTCACACAAAATGAGGGTACGAAAACTTCATGGGGTCGATACCTTTTAAATGTCAAAATACTCACAGTATTATAAATTGTACTCAAAAGAACATTATATTAAATGTTATATTTTAATATATTGTGATGACCATTTAAATAGCATAAAGAAGTCGTAAAAGAAATAACGATTTCATTTGGCAGTATTCTTACGAATTTCAAGAAACGACAGTTTTTGTATCAATTTTTTTACCAAATGTTTATTAATGTTTTTAAAATACATACAAAAATTTTCAAACCAAAAAATTAAAAACCAAAAGTTACAGGCTGGTAAGGTGAGGGGTGTTGAAAAAATGGGGCGCCTTAGTTGCCACGATTCCAACCTTTTAGTCTCTTAAAATATAATTAAAAATATATTTTACTGGTAAAAAACCGCATATTAGAGAAATGTAAAAATATTAATTTCTCACAAAATGGCAGAGGTTTAAAAAATCGTTTTTTTCCTGTGTTTTTTTGAGACTTCCGAATTTTTTTAAAATAGTAAAAATTGTTTTTTTATAATCTTACTATACGCGAAAACTGAATGTATTAAAAAGGTTCACAACAAATTTCATATAAATCGGTTGAGTAAAACTTGAGATATCAAGGCAACTATTTTGAAAAAAGTAGTTTCGAGATAAAAAAGTTTTAAATGATACTTTACACTTACATTTATTTAATCCGCAATTCCTACTCCATAATGGGCCTTCCTCTTCTTCAAAATGAAAATTTTCAGATGTTCTTTCTATGTTCATCGGTTTTTAAATAAATATTTTTTTTGCTGTCTATTTTTCGCTCGCCCAGACCCGTTAGATACTACGTCACTAAAGTAGCTATATCTTTGAAAATACTCAAAAATTTCGAAAAGTCCTTGAAAGGGCATATTCTTAAAGGTTTGAACTTTGAAAATATGCAAAAAACAAATGATTTCTCCAAAATCCTAGACCGGAGGAATACTGCCTTAAGCCGCAATGTATTCAATTGAGATTTTTTGTAGACCTTGAGTGTTTAGAAACAAAATAACTATTCCTTTTAAGGTTTTCACTGTCAATACTTGGTGGAAAGGCATTATAATAAAAACCGGTTTCTCTCCTGATCAAATAAATTTCATATGGAAAAAGTACTAAAAATGTATTATTTATAAAATAACTATTCATAAATTAATTCAATGTCATTCTATTGTCGGTAATTTATATGTAATTTTTAGGTGATGAAATCAAATCAATGACAGTTATTCATATTTTGATAATTTAAAGAAAAAATAATATGGAATACAGAATTTTCCTACGTTAAATATAAAAACGCTCAAATTCAATTCGTCAAATATGTATGCTATTAGTGTGCCCCTTTTTTAATTAGGTGCGTCCTACACTGCTGTCAGGGATGGAACCGGTGCATGTGTAGGGGTGGCTTTTGGGAGGGCAGACGCAGGCTAAGAGAGTTTTGTGACAATAAGCCAGCTTATGAAACTTGATCGAGGAAATTAGTACATCGCTAAGTTTACTCTCGCAAGTTGTCTTCTATGCCGACGGAATAAATTTGCAAGCTCAAAACTATGTGAAAGTGTTTCCTTTCATACATTATATATTAAACTATTACAATAAACCTATTATATTTGTATTAATTTAGCTTTACGTCTGCCTCTACGCACACCACAACTCTGCACATTATATAGGTGAGTGTTGAGCGATTGATGACAGGGTGCACTCCAACCTAGTGTATTTTATTGCTAGCTAGATATTTTAATAACAAAAATAAAAAATGGTTTTTTCGACAAAGTGAAATTATTGTCTTATTTATATAGATCCACAAGAATTATTGAATAAATTCGATAGCGAATTTGACATCATCCCATCTTGTATTTGTAGTTCTGACGTGTGTCAGAAAGCGTGATGACGACTTAAATAATTGTAATTGATAGATCTCATGAAAATCAAATATATAAGTCAGTTAAAATTTCATGAAAATTTTACAACAATGTTAATGGACAGTTTGCAACCCACTTTACCGGAAGATTTATTTGGGTAGAAACGACATGTGATTAACTTAACGTTCTCATAGCGAACATTATTGAATCGGATAGGGTGAATGGCATGAAATGAAAACATATCAGATATCTACGCATCCATTAACCAGTTGAAAAATGAATGACCACTCGATATTTCTTAACCACACAAGACCTTTGGCACTGGGGCTTTCTTTCTCAGTTAGGCGTAGGTAAAATACATACTTCTACATAAAGATGTCTGTATTTTTCCAGCTAAGTGCAATCATGTACACAAAAGTAGTATTTGGAAATACTACTTATTTAAGTTTAACCTACTGAAATGTTTCTAAATGTATTTACTTTATTTTACAAACATTGATTGAGTGCAACTGGCATAAACAGTAAAAAAAATTAAACAGTCATCTTAAAAAAATATTCTTTTATCGTATTGAGCTAAAAATATTTCTCTTTTTCACTCATCTACTAACTTTCTTAGCAAAAAAAGTTGTAGATATTTAAGTATGGGTAAAATATCACAGCAAATGCTTAAGTTAAATATTATTTATAGTTATATACACATGTAATGACTATCCAGTATCCACCAATGATATGCAATTAGCGCTGTTAATGTTAAGTTGTTTTCATAAGGGTTCACAACTCGCTGTCATTTAACTGAAGAAATCAAAACGAAATCGCGAAGAATTTCACCCCCACAACAACACCGCATAGACTAGTTAACTCCCCAGTTGCACGTAGGGTGGAAGGTATACGGTTAGATTCACCCGCGAGTGTATAATACAAGTCTCCACTTATTCTGTGCGATTATAAAAGGTAAATTTGGTTTCCCTCCAAGTTTAATTGGTGTCGCATTGTTTCCTCTGATTTGATTTTGTATCTCTATAGAGCTCAACATAATAATAAGGGGTAATGAGATTTGGGATAGTTCGAAGCGCCAGCCAGACAGTTGTAACTTAGATTTTTTTTTTATAAATAAATAATAATTACGTTTGATGTTGCGTGCTATCATAATAAGACATTTCCAGCATTATTTTAGTCACAATATTGAAAAATAGTTATTGTTATAAAGAAAACATTTTTTTTTACTATTATACTTCCGTCAGAACCGATTTCGCTCGTTGCAAGTATTCAGTTGATAT
Organism: Himalopsyche kuldschensis; assembly: GCA_028554975.1. Lineage (NCBI taxonomy): Eukaryota > Metazoa > Arthropoda > Insecta > Trichoptera > Rhyacophilidae > Himalopsyche > Himalopsyche kuldschensis. The sequence goes on from JAHFWI010000100.1 coordinate 233,901, forward strand.
TCCTTTCGCTTGCAACGAATGAAACCGGTCTTGATCTCAATAAAATATATGCGGAAGCAGCTCAAAAAAATGAGTTTTATTTATTTAAATATAAAGCTTTTCCACCAAGAATATTTGACCGTTACCAAAAGTGATAAAAGTTATTGTATAATACATGTCACGACATTCTAGTCTTTTTTACACACGCACAATATATTTTCCCACTAATCAATCGATAAACGTAATCACATAACCGTCTTCATCTTCCGCCGATAAGTGAAGTCAAACTTTTTTTTTCCTTTTGCCGTATAAAAACCTTCCACCTACATCAAAGGATCCCGTTACAGTAGCACCGTTGTTCATTATATAATTCCCTATTGCAAAATAATCTTACTCAAAAGATGAAAAAAGGTTTTTGCTTTTAGCCAAGATCGCTAATAAGAAACTTCCAGCATGTGTACCTTAGGTAGATCTACCATGGCGCCGATGGCTGACTGCAATATCGATGCTTCAAGAAATGCCCTAAAAAAGTGAACCATAGATTTTGCACTCAAAAATCTAGTGAAAATTCTATGCGCTTGCTTTCGTGTCACTCTTATCAGTAATAAACTATCTGAATGATTTTTTTACGGAACACCAGCAATCAGTATTCGTAAGAGGTGATTCTAAATTGGTTTTACAATCAATGCCTTCAACGGGCAAGGATTAGTAAGTCAGCAATAAACTAAAATAGATGCAGACGAGGGATAAAATATGTATTCAACCTACAAACAAGAATAGACAGGAAACCGATACGGCTTCAAATAGTTTCGATATGTTTATACTGACAGTAAAAAAGGAGAAATAGTCAGTTAAAAAAATGTAAATCGATTATTTAATGAATCAAAATCAAGAAATTATTTTTCATAGCAAAAACAAGAACTTCACTAAAAATAACAACTAGGTAATAATTATTATTTTACGATGATGTTGACAGTATTTATTGTAATCCCTGTTGCTATTATGTTGGCTTAACAAAACTTGTGAAAGAGCTTCGTCTATTCATTCGGCAAATTCTAAAAGCCAACAACTTTCTGCCTAATTGTGTTTCTCTTCCAGTTATTGTACGGTTTTCGTTGCTAGTTGCACAGAAAGCGTATTCATTTGCATCAAGTATTTTGTTATAACCGCTAATTTGCAGCTCCAAGACTCTCTTCAACCCTGAGAGTACACTTCGCATAATTCATATTCAATTTAAAAACAATTTATTAAGCTTTTAATTCACTCCACAAATCAATGGCATAAATTTTAGAAGAATGGACATATTTTACGTGAAAGAATGTTTATTTTGTCCAATAAATTTGACCGATGCACACTTTTACAAAGTTAATAAAAAAATATTAATAAGTAAATATTGTCTTTACTTACATTACTAAAAGACTTCATCCATTGCGTAGCTGTGCAATATGTATTTATAATTAACTAGTATTGCTACCCGGCGTCGCTCGGACTAAGCGACCAATAATTATTTAATGTTATATCATTCGACATAATTATATCACAAAATCTAACATCCAAAATAGAGTTAAAATAAAATCACAAACTTTATTTAATTTGATGACAGCCCCATTCTCACCCATTAAATGTCCAAATTCAAGGAAAAAATCTAATTTGCTGCCAAAAAAATGTCAAATAATACCTTCACGTAAATAATAAACATTATTATATTAATAAAAGCCGGGAAAAGTTCAGTAGAAGACTAATTTATTAAATTTTGACTAAATGTCTTCGCCGATAAAAATTCAAACATATTTTCTTTCATTATCGTTTTAATGGCAACTTAATGACCAACAATGCAAAAGGGAATTACAGACCCACAGACATACATACGCCGTTTCGGTTTTATATATAAGATTAGAAAATTTATAGATGATAAATCGATGTACCATTAATGATAGAATGGTTTAATGATAGAATGAACTTTTACAATTTATCGTAAAATTTTCTAAAACATTGAATTGAAATATAAAAGACTGAGCTGCCGTCGGGTTTTTTGGTATTGCGGATTTTTTTTCCCAAACATACTTAAATTATATTTTAAATGAACTTCTAATGAAGAATCATAATGGTTTCTTAAATGGTTTTAATGAGAACTAACCAGAGGCCAGCCGCTCGCCGTCTTTTTCAAATAGGTAAAGGCAAAGTTTTTATGCAGTAATGGTAGTACCTAGTAGTAGTTTCACTATGGAACTAGTAGACTTTTTTTTCATAAATTAATGTGAAAATTTGGTTTTTTTTATAACTGAAGCCTATATACTATAGTACTATTTTAGCAGCACGAATAAATAAAATACATTATTTTTTTATATTTAGCACTAATTTTATTTGCGAAGCATATTGTATCGGAGATAAGAAAACTTGTTGAATTAAAAACCACTTAACTTTTGCAATTTTTTTTAGATTACTTACTTTATGATCCTGTCTGTCCTGAGCTTAAAAAAAGCTGATGGCGACCAGATCAAAACCATGAAGAAAAAATTGCAAGTGTATACCGATAGAATAATTAACATATTCTTTCCATTCATTCTATATATATTATTAATCATCGAAAAAGAAAATCATATTGGAAATCTCTGTAATACTTACGTTTTGTGGATGATAATCATGTTCATGGAATAAACATTCAGCTAAGAAATCAATGTACACATATCCCATTCAATATTAAATCACACAATATTTATAAGAAACTGATTTGCTCTAAACTTTTTATTGAATGTTATCTTTAAACGTGCACAGCTATTGTTACTTTCGACGGTAAGTCACTCATACAATTAAAAGCTTTCGAACCTACTTCCAATTTTGCGATTGATTTGGAAACGACTGATCATCGCAGATTTTTTTGTAAAGACGCCTCTTCAATCATTGAATATATCTGAGGACTGCAATTCAGCGCGAAGGTATGTGACTGGCTCGAGGACGTTAGGCTTAATTAACCCCCTGGGCGCGTACAGGGGTGTTGGGTTTGGGGGCTGAGATGGAGCTAATTTGCGCGGAAGGGGTTGAAACTCTGAGGGCCCGCACTAGGGGGTGGAATCCTTCAGTTAATTAACTAAACACCGTGTTTGTACCGACCATTTGTGACGTATGTATGGACGGTGAACATACATTACGGTGAGGGTGTGTAGATATTTTCAGCTAACCAGCATGTTTGAGAAGGTAGAATTTAATGCGAATATAAATTTCCATCTAAAACACATCAATGACAAACAATTGCGCGAACAAAATATGTATTTACCAAAGAATAATATTTGTCTCATTTGTCTTAAATTTTAGCCCGAATTTTGAAAACTTGATTGTAGCTTAAATTAATTTGTAAAAAATATATTTACTTTGACAAGTTGAAAAAAACATGTAAAATATTTCATTTTTAATCAGGCAGAAATTTTCAAGAATAAATTCTGAAACCTTTTATAGATGCAACGAATTAACTTTCTGTAAATTTTAAAGCATAGGCGAGCAGGGCAACACAGCTGCACTTTTTTTACTTCTAATCACTCGTGTGAAACTGGTTATTGCCGGTCTTGGAAAAAAATCTTTATATAAATTGAAATCCTTTAAAAATATATTTATTCAATTTAAGACAACATAGACGTGTTCAACTTTGAAATAATCAAGTCACATCGTTATTTGTTTTAAATTTTATACAGTTGTTGTATACATTTTATATAAGAACACATTATTATCGATGCCATACTACTGATTTTACTGATCGGAAGCATTTTCAATGTTTGATAAACTTTCTGGAATCAATTCAGAGCAAGTTTTTTGTTATAATTATAAAATGGTCATAGATTTACGAAACTATCAGCGTTCTTCATACATCAATAAGTAAGTAATAAAAAGAAGAAACTGTTTCAAATTAAAGTGATATTGTTGTTTTTAGATGCATAAAAATATTGCTCTTTGACACCATAAAAGTGTATTTTTATATATATATTGTGCGTGGGTTAATTGAATTTGAAATACCCTTCTGAATTGGCTGTCATTTTAGGGATAAAACTGCGTTACAGCACACGTATGCCGTGCGCGTTATTTAATAATACAGATTATTCGGAGAAGTGACAGTGACATTTAGTAATTGCCCGAATCCGCCATATGACGAGGGTATTAGGAAGGTATAAATAATCGTTATTGGACATGAAAATTTGGTCGTCATGTACATTATTTAAGTGACTGGTAATATGTCCGGTTCGACAGCGCGCATGATCGATTTATATTATTCGTTGTCATTGAATATCAAATACATTTTGTGAAATCGAGAGTACAAACAACATAAACAAACGGATTATTGATTTAATTACATAATGGTACATTCATGTAATTGAAATTTATACTTCAAAGTCTATCGATCCACTCAGCTGTCAATAAAAATAAATTACTACAGTGAAACCCCAAATCTATGTTTTTCAAGGGACCGTATAAAACAAACGATTTATGCGCGAAACGATGAATGCGGGAATGTTTTATATGTGAACTAAATGCCGGGACTATAGAAAATGAACGCACCACGCGGGAAAATGTATAATACGAGAACGTAAGATCGGGGTTCACTCCTAGTACATTCTTTGCTTTTCAATAGAAGTTTTTTTAATTCAGTGGCTGTACTTCTCTTTTTTCTTCATAAGTCAAAATAGTCGAATTGGCCTAAGGAGTTCAATATAAACGTCTGAAATATCTGTACAGCGATTTTTGAACTGGTCGACGCAGCAATTGAATACGACAACATCAGAAGAACACTGATCTCTTGCTGTAAGACAAACAATGAAAATTAACTGAAGTAGGATTTATTTGTATCCATAAAATATCAAAATAACGTACAAACGAAATAAATAAAATTTTAAATGCGAGAAATTAATTTCAATCTTTTTTCTTGCTGGCTCTAAGAATAATGTAAACAGGCACAAAAAAAATAACGGAAAATATATTAATAAATTGAAATGATATTTGAGTTACTATGATTGAAAAAGCTGATGAAAAATAACTGAATGTAATTTCTCATTTTATATATGGTGAAAATATTATACATACAGTCGATTACTCAAATACAAAAAATGAATTTCAAATAAATGTTAACAATTCCCCACGTTTTCTCATCAGGACCACCATTTGATTTAAGGGATTACTTATTATCAACTGTCAAACAAAGGTACTCATAATCATTTCTGATAATATTTTTTCGAGGTGGGAATTGAATCCGACAGTTTTGAATCGAAATACATCGTTTTAACCCTATCTAAAAGAAGCGACTAGAAGTAATTAATTGATCTTCTTCGGTTGCATAATTTCGAATTCAAAGTGAGTTGGGTTAGAAGGATTTATTTTTACATTTGACATTCGTATAAAGAAATATTCTTATCAACAGCTGAATATGAGAAACTAGCTTTGAGACGCGCGCCTTGAGTGCTGCGAATAAAACGCTTCGTGAGTTTTTTTCACGATGATGGTTTAGGGCGGCTGATTTCACTAGACTTGTCACAGGAGCACTTGCATTTCAACATCTTTCTCTCTCCTCTTTGGCATAATTGCAACTGCTCTTTGCTCTTACAGTCTGATTAGCTGCACAAGGTATGCAGCTTGCAACTTGCCTTTGACAATTTAATTAGGCGATACTTAAGCTTGTCGTCAAGATTCGAAACCGGCTGCTATTTTTAATAAATAAATACCAGTATTGTTGTTTTGTATTATACTCTCATCTATTACTTAATCGAAGAACTTTTATAGTGTTGTCTGCCACTTCTTGGTGGAATGGCATTATTTAAATAAATACAAAAATAAATTATATATTACTATTTCCACATGTAATATTTAAACTGATCAGTTAACAATTCTCGCGATGTGTGAAACCAGTCCTGATCTTTACCAGAATACACAAGTTTAATCGAAGGAACAAAGTTTCATTGGTTTTTCTAGTTATTATTTTAAAATTAAACAATATCTAAATAATTTTGATACTTAATTTTTTTATATTTTAGAATATACTACAAAATATTTTTTTTCGATATTTGAATAACCATCTCTAGAGAGAGAATTATAAACTAAACTCAGAATCATCGGTTAAAAATACTCGCTCGCTGAGCGAAACCGATTCCGATCAAATTAAAAAAAAATGTTGACTTAGCACTGCAAATAATATTATTCGTTTACTAACATTTCGGTACACTTGTTTACTAATATGTATGTCGGTCCAATCAACTAACCCGAGTGAAACGATTGATTGAGCGAATAGCTAACCACAAGTCACACCTCAGCACTATCATAGTATCATTCTCCCTTCGGCAAAAAAAAAATGGTTAACAAGCAGTTCTCATAAAAAATGAGATGTGACAAAATTATTTCATTTTCGAATATGTCAATAAAATAATTAATTGCTTGCAAGACGAGGTTGGCCTGTTTTGAATCAAATAATAATTATTCATCAAATGAATACCGAATAAAGAATATTATGTAGATTCCTGTTGAACCGCGAATCGTCCACTCACCCCGGCTGCTGAAACTGGAGTGCTTGCTAATTAATACCTACGCCGCTAATTGGAGTCACCCTGCCCCCACCCCCACCCCATCACTGCCCCTTCAATGGGACTTTATAATACCCATACAAAGACGTGTATATCAACACAAAGATTAGAATCAAATATCTGATTCGTAAATTTGTTTATATATTTTATGTAAAGTTTTTTTCCTTAAATTATTATTGACATGTAAAATATTGTGTATAACATAATAATTATGGGTATGTTGTATCTACATTATATTTCATAACCCTATACATTATGTATAAAAAATATGTAGTGTATAGTATATCTATCTATCTTCTATCTATATATATAAAAATGAATGTCTGTATGTATGTCCGCTATGGACTACTAAACCGCTCGACCGATCGATGTGAAACTTTACAAATTTATTGAGTGCACCCCCACGATGGTTTCTGGCCTACCAACTCCTCGCCCCAACCACCCCCCAACCTCCCCCCCCCCATTTTTTTTTTTAAACTTTAAGAATTTTTCGAGTTCACTCCTTCGAAGGTTTCTGGCAAACCCCTCCATACGCCCCCTTAACCCCACCCCACCAAACAACCCCCCTCCCCCCCTAAAATTGATATCTATTTTTTACAAATTTCTCGAGTATTGAATACATGCAAATTGAATTGAATATTTGTGTAATGTCTTTCCTTCAAATTTATTTTAGTTGCAGGCGTAGCAACGCGCGCAGGGTACGGCGAGTATATATATAAAAATGAATGTCTGTGTGTATGTCCGCTATGGACTACTAAGCCGCTCGACCGATCAATGTGAAACTTTACAAATTTATTGAGTACACTCCCGCAATGGTTTCTGGTTTACCAACCCTCCCCCCAACCACCCCCCAACCGCCACCCCCCAACCGCCACCCCCCATTTTTTTTTAACTTTAAGGTTTTTGGCATACCCGCCCCATACGCCCCCAAACCCCACCCCGCCAAACAACCCCCCTCCCCCCCAAAAATTGATATCGAATTTTTACAAATTTCTACTACACTTCCGCGAAACTTTCTGGCGTACACCCCCTCCCCTACCCTACCCCACCCCCCCAATCCCCCCCTAAAATTGCTGGCGTAGCAACGTGCGCAGGGTACAGCTAGTATGTATTGAGACTACCTTTATTCCGGCTCCCTCGTAAATCGAGAAGGAGCCTCCTATCCGACACTCAGGAAGAGGGATTTTGGGGACGGAGTAGGAGAAACATGGTACTCTTTAAAACAAAACACGATCTCAAAGCCTTATGTGGGTGCGCTCATTCGCACCCATTATTTAATCGTCAAGGATTTACACAGACGTTATACAACACACAAATATTACGATTGCGAAGAAGATATCAGGAATTTGACGCGAATTTAATTCTGAGGGAGAGGATTAGGCGCGTGCATTCTCAATGCAGTCCAATCTCTCACTGCTGTATGAAAACAAACGGTTACTTTAGAAAGAAAAACAATGGCCGTTTCAAAAATCGTTAACACATGCGCCCGCTGATAAGGGATGATTTATCGCCTTATGAACTTTTTATGAAGCACATGCATTGTCGGCGGTCAAGAGATAAGAGAAATTGAAATAACTCTACATTGCACCGCTATAGATTGCAATATAGATTATTATAAGAATGAATTTATTTCCTGATATCGACTGACTCATCGACTGAGGTGAACAATAGATCGTTCGAGAGAGTTCTGATGACCTACCACATAAGGCGGTGTCAGTATATATATATTTGTTGAAATTTTTGAAAATCTGCGTGGGTATTATACTGTCCGGGCTAGGGAACTCAAATGATAAAACGTATTATATACCCGGTTATTCAAGATGTATTTGACATTAGCGTAAATCTAAAATTAACGTGAATCAGGACATTATGTACATATCATAATTTGGTGATTCAATATTAAATCATTATAAATATTCGAAAAAAGATAAAATTTCGGATATTCTTTGGACAAAGATGATAATTTCAGCCGAATAGAATTCTGTGCAGACGTTTATATGCAGTTGTGTCGTGGTAAATAAATAGGTACCAGGTCGGTCATATTTTTATATCGGTCCGATGTTAAAAAACCACAAGCCTTAACAATTAAATCAACAACAAAAAACTGTACTGATTCAATATATGTATGTCCTTGAAAATTAATTTACAAGTCAAAAAGGTGGCAGAGCGGCGCCCTGACTCATTGTCAGGTGCTAGGTTCGCTGTCCTGGCCCGATCTGGCCACACTATATTCAAAAATATTGAGATTCCAGTTTGGAAAATACTGCGTTAAAAATCCATTGGCCACATCCATCATTATTTGAGATACCGCCATTTGTAACTGTAAAACAATCTTTGATAATTGAGACCGCGTAAAATCGGGTTTCAAGGTTATAAGTTTGACATTATTAAAAAGATTTGTATTTGCCATTTGTTAATCGCTCGTGTAAATTCTATTGAAACATATACATATTTTGAACTAATTTGAGGACATTTATTTCAAGTAATATCACTGCAATAACTGACACATTGCGACGGGTAATCTTTTTAGGGCCAACATGTAATCCTCAGCATCATTTGGACGGTTAACGCTGAAAATGAATTGGATAACGGCCGATATGCTGCTATAATCCAGATTCATAGGCGACGTTGACATTGTTTGCAGGACGTGATCGGCCGTATTTATTTCAATATATTTTTTTATTATTTCTTTATCTCTAGGTAAAATCTGCTGACTATCCAAAACGCTTAATTTTACTGCAACATTATTTATTTTAAAATAATAGGTTTAATCTTACAGCTTGCAAAAATTTAGTTTTCAATATCTGCAATAAGATTAGTTTTTATAGCGTCGTTTTAAATATTGTTTATATTTCTGATGTTTGGAAATAGAAAATTACCAAGTGTATTCATTATCGGTGAAAATGACTGACCATTCGACACCTTAAAAATTTTACAGTTGTCTGGAAAATACCAAAATAAATAACATATAGTCACAAACTAACAAATATAAATAAATTAAATCAGAAGTGTGAATGCAATATAATGGATTTTTAAGATTGATTACTTCATTACTAGTAATCAAACGATTCACTTTAAATTTCACTATTTTACACGATTAACAAGTTTGTCGGTAGTAAACGTTATTTTTTCCATAAAAAAATAAAATGGCATACCGTTTGTTCCGATATAGCATACGTTCAGTCACGCGCTGTTCACGCCAAAATTTATAATAAGTTGTTTGTTATTATAAATTTGATGATTTAAATATGTATCGAATTCAGTTCGTGGCGTTCATTATGAATTGAACAAATATTTATTCTCTAACCAACCCATATAGCGGCCCTAAGCCACCATGATTAATCAATTAACTTATTCTAATCTGTTTTTATTATACCGGCATTTAATATGAATAACTTAAATAACAGTATATATTCATCCGGCACAGCATTTAATTTCCTAGTCTTTTTGATGGTCCCATATGATATCTCGGAGAAATTGTTACATATTCTTAAAAAATGTTTTCCGTCCTATGGAGAGCGACTTGATCTCAAGGTCGTTCGTTTTTATCTGTACTCACTTTTGCATACTGAATCTGGGGCGGATGGTGGTTTGTGCAAAGTTCAGTTACCACGGAGCTGGATTAAACAAGATCATTCAATCATTATTGTTATCAAATCAATTTATCTAGAATTAGGGATCAATTTTTATTTGAATGAGCTATCGTAAAATAAAAATAAATAAGTCTTTTATTCGGATCTGATTCGGTCCTTAGGATTGTATAACTAAGTAAAAATATGAAAAGCTGCATAAAGTTCAGCCATTTTAAAACCCTTTTGATATATTTATCGCATACGACTATTGTAGAAACAAAAATGCCTATCTCGGTGATAATTCTATACCGTTATTGATGCGTTCAATTTCAAATGTGCGTTGATTATCTCAACGTGACGTCTGAACGAGATAATGGGAGGCAATTTATCATTGCTGATTTATGAATACGATAATAGTTTATCAATACTTCCATTATAATGTCAACTAAATTAGTAAAATTGAAATGTAACTAGGCAGTAAAAATGCAGTTTTATAGAGAGCTATAGCTAGTAAATGAAATAGCATTCAAAATTGTTTATCAATTATAAGGTGTCAACTGTCACTTATAGTTTTCAATGCATTATTTAAAATTTATGAAAGAATTCAGTAAAAAATATCCCGATCAATGTTACACCAAGCTCAACAACCAATGGAACACAAATTTGATTTTAATATTTAATTATAAAAAATAAATTCAGACCTACATGGCTTAAGATTTTAGATACAAATTGTCAAATGAGCAATTGAAAGTAACCAAAAACCGCTGAGAGGCAAGCACTACTAAGATAGATATATTGGCCACTTCGTGTTAAAAATAATACATGTACATATATCAAGGGATTAACAACGAAAGACTCAGGTGATATGAGGTTTTGGCGGAGAATTAATTACATAGGACACACCAGTTTAAAAATAAAGAAACAGCTCTCAGAAAGTGTTAGACCAGCTTTCTACTGTAAGAACTCTTTAGGTAAAATTTTGATAAATAATAAAGATGTTATAAATTATAAAAACAAATCTGGGATTTATAGATTGCAGTGTAGTGAGTGTCCCAGATTTTATATTGGTAAAACTGCTAGAACCTTAAATATAAGAGTGGCTGAGCATTTAGCCGCTTTTCGCTTAAAAAAAGATACCTCCACCTTCGCCAACCATTTAATTCTTGAAAACCATACGTTTAATTTTGACTCAGGCATTAAGTTGTTACATACTAACAGGGGTGAGTTTAAACTATTTTATCAAGAAATCTTAGAGATTAATCGAGCTCAGCTCAACGGTCTGCCAATTTTGAACGAGCAACTATATTTGCCTAGTTCACCATTGTTGTACCCTTTTAAATAATTGTTAATTTTAATTTATTGTCATTTATTAATAATTGTCATTTATTTACAATTCAAGCACTTGCTATTATTAAATATCAATTCACTTACTATCATTAATGTAATATAATAATAAAGGCTTAAAATCAATCAACTCATTAACGAGACGACGGATAGGACCCTAGATTTATTTTAAATATTCTTATGTTATCATCTGGTCATTAATATTTTCAAAAATCCCCGTAATTATAACAAACCCACTTAAATCATAGAAACTTGTATTCATTCAAATTTCGCTAATTTACATTTTAATAACCTTTTAACTTAGTGACCTACTTATATTTTTGTATATAAACAATACAAACTGTTTACTACGCGTCAGTTCAAGTACATCCGTGCACTTGGAATGCCTGAAGATGCCGAAAGGCGAAACCCGGGTCGTTAGCGACAAAACTCATGGAAAAGTACAAAATTCAAAAAATTCTAATTTGATATTGAAATTCCATCAAGCACCCTCAGTCGAAATCAGTGGCGGCCGGTGACCAGAATATTAGGGAGTGCAATAAAACAACCTATTTATGCAAAAAATCCATCCTCCGATTCTTGGATTTTGAAAATACATCTATAACACGGATATTAAAGTCCGACATTGACGATACCAACTGCTTCTCTATACTTAGCATGGCAAGGGAGAAAACAAAAAAAAACTCTATTAAGGCTAGTACAGCCACAGAGCCATGGAGTTTTTTATAAATTGCTACATTAAAATACCGATTGACTACTTTAGTTTTGGCCGTACACTTCTGAACTATATTTAAAACTGGCAAAGGCCGTCCTCCTGCTTTTATTTCTAGCCTTTTAGAAAAATCTCGACGATTTTCTTTGATATAGGACACTGAGTTTGCAGGAAACATTATTGATTATTATTTAGTATTATTAATAAATAATAAATATATATAATAATATTCAATGCTATAATACATATATTAATAATACTTGTTATATTAATTTATTATATATGTTAATATTTATTTATAATATATGTTAATATTATATAGTAGATATATAATAATAAAGTTAAATTATATTGTAGAATATTATATAGTAGGATATTGTATTTAAAGTTATTAAACAGTTTTATATAGACAAAGCCTTTCCATATAACAAAAACTTACAAAGATTCATATTATATACGCTAATAGGGTTTGTATTAAGATGTCTATGAAATGAAAACAAGTATGAAAAAATAATAATAAAAATGTTATAGTTGCGTGTTGCGTGAATCAAGTCGAAACTACAGATGAGGTTAGAATGCACTGTCACAAACGCACTTCACAAATCACCCGCAAATATCTTTATTTTTCCGTTCTTCAAAGGACCTCATCTGCCAAAATTTGGGCCAATACTGAATGACAGAATACAAATCTATATGTTTTCGCTCAATTTCTTTACACAAGTCATTTTGGTGCAAAGGGTCTTAGTGCACCGGGTTAGTCGAAATTTCAAAAGATTTTTTGCATACGCCTTCGCCGTGTGAAATAAAGTCATGTTTTCTACCTACTTTTTTATGCCAAATGGGACATTTCGAGAATTTCCAAGAAATGCACCATCGAGTAACATCTGGAATCAGCTTATTTCGGGGAATCTACTTATATAATATTTGTGTGTTTAGGTCGCATGCGTGAAAGATCGTTTTATGAAACCATACATCGTTGGAATTTTGAATGAACAAATTGGTATATATATTTTGAAATTCATGAGCTCGATTCTTGGGGGACTAATGCACGTTTGCTCCTTCACACGAGCCGTCCCTGGTCGAAATACTTAATTATATGTACATATATGCTTAAATGTCATTATGAAACTTTGGTTAAAAATTTATTGCTACTGCTGGACCAAAGGGATTTCGTGATATTTATGGTATTAATCGGAAACGCCAACAAAGGTGTGAAAAAAAACAGCTCACTGTTTTATGTGACCTTGAAAAATCGCTAAACGATTTTTATTTTTTTCCACTGTGATTGTTCGCTAAAATAATCACATCTACACGTGGCTAGTAATGAGACAGACACGTTGGCTTAAAACATCCATTTCTTACTTTATCAATGCGTTATGTATGTTATTATGCATAATGAGTTAAATAAAAGCTGCGTTAAATATATACTGCATATCCCAGTGTTCCAAATAACCAGGAACTGGTTTCTGATGATGAAAAACACAATTAGAGTATTATCATCCTCGCTTATGTTTGCAGTGTATTTATCAACCTATTTACAAAAGCTCCAAGAAGCCCATTAAAATCATTTTACGACACGCAGAAAGTTTTTCTCGACTCTGGTCCCGTATACATTAAACACATCTCCGACTTAAAAGTTCCATACACTTGTTTCCGTCAGAAACACAAGTTGCCCTACCTGCCTCCAGCCAAGCAAACCCATAAATCTGACAAATTTAACATTTTAAGTGGGAGAATGTCATATTATATGGTAGCCGGCAGATTAAGGGATTAACCCCAGAGGGCCCCAGCCTCTCGCGCCTGGTAAAAGACTTAGTGGGGTAAAATGACGGCTGGGATTATATGGGAAATTATTCCCCGAATGCGTGGCTAGGAATCCAACACAGACGGACACACCGTACGCGAGCACACTAATAAAATTTTGTGTCAGAAATGTGTCTCGTTTAGACAAAGGATTTAACGAATTTAAAGCAATAAATTACGGGTTAATACCAATGGATTCGAGTAAACAAAAACAGTCGAAGGGGATTTCTACATATTTCGAATAAATTTTTGTGATTCAAATCAATTTTGGTACAGATGCATATATCATAAAAAAAAATTACCATCTCCGCTCCCAACTATCAGTATATGGACTCCTCGCGGAGTTTATCTCAACATGTTTTTTTCTACGAGAACTGCTTGTAACTCAGTTGATCAAGCTCTTTTTCGTAGTGCAGTGGTCAACGTCATTGGTTTCCGTGTCAGACCACCCGGGTTCGAGTCCCGGTACGAACAGATTTTTTCAATCGAAAAATCGATTCTGTTCGAAGGCAATTAGGTGTGGCTTAAAAATCCCTTCCCACATTTCAGACTCCAAAAAGCGGAGCGTAGCTAGAGTGATTAGCTAACCACTAATCACTAATCCTGTCCTATGTACTCCTTCTTTGCAATCCCAACTCTCTTCTTTCACGATAATATTGATCGTCAATTATCCATCAATCGTGTTGGCAATGCTGAATTATACGATTGAAAACACTGATGCTGGAGTTTTTCATGTATTAAAAGTAATATTGAATCGTTTTAATATTAATTTATTAATTTATAACAGTTTTGTGCTGTACACATATCTATGAAACAAGATGTAAAGCTTATAATCTTTGAAAGCATCAACATGTTTCCTTTATTCTTTAAGATTATGAAATACTGTGGCCCTCAAAAGTTATTCTGCACCCATTGAATGCGTCGATACGAAACAATTACAATTTAACTGAATATCACGGTTGCGTCTAAAGAAAGCGACATTGATGTATTCTTTTGATAAAAAATGTATTTATTTATTAATTTACTATTTCACCATTTCAAATATCTAAAAACAAATCATTTTCATTTCATCTTTCCAGTTTTATTGTTGAAAAAATTTAACCCATGAACTATCTATCGATTTTAGCTCTTTAGTAATTAAATATTGAACAGCAATATGATATTGAATGTTATTTTGAATCAATTCCAACTCATTGTAAATGTATGGTACAAATAAACATGATGTAATTTTAATTTTTATTCGATTTTATTTTTTAGATTGAACCGTTTGAACCATTTTTTATTGATAATTGAACCAAATGATTGAATTTTTTTCATATTTAACTTCAGTCGCTAGCTCTCCTTTAATTGTATCAGCAGTGTAGGCATTAATATTTTAATAAATTTCTTTTATTTCATACCTGATTATATCTTTAACAATATCTCCATATTTGTGTAATCCGATAACGCAATTAAATATTTCACACAATTTTTAATATTTTACGTCAAATAATTATTGTAAATAACTAAGCAAAAAGCTAATTTTACTTCGGATAGAAGTTTAATCCATTTACAAAGCAATTTCAAAATAAACTTACAATAAAAACAAATTAACTTTGAATAATTCGAGTTGGCAACACTTTTATCAGGTCTTGCAGTCATTCCAAGTAAGAGAACATGCTTTACATAGAAAACGATAAAACTTATTATCAATTCGTTACCTGTTTCGATCATTTATATCTTTAAGTCCTCTCCAAAAGCCCCAAAGAGTATAAAACTTTTAAATATTCCCCTACTAAAACAAGGAATTTTCGTGAAAAGTTTGGCGTGATAAACTCGAGGCTCGCATACCATTATCAAAGCCAACCTCGTTTAAAGGAATTATTTTCCAACCAATTTAATAATGCCGCACTTAACTTATTTTTAACAAATGAAAATTACTATTGATGTCAGCAAAAAATTTAATATTTTTTCATCGTTTTTGGACCCTAACACGTAGCCACATCCCAGTACCAACAAGTGTCATGGAAAAAAATGATTTCAGAAATTGTGCTCTTATAACACTATTTATCAATATATGATTGTTGAATATGGCATTTATAATATCACCATGGAAAAATCCATGGAAAAATCTATTTAATCAGCCAGTATTTTTGCAGGAAAAGCAATTAAGAGAGAGCAAAAACAAGTATTATCACAAAAATCATCGCAGCGCAGCTATTTTTGGACATAAAAAATCGCTACAGCCACCGGCGTTCTTGTGATTTTTGACCGCTCGAAGCGAATTAAATAACGGAAGTTGACAGGACAAATACTTAAATATATATTAATTGATCTGTATGAAGGATGATTGATGCAGTCATACTATTTTTGAATTTAAAAACGATACAGTAATTAATTTTATTTCGTTTGAATCTCGCTTTTTTCAACCTCAGATGAAAGAATCAAAATAAAGTTATCTTTGGAACGCGAGTATGAGAGACGGAGGCTTTTTTAAGAGAAGGGAAAGAAGTAAAGTGTAGATACCTACACGAATTCTCACAACGTAAAGACCCGGAAACGTTAAGTGAGATAAGACTTTCATGAAAACTTTTACTGTTTCTTTAACTTGTTTAAGTGGTGTAAAGCTTTAAAATGATGCTGTGGCGCCGGGAATTCGAAATAACAAAGAAGTAAATATTGATAACATATACATATGTACATCAAATTAAAATATCTTATTTAAAGACGTTCTATGAAAAATCGATAAAGAGTCTTTGTGTGAACACTTACTTAGTTAGGTATATACATTGATTTATGAATTTACTGCTTAAGTTTTCATTGCTTTCTTTACCACCCTTACTAATCTCCGAGAGACTGATTAGCTTGATCGCAATGAAAATAACGGTAAAGCATCGGGCTGACAATCAGTTTAATGATGTACTATGCATTTACGTGAATCTGTTTACAGTGAAGTTTACTCTCTAGACCTATATTATGTCAAGTAAAGAATTTTCACATTTTTTTTAGTTTCACAAGAATAATAAAATATATGATGAAATATTTTTTCTATTAAAAACAATATGATATCCGGTTTCTCTCATTAACAAATAAGCCGATGTTTACTGTAAAACAACGCGAAGTTACAAAATCGAATAAACAACATTGTGTGTGACATCATATAATAAAAGACGAATGACAGATAATACAGTTGTTTGCTCTGGGGTACGATTAGAATAATCAAATATGAGTAGTTGATTCTAACTGAAATCACCTTACTGAGTGTATCGTATGGGTTTCGAATATAAATTGAAGTAAGCTAGAAAACTAAACAAACATAACACTCATAGAAAATAATCTTACATTCTACTTTAACATTGTACTATAACAATCGATTTTTGCGAGCATATCCCAAATTCTCATCCAATGACTAAATCTACTAAATTATACAATTTCAATAGAAATTCGAGTTTGATTAAGTAATTGTTTATAATATACATAGTTATGGAACTGTTTGAAAGAGATAAATCAAATACAAAAAATAAAAATAAGAAAACCCCATATTTTTTAAATGTAATATAAGTCATTGATGTATAAAACATCCAAAGTTTTTCCTTTGCCGCCCACTTTGTGTTTAACTTTGCGAAGGTGGATCGGGGAAGGCGTGCGCCCCTGGGGCCGTTTTAAATCCGCGGGATTTAAATAAAATTTCTGCCATTAGGTGTATCTTTGCATATTTTTCAAGTCGATTCCGCCCAAGCCGTGTTGAGAGAAGAAGAAGGGCGGACTGTTTGGTTGAATTAGGAGTGGGCGATCATTGTATTAAACTTAAGGACAATAAATTATTGCAGTGATTATAAAATTCAGTGCTACGATATTTTGGTGACATCTATAAATATGGTATTTTACGATTAGATAATTATTACTGCTTTAAGGAATTTCATTCTTTTTTCTATAGCGTCAATAAAAATGTTAATTTTGTCTTGAAAATAAATAGTTATCACAAAAATATTTAGTATGATATCCAAATTGTTATTTTAACTTTCCTATTTCTGTGTTACTAAATTTAAAACGGTGTATGGCTCGGCTCTATGATAATCATCATTATAATTTTATATTGAAAATGAAAGCTACATAAATTTGCTAGAATAAACTAATTCATATTTGATTCCTTCACATCTACATATACCATTATATTCTACAGTAAATATGCAACAAGTCATTTGTGTTTGTTTTGTTTAGTAACAATACGTTTTCATGAAGTTTTTTTTTTTAATATTTTGATTTGTATACAAGTTTATTACTATAAGACCTCAGCTCATTTTATTTGGAACGTCGCAGTTGTTTACCAATCATTCAATTGTATAACATCATCATCTTCCCAATAATAATATATGTATGTATCACCGAGGGCACTAGCAATGGTTACTTAATATAATATATTGGAAAAAGACGTTACGTTTTTACCAAAAAATAAAAAATCTCCTTTTCGTGATCGATTTCCGTATACATTTTCT
The DNA here is from genome assembly GCA_028554975.1 of Himalopsyche kuldschensis. Taxonomy (NCBI): domain Eukaryota; kingdom Metazoa; phylum Arthropoda; class Insecta; order Trichoptera; family Rhyacophilidae; genus Himalopsyche; species Himalopsyche kuldschensis. The sequence continues at coordinate 252,340 of JAHFWI010000100.1, forward strand.
TTAGAAGTAATATTTTTGTATTGTAAGAAAAAGATTTCCTTTGGCCATTATCTATTTTATTTTTATATTCGTATGAAATTTTAACAAATAATAATTGATACAAAAATATAAACCTCAGTTAAACATCCCTTCGCTACAAAAAATCGTCCCTTTTTTAAGTGTTATCTAGCTAGCTGCTTAATAGTCGTTTAAGGGCTGTTGAACGATGTGCATACTTATTTTTTTACTAGCTCTTAGCTGCTTAGAGCGATTTGTCCCTGTACTATTTATCAAATCATTTGCATCTTATTTTTAAAACTAGCAAAGGGAAAAAGAAATCATGTTAAACATACTTACCTTCCACGATTTGGTAAAGATTAAAAATGGAGATAATATTTCTTCATTTTAATTAAATGCATTTGAAATATTATATTGAAAAATTATTAAAGCAATTATCAATGAGCGAGATATTTTATTCGCGCATAAATCGATTTAAAAGAATAAGGTTATATAATATTTCGGAAAAAAGATTATAAGTTAAATATCAATCAATGATTATTAATATCATTTCAATTCGCAGCTTAGTAATACTCATAAAAATTGTAACCGTAATCTCAAAAAAATGTAAAGATTATTTTTTAAATCTCTATTGAACCGTATAGTTTAATGATTCTTCTTCAATAATCCCATGATAATAAAGCTACAATCAGTGGCTAGCCGACAATGACTAGCTTAAACCATTACACAATAGGTATACAGCATCCCTTGACTTGAAATCGTACCTTATAGTAAATTCACCTCAAAGTTTCGCTAATAAAAATAAAACACTCAATAAAACTAGCCGAAATGGTGTAATTGGCAACCCCATTCGGTTCAGCTTCGAGCTTTTAAGCACATCTCTATTCCGAACGGCCTTATTCGTATTAACATGGGTACTTAGATTAAGTTAATTTTACTTCTATGCCAATTCTTGTACAAGTTTCCAATGAAGCAATGCGGATAAAATTAAAGAAGACAATTTGGCCAACACACCGGTATCACTGCAATGAAAACTTTACGGATATAATATATTGATTGACTGCGTATTTATTTAATAAAACTCCGCTCTAATTAAGTAAAAAATAATAGCACATTAAATTCTACCAGAATAGAAAATTAACTTTGATGATGATGTCGTCAACATTTGATGTATTGTAATTGTTTTACTTCTAACCTTCTATAATGGTTTTAAAATATTTTCAATATTTTTTTCCATCCATCGGATTAAAATAATATTGTTTAATTAGTGTTTTGTAATTCAAAGCCATGGATAATAAGAAATGAAAATAAACGAAAGTACTAATGTATATTTTCTTCCATCCTTTGATGTAGCTGAAAGAATAAAAATAGGGATAGAAATAAATGCATTATGAAAAATAATATTCTGTAAATGAGTAAGCAAATAATAAGCATTTCTTTGAAGGGGATTTTCTCTCATAAATACATATTTGAAGATGGACAGTTAATTTTACCACTTTAAATATTTAATGTTATACAATTTGTCTGAATTTATTAAAAAATACATTTGAAAACACCAACTATCAAAGAAAACTGAATCTAACTATTTGACACACTACAATTTTATGTAAAATGAAAATAATATTTTATTTGGAAACCGATCAATTCATTTAGAAGATGTTTTCTTATTTTTGACGGTTAATGAAAAGATAGCTGTGTATATTTTTAATAATACGGTAATTGGACTGATAACAATTTTGAGGCTGATTTTAAGGCTCATTTTACTCATGATTATTAAAAATTTGATCACATAAAAATAAACAAAACATGTTTTGCGTATAAATCACATTTATTTACTGCGTTTGACAAGCCGATTCTGGTAAGTGGTAATTTTTTTGTTTGCTCAGAACTCAGAACAAATAAACTGCGGTAATATTGTAAATCTTTGCTTTGCTAACATCATCATCCACAAAGAAAATTTCGCTCGGGGCACTTCTCCCAATAATTAGATCCGTTTATATTTTTAATAGGATTTCGTATAATTGGATTCTTTACATCAGGTATTTAAGACAAAATTCAATTTGTAAAACATTCAAATCATATTTTATATCTAGGGGATGATTCGGAGAAAAACGAGCGGTAAAATTTAATCATTTTTCAAAGCATAAAATATTTTTCATCTGACTGCATTTGTGTATTTTTTGAAGAAGTAACTTCTTATTTAGATACTCACATTTTTTTTAAAAAACAATGCAAGATTATTTTATATTTTGAAGATTCTGTTGAATTCCATGTAGTTTTAAAAAAAATACATTATACTCTTTTTACACAAAGTATTACTTAACATTCATCAAAGATGTTATATATTATTTCAATAATATTCCCTTAAATGAAAAATAAATTTAAAAATACTTCAAGATATGAAGGCGATCATGGCAATCGACTTTTGATAGAGCCTACAATTTTAGGTGAAAAATAATTCATTTTTTCATATTTATTTATCCTGTGTTATACAGTTATATAATTTACGTTCAAAATATGGCCGTGCAAATAACAGGATTTTTAAAAAAGAGTTTTTTAAGCCATGATTGTTATACAGCTGACGTCGGCCGTATGAAACGCTTCATTGCGTATGGAGATAGTCCGTCGCGACGCCCAAACAGAAGGCCCCGTCGCTAATGGGACCCTTGGGAGCTCTACCTTCGAATGGTTAGCCCCATCCAAAAGTAGAGACAAGGGTAGAGTTAAATCTATTCTAAGGTGGGATACGTATCGCGGGGGTGCGATTACCAAGACACTGAGACGAGATTTTAGAACGGTTGATGCGTTTTATTAGGAGATTCTATGTTGCTTACATTTGCCACACGAGCAATATAATATCTATAAACACGTGTTCTTGTCAAACGCAAAAGTCTTTTTTTTTAATAAAATATATACATTATATTTCCACGTCGATGCTCTGATAACTGTCTTCTGTATTTTTATCATATAAAGGAAATTTCGGTAAGTGAAAGCTACGAAAACAACACAACAATGAAAAAGATTGACATGTCATCGTTATAATTAAATACTTTAAAATACGACAAGGTGTCAATTTAAAAAAAACAAAATGGATATTTGCGATCAAACATATCCTTATTCAGACAGTTAATAAAATCACATCATTCATAAAATAAGTTTTATGTTATAAAAGGTCTTTTTATAAGGACGCTTAGTTTTGAAATGTAAATAAAACAAGTTTTTTGTGAGATTTCGACTAAATTTTAATTTCATTTGTAAGTATATTTTACGGCATTAAATATGGAATATAGCATCAAATGTCTGCCAATATCCATTCATTATAAAATGGGCCATGTCGCTAAAGTTGACTTTTTTGACAAATTTGGGTAAACTTCCAACTGCTCCAGAACCCAATCAGGCGTTGTCTGTGGTCGTTTACCTGAAGTTCCTTGGTTAGTTGGATTTTATACGGGTGCAGACATAAGGCCCGATTCAAAATTCGCCAAGTTGAAGTCGCAGAAAAGCCAAGTTCTTGTGAACAACGAGAAATAAGCTGCCTTGGGTTTTCCTGTACACTTTCACACACAGCAGCAATTTTTTCACCAGATATTGTATTTTGATGACGTAGAGGTAGGTGTTGGCCGATTATTTACCAAACTGGTTGACTCAAATTTGGCCACTAAACAATGAATAATCTACTCAGCAGGACAAAGTAACATATTTTGAGCGTCCCTGTTGATACCCTTTAAAAGAGTTAACACCTACCATTAATAAAATTTATTTTAGCTATTTCAAATACAATTTTTAATAGCATTATATACCCATATGAATATTTTTTAAACTTGATCCAATCTTTGACACACAAATTACTGTATCGGTTAATACCTAGTTTTTGAAGAACCATGAATTATTCAAAATCGATTTATAGACGCATGGGATACACACCATTTTTAATTAACTATATGTATGTACATATTATTTTACAAAAGGTATGTAGTTCACTTGAAAAACTTCTCAGAATGCTTATTAATGTACTAATATTTCAAGATTAATTTCTACTCAAAAGCTTTCCATTCAATGTGAATTTCTTGATCACGGTCTAATTGGTAGGATAATCATTGTGTTGTGTATTATGTAATTTAGATTGGGGTGTATTAAATTAATTGCTTCGAGTATCGAGTATGTCATAACTATTATATTGACGGTTACGCCGTTTGATGTTTCCATCAAATTTAATATTATAATAATACTACATAAACTATGGAATAATTGGTAATAAGAACATATGGTACTTGTTTGTTATACGCGTGTACAAATCAACGGTATTCAAATTATAAAAACCTTTCAAGATATGGGTACCTTAATAACTAGGATTCATCAACTTAGGAAAATAATGGACTAATCAGAAACGTGCTTAAGTTTAGATTAGAAAACTTGATGCTGAAATCAAAATAGAATTCAAAAATACATAAATACAAATACGTATATTAACTTAATTTCGTTAATACTGACATATTCTATTGTCCGGTCCGCGGTGCAGTGGTCACGTCGTTGACTACCGTGTCGGACCGTTCGCAGGTTTTTTCAGTCGATGAATCGATACTGTTCAGAGACAATTGGTGTTTGTGTTGTTAAAAATTCCTTTCCTCCTTTCGGATCCCAAAAAACGACGTATTGTGACAGCGATAGCTTACCACTAGTTATATTCTAGTCAACGAATCCTTTCCATTCCTATTCTCGTTCCTATAGAGCTTGAACAACTGAGTAACAGCTGTTCTCGTAGAAAAAAAACATATTTGTTGAGATAAACTTCGTGAGGAGTCCATATGCTCCAAGTTGGAAAAAAAAACTATAAAGTCTTCTATCAGTGAAAGTTATCTAAAATAACATCTAAAAGAAGTATGGAAAAAATTGTTTTATTTTATCCTAAATAATGTGTTTTCGCCGAGAATCGACAGTTGTTTAAATTAACACATTAAAGGTAGGATATCGAGTTTCCTTAACTATTATATTAATACACGGATATTTGTAATTTTAATTTTTTTAATGAATACTTTTAACTCGCAAAAAATCACCGTTTTAGGTTATTGAAATTCAAATGTCTTTTTGAAAAAGCTTGATAAAAAGCGAATTGATTAAAAATTAAAATCACATTTAAAAAAAAACATGCAGCGATACCAACAGAATCTTATATATCAAACCGAAACGGCGTATGTATGTATGTGGGTATGTAATTCCATTTTGCATTATTGTTGCAAGTTGCAATATAATAATGTTTATTATTTACGTGAAGGTATTATTTGACATTTCTTTGACAGCAAATTAGATTTTTTCCTTGAATTTGGACATTTTAATGGGCGAGAATGTCATCAAATTAAATAAAGTTTGTGATTTTATTTTAACTCCATTTTGGATGTTAGATTTTGTGATATAATTATGTCGAATGATATAACATTAAATAATTATTGGTCGCTTAGTCCGAGCGACGCCGGGTAGCAATACTAGTACAATATAAAGAAAAAAATATCCAAACCTCATAATTAGATTCACATGCATTCTCAACAGTTATCATTCAAATAAAATAAGCACAAGATAAGTTTCTTCAGCATGGAAAGGCACAAAAGATGTAAATTTGTACGAGGAAAAGTTTTTTTCAGAACTATGGCGGTGTATTATGACAAAATTGAATACCGAAATACATGTAAGAAAATTTTGGTGTTTATTCATGACTAGTGTTATCATCGTAGCATTTGAATCGTATTGATAACATACTATCTGCTATCAAAGGATTACGTATCTATCCATGACTATTTCGTATCCAAATGGGTATTATATTCGCATACAAGACAATCCGTTAAGATACTCAAAGTAAATAGAAGGACATTATGCGTTAACCGTTAAACGTCCCAGAGTCGTTATCCGACCAGACTATACCAACCGAAACTTTGATGGTGGCGTAATCGCACTTGTATATTTTACCACCCGATAGGGAAGGTTGAATCCGCCAACCCGTTCGCATATAGAACGAGCCCTAAAAACAGTTCACTTAGACGCTATATTCCCGCAAGTTTCACGGGTTGTTTGCGATGTTTTCTTGAAGCATAGAGTCAGTTGTAACAAAACCTAGATTAGCTTTGGATCCTCGGGTACAATATTTGCAGATATGTTTGGGCAATTCAAACAGTTAGTGCGGAAACTCTCTGCGGTGCCATAACAAATTTGTATCGGGTATTTTGAATATGAATATTGTGACAGAATTTGTCGGCATTAATAAATAACGATGTGCTACGTGATGATGCTAAGAAACAACCGATTACAATTACTTTTAGATACTCCCTGTATTAAATTTGATACTGTTTTCACCGTATCATTTTTCAAACATAATATTTAACATATTAAAAAAAAAATATCATTTTATATTTTTATTTTAAAAATTTAAACGATATATACCATATAACTGTATTGTGTGACTATTAGTGACACCTCATTCGGAAATCATCATCAGACTTACTAAAGCAAATACTGCTTTAGTAATGCATATGGAAGAGGCGAAACACCTGTCATCAATAGTCACGCTATACGTTGAATAATCTAAGCTATTTTATACAAAAATGAATTACATATATGCAAAGTCTAAACATAAGAAAAAGAACAGGTAAATTGCATATATACACAGTAAAAAAATAGTTTTGGTTCATGATATTTTAAGACTTAAAATTGTTATATGAACTAAAATTGACGGTATTAGAAGATGATTCTAAAAAATGTGGAACACTGCAGAACCAGTGAAATAACAAAATTATCAGTGTCCGTTATTCAAAACATAGCCTGTTTTTACGTGTTGAAATAAAATGAATGGTTAATCCTATTGAATTTCAACAAATCAAAAACTGTATGGGTGATTTAATATGTGCAGTTTTCTATCTCTCACGGATACTGAATCGTTATAATTTACAGGGCTTTTTTTCCATTAACGCGGTAGAACGGCGTTTCATTTTTTTTTTTTTAATTTCAAAATCAATTAGTTGAAACAATGTTTGCGTTTACGTTACTACAATCTATATTTATATAATTCGTAAAATGATAAAATATGGTATTTTTATGAACCGGATGTTATTTTATTAAGTAAAAAGCTTGACATGAAGTGAGTTCCGGCACCTTCTTTTTTTATAAAAAAGCCCTGGTTATGTATTATATTGTTGAAAACACTATACTCTTTTTATTTAAGATCCTAAAGAAGTGACTTGTCAAATAGTTTAGATTCCTTGTAGATTTCGTATTTTAAAATCGACATTAAAATCAGTGCTCAAACGGACAATGCGACATAGCATTCTTAGCAGTCTGCGACAATGTTGATTGGATTTTATTACCGACGGCAAACTGAAGACGAAGTTACTGGATTTACAAGTAACTAATCTAACATTGGCTTGCAGGAGGAAGAGCAAGTAATCTTTTCACTGCAGTTGTATTAAATATGTGTTGTTGGTACTCAAATACATTCCTTGAATAACTTTATATTTTCCTATATATATTAACACGCTGAAACTATGAGGATCCTGCCTTATTAGAATTCAGTTTTTTGGATTGGTGGCTATATTGATAAATATTCTGTTACTATAATTATTCTCAAATGCATAGCGCATAGACGGCAGCTGTAGTCCTACATAGTGTCCTTTTCATTTGATAATTAACAAATAATGTTCGGGGGAATTATTCATATCTGCATACATGGATATTGAATAAAGGCAATCTCACCAAAAAATCTAAATCAAACCATTTCAGAATCATTGAGTATTGGCGTTGTTTTTTAAGCGGCTAATTCAAAATTAATCTAGAGAGATAAGAAAAACAAGAAGTCGATATTTTAGGATAATAATACGAAAAAATCACTCATTCATATACTGCTTAATGTATTTTTCAAAAATTTTTAAATATTTACTTTCCAGAATAGCTCCAGTGTCGGATAGTAGTTTCAAATCGAGTATGATTACCGAAGGGAGATGCACTAACAGAACCATTGTAAAGCAGTTTGCGGCATCAGCAGTTTTCGAAGGTGATCAACGATCGTAAGAGAGACGAGACTGAACACTGAACGGATGTCTGCTGTCCACAACGCGACGAGCCTGATAAAATAAAGCATTAGGACATGTTATATTGCAACGGTGGACGTGTCGTCGCTAGTGTCATACCGCCACGTGTACTTTTTCACTAGACAGTGTTTCTTTATCTTGAGCCCATCGTAAAAACGAAAAATCAATTGAAATCTGTTTATAACGCAGAAAAGCTCTCTTTAATACCAAATGAAAAATTATAAAATCAATTAAATTAATTCAGTTGTGAAGGGTTTGAAACCCAGACCGCATCACGGAAACACACATTGCTCTGCAATGTATATATTAGCCTTCAATTATAATAATGGGTAATACAATTAATAAGAAGGCAATTCATTCTGATATCATTGTCTATAATTACTGTGTGCTATCGATTTTGACTAGCTATATTTTTCAGATACAAAAACTAATGTATGATGTAAGACTTTGTAGAATCAAATACAATGATTTGTTTAAACATTCACAATTGCACTCTCCCGATTCAAATATAATTCAATCAACAAGAAACTAGTTTTGATCCGTTTAAGAAAAACCTTTAACTTACCTATTCATTTAATATTAAACTTTTGTCATTGAATTAAAAGTTTAAAACTCTTTAATTAGGAATAGAATTTCGCAGTTATTCCAAAGCGTTTTAATTTTATTTAATTTTTCTGATTAATTAAAAGAATACACATAAATAAAAACGGGCTTTCGCGTAAAATTGCTGTATTCATTGTAGAAAGAGTTAAGTTTCCTCGCAGTCATAAAAACACCTAACAATAAGATCGTTAATTCCCACCAAGTTTTAAATTAGTTTCTACCCCTTTTTCTCGCTCCAAAAATTAAAGGGGTAATTTTAAATTATAGATAATGATGGCAAAAAACAAGCGAATAAAAGTGTAGTGCCTCAGATGGGGCGAAAGAAACTAATTAAAATGTTGTTTTGATTCGCTCTTTCTTCCTTCACCTTACTACTCAAATTAGGTTATAAATTATTAGATAATACGAAATGACTGGAAACTTTAATTAGAGATTTTGTTCGCGATGCTCTTATCTATATTCAACTTTTTACTACACCATTTCATAACCTTTTCATTATTTATGCGTGTCATACTCAAAACATATAATATTATCGTATATAGTTGCTTAAAACTACAGAACAGATCTTCTAGCAATACATATTTGGTGTTTTAGTTTACATTGTTTATTTTAATTATAGGACGTTGCAAAAATAAACAATTTTAAAACAATAGAGTTTTAGTCAAAACAAATATGCCCTCATGTATTCTGAATTGATAATAATCAAAAAATATCATTTTTAATAAACTAATTCAAATTAATTTCAATTTTATAACGGACCGAATTCACCAGAGAAAAAGCCGTAGCTTTTCTATAATTGTTTGAAGTTTTTTCTGATAAAACAAAGTTTAGTTTAGATGCCCGACACGACCATTGCTTTTATTTCAATAGCTATTTAACAAAGTGTGTCTCTAAAGAGCCTGATTGGGAAATAATTCAAAATAGTATGTTCCAAGCCAGGAACAGCTCGTGTGAAGGTGCAGAAGTGCACTGATCCCCAAGATTCAAACACATCGTACAAAATAAATATATCAATTTATTCATTCAAAATTCCATCATTGTATGTTTCATAAAGGGATATTTCACACATGCCAGCTAAAGTAAAACTAGTAATAATAATAAGATTGCTGAAGAAAGCCGATTGCAGATGTTGGATCTTCGATAGGCGCACTTCTTGACGGAGTTTATCTCAACATTTTTGTTTTTTTCTACGAGAACTACTTGTTACTCAGTTGCTCAACCTCTCTTTTTGTTTCGAAGAGAGTAGGGATGGAAAGGATACGAAGACTAGGACAGGACCAGTGGTTAGTTAATCGCTGTCACTATGCGTCGCTCTTTTTGGGATCGTAAAGGTGGGAAGGGATTTTCAACAACCCAAACACCCATGCCTTTGAACAGATTTATCGACTGAAAAAATCCGCTCGTACCGGGAATCGAACCCGGGCGATCCGGCACGCAATCCAACGCCGTTGACACTGCGCCACGGACCGGACAAACTATATAATATTAACTATATATACTATACAATATTCTACAATATAATTTTATCTTCATTATTATATTTCTACTACATATATAATATAAGCATATATTATAACATTTATTAATATTAAATTTGAATTGTTTGAATTTTGTAATTTTCCATGAGTTTTGTCGCTAACGACCCTGGTTTCGCCAATCGGCATCTTTAGGCATTACAAGTGCACGAATGTTCTTGAACTGACGCGCAGTAAACAGTTTGTATCGTTAGTATACAATAATAGAAGTAGATCACTAAGTTAATTTGCTATTAATATGTAAATTAGCAAAAATTTGATGTAAACGACTTTCAATGAATTAACTGGTTTTGTTTTAATTATCGGGATTTTTGAATATAGTATCGCAAATACTAATGACCAGATAATAACATAGGAATATCTATAATAAATCTTGGCTTTTATCCTACCTTTTGTTAATAAGTTGATTGATTTCAAGTCTTTGAAAGGTTCAAGTCTTTGAAGACGTGTTTAAAGTTACCCAGTACTATTTCGGCTTAAATCGCTTCTCGGGCATAAAATTGTGATAAGCTTAATTCTCTTGCCATGCAAGTATAGAGAAGCAGTAAGTATCGTCAATGTCGGACTTTAAAATCTGTGTTATAGATGTATTTTCAAAATCCAAGAATCGGAGGATGGATTTTTTGCATAAATAGGTTTTTTTATTGCACTCCCAAATTTTTTTGCCACCGGCTGCCACTGCATACAATGAAATATATATAAAAGAAGTACTAATCAAAATTCGTTTCAATTTCATTCATTACGGTTCTCTGAAAAAAATATTTCAGATGAAGGCTGCTCTATTGGTAAATTAATAATTTATTATTTTATATACTTAAGACTTGATTTCATAGAACATCTGCATAATGATGTATTTTAAGTGGGAAAACAGTGGAACCCCGATCTTACGTTCTCGCATTATACGCTTCGGGCTTTAAAATCTGTGTTATAGGTGTATTTTCAAAATCCAAGAATCAGAGGTTTGATTTTTTGCATAAATAGGTTTTTTTTATTGCACTCCCTACTATCCTTGTCACCGGCCACCACTGCTCCAAACCGTGAGTGATACTTATCACACATTTTAAAATGAGATACTTTCTAAATCAGTTAAAAATTAATATTCCCTTGGTAAATAACTCTATCAGCTAAGATGTTTTAAACCGAGCCAAAGCCGAAAAAACTAATTTAATATGTATTATCAAATGCAGGAAAACTTCATTCTTCGCTTACATGCCATCATTTCTTATATGAGCTTTTTTCCATGCATGAAAATTTAAGGATAAAGTGACTATTTTGCAGAATGACTATAGCTTTAATACAAAACTTCTGTAGGTCATTCATGATTAGAAAATAATATATAATATCGTGAAATGTGGCCGCAAACCTTTTTAATTCATGTCACAATGGGGAAAAAATAACGCAATCCACCTAGTATTTATTTAATGAAATCATTGTTTAATTTAAATATAGTTGCACGTATTCGATAAAAAAAATACCGCGTCCGCTTTCAATATGAATCGTATGGACCACCAAAGGAGTATCATCAATAGATATTTTTTTCTCCTACATGAACTGCTTACTACTCAATTGCTCAACCAAGTAATCAGTTTTTGTCGTAGAAAACTTCTGTTGAGATTAGTTCTATATTTTAAATACTAGAGGCGGACATGGTTAAGAAAATATAATTTAATTCCAGCTGTTTTATTTTTTGCTTAAAATTAATTGATCATTATTCCAACTCTACCACGGACCAATAATCTATCAGGATTTCGGCTGAAGGTGCTTGATGGAATATCAATAGATAAAAATCAGTCAGTTCGAACCCACTCGTACACTAAAATTGATGGAAGATGCCAAAAGGTGAAACCACGTCAGTGAACAAAACACATGGAAAAGTTCAAAATTTTAACGATTCAATTATATCCCATTTGTTAAATAAGATCACAAAGGTGTTCGCTAAATTATTAGATTAATAATTATTTGTTATATTGTTATCTGTAGAATCTATGTACTCAAATCATGCCTCTAACTAAGGGATGGCGAAACTTTTTAATGTACTGCCTTCGTCAACTTAATTCAGGACTGGGTTAATTATGCAGAAGAGTCATTGAAAGATTTGACATTTCAAAACTTTTCGAAGTGATTTTTTTAATGTGAATATGAAGTCAAAACAAAATATTTTAACGGTATATCTGTACAGTATTGGGTGCAGAAAATTAATTGAAATATTTGAAAGCTATAATTATATTCTCTGCGTTCATTATCGAATACTAATTATTAAGGTATTCGAATAATGAAGGATTTAAAATGAGCCAACATTAAATTTGTTGGAATTTTAATCTTAATATCAAATTAAATCTGGCTTTTGCCGAAAACTTATAGAGTACTTTATTTTATTTTCATAAATGTAATGGTTGCGTACTAACAGTTGTACAGTAGCTGACAACTAAGGGAAGTTTTGTGATCTAAATTTAAAAGAAAATATTTTATAATTAAGTATTTTAAATTGATTGCTAACAAAACAGTTTGATATTCTGATGTAGTTTAATTATGTCGGCGGTTAAATAAAAGTCAACAGAAATTTACTGTGAAAAATAAGAGGCGAGATAAAAATAAAACTGCGAAGCGTGCCATCTATGGCAATAAATTAGACTAAACTTTTCCGATTTGCCCCAAAAAGGTGATTAAGGCTTTTTTTCAAGAAAATAATTAAAATCAAATAATTACCTTTCGAATAAGGAACAAAGTAAACTGGACCCCCTGTTCCTCTTCGTCCCCCCCGCCCCTCTCGCACTGCGCCATGCCACACAATAATTATTATTCAAAAGACTTAAAAGATTTATTTATAATCTCACCGGTGGGATCTTATCAGGTAATAAAATACATTTTTAATTCTGCTGCGAAACCGAGCGCATCTTTGCGACCCCCTACCGCAAAACGACCATCTTACATGGTGTAAGGAAAGAAATGTAATTCACTAAAAAACATATGGCTTTTTGTAGTTTATTAATATTTTCAAAGTTGTTTCCTGATTATTTAAACATTGTTTGGCTATTTACTGGTAATGATTTTTACACTTTTACGGTGTTCACTGCCAATATTTGGTGAAGTGGCAGTATATTGAAATAACAAGTAATTTTTTGTACCTATTTCACATTAAATTTATTTGTATATGGACTGTTTTCGCTCATAGCGAGTATTTTCTACTGAGAAAACAATTTTTATAAAATAAATATTGAAATTTTGTGCAATGTCTACATAAAGGGAAATCAACAATAATTATCTTACAGAGCAATTCATTTTTTTTTTATAAAACCAATCGACAATTGGCCGTTGCGACTGAATTGGCTGCGTGGTAGAGGCTTCTAATCCCCGAATGTTGTCTTTAATATATATTTATCATTACAAATAGATTCGTATCTAAAAACTCGTATGCTTGAAATGATTTAATCTCTCCTTTCCGACTATCTATCCCATCTTGAAAATGGGGCGTAAAGATACCTTAGACCGAATACAAGTCGGTTCCCAGCGCCATCCACCTTACTCTCTTCGACTAGAGAAGATAAGTGACAGGAAGCAGGTTTCTAAACAGCTCCTGTTAAGATGCTCTATTTAGAATTATTATGCTCCATGCTTGAAGTGAGTACGATTAGAAAAAATCGCTGTTGTCAGGTGTTTCTTCCTAGTTGTTCCCATTTTCAGAAAATCAAATATTAATTTTCATTATCGCATGTAATGTGGCCCATAGAAGTTAAATTAAACCGACCCTCTAGCGGTGGCAATTTTAATTAGTCTAAGATCGTAATTAAGGACATTTTTCATTATTATCATTATTTATCTTGTTTCTCTAGTCTTCAGAGCTTTAAGATGTAAACAATTTATTTTTCCGCTCTAAGCTTTTCGCTACCCTAAAGTTTGACGGAAAAACTTAACGATAAAATAGTAATTCATTAGTCATTATACTTTATGTTAACTTTCTACCAGCTCTTATAAAATTGGGACATTAATTACCACGGTGTTATAATTTATTATGCAGTCTTTTTTATACTAATACATAAATCATTTATACTTAAAAACATTTTAATCTTAAAAACTATCGACATATATTTAACAATTGAATTCTACGCATAAAAATATTTAAATTCTTTTTTTTATTACATTATATATATTATCTTTTATTATTTCACTATAGACTGTCCTCTTATTCTAGACAATCTAGACAACACTGGAAAAGTCAAGAATAACGATTATTTTATTTTATTTTTAACGTTTCATATCTTGTGTAGAATGATTGCAATTAAAACTTTTTGAAAATATATTTATGTAAATTTCATTATGAACCGTTCAATCAATTAAATGTTACTGATGCACTCAAACTGACTTATCATTCGTGCACTTAAAAGCCTGAACATTTCAATGGGCAAAACCTAGATATTTGTATCAATAACACATTTCAACGATTCAAATAAGTTATTGAATATTCTATTAAGCCCCTTGAGTGATATCTTTCCTTCAAATAAATAAATCTTATTTGATTGGAGATGTAATCGCTCTCTATATATCTTACCAGAGTTGTAAAATGACAGCCGGTGTAGCAGCTTTAATTGAAATGTTTCGTTGTTTAAAGAAGATGTGTTCATTATCCTGTAATCGGGTAGCACATTATAATTTTAGCGTAGCAACTATGCTTTAAATCAATAATGTCAAAAGAAAACAAAAAGATTTTTTTAAATGAGTTGAATTCAAATTTTCAATTATGAGTAAACAAATTAAACACCATCGAAAAGAAAACGGTGTCACTTCAAGCCAGAAGCCTCCAACATTTAAAAAAATATATTATAAAATAATAATATCATAGCATGGCTGATTCACTAAAATCATTATTTAAAACGTTGGCTAGAGGGAATGTAGAATACGCATCATTGTGAATAAATGTTAAATTTTCCTACTCTTACACTGATATGTACATAAATCTTAATAAAGTTGCGTAAGTGCCACATAGAGTATGTACAACAATTTGTTATTTTTTGTATGATTTTATATGTAGATATACACATAATTTAGCAGTACTGCGGTACAAAAATATATAAATAAATCACACAATGTATCACACAACATTGTATGTTTGTTTGTTTTCTTGGGCATTTTTTTAAGTGGACAATTACATATTTTGGTATTTAATAATGTATTGCGATCCTCAAACGAGTTAAAACTATTTGGCAAAAGCCATAGAAGTTTGGCATATTTAATACATTTTAATAAATCATTTATAATTATTATAATTACAATGACGCTTTGCTCATGTATTATATTTTAAAATAAGCCAGGTATCTCACTAATATAATTTTTCCTCACTGAGGTTGCTGATTTTCAACCTTGTGGCATGAAAAATTTTGCAGTGTAGCAACACCATGATTTTGCATGAATTACGTGTGAAATTAGGTTTATTAATTTGCTGCGCTCAATCGTAATGGAGTGATAATTAATCTCTTTGGCACGCATCATGCGAACTTTTTCAATTATTACGGCCTTCTTGTAGATATCAATAAACAAAGTAAAAGAGTTATGACATACTTCATTAAGGAGTGGTAGGTAAAACAAAAATTAAATATATCCCGTTTAATATCCCTGTGAAAGAATCTGGAAAGGTACATATCGCCTAAAGCAAGTAAGTACTCGCCGGGCAAACAATATTATCCCCACGTTTGACATTTCGCATCGTCGCACTGCCATAAAGACCGAAGAGTCAACGGGCTCCCTCATAGTCCAGAATTACTTTCGCTAGGGAGATGCTTTGACTAGCAAAGCGTCCGTACGATAAACAAGACGCCGGCGCTTACGACGTTCCGCCCTCTGAACTCGGCGTGTGATATAAGTGGAAAATCGATTTATAATACATTTTCTTCTGAGTAAAAAAATGAGCACATGAACGGTGCATATTTAAATAAAATACTTAGACATATTTAATGATAATCATTTTCCTAATCACTCAAAAAATGCGCCTTAAAGCTTAAATGATTTTAACTTTAAAACATCAACAATAAAATAATAACCGAACGATAGTGCTGTAAACAAAAAATCTTTCAATACAAGTGTCTTGCAGACGATGCGCAGGGAATGAGAGAGAGTACGTGTGTGCTATGAGTTAAAAAGACAATCAACACTAACTCTCTTTCCCCACATACACAACACGCAATCTCTCTTTGCGCATGTACTGAATTGATCGTGTAATATCGGTTATTCGTTGATTAAATTGGTTTTTACTTGATATAACTCCATGATAACACGGTGAAAAAATATTTAAAGTATCTTAGTTCTAAAAAATTATGAATTATGTACATAGATTCTCACTTATTCATTAAAAATAATAATGTGCAATAAGCTTCGTATTAATAAATTAATAAAAAGGTATCCGTTTATACATGCAGGGAAACCCTATAATTCATTACTAAAATTTTTCATCATCTCTCAATTTTATGGGGCGAGACATATAAACTAAAGTTAAGTTCGAGCGACTGAATAACAACCAGGATATGAAACAAAAAAATGCATTCTTTTTTCGATTAAGCATTTGATATAAAGAATACAATATATGCACGAATATTATTTTCACTCCACGACACTGGCCATTCAGTGGCATACCCCCATTCTTCGAATGGGGTGGGTGCTCTCCGCTACGCACCTCCATACAATATTGATATTGCATGTATGAGAAACTTTTCATTTTTCAATGTTATCTCCAAATTGGATCGCCACGAGGTTATTTAACTTTTTTGTGGAGTCGGGCGATATTTTGTGTAACAGCTACCGCATAACACGCTTTCTTACCTCGCTTTGCTTACAACTTGAAATTCAATTATCAAGGATTTGTATTATATAATATTTATAATTTTTATCAAATTTATCATTAAAGCATAAAAGAAAATTGCATCTATTTTTTGTTTTCATATTCTTTAAAGCTAACTTGATATATATTTATAAATCGACTCAATTAAATCAAATACTCTTTATACTATTAATCTGAGCTTCTATGGTACGTTGTATGGAGTATAAAGATTGGCAATGGAGTTTTTAAACTGTAAATAAAAATAATAATACACACAAAATAAAAATGAAATAATAGTGTCATTCATTATTATTATCTCACAAGGTGAAGCGTATTGAATCTTTCGGTAGTGTAAACTTTTCTCTTATTTAAAATTTTCTTTTAATTAGTATAAAAAGAATTCTTCTTGGTGTCTGCCAAGTGGTATTTTCATAAAAAGTTAGTTATGTATATGGTGAGCAATTCCTGTCCTTACAAATTGGTATATTCTAATGATAAAAGTTTTTATTATAAGACAGTATCAAATTTGATATTGAAATTCCATCAAGCACCCTCAGTCGAAATACTTAATTATAAGACAGTATGTTTTGCCGTATTTGTTTCATTGGTCACATTTAATGTGTTAACTGTCACTTCTCGGCGGAGAATAATGTCCATATATATGTTGATAATGATAAGAACCAGTTTCACTCATAACAAACATTATTAAGGTTTCATGATAGTAATCAGTTGAATTGTGTGATACGGAGTCTGCTGGAGATAAATCAAAAAGTTGTCTACTTAATATATTTTAATTTATATTTATGTTTGGTTTTAAAAATAACTATACATTTTTGTATAGCTAGACTTCAGTCAATTTTCATCATACGCTAGGCAGCACTCCAAGCTGTTAAGCTATGCGGCTTGGAGCTCGAAACTTTAGATGAAAGATTTTGAACTTGATTTTCAATTGTGTGTGAATCTGTCACCAAAGAGTTTTTAACGCGTCGTAAACTAATGAAAATCAAAATGATTAATATTTTTACTCTTTCCGATTCATTACATAAATCAATGTGACTTTTTTTTCATTTGAAAATTGTTGTAAAACTATCCTAAAAATATATAACAAACGAACTTTATTAAATTGAAATTATTCTCTAATTTCAAAGCTATCAATAAAATAACCAAGAACATTGAAATGGGAAAGTTTATATAAAATACTAGTATTGCTTCCCGGCTTCGCTCGAACTAAGCGACCAATAATTATTTAATGTTATATCATTCCCAAATAATTACAGACCCACAGACATACATACATACGCCGTTTCCGTATTTCTAGTTTTGAAACCCGGCTTCGCTCGGACTAAGCGACCAATAATTATTTAATGTTATATCATTCCAAAAGAATTACAGACCCTCAGACATACATACATACATACATACGCCGTTTCGGTTTTATATATAAGATTGCAACTTTTCTCTTAATTCAATATACCGACTGTAGCCAAATCATTTTCCGAAGTCGATTAATTTTCCAGTCGAATCGTTTTTCCCGCCCTGCAGGAAGGAAGTTTCGTTTTCAAGTAACAAGTAACATTATCCGCACTTGATTGTAGTCTTATTAAAGTCTTTATCAAACACCTTTGCAGAAAGTTTGGCGTCTTCCATACCACCCCCTCCTTCACTACCCCAGTCGACTGCTTTTGTTTTTCTCCACTTTCCGCACGGTTTAAATGTCTAAAATGTAATTCTCTTATGCATTGCTAATTTGGATGAGAGGATGGAGGGAGAAATTTTACTAAATTTAATAGCTTATTGTTTTTGAAAGAGTCGAGTTTTCTGTTTCTTCGTCAGAAACTTTTGTAAAAAGTTTCTTCAAGGGGAATAAATATGGTAAAAAATTCTATTTTCCGTTTAGCAACGTTATGTAAGGTATGTTTTGATTTTTATTAAATAAAGACGAGAACAATTTCATTTGTATATAGTAAGTTCGTTATCACGTAACATAATTTTTGAATGTTTTATTCTAGAAATAAGTGTAATTAAAGACTTCGAGGATCAATTTCTTTATATCTGATGGTTCCACGGAAAACTGACGCAAATTTTATATGAGCTGATTGACAGATCAGCAGTTAGTTTTAATTAAATGAAGTCGATTTAAAAAAAATATTCCTATCTGTCCCATGTAAAATGTATTACACACACCACAATAAAGCTCATAAATATGAACCATTATACTAACTATAAACATTGAGTTATTTTTAAATTGAAACAACGACTTTTCAGCTCATCTTATAAAGACAGTTCAAAAGATCAGGACATGTTTCGCTCATCGCGATGGCAATGCGTTTGATTTAATCAAATATTTATTATAATAAATTAATAGAAAAAACATATATTTTACAAAATTACTAATTCTAATCAATTAACTTATATCAACGAGAGTATCGGATATTGCAAGTGATGATTTATTTTGAAAATTAGTTAACTTAGGAATGGATTGTCGCCAAATTATTTTTTTTTGAATTTTAATAAACTTATATTTTATGCCATATCTGTACAATAATTATGTATATAGTATTCGTCGTTTACTATATAAATAGAAGAAAACAATTTTGATCATAATATTTCTCATTCAAAAAAAAGCACCATTTTTTGCGTTACCAGATTCTCAGTGATCAGCGACAGTCCTCAATTGAGGCCTACGTGTGAAAATCTGTTGGGGAATTATTTGAACGACATCTGTTTGTTTCCCATCATTTTGAATGCTTTACGGTGAAGACAGAGACCCGGGAGACGAGAAGGTCTTAACTTGGTGTTATAGACAAAACTGCTTACTTTAAAAAGCTTACTTTCGTACTTCACTTTCCTTTAATACTTAAGTTACCACCTTGTTAATTCCGCACATTATTTAGAAGAGACTGTGAGCTTGTCTGCCTACGAAGTTATACTAAGTTGTACTAACTAATGGGCATTGGCGCTTAGTTTGAGTTTGGCGCACGGTAGAAGACGACTGCGTTGATAAATTCATTTAAAGGATGACGGTCCTCACAGTGACCTGTTATTTCAATAAATGAACTAATTCATCTTAACTTAAATGACACATTCTAATATGAAAATTATGTTCAATTTTACTTACTAAAAGAATTCATGTATTACAGAAGATATTACCATAAACCAAAAAAATAGCAAACAAATAAATGAATCTGTTGTATGTTGTAATCTTTCGTCAGTTTTGTCACTAACGACCTGGATTTCGCAGGTTTGCATCTTGAAGAATTTCAAGTACTCGCTTAGTAGGTAATTATTTTTAAGGATAAAAGCTATATCACTAATTTTAAAAGTTTTGTTTGGCAATCTGTATTAATAAGCTAATGTTTTTATATTAATGACATTTAAAATCTTATCAAATACTAATTATTTTCTGGTTCTTATTTATCACATAAAACAATTCATTTTTTTAAATTATGTCGTTTCCATTGACCTTCTACACATTTCTTAATCATTTATGGTTATCAAGAAGTAATCTTAAAGCCCCAGAATCATGTTAATTGAAATTCGTTTGAAAACTGACTAGTGAATATGTAGTTAGAATCTTGTTTGAAGAGATTCTTAGTCCTGTAATCTTATATATAAAACCGAAACGGCGTATGTATGTCTGTGGGTCTGTAATTCCCTTTTGCATTGTTGGTCATTAAGTTGCCATAAAAACGAATATGAAAGAAAATATGTTTGAATTTTTATCGGCGAAGACATTTAGTCAAAATGTAATAAATTAGTCTTCAACTGAACTTTTCCGGCTTTTATTATTAATAATAATGTTTATTATTTACGTGAAGGTATTATTTGACATTTCTTTGACAGCAAATTAGATTTTTTCCTTGAATTTGGACATTTTAATGGACGAGAATGGGGCTGTCATCAAATTAAATAAAGTTTGTGATTTTATTTTAACTCTATTTTAGATGTTAGATTTTGTGATATAATTATGTCGAATGATTTAACATTAAATAATTATTGGTCGCTTAGTCCGAGCGACGCCGGGTAGCGATACTAGTTATATTTAAAAACATATCTCTAACATGTCTTAGACATTATTACTTTTACTGAGGGTATACGCTATTTCTACGAATATATATAGGTTAATAATTAAGGTGAATAGTGGATACACCTAAACTTTTTTTTGTAATGTAGATACGTTCCGCGGAAAAAGACACAAAAAAGTCAGCCAGATAGAGGTTTGAGTGTACTTTCGTATACTCCTTTGAACACCCTAATAAATGCATTAATTATGTTACCTGTATAATTCAATTTTCAATATATACTTGTGTTCGGCGCACATTCTTAACATCATGGGATATAGCTTCTCAAGATGACTAATTTAATAGCTTAAAAGTTTCCTCGTGAGCTTTTGAGAAATTATTCGGGTGTTGCATGTCCCACCCTGGAGGGCTTCATACCCAATTTAGCAGAAACCTACCATACCTACCTGCCCGGCCATCATTTGCATGCTAATGCCATCTACCGGTCCAGAAGAAAAACTTTCAGACTTTTTAAATGCGGAGCAAATCGTAGAAGGAATAAAAGATACTTAAAGTTATTGTACTTTAATAACAGCATCGATAAATGTTGAATGCTGTTACAACAATCAAATGGAAACAGAAAAGACTAAACATTGACATTTGTCTATCATCTAACGATAAATAATTATAAAATATTTGAATTCATCAAATGTTATCGAATTTTGTTTACTGTAACAATTAAAACATCATGGGATTTGTTAATTTTTAGGCTGAAAACTAAACGTTTTAATCGCTAATATGTAAATAAAATTCAAAAATCCCTTTCCTACGATAAAAATTACAAAAAAATGTCCAAGGAAGAAAAAACATTTGTAATACATCTTCTTGGTAGCAAAACAGAGAGACGACAGAATAAAAACCATTACCGTTTATGTAATTTAGGATTTCGACTGAAGGTGCCTGGTGGAATTTCAATATCTAATTATAATGATTGGAGCTTCGTATTTTATTTAGTTCAAGTTCATTTGTTGACTTGATTGACTGAAGATCCCGAGAGGCGAAACCCGGGTCATAAGGGAAAAAACTTCACAAAATTCAAACGATTCAAATGAGTTTCCGTTCAGTTATAAAACAATTTGCTTCAAAGATGTATCGTTTACTTTCGCCTTAACATTTAATATTTTACATCATTTTCTCAAAAGCAAATTTTGAAAGTAAATAAAATCGACGTTTCCATTCTTCTTTGGCTATCTTTTTGTAGTTTTTCTTACTTTTTCTGTTTTAATTTTGAAGAACAAAACACTTGGAAAGGCATAACGACAGTTTTACGTGCTGAGAGTTTTCACACGGGAGCCGTGTTTTCTTTATTGCAGTTCACTTTCAGTTTGAAAACGACTTGAAAATTAGAATATGCCACTGTTAAAAAATGTAGCGCTTTATTTAATTAATTTAAGAGTTTATCATGATTTTATTTTAAATTCTCCAGCGTGCTACTTCTATTAAAAGTTTTTCCGATACGTACTCGTTTGTTATTTTATTTAATTTGCGTATATTGGTGTTATCAAGTCTTATCTGGATTAATAAATATTAATCAATCTTTTTACTAAACATTAAAGTTCATCCTGGGAAATGTTTTTTAGTCATGACTTTCAGTTTCAAGCGATTTTCTTTTGTAAAAATTGTTTTTTTACTTCAACACAATGAGCATTTTTTTTTCATATACAATATAGGTAAACAGAAGTAAATCATCAAATATGTAACGCTCTTTAAACCTCCACAATACCTATGTATGACAATAATTTACATATAATTAACTATCTAAGTCTTAAATAAATTAAATAAAAAAAATACGTAGAATAATCAAAGTTTTTTAAATTTTATATAAAACTATTATTGCTACCCGGCTTCGCTCGGGCTAAGCAACCAATAATTATTTAATGTATATCATTCCCAAAGAATTACAGACCCACAGACATACATACGCCGTTTTGGTATTTCTAGTATTGCTACCCGGCTTCGCTCGGACTAAGCGACCAATAATTATTTAATGTTATATCATTCCCAAAGAATGACAGACCCACAGACATACATACGCCGTTTTGGTATTTCTAGTATTGCTACCCGACTTCGCTCGGACTAAGCGACCAATAATTATTTAATGTTATATCATTCCCAAAGAATTTCAGACCCACAGACATACATACATACATACGCCGTTTTGGTTTTATATATAAAATTAACTCCCACAAAGATAGCATCGAAAGTATTAAAGTATAAAGGTCATCCATAAATCTGTTCAAAAATCATACCGCAATAACTAAGGAAAATAATTCTACTACTTATATAATAGAAAGAAATTGAGGAAACGAATAAATTAAAAAAGCAGGTAAATAATAAGTAAGTAAGTGTGATAGAAGTCGACAATAATTTAATTGAATTACAATTTGTATATTCTTATCTTACTCAATTGATCCACCCGTTTTAAATTAAGAAATATTTATCGTGATTTTCAAGATTTGCTTCAGATTAGATAATTGAAATTCGAAAAACAAATAATCAAACTTTCAAATAATTACAAAATAAATGAATCCTGGAATAGTGTCAAATTTAGTTAATGCAATCACGATACTTTATGAACAAGTAGTATCAATATTGCTTTAAATTTATCACTTAATAAAATAATCGTTTAATTATTCCAATAAATCCCGCTTAGGTTCAATCGGAATCAAAATAAATTGGAAGCACTAACTCTGTGTACAAAATAGAGGAAAATAAACAATCAATTTTCAATTTCGATTGAAATAGAAAAAAAGCACGATAAAAATCCATTCATTCGTAGCGGAAATTATGCCGGGGCGTTCTTTCCTTCTTGCTTCTTTCTTTTTTCTTCACTTGATATTATGTTTGTGTGCTCTTTTGATTTGTGACCCCACTTTACCACCACCCAGTCGGATTCTTCTCCTTCACCAACACATTCTTCAGTTTCTCACATTTTTCTATTGCCAATACAAAACAGGTGACACTTGTTAGCATGGTTACATTACCTGCAAGCTTTGAGGAGAATTACATTTGATTTTCAAGCCAATATCATTTGAAATTCTATTTAAAAAATTAAGAAATTAAAACATGTGAATAAAGATTCCCTTGCTGGTATTAGAGAGACCATAATTCCCTTAAATGGTTTTTTTTCAATAACGAAATATCAATTGTTAATTGCAAAACATATTCTATATTATGTAAAAACCGTTCGTCTTAAAGACAATTTAATCTTAATCCGGATTTCAAAGAAGATCTGATCAACATGAACAGATTGCAACAATTATGAAAAAGACATAAATATGTAATACCAATGAACAAATTATTTTAGTTTAATGAAATCCGACTTCGATCAGTGGAACTTAAAAATAAAATATAGCAATACAAACAGGTATTCAAATATTTGTTGTATTGTGATTGCAATTAGGTTTCATATTTATTTCTCATCACTAATACCATACTAAAATCTTGATAGCTATCGAAAAACACTCTTATAAAGTTTTGAAAAAAATAACATTAAGTATTAAAAAGACTGGAGGGAGAAAAGCTATTTTTAGAAACTCCGAGTGGTGCCATATGATCCATATAAGGATCGGATATATACTGCAAAGGATGGAGAATACAAGAGAAGTTTTTGTTTTTGTGTTCTCAACTAGATATTAAATATACATTTTTAAGTCAAAATAAAAACAATATTTCTCGCACAATTACCATAATCTTATTAAAACTTCAATTCTTATAATAAAAACATTACTCATAAAACTTACCCTCGCTTCTGTCGGGAATCCCCAATACAAGTAGGCACCTTCTCTCTAGACACCATCTGACATAACAAGTTATGTATGTATGTCGACCAGATATGTTGTGTTTAGGTTACTTTGAAATTAAAGATGGTTTTGATAACAATTCCATCATCAGCGCGAGAGGGACGCAGGATAGGGTACGCTCGAGCCAGAGCGAGCTAGAGAACTCAATTCTATAGGCTAAGAGGAAATTGGGGTGATTTTTCTTTTGCTTTCTTTCTTGTGTCGCAGGGGTTATCAAGTGGTCGACGGGGTCGCGCAAATGTCACATCACGTTAAATGGTTTTGTTCACGTTTAACTCTCCGGTAGAATGCAGTGAGCTTGGCCATTTATTTGTATGGCTAGCTGGAAAATGGACATGTATAACACTTTCAAGACAAATTGGCAAGATTTATCTTGTTAAAATGTTGCATAGTGAAAATGTTGATATTTTGTTTTCTCTTCGCTATTTATTTCGAAATATAGAAGTAGCTTTATAACAGTATAATTACTTTGCATTATTAACAATATCAATGTGTTTTCGTCATATTGTGGGACAGCATCTAAAAATGATTAGAAAAAACAAATAAACTTTTTTCTTGAATTATGTTTTTGATAAAAGTTTACTGGCGCTTTTTTCATAATGACTAACATCAAATCTTCTCATTAGTGCTCTCAGTTAAATCTATAGTATATCACATCGTAATAACACATTTAATTTAATAATATAAATTTAATACAATAAAAAATTATTACCTTAATAAAAAAATCTTACTAAATTCAACTCGAAACGTTAAATAAAAGCCATAGCTTAGTGCCTCGAAACCATATTTCATAATGTCACTGCCTCAGAACTAGAAATTTTTAGACTTAGAAATAAATGTTTAGTTTTGCATACTCTAGTTTGTCAAAGACAACAATATAAATCTCATATACATATGTACATCCTTTAATTGGATGGATACACAATTTTAATAATAAGAATAGAGTAAATATGCATTATTACGTCAATGTCAGTTTAAAATAAGTATAAAATTTCCAATATGTATTGTATATTTGAAAATAAAAAACTAATGGGCGGAAAACAAAAATTATAAAACTCTCATTATTTACTGTTATTCGAAATAAGAAAATTTTGACATGATATGAAAAAGGAATAAACGACAACTCAACTAAGCTATTTATCTTTTTTGAAACAATATTTGTAAACGTATTTGTATCAAATATGATTTTACGTTATCTCGGATCGGAGAGTTTACAAATTATATTTTGAAAAATTCTTTATTCGTATTCTTTTTCATAAAGTTCTATCAAAACTAGTAAATATTAGGACAGTCTAAAAATCCGAAAGGAACTCATAAATTGAATTAAGTCATTAATATATGTTACCTTATAACAAAATATACTAGAACTGTTTTTTTTACTATAATTTTTTCGCGTTCTCGGTGCCTGTAGGCAAATAATTGTTCAATACTCCATTCATTAATAATTATATTTAATCATTCAAAATATCAAACACGTATTAATTGTTGACTAGTTTGACAGCCCTGTCGTTATGATAGGTTCAGTATAAATATTGCGTAGTATATTATCATTATTTTCAGTGTTTTTTTTCGTTACTTAAGTCGAAAGGATGAGGGATGCTTGGGGAGGTAAAGACGAGAAAAGGTGAACAGTGAAAAGGGTGGTACTGGTAAGTAAGAGTTTGTTGGGCGCATTATGAATCGGCCATCAATGTGATTTTGTAGAATTGTAAAAGGTTAAACATTTTTATTTATCATCTACAGAAAAGAGTGGTTATATTGATAAATTTATACGATTGAAAAAAATGGACAAGATTAATTATTGAAATTATTTTGTTTCTTACAATTGAGGTACGAAAATACGGTGAAAATTTTTTTGGTTTTTTTTGAACGGGAATTTATGAATCAGGTCAAGTACTATTTACATTAGATTATTCTCCAAGCTCTTCAAAGAATTATGGGGTTTTACATATGAATTAGGGGGCTCATTTTATCAGAAGATTTATCACCATTTGACGATGATGATGAATGTTGGTGACCATCCTTGGTTTATTCAAAAAGGGAACTATCGCTGACCTTTTTTAGCTTCTAATGGAGACATTTCAGCAGAATTTGCTGGTGACATTGTTGATTAGTCAACCACTTCTAGTTTCGGAAAAAAAAGAATAGAAGTATGGGACATCCACAGAAATATTATAGCTATTAAAACGCTCTAGGCTTTGAGTTTGAAATTATGACGGCCTAAGAGAATATAAATATAGCAGATTATCGGCAGAGATTAATCGATAAAAAACACGTTTTAAAGGTGTGCGTATTGGGATTAGGACTCATGGGCACAACACGACAGACATTTTGTTTAAATAAGTTAAATATATAAACCAATCGAGAACATAGGTCTATGTCCATAGATAAAATAAGAATATTTAAAAATGGATACATTTAAACTCTCAGAAAAATAGCTTTCAATACTATCGACCAGAAACATAATATAGTTAGTAGTAACTAAATTATGGTCGAATGGAAAACATTTAAATATTTGTCAATTATCTAAACATTTTAATCAACTTTTTCTCATGGATTATGGATGAGATACTTCTCAAACATTACTGAATGAAATAACTATGACCGTATCACAAATAGTGACGACGATTAATTATCAGGCTTTTTCAAAATGAAAAAATACTCATTTACTCCTATATCACTGAAAATATTTGAAAAACAGGTATGGCATATTTTTTTATCTATACATTTATGCATCAAAACAAATTATTTATAACTATTCCCAATTATAAATTGATAAAGATCAGGACTGGTTTCTGGACTCATCGCAATAATTATCAACTGAGGTTCTGATCTTTATGAAATAATATGTGGAATTCATACTGAAAAAATGTGTTATTTATTTCAAATAATGTCCACCAAAGTTTTAACGGATAACACATCAAAAGTGACTAATTAACTTTTCAAAGCATGATGTATTGACTATTGCTTAAAAGCTCACGCGGTAGAACTCCATTCTAGATAGTTATGAACTTATTAAATATTAATCAATACTTTTGGTATTACTTTAGTACTCAAACTGTAGAAAACTTAAAGAGTGTCAAATATTCGGTTGACCCTCTTCCACCCATCATATTTACGGTGCCGCTAATTTCACGGTTGCTTTTCATAAAGCAATAAAGGAGTATGCGACTAAAGGGGTGTCTTTTCCCGTCCACTTCACTCGGTGCTGCGTTAAAGTGATTTTATTTACGTCTTAGAAACTGGTTGATGTTTTCTTCGTGTTTCTTTTTAAATTGCGGCGGATGCATTCGAGACTGGCAAGGTAGCAAATTCTTTTTACACACTGTTTTTCAATACTACTTTGTTTTCGGTATATCCATCACCGATGGACACTTATTTTTACTAAACAAAAAATTGTCACCAGAAAATCCAGAAATGAGATTTCAATGCCATTGTCTTTTTCATGCACATAACAGTTGTCATATAAAAATAGCTTGAAATTTCAGTTGTTTCAAAATAACCTTCAGATCATTTGATAAAATTGGCACGACAAAAAATGCTCATATTATTAATTGATATGAAAGTCTTTCTAATAATTATGGACAAATAAGTCAATAAAAGTAATATTTTGCTATCACAAAGCCTCTAGATATTAGAAAAATATATATCTCGTGTCATTAGTTCAACAAGAACTACATATGTAGCACATATTTAATATAGTTACTATAGATCTAAATATGTATAACTCAATTGCTATTTGTTTCCTTAAAAATTAAACGAAGATGGTTTATACCAAAATTGTGGAATTGTTTTTACTTTCAATATAATTCAGGAGGCAATTTTCAAAACTGGTCAATTCCAAAATTATTTTTCAACTGCCAATTTTAGATTAAACTTTTGTGACCTTTTTTATTCATTTGGAAAAATTTGCATTTTTACACATTATCTGTAATTTCTTAATTTAAAACATATTTTAAAAATATTGCTAGTAAACACAAACATATAAGGAAATGGTAATGAAAATATTTCACTTTCTCAGTTTGTGAACAAATGGATTTGATCAAATTTGAAGTATTTTGAGAAATACCCAAAGTACATGAATAAGTAAAGAAAAACCCCTAATGACAAGATAGATATAAAAATATTAGACAATGTCACAGTCAAAAATGACCCTCTATCGTCATGTATGTACCCGATTATAATATGTACATACAGTGTATAGTTTCAAGGTGATTACGTTCTTCTGTCGTTTCTGATGTTTCATTTCTAGGCTGACGACATTCAATAAATCAATTAATTCATGGGAAATCAGTAAGATAACAGTTTACTGAGTCATACAATTTTTCTCTCTTCAATGTGCAAAAGATACGGTTGTTCGAAGCTGTTTGTATGAATCGATAAACCATTACATCTGAGTGGTATTAAAACAGTTTCAGAATAAACTATGAAGGCATTGCAAGGTAAGAGGGGCTGCGGAATGGATGAGATGCGCCCCCTCCCCTAGTGGTGTTATTGAATTAATATTTGATAGTGATCCATTTTCCATTCACGAGATGTACCCTCAGAATATGTATTTAGTCAAGTGGACGATAAAGGCGAAGTAAACGGAAGATTGGTCACAAGGGTGAGTATATATTTGTTGATACTATTTTATCAACTAAATGTTGCCATTGATATTTAGAAAACTTTTTTAAGATTTGTCGGAGTTCTAGTCCCGAAAAAGCCAATATGTAATTTAGATTTTCAATTTAGGTTTTAGATCTTACATAGATGTCGGTATTTGTGAAAATTTCCCCGAGTCGATCTCGGTAGACTAATAAAAAAATTTCATACACATTTTGTACGATCAATGTTTTTTAAATATTTGGCTCATTTTCAAATATAAATTGAAGTGCCATTTTTTTCCTCACTGATCGGTTGTTATTTTATATCTTGTTTATAAGATTCATTGTGTTATCTTAAAAAACAATTCTTTATATTTTATTTATTTCAAATAAAAGAATTGTTTTAGCGTTCGCTGCACGGTTTTTTCGTATCCCATAAAAAAAAATATACACAGGCATGGAATGGAAAACTACTTGTGTATCAATCAACTCATATATAGGATCAATGCAGCAATGATTAAAAATCAAAATTTCATATTTTCATAATTTTTTCATAATATAATTTATTAGGTTTCACCGATGTATTTAAAACATATTGATTTAGTAACATTAGGTTTTTTTCAATATTTTATGTAGACTAATCCGCAATATTTTAATTAAGACAGAAATTTCGAAAATTTACGACATAAGTCTATAAAGCTAACTATTTAAGATTACAAATAAAAAAATATATTTTACAATCTCATTGAAGTTATCCCGGTATCGAACACCATTGACCGGGAATACAGCCCCTTGATGTGTTTTTTTTTTAAATATTTAATAAAATAAATGATTCAAAACGTAAACTATACACAACGAAATGATATTGCAAGTAAGTAAACTTATACTGCTAATTTAATATTGTTTTCAGAATTTTCTTCGGTGGAAGAAAATAAGGAAAGTGTATAAAAAGAGAAAGATTGAGCGTTTATTCCGGTTTTGACATTTAAGGGTAGATTGGTTTATACAGGGGTAAGATAGGGCGGATTATAGACGATGAATCACGCCTGAAAACGTTGCCTCATTTTTTTAGTTAATGATTTTATTCAGCAAAGCTTTCCTTAAAACTTTTCCAAGTATGAATATTTTAAAATTCTATAAATGGATCGGGTTTTTATAACACCAACAGTGATCATAATAAAATCCCACTATTTTTTTCAGAGGCCTTTAATCTTTGAAGGATGATATTTTCAAACAATAACGATACTATTGTGAACATAAATAAACGCATAGACGCACTTGGTTTTTGACTAATATAATTTTGAGATGTTCAGTATCTTTTAGTAACAATTAAACCCCACCACCGATTCACACGTCATTACTATGACTGAAAGCTTGTGTATATTTTATAATATTATGGTTAAATGACTAATGATAAAGGCGAATAACACTTTGTTGTTGAGTAAAGCTAGCCTCACTATTTTGTATCTTACATTCGGCTATCTTCCCTCGTCGTTACCATGTCATATAGAAAGAAAGTTTTTTAACTCACCATAATAACTTGACGATCGAAGCAACCTAAGTAATTGTGTAGCATCTATCATAAAACATGCCTATTTTTACAGATCTTGCGACCGTATAAACCAGATGTGAGAACCTGCGGCCTTTCGAATCGATACAAAATTGCCATTGCTTTATTTTTTCATAAAATTTATTCTTGTTTTAGAGCAGCCTCCCAACATGACTAAGTTCTCCAGCAACTATGTTAAAAATTTACACTTTGCACATGTCGTCGGTTTCATTATTATCTGATATAACATTTTCTAAAAGAGCCTATGTTAAGCAAAGAATACGTATCTAGTAGAATCAAAATGTAAGAGTGTCTTTTTCCACCCCTGTAGTTAGTTGGAAAAGCCGTTTTGAAACAGCGGCTCATATAATGGCCAATATTTCCGCGAGAACAGATCCTAATGGAACATGGACCGGCCACTTAAGCCCTTATTTCATTCCAATACTACATACTTACACCAATTTCGCAATAATAAGGGATGACACATAAACGTAATTTTCAGTGCAGATATTTAACATGTATCTTGTATTACATTTACAGTCTGCAAGTCTCATTAGAAGCTTTTAAAAAATAATTATTTTTACTCCTTTTGGGCCGTATCTGATATATAAAGGCTATCACCCGACGCCATCATGAATTGTTATTCCAATTTGAATTCACTGCCGACTTTTTTATGCACCATGGATTCTGATATTTGCAGTGAAAGAAAAATCTAAGGCATCCTCGAATAATACCAATTATTCACAGGTTTTCTGTACCCAGTTGCTTTTGTTGGTGTATAGCCTTCTTATGTTTGTTTAACATTAAAATCAAGAAGGTTGCAAGAGTGGCAACCCTGCCTGCAACTGTTGAAATAGGCAGCTTATACGCACAACATAATTGGACAGCACAATTGTCTGATCTAATCAATCATTAGATAAGTAATTCGATTAACTGATCAGAGCTACATTATATGCTAAGAAGCTTCCATTGGTAATGAAACATATACATAATATCTAGGACTGCAAGGCTTAGGTAAGGCCCGAGGGTCGGGCAACGGAGGGATTGGATTCGGGCCTGGGGTACTTAAGAATAAAGACACATTTCTTATTATTCCAAATGTAAACGCCACGGTCTTTAATGTAAAATTAATACTTACTATAATTTGGTGAGCCAATTTAAAATTTCGGATATTGTTCGGACTAAGTTGAAAAAAATTGGGTTCGGGTAATATGTTCGAGAATGACCCTCAGGAGCAGGTGCAGTACAGGTACGCTTTCCGGAACTGCTTAAACTTTTTTTTACGATCGATTTCGATCGAACGTATATAATACGGAAGAAAATAGAAGCAGAATGAATCAATGAAGGAAATCTGGATGAAAATTTTTAGAGGTTTGGTAACACGATAAGCTTTTTCTATAATACATATTTGTTATAATATTAAATAAAACAAAAAGGTAATTTTTCAATTTGTATTGAGTTTTTTTAATATTCCTTTGGTCAAATCATTGGTACCGTAAAATAATTGGAGGTATAATAATATGTACATTTTACTGTTTTTTTTAACTATAAATAAAAACTATTTTAATGACAATCATTTGACATACATCGTTGATGAATAAAAACATTTTATTTAACATCTATAAGTACGATTGAAATATTTATATATATATATATACAATATTTCAGGTGAGAAATTTCATAATAATATCTAATTAATTGATTATATAACTTTAAATAAGTATTTGGAAAACATCTTTCAGAGATTCTTAACAATAAACAAATGAATATTAATTATATATGATATTTTAATGAATATGAATATTTACAAAATGAAGCGACCAGTGCTTTACAAATTGTCTCTTTATGGTACTAAGTATCATCATGTCTGCTTTGAGATCTGACATAAATAAATATCAACTTATTTCATTCACGGACAACGGTAATGATTCTTTTAGTCAAATGAAACTTATGAAGATTTGATAAAAGTAAATATTTTTTTGATAGAACGTTAAAAAAAGTTCATGAATAATGTTTTACTTAATTATGTAAAATTATGGATTAACCCAGCCTGTCCAAATAGAATGAATAGGTTTCAATGAAGATTCTGTATCATACCAATTTCGGAGTCGGACACGTGACATCAATTAAGTGTTTGCTTCGAAGAATATTAAACATCAAACATATTGAGTTAAGATGTTGACGAAATTGTTTTATAAAAAATTAAGATGTGAAAGTATTGCGATGTTTTGGAAAATCTAGTTTTTACATGTTTTTTTTTAATTCGTTTTTTTTAACGTTCTACAAACCAACGAGGGCTATTGCATGTTTTACATTTTCTTG
The DNA here is from genome assembly GCA_028554975.1 of Himalopsyche kuldschensis. Lineage (NCBI taxonomy): Eukaryota > Metazoa > Arthropoda > Insecta > Trichoptera > Rhyacophilidae > Himalopsyche > Himalopsyche kuldschensis. The sequence goes on from JAHFWI010000100.1 coordinate 285,670, forward strand.
TGACGTTATTCTATTTTATGCAAATATCATCGGATCACATGGTGAATAATGAGAAATAGTATTACCCAGTCCCAGACTAAATCAAGATTGTACAAGCGTTGCGAAAGACCAAACTTCTGTTTTATGATTAAAGTTGCGTTAAGGGTGCAGTAATAATATCAGTTTCTGTAACAGTGGTTTCTATTATTTTTTACGAACATCAGTAATTGATAAATTACCATTAAACTTAGTATGGCACTGCTTAATTTTTTTTTAAAGCAAACTGACTGTCATTCGCTTAGGAACAAGACATCATTTTTTTCAGAGATCAATAATTTCGAAATTACTACATATAAAAAATATGTTAATTTAATTTCGAAATTACTACACATAAAAAATATTTAAATTTATAGATTCACCCCGGCAAGGTTTTTTTCGTACAGATCTTTAAGAATAATTAATAAAATCAATAATCATTTAACAAAATTTTCGTTAATCATTAACAATCAAATTTATAATAAAACATTTTTTAACACATGAGTACAATTCACTTTACAGTTATTTAATTATTTACAATTTTTACAAAACTTAAAAAGTAATTAAAAATAATTGCGCGTATAAAATACTAAGCCAATAAATAATAAAAAAAAAATTGGAAATGCAATGATTATTTATATATAATATCTTTGTTACGTGAGAGTATAACGTTAAGAAAAGATGAATTTCAATAATGAAACGCTGTGTGGAAATTAAAGACAATTTACAATATTTAAAATACTGAAATAATTGCAATATTAATTGTTAACTCAAAATAATCATTAAAGAAATCAGTCCATTTGTACTACTCTAATTGATAATTAAATTCATTAATTACTTAAATGCGTCATAATGAATATAGATATTTAGTTTATAAATTCGACAACAAATCGTTACCTTACTTTGAAAAGCTTCTAATTGTCATTTTTGCCTAAAATTTCCTTTTGGTCGGAAATGCTTGTATTTACCGCATTCATAATTATCTATCGTTGAATAACGGAGTTAGCAGAATTCCAGAGTTGCATTGCATCTGCACACTTTTTTTACTAAATTTATTTGACAAAGTTTTAAGATTGTCATCATTATTTCCAGCATTAGATCTTTAAGATCATTATTTCTCAGCAAGAGTTGTGAAAAAATATGCTTAAAATAAGTAATTTGAAACGTTTTTACTTGCTCATTGTTACAAGTGAATTTAAATCAATTGAAACTTCAAACGCTCATATCTCAAAACAGTGTCAAGAGCAGTTAGAACCTTTTCAAAGTAAGGTGTCGAAATGTTATATCAAATCGTTTAGTGATAATAAATATGAACATAAAAACACATGATATTGTACATTTTCATTGTTATTAATCAAAAACGACGTCTTATTCACGACCACTTTCACAGTATACCGTTAACGTATTACTTCTTGTTTGTTAAACTATTGTTACTAAAATTGTTTTACTATTAATAATGTAATTACGACGATTTATTAGCGTGTATCATTTTAACTGATCGATGAAAAACAGGGCCTTGTTGAGACTGTCGATAAGTTTTAAGCCGATGATAATTGAATCACCGAACATTTGAAATAAAAATGCAGTAAGAATTGCAAATCAGCCGGGATGAAAAACACATTTGCCGCATAAGCAACATACCTGAAGAATAGAAGATTTAAAAATTTTCAAATCAGTTACTGATGTAACGTATGTAGGTACTAAAAAATGTATTAAAATTTTTAATGCTCATATTTTCTTTGATATTTTTAATGTTTTTCGGTGTAAACTTATCGAACAGCTCTTAAGTGCAAATACTCGTATTTAATGAAAATGTCAGTAGTAATAACCTCTGCCGTATGGGCCGTTGGCATAGTGGTGATGATAAGGCGGTGGTGGGTCTCCCGCGTGGGCCCGCCCTCAGTGCTGCTGGTCTCAGCTGGGGGCACCGAGGCCCAGACCGACGCCCAGCCCCGGTCCTTTGGGCGTCAAGCTGTGGGAGGGCTGGTATGAGGATTGAGAGGATGCTCCGCCGCTCTGCTGTTGCTGCTGGGACATGTTGTTGTTGAGGTCGCCGGGGGGAGGGCGCGGGAGTGCGCCCCCGGTGGATCCGCCGTGACCGTTCATCATTGCGTGTGGACCACCGAGATTTGTGTTGTTCTAATGGAATAAAATAGAGAAAAAATTGTTAGCCAAAATACTCTCGTAAAAAAAATGTGTTTTTTTTCAATGGTGACTTATTTTCTTCCCTATCATTTGTGTCAAAAGCCCGTTCTTTACAAATATGTTCCCAAATATAAAACAATATATGTGGGGCCTAATGCCTATGTAAAAAATTGTTTAGTATAGGCAACTGTTTTTTATTACAAATATTTTTCACGATGTGTTTCCGAAAGTTTATTGAAATACATATACATATGGTAGCTGTGTAGTAACTGCCTAGTGAAAATAAACACTTCTTACACTAATGGATCTCAACTTCTGATCATTTAAGTATGTGAACATAGATATTTCTTGGTAAATAGTACTCAGCAACATTATTTTGACATACAAATTAGCTGTCCATATATTGCATTCATTCTAAATATTCGAATGACATATAATATAGCACTTAGCAGCATTTCTAGCATTAAGTCCCAGATTATATATTTACTGCTTACATTTACTGGTGGTGGAAGATGTGTCGTCTGTCTTTTTAAATGCGCCAGTGGCGGAGGATTGTATGCCATGTTCGCGAAGACGAGACGCTCCTCATAATCGTATTCGCACAGGATCTTGTTCTCGCATAGGTAAAATCGGTCGCCAACACAAAACCTGGAGAAGAAACATACATTCGTTAAATAAATAAATAAAGATAATTGAACTTATATTACGCATTAATTCATTAACATATCATCATATATAGATTAGTTTTGGTTAAACTTTTCAAATGGCAATTTTCAACATATATTTATGAGACACCAATCTGACGATTTGTCTGTATTTTAAAGTATAACACCTTGATGATTAAAATTTTAAAACACCACACTAGTGGAAAGAAAACATAAAGAAGGGCGAAGAATCTAATATGAGATATTGAAATACTAGTTTAAAATTGAGTTAGTACTACGTCCAAATATAATTTTTAAGCTCAGGACTGGTTTCGCCCATCCCGAGCGTTTTAGACTGTTCAATTGTTTTATTTAAAATTATGACTTTTCATTGACATTTAACACCGCCAAAGTGAAATACTAGTCATAAAACATAATGAATTCCGTTGGATGCGTACGTATTACTAATTAAGTATATTTATTTGATAAAGATCACCATTAATTATGTCAAAATATTTGTGCTTTTTACTTAAAATGTTTGCCGACTCTTTTATAAACTTGAATACATTCGCTTCCAATTTTTCATTGAATTTTTGAAATGAGAAAAATGATTTTTTAAATTTCGAAGCTGGCGACGATCTATCTGCCGGCACACGTAATCTGTGTTCCGTAATATCGCACCTCGCGCGCGGCCGACGCCATATCACGTCCAATTTCAAACACGTCCACATTCAAAAGGAAGTGTCGCAAATTGCCTGGTGAGTTATCTTCGCATAGTATTGAATCTGATCGCAGGACAGGGGGTCGTCATACAATTTCAAAGGGCCGGTGGCAACTGGCCGGCGGACCGGAGCGCGGCGAGCGGGGTCCGCGTCTCGCCTTTTAAAACATTTTACAAGTCATGTGGGAAATCATTCGGCCGACTCCTTTGCAAACAAATGCACAAACAAATATATTATCATAGACAACGAGATGTCATGGGGAGGACGGCGGTGGCGCTCTTCTAAGGGGGTAGACAAGCGACGTCTGAGATATCGGCCGCCTGCGGTTACGGAAACTGACGAGAGATGGTGTTGCTTTCACGTGTTGACGTTTCTTTAACTAATATGACAGCGGCAATGAATAATTTTTATTGTGATGCAATTAAGTTCGATACGCATTATAACTAACTCTTTATAGACAAAAACTTAAATATTAATTATAATTAAGGTACGCAAGTGTGTAGCAGTTTACATTAAAAGTTTTGAGTAATGAGGTTAGAGTTTTTTCGTCGATTTTTGTTCATTTGACAAAATATTGATTCCTTTTAAATCAGTTCATCTACTTATGATTTCAATTATTATGTTCGAATATATAGTAAAAATAGTTATTCAAAGGTAACGAAAAAAATATTTTCTTGTTGTATATGTGAATACAGAAGTTTTTAAACACTTATGTGGAAGAAAAATCTACATAGCACCTTCATCCACGCAAAAAAATCTACATAAATTCGAACATGTTCATTCATTTACTTATCAATAAATTATATTATAGTTTGTAAGTCCTAGCTTCACTTGTTCGAAATATGTATTTTATACGATTGGCGATTTGTATTTTCAAACGCTTTTATTCTCTTTGGAGTTGAAATCTGCATTACCTCTTTCTTGATTGTATAAATAAAGCTAACTATGACAAAACAAATATTTTTTCAGTCGTATTTAATTCATTTTAAATACGCCAGGCTTATTTCATAAAAAAATAATTGATTCCGATCACAATGACCCACAATTCACCTTGCTACAATTATTTACCGATATCATTTGTAAAATTAAGAATAATATGTATACTCACACACGGCAAATTAATGAACTATTAAAGTGCACGTAAATGCAATATTAGCTAAATCACTATTGTTTAAATAATAAAATCGCTCCTTATAAATGGGAAATTTCTGATAAATACTGTTTTCAATTGATAATGGTAGATTTTAAATATAGTATTGCATGTTTATCGTAAAAACGTGAAGTTAGCATTTAATTTTTAAGAATAAACAATACAAGGCGTTTTACCTAGGCCCTTGAGCATAGAAAACAGTTGGATCCAAATTTAATCATATTTAAATTTAGAACGCATCAAGAGAGCATTCAGACGCCGAAATGGGGCGCGGGAAAGATCGACATGGCTGCATTATGAATAAACAATCAGGAGTCCCGAATAAATTTGACTAGATGGTGAAAGAGGTCCGCGGGAAGATGGCGCTTGTGCTTGTGTTTTACTTTTATCGCAGTAATAAATATCTGAAAAACGAAAGGGGTGAAATGGCCCATATTTATATTTTCAAATAATTTCAATCGAAGAACAACGAAGAAGAAGCGAATTACTCTAGTGGGTTACTCCTTGAGACGTATTCAAAACTTCCTATTTATTTTAATTTTAAATTGAACAAAATAAATCAATATAAAGCTGCTTTAATTATCAAATACCACGACGATAAATATTTAATAATGAATGAAACAGGAAGATGGTGTTTTTAATGATTGAGTTATAAACCAATAAAACTTCAAACAAACTTTTTAATACAATTTGATAAGTGACGTGACAATCGCACCATTTAAAATATATATTGCAAAATATGCATCAAGTATCTTATATATAAAACCGAAACGGCTTATGTATGTATGTGGCTCTGTAATTCCCTTTTGCATTATTGTTGCAAGTTGCCATAAAAACGAATATAAAAGAAAATATGTTTGAATTTTTATCGGCGAAGACATTTAGTCAAAATGTAATAAATTAGTCTTCTACCGAACTTTTCCCTGCTTTTATTATTAATAATAATGTTTATTATTTACGTGAAGGTATTATTTGACTTTTCTTTGAAAGCAAATTAGATTTTTTCCTCGAATTTCGACATTTTAATGGGCGAGAATGGGCCTGTCATCAAATTAAATAAAGTTTGGAATTTTATTTTAACTCTATTTTGGATGTTAGATTTTGTGATATAATTATGTCGAATGATATAACATTAAATAATTATTGGTCGCTTAGTCCGAGCGACGCCGGGAAGCAATACTAGTACAATATAAAAAAGGTAATGGCAAATAGTTGAAGCAGGTAGATAGAATATCCAATCAAAATTCTTGCGGAAAATGGAAAAACCGTTTGGATAAAATAAAATGCGGGACAAATGTCCCTTTTAACGATTCATTTTTTTGCGATTGTGATTGGAATTGAGTGCCATATAATATGTAACCTGCATACAAAGACTATCTGTAATTGAAATATTTTCTTTTAATTATTAGCCATACATATTAAAATCGATACAACAACATCGGTATAAACCGTTTAAACAATTCGATAGGAGTTTATTAATTATCACATCGAAGTAATTTCCTAAAAAAATACATAAAATGAATCAATTATTAAAAGTTTCATGCAATTCAAGTGGGATTCTCTTATCTGCAGAATTACAGAGTATCATAATTGTAATGACAGAACGAAATAATACCACCGAGTATGAAAAACAAGTATTTCAATAGAACAGGGTCATAAATAATAGATTTAGTTTAACGTTAGTGCAATGGGTTTCCCTGATACCTCTAATTCTGCCATTGGCGCACTTTTTCAATTATTATTGCACGTTACCGATACCGATGTTTTGAAGATTCTAAGCATAATCAATATACATATCTCAATTTCATTTGCCAGCATTGGTGAGTTATTTTTATTATATTTTATTTTTCAGTGACACTGAAAAAGGAAGAATAATCTTTTAATCTCATATAAAAATGTATAGTTTATTTGTTTTTAAGAGAAAAAAAGTGTGGTTTCATCTCAAATTTTAATATGTAGTTTGCATTAAATAATAGATAATAATAGATATAGTATAAGTAATATTACTTAGTTTTTGATGGAAATGGAATGATTTTAATAACGTTCAATTCGAATCAGTAATTAATTACACTGACAAATAAATTACAATAATACAAGAAATTGAGTGAGTGAAAAACTCGTGGAAATAAAAAACCTAAGTTATCAACTGAATTAAATAAACCATAAGTTTGAGCATAAATTTATACACATAAAAAAAGAATGCCGCTGCTTTTTTGTGCAACCATATTTGAATGTTAAGGAATTGGGCCACTCATGGGTTACATATATTTTTTCTGGTTGATGTACGGTATTGTCAGGTTAAGATTACGTGTCTTTTGAAACGGTACTGCACTGGACAAGCGTCGGCGCGGGATATAAATTATGAATCCTAAAACGGTTTAAACTGGCAAAATCAAACAATGGCCAGAACTCTCTCGTTTACATTGGCCGGCGAGACCAAATACAGATTTCGTATTAATTAAATACTATGGCCGAATTTAATTCCGATAATGTGACGGAGGCAATTCAATTTTGATGTCATGAAATATTTAATTAGTTCAGAACGCGACGGACCGGGAGGCAATAATGGCGTTTGCCGATCTATTGTGATAAAATCTGAAAATTATTTCTATTGAAACTATTCATAACTTTTGCTAGATTGAAGGCTTGTATGTATTTCAATGAAGGCATGTTTAATTACGCATTTTGGGAGAAGTCGGTTATTTCAATAAACCATTTTTATTTAATTAATTAACTTCACTGATAATTAAACAAATATGCCATTCAACGTGTAAATGCGTTAAAAATTCCTTTGCGTTTCGTCTTTGTCTTTGTATGAACTATAAGATTACACACTGAATAAACAAGCTGAATCGGAGACGGTAGATTTTAAAACAAAACAAAACTTAAATAACTATTTAGGAGTCAATTTTAGACTCGTAATATAATAAATAAATCCTATATAATATGAGTGTGAGAATATGTTGGCAATTCGTGTTGAGAAACTATAACTTTGTATTCGGAAAAATATATTTAATTTTATTTATATCAATAAAATTTGCCATGCGGAATAAATGTCATTTTTCATATAAGTCTTAAAAACTATATATTTATCAAATACATTGAAGACTGGTTTTAGCTTATAATACTCACAAATTTAGTTAAGCCGGTTCCATTGTATGTAGAAGTACAACGTAATTTTTAGAGTAAGTAGTAGATATATTTTTTTAAATAACTTTGATTATTCCATGTGTTGTGTTACTAATTGTGACACGTGTTTCGCCTCTTTCAGGCATCTTCGGACTAGCTATCGAAATATTATATTTATTTTATATTAAAATGAACTTCCACAAAGTTACCGCCGAATCCATCGAAAGAATGTTATAAGATGTTAGTAAATATTTTTGATAACAGATCATTGGTTTATTTTCTCAATCTGTTTGAAATTATATCTGATAGAAACTATGGGTGATATTAGCAGTTTCTCTCTATGCCATTCTCATTTTGTACAATATTTCCGTTTGAATTTTAAGCCGAATGGCCGTAAAATGATTTCCGCAGCAAACAACAATAATGCGTGGCGCTTGATGGGATATGCCGTCGCACTTATTCAAATGAAGCCTTTAAAAGCAACAAAAGATTATCCTTATCGATTCGGCTAAAATAGAGGCCTCGATCCAACGGCGTCCCGGTGCCCAACGCGGGCGACGAGACGCATAATGAATAGGGCATCCAGGTGATCACCAGTTTTAATATGGACACATAATGGAATTTACGCCGTTGGCTTCGGTTGCGGATCTAACTGGTTTGAATTTCAGTTTTATTTTGCAATCGAATTATAGAATATTTCTGTTCGAAGACGTGGACGTCTGTGCTGTCTAGCATTCCCTCCCAAACCCTTGCGATACTATAAAACGGTATTTAGCGAGAGCGATTAGCTAACCGCAGTCAAGTCATATGCTATATTAGGAGGTCATTTTCAAAAGTAGTCAATTCCAAAATAGTTTTTTTCAACTGCCAGTTTTAGATTAAACTTTTGAGACCTTTTTAATTCACATGGAAAAGTTTGAATTACTATACATTATCCGTAATTCCTTTATTTAAAAAATTAAACACCAAATTTATGAGGAAGAAGTAATAAAATATCTCACATCCTCAGTTTTTAAAGAAATGGATTTGACCACTTTTAAAAACTACTTCCTGATATATCTCCTTCAAAATAGTGAGGTTAAGCAACTGAGTAACAAGCAGTTAGAAAACTGATATTAAAAATATAATAAAACATTTTTTGTACTTATTCCACAACTAATTTTAATCAAGACCGGTTACTCTCATCACGAGCATTTTCAAATCAGTTGAGCGAAACCGGTCCTCATCCTAATAAATGAATTGTGGAATATGTACAAGATTTTTTTTATTGTTTTTTAATAAACTAACTTTTCTTGAAAACCTTAAAAAAATATACTGCTGTTCAGATAAACTCCATTAGAGATTATATGGGTAAAAATGTTTACATGCATCACGATCTTGGTAAAATAATATACATATGTATGAAGTAGATATTACTGGAAAATAAATATATCGGATTTTTAGAGTTCACTTTGATGTGAGATAGGTAGCTTAAGCAAGATCTTGTTAATCATTGTTAACGACAAGTTAATCAATGATTACTTAAATTTTCCGGTGTTGACGAAACTAATCAATTAACAAGCAAAATAGCATAATTTCTTTAAAATAAGTATCTGTGATCAATTTTTGTCGTCATTCGCGTGGCAAACGGAAAACAGATTGCCAAAATGTTGGTCACCCCAATAACGGGGTGATATCATACAATGGATTCCTCTACAATTGAACCTTTCCATAGGTACCCCGATAACTCCGACCCATTGTGCTCCACTGAAATGTAACTTTACCTTTGAAATCCTTTACCACAGATCTCTATAAATATTATAATACCCCATGAAAGATATGATTTAATGCACCAATTAACATTTCAATTCTTTGTCTCTCCAAATTGTATGCTGGGTCACAAGAGCTCGCGGGGCAATGAGAGGTCGTTTGATGATATAATTGTTATCGCGCCATTGGAATCTACGAAATTCTTTACAGCTTAAAACACCTTTGAAATAACGTGACCCGGTTTCAAGTGTGCCGTTTATTTTATTTTCCTGATGCAGGAAGCACAACGGCAATAGGCAGTTTTAAATAAAATTAATCATTTGTGGCGGCATTCTGCGTTTCGGCAAGCTTATTTCGTTTATTATTAATTTCAAGTGGCTCAAATGTGTTAACACCAATGGCATACAATGAAATATATGTAAAAGAAGGACTAGTCAAAATTCGTTTCAATTTCATTCATTACGGTTCTCTGAAAAAAATATTTCAGATGAAGGCTGCTCTATTGGTAAATTAATTATCTATTATTTTATATACATAAGACTTGATTTCATAGAACATCTGCATAATGATGTATTTTTAGTGGGAAAACAGTAGAACCCCGATCTTACGTTCTCGCATTATACGTTTTGCGTGATGCGTTAATTTTCGACTACTTATTATTTGGTCAGTTTCTAATTCGATAAATGGTCAGTTATAAATACTTAAAATGGTCAGTAATAAATATTTAAAACGGTCAGTTAAAAATGATAAATGGTCAGTTAAAATAATAAATTGTCAGTTTACACTTATTAAAATAACATTATCTGCTTTCAAATACCTGAACTTAAGAAATAATTTCATTTCATGCGCTTATTTTTCATGGCAGATGTCATAAATTTGCCTCTTACGACCATATTTGATAAAATTCACAAGCTGTCAAAAAAAAACATTTTTTTTAAATTACTGACCATTTAAATTAAATACTGACCGTTTTATTTAATAACTGACCACATTCACACTGATACAATGACAACTGACCGTTTGTAATATTAACTGACCATTTTGATTTTTAACTGACCATTTATTTATTTAACTGATCAAAACTTGAATTAGTTACTGACCCATTAAATACATGACTTAATTTTCTATAGTCCCGGCATTTAGTTCATATTTAAAACTTTCCCGCATTAATCGTTTGTTTTATACGGTCCCTTGAAAAACGTAGAATCGGGGTTTCACTGTACTTAATTTATCCTCAATTACGAATTTGAAGAAGAGCTGTATCAAAATTTTCACGCGACTGACATTATTTACACCGCATTTTCATAAATGACGCTCAAGCTTGAAAATTCGCTTAGTGTTCTATTTGCTATCGTAAACTTATTTAAATTTTAAATTATGAACAGCGCTTTATTTGTACAATTGGCTGCTCTGATTATTTGTTTTTTATTCCCGCCAAAAGCGCAAAACGTCACTACTCGGAAACGACAAAACAGATAAATAACGCGAAGCTGCCGCAGGAAGTCATCCCGTCAAACGATAGTGCCGTCATATTTTACATTGTATTGTTCTCCCTTTTTAATAACTGATAATAATTTAGTTGAAACAATCAACGCCGAATTGGTCGTCGGGCGAATCGCTGGAATCGCTATTTTTCATGGGGAGATACGACGAAAAACGCCACGTTTCGTTCAACAGTATCAAAATGGAGTGACGAGATAACGCTGTAAAACGAATTTTTACACAATACACTCCTAAAAATTATAAAAAAAATCCACTGATTTCTTTCGATATACATTGTAACAAATAATTCACAACAACTCAAACTTTACTATATTCATTAAATGTAGATTACAAAAGCTAAGGGACTATTTTTCCAGATATGAACGTTCCCTTGAAGCGCTTTCTTTGCCAATAATATTTCAAATCCGCCTATTCTCATTGATCAATCTGTATTTTCAATAACTCAAATTATCCACTTAAAGTGTAGGAATACATTCTTTAAATAAAATAGCTCATAATTTCAAATATGAGAATAATTGTTAACAAGACAAGCAAATTAAATACTTAATTAAAAACTCAAAAATTGTTCGATTATTCAATATGTTCAATTTTGAGTGCAAATGCTTTTTCATTTTATGAAGCCGCTTCGTAGTTTAAATAAAAGTGCGTTATTGAAAAATCAAATGCACGTGTTAAGAGTTGAGTAGGCACATCAAAAAGCTCACCTGTGATTGCATTGTTGGCAGGCAAAACATTCTAAATGGTAGACATTGTTTCTCGCTCTCATCACCATTTCAAAAGCCGGGATTACTTTATTGCACGCTGCACAATAGCCGGTGTTTCCAAATAACCTAAAAAATAAATTAAAAAATGTTGTGAATGTACATTCAGGAATATTCAAACATAAAGAATTTTTACTTGCCCCATCAAACAAAAATGTCTTAGTATCAACTAGTTCCTATATGTATAGTATAAACTCTGATAACAATGAGATACAATAAGCCTTTATATATAACTATGTATATGTAGTATATAAAATAGAAAGAAATATGCCATGTAATCAATGGTCAAATATTAAAATTCTAATAAGTAAAAAAGCAGTTTGAATTAGCAATTACAGGGACATCTCTTGTAATGGTGCCATTTTGCACTGATCACCCGTTCATAATCAAGCAATACCAATTAACTCATTTACAATTCCCCGAGTGTTCCCATAAAAAATATTGTAGTAAGCAATGATAGCGGACAGGATAAAAAAACTTTTGACGTTATGCCATTATTAACTACGCCACTACTTATTTAAAAGATGATTATTCTTTCCAAACTCTTTAAAAGGTGGAGGATGGATTTCTTACATAAATAGTTTTTTTTGCACTCCCTTATATATTTGTCATAGACCGCCACTTAATCTTCCTATACATTATCTTACTAAAAATGACAAAATTAAAGTATCTCACCTTAAATAATCTCTTTTGCATAATATCAAATTAGCCTTAGTGTATAGAGTCGATCCAACTTCGCCGAGTCTGCAATCACAGCACCCACACTTGAGACAGTCTTCGTGCCACAGAAGGTCAAGGGCTTTCAGTAAAAACCTTTCGGTGATGTGCTTGCCGCATCCGGCGCACTCCTGGGCTGGTTGTCCGGTGGCACCGGGCGGTGCGGCACCGGCCACGGCTCCCGCAGCTGCGGCACTGCCCTCCTTGCTCACGTCCATGGTCATCGCAGCGACCACGGGACTGCTGCCGTTCGCCAGCGGAAGGACTCTCCTGTCACTCTGCAACCAACAAAACAACTTCATTATTATACATGATCGATTTTTCAAAATAATTTTCACAGTAATTTTACATCAAAACTAGACTAATCTACCGATTTCTTTCCATAATTAAATACTTTCTGTTATAGAGTTGCGGGTAATAACTGTGTTTCAAAGGTAGACACACACACACACACAGTGGAATTATTTTCAAAAGTCGCCAAGCTGGAACAAATACTTAAAAAAAACACAATTTCTAAAAAAAAATATTGTTTTTACCAAATATTATTTTTTGTTATTTGTCATTTGCCCCTTAATATTATAGCACGTAAGTTGATGATGATGATTTTATTAAAAAGCATTGTTTCACATTGTTTTGAGAAAAAATCAGACGGCAATTAATTGAAAATTTATTTGGAAACAATCTTGATATAATTAAAATCGCTAATTAGCTTTTTTAACTTTTTTGAAAGCGTAATTGAAGAGCGGCGTCTTATTAGTTAACGAGTGGTCTATATTTATATTATTGTTTGATAACACTTCATTGTGACGATGTTTTATGGCTATATTTCTACCCATTATAAAAATTAATTAATTACGGTCACCAGAATAAATAAATTAACAGCACTGCGAATTTAATGCGGTAAACCATTTATAAATTATTCGAAAAGATTTGTTTTTCAATTCTGGCCTTTTATTCTATCGAAATAACACTAATCGTTGTATCCACCACAACCCACCACGGCTGTCAATCTTTTTTGCATGGTATATTCCGCAGCGAAAACATATTGATCGTATTTGTTTCGTCCACTTTGAGTAAAATTATAGGGGTTTTATATAAATGTAGCATCTCAACAGAAGTTGTGTTTACAAGAACTATGTATTTATTTTTCAGTTGATCAATTGCTCTTTTTAAGAGAAAATATCGATTAAAATAAGGGTCTAGAAAGGACGTGAAGTAAGATAATCGCTGTTACTACCCCATATTTTTAGGATCAAATGAGAATTGAACGTAAACTCTGAAACCGAAGTCAGCAATGGTATTTACTCGTCAGCAAGACAAAAGTGTTTGAATGAACGCAATAGTAAATGTATATTAAACAATAGTCGTATTTGAATTTAGAATCGTTCAGCCGTAATTATTAGCAAAATGCATGCCCGCATGCGATAAGACCTGACGGTGTTTCTGTTCATGACGGCTTAAGCCTGTCGCGGCTAATTAATTATGATTTGTAATGGAGCTCGACAGAATCAATCAAGTCAACTCATGTCATTGGCAAGTAATTAACAATATCAAATGAAAAGCGATCGTGACTCCGCGGGTGGTAGAAAATGCAATCACCATTGTGATTCGAATATCGAAATAATTTCGGCCATTATTCTATAATACTATGTGACATAACATCGCAATACCTGCATAATTCATGATCTCGTTTCAAATTATTTGACACCATATTTATTATCTTATGTATTGATTTCTAATATATATGCAATAATTGACTTAATAACCAAAGATTTCACTCGCCAACAGTATTATGTATACGATTTTACACTGTTGGTATAACCACAGAAAAATTAAAATACACGTGACGTGCTGTCGAAAAATGCTACAAGATATTTAAAGTTTCTCCAGTTAACAGAAACTTTGATAGTTAACTACTAATGCTCCTGTTGAGATGTACTCAATAATATCTTGCCTTGATTAACCGATTATCATTTTTTTTTCAAATATAAAGGAACCAGTCTCCATCTAGTGTAGCATTTATAAAATAAAAGAAAGCAAAAAAGCGTCTAGACATCCTATTGTCGACATTTTTTTAAATTAAATAATTGCAAGTGCTAACAAATTAGTTTTGAATATAATATCGTAGTTTTACGCAGAAAATATCTCAAAAGCTAAACATGTTTTTTTTCCCAACGCCTGACGTACAATCTCTATATATTCAAGCTTATTTTATTATAGAAGTAAAAAATGATAACAAATAACTTTATTACGCTTGAAGAATCGTTTCTACTTGTATCTAATTGCGATGGCTCAATTAACTTTGGCTGTTGTTTAGCTAAGCAAGTGTTAAAAAATTTAAGCCCCATTTTTCCATGAATTCTTACTTTAGATACTCGGGAATCCAGCTGTTAGTGGCTCTCGCGTTATATCAGGGATTACTGCATGAGCAGTGATTCAAACAACATCGAATACTAATTTGCCAACCTGGTTGTTTCATTTCATTCAATCATTATTTTGTAATAATCAATTAGGCATAATGCTCGAGTACGCCCAATTACATTAGCGCTCCCAATTTAATTAAAATTAATTTTGCATCAGCCACCATATCATTTTTGCCATCAAACAATATGTTGTTTTCATAAGACAGTTATCAAATTAATTGCAAACAAACAATATTTGTTGGCGATTTGCGAATACCTGTCGAAAATTAAATTCATACAATATCTATGTTAGAAATATTTCACTAATAATATACTGCCGACCGGCGGTCAATATTTACTTCTGTTTTATCAACCTAACCGAATTTTGATATTTTTATAGCTACTGGTAAACAATTCCTTCATACTGTGTGCTTAAGAAATATTTTATATCAGTATTTAGAGGTCTTATATATTGTGTATCGTTTTTCAAAATACTTGCAGTTTGAAAAATAGCATCTATACCCTTACATAACTTAAAACCCTTAATAGTAATGCATGTACTACAGCGTAAATAATATGCTAATATTCGTTATTATTGAAATTAAAATTAATTATACCGTCAGAACCAAGTATACTTTCGATGGTTTCGGTCGAGATTACCAGTGACGGCATGAAAAATTCATCGCGAAATCAAAGTGAAATAGACACATCACTTGAATAAATAAAGGCTACATTGCAACACGGTGGGCCCAAGAGGTTCTGATTCCCAATTCAGTACCCGGCCAGGCCATACTTTAATCCCAGAGGCTTTAGGCTTGTCTCTAGACCTTGACTTCGAAGTGTCGGGGCGAGGGTCCCCTGACAGATTAAGGAATGTCACAGAATAGAGTCTACGGTGAATTGTCAAATTTCATCAATAGGTAATTAGCAGGTAACAAAGATAGTTTCAAAGAATGTTGTCGGACTATCTTATTAAAACCGTAGGGATTTGGCGGATTGTGATCGCTGATGGTTTTCATGTTCAATGCAGTTTTTTGGCTATCATGTGTCATGCCTCATATTACGTCGCGTCTGTTACAGTGTCAAATGGACGGGTTTTTTAGATTTTCCCATCATATTTATAGCATTAAACATAGCCAGTTTTCTTTCATCAATACGTAGAAAATTTAATCAAATATAATGTATAGCATTTTATCAACGCACTGCATGCAGGTTAAGGCAGTATTCTGGTCTAGGATTCTAAAAAGCCGTTTTTTTTTTATTGCATATTTTCAATGTTTATATCTTTGAAAATATGTCCTTACAAGATTTTGGAGTAAATTGTAATTATTGCTAGAGATCTACTTTAATGGCGTATAATCTGACCAATCTGGGGGGTTTTTATCTTTGCCCGAAACTTTAAACACGTTTTTCTCGGATTTTTTTTTTTCAAATAGTTGCCTTGATATCTCTATAAGTTCTACATATCAGATTTAGATGAAATTTAATGTGAATTTTTTTTATACATTTTTTATAATATATACCTGGATTATAAAAAAAAATCAATTTTTACTATTTTAAACGGGGGAAAAAAAAGATTTTGTTTTCAAACCTCTACCATTTTGCAAAAGAATATTTTTTAGATTTGGTTCTAGTATATACTATAATTGCATTTTTATTGTTTACGGATATAATTTTTTTTTTTATTTCATGTGACTAGAAAAGTTGGGATCGTGGCAATTATGTAGCGTCATTTTTTTGAGACCCTCTACTTTACCAGCCTGTAACTTTTTAGGTTATTAGTTTTTTGGTTTGAATATTTTTTTGTATATTCTTAAAATATTAATAAATATCTGGTAAAAAAATGGACAGTTAAAATTGTAATTACTTTTTTTCTATAGCACTTGCAAAAACACCTAAAATTTCAGCCTCTAGACCGGAATACTGCCTTAAAGAAACATACACAGTACAGAGTTGATTTGATCTAAGGCATACATTACTTTCAACGGCATAATTTTACAAATCTTTACCAATTTGCTAATATATTCATTTAAATATAATGACCTCACTATTTAGATAATTTAAAACGATTTTAACCTATTGATCTAAGCGTATTATGAAGGAAGTAACGTTGTATAATATTCAACAACGCCATATATTATTGTATTCAATGGAGTAACATGGAAGAAACTATAGAATTAAATTACGCAAGGCGACTGCTCAAAGAATAAGAATAAATGACTTACAATTGGTATTGAAATGTTTTGCTTAATTTTTAACCGGCATTTATACTTAGGTCAGTTGCTCTGCAAGTACATAGTATATAATATTGTTTCTGGCGATCAAAGCTATATTGTAATTGACTGAAAACCACGTGAAAAAAGATTTCATAAATATTCTTACATTTATGTGACTTGAGTCAATCCCATATATTAAATTTCTTTCGTCATTTCAGAAACAAATATTCCTAATTACATAATTATGGTAATTATTTTCAAAAGAAACTAGAATTTTAAGGATTTTCACAAACAATTAAGATATTGATAATATAGGAGGCAATGCAGCAGGAGACAGTCAAATATAGTGAATGTTTCGAATTTTAAATGCTTTTTAGAGTAAAAATTAGCGGCACAATTTAATATACAAGATTAGTGAATTTCTCATGGACAAAGGACTCATATAATGCTGTTTAAAAAAATGATAAATGATTTACGAAGCGTATATGGGCGCGGTGTGGCTAAGCGCACATCAAATCATTAGCCGGTACGCGTGGAAACTATTGCAACTGTGGTGTAGTACTCTTGGATATTTATATGTATAACCTGGAAAGTTTTTTTATTTTGTAAAATATCACAGTTTTTTTCGCTATATCGGTGTGCTACAAGACTTACATATCAAGCCAATGTCTGGCCAAAATATAGACGTCTGGTTTCACCAGTGACTGTGCAGGCCGGGGTTAAAGTTAAGGGTGTTCGCCCGCCTTCTGGGGGGCGAAGGAGGCGGCGAAGGTCCGGGATGAGGGCGGCGTGATTGATTCACTCTAAACCAACAATTTAACGCTTGACTTCATCAGATTCATTGGATTTGGGATTGTTGCTTACGCGGTCACTCACCAACCAAACCGCCGGTCTCTTTATATTTATTTCAATCGTTACCTCATTTAATACAAATAAATAACATGGCTTTTGGGTAGCCTTATGAGGGTATTGTCTGTGATATTTTATTTCAGTAAAATAATAATGTTTTTTATCATAATACAGATATATATCTCAATTTCTGCTCAAATGAAAATCAATTTACAAAAAACAGTAGTATTATTCTTCTTTAAAATAGACCAAATTGTAATAGTTTAAACACGTCAAAACGATCAACAAAAACCCTTTTTTTTGTCTATGTCTGCTCTTAATTTGAAGCATGTAAACTCATAAGCATGAGAGCATCTAAGCAGATATTTTCTAGAAGAACTGGTTGTTATTCAGTCGCTCTTCTGGTGAGATAAGCTATTGAGTAAAAGTATTAATAAGCTTGCTATATCCTAATATTTATGCTTTTGAGCATAAATCCACAAATATTTTAAAACGTAACAAGTATTTTATAAGTATATCAAAAGTTTACTTGTATCCTAGCCATTCATATGAATAATGATTACATGGACAATAAAAACAATGGTCGGTGAAAATACAGCTGGAAGGTCGGAGTATTCGAATTTGGAATCAGGGACCGAATACATGGTTGAGTCGACTGATTTTTAAATGATTTAAAATTCATTAACTCAACACTTAAACTCTTAAGTCAACAAAGTTCCAATCACGGCGTGTATGCATATCACAAAACTCCTTCCAACTTTCTCCGACCAAAATTAGTAGTCGTTATAAAGATTATATCGCCATGCATCGTTATGTGATGACAGCCTTCAACCCTTTGCCGACACTTTAATTTTTAATAAAACAATCTTATTATTTTTTTTATACATTTATATATAAATTATATTACATTTTATTTAGCACACAAAATATTAAATATTTTTTAAAATCGAAATAAATCTTGTTTGAAACTCTGTTTTTGGCCAGCAACCCGGATAATCGCGAGATTAATGCCCATTTTTAAAAATTGTCAACATAAATCGGCATCACTCGATTACACCCTATACAAAAAGGAAGCAAAGTTCCACTATCTTTCGGTGCGATTTTTTTCTCTTACCTTCATGAACCTACTGAAACATTGTGGAGCTTTTGAACCAGTCTCTTAGTTTTCAGACTTTTTTATTTATCCGGTAGATACAGATTAAGACCATATATCCGTCACCCGCATGAATTCTATCTATTGACGGTTTTATAAACATTACGTCCGCTGAATACTTTGTACCGGAAATACAAATTCGAAAAACCCCTTACGAATACCGATTACGACTTTTCGGTGAACACACGTATTGAATTATTATAAGATATTGTTTTTCATATGATAATATTGTGTGTGAAATGAAAATAAGTGCAAACACTTTACTTTTTGGTGACAACTGTATGGTGTTAGCACTTAAATTCACCGTACTAGTATTCAAACTAAGCACTTGAGGTGTAAAGGTGTGAAACTAATGAAATAAAATTGGGATGGCAAGATAAGTAAGACCCTAGAGGCCATACATGATTAATTAGCCTAGACAAACAGGTCTTACAGTTCAAGTAAAATCAATTACCGAGCTGGGCTACGGGAGGGGGTTGAACCCACATTGGATATTTGACAGCCTTACTTGCTGCAAATTAAATAACCCTTGTCTGATTACTCCATCGATCAGTTAATATCGAAATAAGTATGGCTTTCAATGATACGATATGTTATTTATATACCATATTACAAACTACAATTGATCAAATCGAAATAGCATATTCTATTTAGTTCAATAATTGCTGAAATAAAATATGGTGTTGTTAGGTTATGTCAACATTTTCAGTTTTACAACAACGATAGACAGGTAACACGGTGAAAAAAATAACAATGTATTATAGTTCTACAGATATTATTTTATATTTTATATTCGGCTTACGCTATCGTCGGGGTAAGCCGAAATAGCCATCAACAGATATATAAAATAATTTATGTAGAATTAAAAATCATCGTTATTTTTCCACCGTGTTATATAATGGAGTTAAATGCCAATTTAACCATAGATATACATGTACTTTGAAGTCAGAAAAACTTATAAAAGTTTAAAAACAAATAAATGCTTAAGCGGTGGTAACGGTAAAACATGGTAAACATTTTTTTTACTGCAAATACCCCATATTCAATAATGAAAAAAGATTTTAAATATTCTTTGACAGCTAATACACGTCTGTGCTTGATAGCATGTATTTTTTAATTTAATGGTTTGAAATATATTCAAATATCAAAAACGTTTTTGTTCAAATATTAATAACTTCCATGCACAATCGACTATCAAAGTTAAGCAAAAAAATATTGTATATTATTAAAATGCATTCATTCATTTATTATTAAAAACCACTTATAAAATTACATTGTGTTATAAATCAATCAACTTACGCTACGTTCAGTTATTTGTAAAGTTTTACGATAGTGTTCAGAATCATTCATAAATTCTGAAGTATATTTATAAAGCTAAGAGCTTTTAGAAATCACTTGCGTGCAGAGCCGGAAATCAGGTGTTTTCCAACAACAAAAATAATATAAAGCAACAGAAAAGACAGAAAGATTCAAGACAATACCTTTAGTAGTGTTCGCCACACCTTGATGAAAAAGCTTGAAAATTATGCCTAGATTATAGGCGACGTGTTATAAAATGATACATCTTATTTTTATATACAAGCATACGATTTCTATTAGGAATTTTGCTTATCAAAAGCTACCAAATCAAAAACCGGCACTTCTCGTGAGAGCTAAAATTTTTTAGTATTGAGAATATAATAAAAATATGATGATGACGTTGAATCAACTGATCGCATTTCTCATTCACACGAATTTTCACTGTAGTCATTTTGGCATTTTCAAAAAATATTTATAGAGTCGTAAATGTGTAATTAATTTTGTCAATAAAAAAATGCATATAAATCAAAGAATTTATAAGCGATTGCGAACATGAATACAAGGAAAGATTGAATAAGATAAAAATTGTCGTTTTTCAGGTTTACATGTGTTCGTTGCACTTCGGTCACATTTTCCGCAATGAGAGTTGGTAATTGCATAAATTCTTAATGCATGGACTGATAGAATGCAACTAAGGCATGGAAAGAGTTTCTATTGAAAGAAAAACTTATGTAACTGGATCAGGATCTAAATCATTGGAAATCTAGCACGACTTGCGCAGAGGAGAAGATGACGATATTTTAGTATTATAGCAAAACATACAAACATTGTAAATGGGACATGATTTATTTTTAAATATAATATTTACACGTAAATGTTTCACGTTTGTAATATGTTTACATGTCTGTAATTACTATATAAATAGCATGTCAAATTGTTGTTATTTGAATATCAATAATTTTTCATTTAAATAAAGAGATAAGTTACAATATCGATATATAAAGACATCAATAACAATCAAATTGAGTTTGTCAAGCATAACATACTTTCATGATTACCTAGCAGTTAAATCATGCAAAATGACACTTTTAAGGTGTTCACTGTCAATACTTGGTAGCATAGCATTATAATAAACATAATAAAACATGTTAACTCAGTTGACAATGCTTGCCATGAGCGAAACCGGTCCTGATCCAATAAATTTGATGTGGAATAAGTACTAAAAATGTTTTATTATTTTTATTATAATGTAATATGTTTTAAATAATATTTATGTCCGTGAATAAAAGCCCATTTTCCAAACGCTTTAACTACACAAAGTGGTACTTATTTAGCAGATTGCTTCCTTTTAAGTTTTTCTTGGTGGAACCAGTGGCGCAGGGGAGTAAGGGGGTGCGAATAACTTCTTTCCACGGATGAATTACGAATATTTCCACCACTCACTAATGAAACATTCATACACAGAAGGGACAGAACTGTATTATACATATATATCTTCTTTTTGCGTTGCTTTCGTGTGTGGATGATAAAAGCACTTCAATTATTTCGAAATTTTACTATAAATTTAAGTAGTAGCAAAACTTTACTGTTCATAATATGGATCACTGGTAAGTTTAATTTTTAAAATTTAACAAAGAAATAAAAGTCCTACATTAAAATGCATGATTCCATGTTGTGCTGACAATTGGATTCAAAGAGCAATTATTCAACAAAACCATTCATCCAATCTTATATTGAAACTGAAAATATAATAAATGCGTGAAGACTGATTTTGATCGATTATAAAATTATGGCGGACATTCATATATCACAGCTGAACAAAGTTACTGGTCATCAACCAAAATTGTATGGGACAAAATGTTAAGGATTAAATATCATGGCCATAATATAATGTACGGCAAAAGTAAATATTTGATTTTAAATAATTTTAATAATTTGCATAAATAAAATAGATAAAGAAAAAAAAATATCTGTTGAGAAATGGGTAAAATTTAGGCGAGTCCTTTTTTTGGGTCTTCTGAAAAGTAGAGAAAAATGAGTTACGTTTCTTCGCTTCTAATGAGTTGATATGCTTATCATTGGGAGTGAACATCGTTTTGAAAAAAAATATAATAACGTACTTTGGGCGTGTTATTTAAATGTTTTCCCATTTCTATGGAGTAACTATTCAAGCTAGGAAGTCACTATATCAGTAATGTCTAATTGTATGTGATGAAAATCCATTCAATCGCAACTTGTGGAAAGCTTCTCAAAGTCCCACCCTGCCGTCTCGCTTGGTAATCTCACATCGAGTCCAATACACTTAGCGGCGGGGACTTCCCACCCGCGACGCCACCCCCATCCTGTTCCGCCACTTCCCGGAACGCTTACTTCATTTATAAACCAATGAGATGATGACTTCACTCGCGTACGCGTTGATGCGAATCTACTTGTATTACATTCCAATTGCCCATGATACTGAGAGATTAATTTTTGACTGATTCGATTAATAGATTCCGCTTGTATGCTTCAAATACAACTTTATGGTCCTATCAGTTATCTTCGTGGCAGAATACACATCGGCTTTTCTATCTCCGCTCGCGCTTCCCGTTGAGCCCACAAATCTCCCATCGCAAAAGCATTGCCACTTTTCAATTCACTCCGGATAGATATGGACATTTTTGGTAACCCACTAAATGTTTTGTTTTCCGTCTTGAATCCATGTTTTAAATAAATCCTCCTCTTTTTATTATTCACATTTTAGTCTGTTTTTATTTCCCGTTCTAGAAATATATAGTTAATCACCATATCCGCTCACAATGTAGGGCATATGAAATACTAATGAAGCTTATTTCAACAGACGTTTTCTACGAAGAACTACTCATTCATTTTTTCAATCTGTCTTTTTCGAAGGAAGTAGGGATAGAAAGCATGGGGCTAGGACAAGACTTGTATTTCACCCTGTTTTAATGGTCAGATTGGAATGGAGGTTCAGACAAAACTGACATCCATGTCACCGAACTGGAAAAGTCTGCTCGCACAGGGATTCGGACCCGTGAGGACCGCCAAAGAAGCCAAAAACGTCGACCATTGCACCACGGACCCGGCGCGCAAACCCTTATAACATATTAAATATGTGTGAATAGTAAATATTATTACGTGATCATTATGTATTACGTTTTAAGTGAGTACGCAGGTATCGTTCGCTATGTAAATCGATTAAGCACACATATTACAACGTTTTTCAATAAACTTAACTGTGTATTAAGTATGTATAATAAATATAAACGTACATTTATCAGCTTCTTTTACCTGACATACTATTGAGTTGAAGAAGTTTGCTTCTAACTGAGGCAACGAAATAGCATTTCCTTGAGCACTTACAAGTCAAAATATGTCAAAACTAAAGAAGTAAACACATTCAAACGCAAAGTCAAAATCAGAGAAGTTTCCAATGAAAAGTTTAGATAAGGATTGAACAGAATAGACAGAGGAAATAGTTTGATAAAGTTTAACTTTGGCTGTCTAAATCTAAACAGATCATTGCAATGCGTTCTCGCAAGGGGAGCAGAGCCCAAATAACTCTCCGGCGCACTGTACCTCTGCGGAATCGGTGCATGAGATAGAAATACCTGCAATTCGCTACATACCGCATGTATCAAAAGATAAACTGTGTAGCTAAAGCACAAGTAAAAGATAGTCGACCAACTTTCTTTATAAAACAAAACAATATTATCTGACTGGTATTTTGGATTATTCAAACGTCTATTCCAATATACACGAAACATGCCTATGTTTGGTCTAGGAATACATATTTCAATATCAAATAAAGATTACGTACCAAGCAATTTAGGGCTAACAATATTCAGTATACGAGGCTTTTCATTGCATATAAGTGAATTGATTTTTTCCGCTTTTTGCATTAGTCGTGCTAGCTCTCGTATAAATGAATATATTTGATTTCACTGTTTTTAAATAACAGTATTTTTAGCTACAGTTTTACTGGAAAAATCAATTTCTTTAATTATTTTTTTTTAAAAACATGTATAGTTGCCGAACAACCTGAAATAAATAAAATAGAATAAATAATAAATATAATAATTAATAATTAGTATCCAGAGTTGAAAAGTCAATTTTTATCACCAGAGAAACAAACATTTACGTCTATTAAAAATATTAAAGAATATAAATATCAAGTAGCATTTAATAAATGCATAACTCCAGATTGATTCGATCGAAACAATGAGTTTGTTATCAAAACAGTACCGAATATTTTTTCTAAAATAATTACCTATAATGAATTAGTAGCTGTTATAAGATATGTTATTATAGTATTCTCATAACAAATAAATAAGTTTTATTGACAGTGATTCTATTTCATTTTGCGCCATCCTCATATAAGCTGTCCATTCACCAAACTCAGGTGAAGTTAGCAAGAGGTGAATAGTTTTATTTGAAACTTTCTTCGTTTCCCACTGAATATGGAGAAAAACAAAACGATAAAGTTTGCTTTATTCTTGGGAACATGTCTTCTATCTATTGCAGCTGTCTAAAACAATTTGATCAGCAAACGAGCTGAAAAATAGCTACTTTGGTCCGAAACTTTATAAAGCAACTTGCAGTTATCAATGAATGCGATATGGTACATGTATGCACGCAAAAAGTTTTAGTTTGAGACATGGCATTTTTTTTAAATCGTTTTTTTTTTTTTATATATTTTCCATAACAGCAGCGTACATTAGTCTACGGAGGATTTTAGCGGTATCTCACACAAACCCGAATACATATATGGATAAATCAATATTAGAAGGTATATTTTGTCAGTCAGATCTTCAATATTAGTAGAGTATTTTTCAAAAATCAATATATAATTCAATCACTTGATGGAAAAGCATTTTATTACAAAATAATAAAACATTTTTGAACTTAATTCACAGTTAATTTATTAAGATCAGGACCGGTATCGCGAGCATTTTAAATTGATGAAATCAGTTGATCAGTTGGTTTAGATCAGTGGTCTCCAAACTCAATAAGGATATGAACTACTTTTGAAATTGAAATTATGTGATGAGCTACTTATATATAAAATATATTTGAGATTACAGCTTACGCCAATGCGCCAAATATTCGTAATTGTGAAAGTCATACGAGATTAACTCGATGATAGATAAATAACGATAAATAGCATACATCCAGCCCAACATCTCTTTTTTTTCAACTCGGGCCCCCTGATCGCTAGGACAAAGCTCTTGCCACTAGACCACAGGGACCGACATTATATATGATATATGAGTGCTTTGGAAGCAAAGTTAGCTTTTTACAAAATAAGAATTTTAGAAAGAAGCACAGAAACTATTTATATACCGTTACGTTCAATGAAAAATATTGATTTCCCCTAAGTAATGGTCAGGGCTTGACACATCATATAAAAGCTAATAACTTAATATGTATAATAAAACCCAGTCATTTTGCCACATTTGTTTAGATATTTAAATTATAAATGTTGCATTTCCTTTCAATTTTTCAACACTGCTGTTTTTGTGAACAAACGATTGATACAATTTGATCCTAGGCAAATTTATAAATATGGTACAATATCTTACGCGAGCTACTGAAAATGCCACCGCGAACCACCAATAGCTCGCGAGCGACCGTTTGGCGATCACTGGTTTAGATGATTGGTTGAAAATGATCGCGATTAACGAAACCGGTCCTGATTTTAGTAAGTTGATTGTGGAATAAGTACAGTTTTTTTAATACATAATTTGATATTAGGGATCACGGCCCTGCATTACATAAGATGAGCCTCAATATTATGACTATGAGCTAATGCAAAATAATTAAAGGCATAAGGAAATAAGCGATTAGATAAATGAAAAGATAAGAATTAACCTGTTTCAAGTAAAAATAAAATATTTTTAGTATGGATAACGAATCCTATCATTCATTCATATTCATTTAATATAATATAAAGCTAATCAATAAATCCATTCGAAGCAGGGGTTGGTACAATAATAGAGCGGTGGCTGGCCGAGAAAGAACATCATTTGTGTAATTGAAGAAAACTATATTGTGGTTGTTTTATGTTTGTGCGATGGATGTAAGTGGAGGCGCGCTTACGATACACCACCGCGAGCAATCACTTAACTGCTCTTAATTTATAAACCATCCAATTTTCTATCCTTTCAAGCCATCCACTCATTTTATCCTGCCTTCAATTGGGGACGAACTGGGGAAAACGGCGCTTGATTTTTTTTCTCTACAAAAAGCATCTAAATAATAAAGTCAATTTTCTTTCCGCAATGCATTTGTAAATTGATTGATTTTTTTATAGAATGCACATTGAAAATTTTATTAGTTTTTTTTAAATTCTACATTGAATATTGTTTATTGGTAATCAATCACATCAAAGATTTTACTTACTTATTAATCAAATTTGTGTAATATAATGCTTTTTAATATAAATTAAAATCACTGTCAATACACTTGGTGGAAAGGCATTAAGTATACTAAAAATTATTAAAACGTATGCTCGCAGTGAACGAAACCGGTTCTAATATTAATAAATTAATTGTGGAATAATTAAAAAAGTTATTATTTGCCGATAACTTTAAATACTTGATTGTAAAAAATGTCCAAGCAATAAGAAATAAATTACATTCAATACAATACAATAGCATATGTATGTACATCAAATTTAAAATAACTTTGTTATTTAAAAATTTATTTTATAATGAATTTTCATAAAGTTACTGCCGAACCCATCGAAAGTAAAATGACACATTATATTTTTTGAATATATGTACATATTTAAAAAAAAAAAAAGATAAAATATATTGCGTTTTAATTCATATAAACTACTTAACTTGACCTTTACGGTTTTAGCTGTCAATTCTTGATCATGTTGTACTTTACCATTATCAACAAGCAAGATAGATGTACTTTTAAAAAACCTAGAATAAAATCTTCCGCGGACATTATTTATTTCTTAGTTGCATTAATAATTTTAAAAATTGTCTCGGTGGGTACTTACTAGAAGCGCTCTTTCGGTAACGCCTTGCAACTTTCTAAGCCCCGAACCCCGTTTGGCTCATGCATACCTGTCCACGCGGCGGATCAGCGAGTCCCGCCACCAGCCCCGCAATGAGTTATATCAAACCGCAATTCCATACAATTTTACCGCTGCCGCCTAGATAGTCCGCCCCCGCCTACCCTTTTCTAACGTCAACCGCCAACCGCACCCGCCCACAGACAACACTCACGGTAATTAATTTCATTTCTTTAATGCTATCGTCGCAATACTGAATCCGAATTCTTCGTGACACACTCGCGACATCATCTCACGGCACTAAACTTACGGAAACTTTACGCATTTCTCGAAATCCTTTCGAAAACTAAACTTGTTACGCGGATTATAAATGAAATGGAACATTTTTTAACCTGATCGATTTGAATCTGAACTGCGATTAATAAAAATAGTTTTCATATTTGAAACGTTTGAATTTGGAACATTTACATGCTTTTTGTCCAGGATTTCTCTTTCCGCGCGGATGAACTTTCAGAACTGGTAGAATACATGTAAATACACAAAATGAACACGTTTCAGATTGTATATTGAAATTCCATCAAGCACCTTGAAACTTAAAAACACTTAT
The DNA here is from genome assembly GCA_028554975.1 of Himalopsyche kuldschensis. Lineage (NCBI taxonomy): Eukaryota > Metazoa > Arthropoda > Insecta > Trichoptera > Rhyacophilidae > Himalopsyche > Himalopsyche kuldschensis. The sequence goes on from JAHFWI010000100.1 coordinate 313,758, forward strand.
AAATGAGGTTTTGTGTCGAGGACCGTCAACTAAAAAAATATGAAACATATGCTCGCTATGACCGAAACCGGTCTTGATCATATTGAATTGATTGTGGATTAACTACAAAAAATCGTTTATTATATTTTAATACAACATCTTAGAACAATACTTAAGTATAATATTAAACCAGAACAGGGATGGTCAATTATGTGTATCAGATTGAATTTTTAAAAGCATAAACAAATTGTAATATCACAAATTCGTATCAGAGAAAAACTATATTGACAACTCCCATATTTATATTTAAATCATTAACATTAAATCACCAAGTAAGCTATCTTTTGATACATTTGTAAATTAATATAATATATAACAGGAAATAAGATCAGGATGTATTAGTTATTTATTTATACACGTTAATACATGATAAATCGTTGATTAACTTCAAAGGATGGCACGGCAAACATTTTTTCTTGAAATTAATCGAGTCTTGAAAGATTCATAATATAACATTAAATCATCGAGTGTTAGAACAGGCAAGAACTTGTATAATATATTTTGATATCCAAACCAGACTGCAAAAGACATTTAGCAGGCCCTTTTAGTAAAATTGAAACTTTTATGTAGGTGTTCGGTACACACAGCTGGTTTCAGAACAAAGTCAAAACGTTTGTTAATAGCACTCGGCATGCATTCATTGTAATTTACATACCAACATGATAGAAATATTGTTCAACAAACGCTTCTGTTTTAACTTAATGATATATCAATAATGCCATGATTAAAAGCTTCCAAATATTTACGTACGCAAAAAACAATTCGCAATTTTATTTTAAAGATTAATCAAAGAGAATACTATCATTATAATATTTTAATTTGAGAATAACAATTGGAATGAGGAATCCCCGGGTATCACCTATGACACTCATGGTTTTTATTAAATATTAGTCCTGCTGTTGAATTGAGAACGTTGGGGCCCGAAAAGGTTAAACATTTGTATGCAATAAATTAAAATGGCTCAACCAACTGTAGGTACTGCATGGCTAAGCAAGTGTAAATCGGATTGAAAAGGATGAATTGAAATTAAATGAATGATTGATAATGATTTTTAATTTAATTTATTATCTATTGTAGATCCATCTGATCGCTAATATTGAGCTTTAACTACTAGACTACAGAGAGTTTATGCTCCGATGTATTGATACATGTATTAGGATTGATACAATAATGGATGAATATGTTAAAATGCTGTACCATTATTCTCTCATATACAATTTTGCATCTTAGACACAGCTCGCAAGACGCATTTTATCGAGCCGCATTATGAAGATAAAATATATAATGCAGAGTCAACTTGAAAAAATATTTATCATTTGGATATAGGGTTTCTTCTTAAAGGAATGGAATAATGTATCACTTGCTGCCAAGTTCTTATTCGCACATTCTTGATAGCTTGTATACACTCTGTTCTCATTTTTTTATGATATGATTTATCCGGCATGACAAAGTATTCATTTGCATTATATTTAAAATGATACAATTGAGTACAACTGAGCAGCCACTTTACAAGGCACGCACTTCAAATGGTATCAAAAAATACGGGCATTAAATTGTCATAGAGCATTAAGTGATATAATAATTCATAAGCAGATTAAATGACTCTTTCAGCTCGATTTGACAGCTAAGCTGAAAAACATGTTAGCCGGGAATTAAACTGTCAAATCACAACTGAGAGGATTTTACTAGGTACTTAATGTAAAAATCTATTCTCTCGTAACACAATAAGTTGTTAATGGCTAATGGAAATGACTCAATTAAAAATGAACAAATCAATTAACTGTCGGATTAACATTTTTTTGGAACCGCGTTCGACACACTTGATTGCACAGTTATTCTAAATGCGATTTTGAATTCCTCTCGCTCAGTAAATTTATAATAAGATATAATAAAATTCATTCATATCCGCTCCAAATGTGACGAATATGGAAGTAGTGGAGCCTCACAACATGTATTGCTTTTTAACGAAAGCTGGTAGGTTTTCAGTCCAACGCCTTTTTTCAGAAACGGTAAGGTTGGAAGGATGGAACTAAGAAAAAGCAGCAGTTAGCTCATCGCTCTCGCTGGTTTCGTTTTTTGGTTCGAGTGGGTGTGAGAGAATCCATCAATTAACAAAAATATCCGTCCAAGGATTAAAATACGCTAATACCCCAACTGAATAGAGTGACTACTCGGCTAATAAAAGCACTTTACCATCCGTTTACCTGAATATATATATGAATCTTCCATTCTATGAAACATTTCCATAAGTAGGTAATATACATCATCAAAAAAATATGTTTTATTCCAGATGTATTGTTTTTTTCGTTCAAAACATAATAAAATACTTCTGTTATCATTGGACGCCTGGAAGATATAATGTAAAAAATATATTCGTACTAATTGGAATTTTCCACATCGGAATTGTAACTTTATGTGAAGGATAAACATAAACAATATAAAATTAACTAGCATGTTACATTCTTAATTGCTTTTGGAATTTTCAATTATAACAAGTAATATAAACAGATACTTGAGTAAAAAATGCTTGGAATATTTATTAGATTGTTAATCCATTCAATTGCAATGGTGTTTTGTTTTTCTGTAATTAGCGGCTACACAATTTTAATTATTAAATATTATTTTTATTCATATTTAAAATAAAACAATAAATTTAATTACGTTCATGATGACGTGCTTTCCGTTATCAATCATGCAGAATTATATTACTAAAATGCATCGTGTGATATTTTTAAATTCTCAGAATGCTACATTTATATAAATCGGTAGTAAACGATAAAATTGCACTATATTGTAATGCATTTATAAGATTTTACTATTCCATGCACATATTTGTGTATGGGCTAAAAAGTGTCTCATTATTTCTTGCTCGCATCACCCGTCAATTTAACTCATTTTATTTTACTAGTGGTATCTAAGTAGTTGCATAGGTAACTATTTTAGATGTAACTTTTATTACCGTTTTCATTGAGATCAATACTATAATAACATTAATAACACTGAAATACTGTTACACGAGATTCTGGATATTTTTCCATGAATTTATTCTACTATTAAATATTGATAGCAAAAAAATTATCACTCACTTTTTAAGGTCCAAAGCTATATTTGCCATTCACAAAAAAATATGTTATAATCAGCCATTCATCAGATACTAAAACCAAAAAAACTCTGAAGATGAGAGCTTTGGAGAGGATTTTATTTTAATCTCATAATTATGAGTGACATCTGTTAAGGCTTAATAAAAAGCATTAGGTTACTTATCCCTTAAGGACAAGAATATCAATCCTTGTCGTGGAGTAAATACGGCGCATAATGTTTAATTATTAACTATTAACGCGTTTCTTATTTTAGTTTTATTGTTTTGGTAAACATTTTTTTTTTTAAATAAGAACCTAATAAAAATATCAATAGAGGAAGAATGTAAATACGAGATGATTTCAAGGTTTTGTCTTGTTCGTGTACCATAGACAATACGTTTCAAATATAAAAGATGATCAGTAATAAATTACTTGAAACGTAATGATGACTAATCTCATTTTTTTCGCGTAACAGCGCGCTATTTCTATTTTAAAATATAAAAATTCACACATGTTGGGAATCATTGAATCTGGCAGCTCAGATTCAGATGTATGATTTCGAACGTGCATATATTACAATTTATTTGATATTGAATAAAAGGGTTTAATTATTTTTTTATTCCCTATTTACAACTGACTCTTCAAAAGAAGGTGAGTGAAGTAATTACTTGATGACGAGAAGTAATGACTTGATCTTTTGTTGCTTACCTTTTTAAAATAAGTATTATTTGATTAAAAAAAGTTTCTGCGCAAAACAATCTGGGCATAATAGGCAACAGGAGTTGATAAAAACTATCCATCGCATTAGTATTTGGAAATTTACAGATATTTAGAAGACCGGAATGTATATATGCAGATTTTGGTACAACATTTATTGGTTGAACTAAAGATGGCGACAAATTCAAATCTAAACTAATTTAAGCCCATCATGCAATTTCGATATTAGTAAATGTGTTCATTTTTGTTTAAAAGATTTTTATTTCCAACATAAAGTCTGTCTATGATTATTCAATGTAAATACATAGAAAATTTATATACCAATATTCTCTTTTGAAAACTCGTAACACAAGATACAAAATAGTTGTATAGAAATAATGTTATATTTCTATTTCTATATCGAGTAAATTAGTTTGGTAGATAAGTTAAGTGTAGAAATTATGGTGATATAATACTGTAAAAACAATTCTCAGTACTCCGGTATTAGAATATCGATTTTAAGTTTCATACAACTCTTTTAAGGAAATGGCAATGTGTATTTAAATAACAGCCGATTCCTGCCATTACAAACGAGTTCCATATGTCTGCCATGAGAAAATTATATTTAGACTATTTTTAGTATGGAATCCAGCTGCCATTTGCGTTATATCATTCGCACACCCTAAGATAAATAAATACTTTATAATATCACAAACGTATTTTTGCAATTAAATTAGAATATTCTTTTTATTTCTGTATACTGACAATTCTTGTTTGGAAAGACATTATTTTTTTTTTACTAATTTCACAATTTTTGTCAACTTATCAGGACCAGTTTCTTCCTCTGATAAATTTTCACGGGTTCTAATCCCAGTAAGGATAAAAAAATCTATTTATGGAATCGTGATACACAGCATATATTCACTTCATGTCTACATTCCCTCATACTCATCCGATACAAGTATAACGAGAAAAATTATCTAACTACTACTCCTTTACTAGCCCTACCTTCAATCATATGTTTCATTACACTATCTGAATAAGAGAATTTTCAGCGACTGAGTAAGAAGCAGTTGTCGTCGAAGAAGCAGTTATTTTTAAACAACTGTTGAAATAAAATTCAATAGGAGCCCATATGATCCACATTGGGACATGCCTATTGAAGGTTGTATAATTTAGACGCACAACTAGCACCAATCAAACACTCGTTTACGTTTTCCTCTGGCTTCACATGACAGATAAAAACAATCATCAACTACTTTCGCGATTATTTGAAACCAAAAAAGATTACTCAGTGTCAATAATAGACCAGCATCCAGGGCTGTGGAGTCGGTAAAAAAAAGTCTGACTCCGACTCCAGCATTTACCAAAACCACGACTCCAACATTGACCAAAAACACGACTCCGACTAAAAAGAGGTTAATATCGTCACTTTTTTCCCTTATTTTCCCATTAATGTGTATTCCAATTAAATATCAACATTATCAATGCGGCCAAAAGCCAAATTTGACATATTAAATGCAAAAATAAAAAGTTCAAACTTTTCAAAATTTCCGACTCCGACTCCACAGCCCTGCCAGCATCATCAACACCATTCATCAATAATCCTAATCGAAGACAAATTGTCGTAAATATTGTTATATTTTTATGGTAAAATGATTTTTTTGATATTATTCAAAAAATGTGTTTTATAATTTGAATCCATTTCCATCAAGAACTGACTTTTGACAGTTCACAGCACACTTTAAAAGTAGTAGATACTATAATATTGAAAGTTGTTGACAATATTTGCAGCCAGATAAATTTATCAATAAGATACCTTTATTCGCAACACGTTAGTTCTGAAATATCCGATATTACCTAGATCATGAGAGGTCATAATTTACTGGTGATATTGATTTTTTATGGTCCTCTAGTAGTTCAAAGGAATAAGTAAATTTCATGTGGCATGACACCACGGAGGCCGGTCTAGCGACTGATTATGCTGACAGTTTGAGTACATTATTGTAAATCAGCCTCAGAGCCGCCTACTGGACGCTAGTACCTGCTCACACACCTCTCATTTGACATGTAAAATTAATATTAGCCTTACTCTGTGACATAATTATGTTTAACCCTCCATTTCACAGATAGACAACGCATCTAAATTCTATTGTATAGTTTACAAATGTTTTCACCTAAAATAACCACAGATTTACTTTAACAGATTCAAAAATAATTAACAACGAATTCAAAATTATTCGATCGTGATGTTCGTTAACTACATTTGTTTGTTTTTTTAAATATTTTTTCGAATCGTTCAAAAAAAGAATATTTAACCGAAGCAAATCAGAGACGAATCCAAAGATAGCCAATCATAAAACGAATTACTCACAGCGAATTTGCTGCTTATTTTTATAAAAAAAAAACTAGCTGTACCCTGCGCGCGTTGCTATGCCAGCAACTAAAATAAATTTGAAGGAAAGACATTACACAAATATTCAATTCAATTTGCATGTATTCAATACTCGAGAAATTTATAAAAATTCTATATCAATTTTTGGGGGGGAGAGGGGTTGTTTGGCGGGGTGGGGTTTGGGGAGCGTAAAATTTGGGGGGAGGTTGGGGGGGTGATTGGGGGAGGGGTTGGTAGGCCAGAAACCATCGCGGGGGTGCACTCAATAAATTTGTAAAGTTTCACATCGATCGGTCGAGCGGTTTAGTAGTCCATAGCGGAAATACAGACAGACAAACATTCATTTTATATATATAGATAGATAGATTACGGTGCTTTCGATTTCGAATTAGTTTCCATTTTATGCTCACCTTTTTGGTACAGAATTATAGAAGGTAAGACGGTAGCGAGGGTTTTTAAATGTATTCGATTTTTATGCATAGTATAACAACAAAAAATCATCAGTCATCTTCAAAAAATCAAGTCCCACTTATACTACCTAAAATCATAAAACAGATACTTATTTAAAAATTGTGCCAACTCAATCACTTTGTAAGAGTAAGTAAGCTCTTACAAAGTAGACAGTGGGGCTTTACGGAGAACGCTTCTCGTGGTGCAGTGAAACTGAATCTTGTGCTTTATAAAGCGTGGAAAAAATTTAGTCGAAGTGCGAGCCAAAATATGTTTAAACATTCTACAATATGTACACACAATTATAAACATCGTGAACAACAAAATAAATGAGAAAATTTTCTTTTTAAAAAAAAATGGTCGTATCTGAGAATGAATGAGCTAATAATAAGGTTGCTTGCTTCAATTCGATATTGTTTTTAGGAAATTCTCAGAAGCCGTTTGAAACTAATATATGAAATCTTTTACTGGCATATTAAAATTAATCTACTATCCGTGATTGGTACTAGGCACTGCGTCACTGAACAGCGGCAACACATCCGCCGCTATTTTTAAACAACAAACAAAAAAATTCGATTATATTATCATACTTACTAAATCTATTAACACTTTTTTCTGCGTTCGTATTATTTCCAAACGTTTCGTTAAAAACTTCTAAATTCAAATCCGTCGAGTGTTGCCAGCGGGGAATAAAATATTTCCATGCGAAGGCGTCGCGTGAATAAATAACGTCAACAATAAGTCAACGCGCTGTCAACACTGGTCGGGCTTTTTCGTCACGCTTGCTTGACGACGCGGGAATTCGTTTGCAATGCAATTATTACTCTATAACGGTAAATAAAATACAAAATCGTGAGATTTTAGAGCAAAAATCAAAGCAATGTCCGTTTGACACTTTACTTATTCATTCATTCAATAATATTGTTATTAGCAATTGCATATTTCAAAATGGATATAATGTTCACACAAACCGCAGAAACATTATAGAAGCTAGATGTTTATTTTAAATATTTCTGTATAATTGTCAAAGGTTTATTATTTTTGCACGTTATATCTAAGTTCTCGTATTGCTAAAATGATATCTACTGTTGTTCATCATTTCTTTTAAAGTAAATAATACTATTTATATAACGATGCAGATTAAAATATGCCTAATATAAAAATATAGTTTTGTGGATTTATTATTGTCCTATTAGCTTCAGTAACTATGCGTAAATAAAATTCATTTAAATACTTTTTTGTATATCTTTAGGTTATTTGAAGGCCGCCTGAGTGATATAGTACTGCTATGCATAATGAATAAAAAAATAATCATATTATGCTTATTCAAATATCCAAATTAACCAGTATTTTCTTAAGGCACAAAAAACGCTAATTGCTTCCACCAGTATCTGCTGACAGCATCTGCTATCGTAAGAGTTTGTTTTCCATTCACTCAAGTCTCGAGAGAATATTGAGTAAACAGGCGCACGTTAGCTACATTTTTTTTTACAAAATTTATGTTAAAAAGATTTGACACCAAAACAGTTGAGACAAAATTCTTTCTGCAAAAAAAGAGTGACGATAAATCAATTAAAAAAATATATTATACATTATTTCTAATGACAAGAATTGGTGCGATAATATATGAAGAATTGTGAATAATGAACCAAAATGCTTATTTTCTGTTATTATTCAGTTGAATAATATCTGATTTTTCAGTCTATTGAATCGATGAATCATATATATACCAGGTGACAGTGTCATCTTCCAACTAACAACAAAATTTAAGTGGAATGAGAGTATAAAACAGACTATTATTAATTTCTTTTAAAAAATCACTATCTATATCTCTGGCCATGCACTAACAGAGAGAGAGCTGTGTGCGCTGCGTAACAGATTAATAAATTTATTTTGATTTATCAAATCGGATAAAGCCAAGGCTTGCGTCCACTCTTCTCCAGGATTTGAAAGTGACACCACTATTTTTGGAGCCAAGAAAAATTTTCATCATGGCTTCCTTTTGTAATAATTTGTAAACGACTTTTTATTATAGATTTATTAACTTTAGATTCAATTAACGAATGAGAGAATGCATTTAAGTAATTTAGGTGTGTAATAGAAAAACTATTGTAGCGTTACAACGCTACAATCAAATTCTAGTCCAAGTAGGTACTTATGTACATAAGACAAAATATGAATGATATCCGCAGTTACCACTGTTTTTTTTTTTTAATTTAAGCGTCGTCAAATTACCTTCTACTTCTATCATTTTATCTTCCTATGCTCATAATCTGACATTGATTAAAAGATTGTAATAAGTAGTCACTGAGTCAGGTGATAAATTTAGAAAATATGTATTTTATATAATTACACTCTTAGAAATGAAGTGCAATAAAATGAATTCAATTTTAATGCCGCTCGCTTGTTTTGCTGTTTTTTTTTTAATTCTCAAACGACAGACGAAGAGTTTATTGCTGTGACGCAAAGCCCTCTTGAAAATTATCATTACGAAAGTTGTCAAAAGCGTAGCATCCTGTATTTTTGTTGCTGCACGCACAGAAAAAAGTATTTATCGCTTATTTGTTTTGAAGAGTCCCCGTACGCAGAACGCAGAGAGATTGGGTACGTGGTGACAACTGTTTTCATAGAGATTAAACGGTCGAGAACATTTGGCCATTTGAAAATGTTGTAGATAGATGTGACCAACCATTGGTATTCTAAAATAAATTAAACAAACAGGATATATTCAACTGCATTTAATCGACACCGACCATTGCAGTATTATTGTTAGCTTAGTTAGAGCTTAAAATGTTGGATGTAATAAATAACGTGAGCCATAGATGGCGGAATTCGAGTAACTATTGCGCTCACTTGTCTCTTTCATATAATATTATCGAAGCCAGTGTTCACGTCATCGTAACTCAAATTCTTTCGCGATGTTTGGCGCTTATTTTTAATTTCTAAAAATCATATATCTCTTTTGCAAAGCTTTATCCCATATGGCTTGTTCAATTCAATGAGCACATTTTAACGTGTTTACGGAAATTTAAGACTATATGTACTTAAGTTCAATAACCCCAGTGGAATGACTAGTTTAATTGTCAGTAATGATATTAGACTTCGCGTTTCTGGATTTTGGCATATAACTGAATACAATAATCACTCTTAGTTGAATCAAATTGTAATTGACCCTAATCATAAATAAATATACATATTGATTAGATTTTGTATTAATTTTTAATAAAAGACTGATTGATAGTTCATAAAAGTTTGATTTAAATATTATGTTTACCTACTGCCCATTCAAAAAGAAAAAAAAAAATAATTATAATAAAGTCAAACAATTTAAACAAATTAAATGCAATTCCTCCCTCGCTTATCTCGCAAGATAGTTAGAATAATTAAACCGTTTTACCAAATTTTACTTGGTGACTTGATATTGAATTCAAATCTACCGTTATGTTCCATCACATTGTGCCATTTCATAACCCAAATTACTGGCAAGTAATTGCTTTTCAAAAGCTAGCTAAGTTGCTAAATTTTCACGTGTTATTTGTAAATGTATCAACACTTTTCACGTGTATAATTTATACTTACAATTTAAACGTGTCTTAACTTATGAAAAATAAATACGGTTTTTATGCCTGGGCGCAATTTAAAAATAAATACGAAAAATCGCCGTTTTAAAAGGCTTAGCTATTTATTTGTTATCACTCCAAGTCACGCAACTGTTATAAGCGCCAAGATTTATGTTGCCAGTATTATGAAAAAAAAATGTCCCGTCAGTTGCGTCATACTACGAGCCATCTAATTCAACATGGAACATAATTAAAGCATAAAAACATGTGGGGTATACTTGACTTTTCATATTAATTTTGCAACATGCAACATAAATTTACACGACTCCGGAAAAAATAGTAATATATCAAAGGTAGTCTTCATAAATGTCTGCCATAACGTCGATAACAAGGCACTAATAATATTATTTCAGTGGCTTTTAAGTATCTGCGATAATGATATGATATCCTGGTTTTCTAGTACCTATGTGTACAAACTCACCCTTCTGGCTTTTGTGTGGAGTGGAAATTGCTCTGTATAATTTATAATTGCAGCGTACCTGGAAAGAAAAAATAAAACATAATTAATAATTAGTAAGATTTTTGATTATTGCATAAAACATACTTGGCCATTTAAATAAAAACATTACAGCCGAAATGTATTTAAAAAAAGAACAGGTGAATAAGAATTCAAATGTGGTCAAACGAAAAAATTACACATCGTACTTACTACTAGTCCCAAAGTTTGATAAATATGATAAAGACCGGTTTCGCTAGGCGAGCATTTCTAAAATGATATTCTGGATGAATTCACATAATTTTGGAACAATAAAGCAGGCAATAGTGCAAATTTATAGTATGTAGCACCAAGACTTGGATTGCTCCATTGCTTTGAAATAACGGTAGTGGACCCATAGCGGTTTGTGGTTGGGATATAATTACCCTTAGAAAAATAAAGAAAATAGCAGTTATGTAATTATTTTGCCATTTTTATAAAAAATTTACTAGTTATGAAAAAAAATACTCTATAATACACGTGTTAACCGACTTTGAAACTGGGGCTCATTATAGTAAATTTGATTGTTTTTTTTTCATTTGATACGAAAATAATCCGCGAATTTCAAGTAATAGGTTACTTTTATGTTACTTATTTGCGTGAAGTCACGAATAAATAAATAAAAAAGATTTTAGTGTTGGTAATACAATTTATTTTCAACAATGTCGACAGCAAACATTGTGAAAATATTTTTAACGAAACAAGCAAATAGATCATAAAAAATATACACCTAAGCAATTTCAAAACCAATATAATATAGAGTAGATAATAGCATCATTACTGCACTTCTCTATCAACATCGACATTAGATCTTTTATATGTTCACCATACAAGTAAAGATGTTTGAAGGAATCTGTAGTAACATATTTTATTTTTTTATTAATCTTTCCACCATATTTTTGATTCTACGAGGATTATTTAATATTGTTGATATGGTTAATAGGATTTGTGTTCATTAAATATTATGACTTGCACTATGCACATTATATTAGATAATCTAAGGCCTTTTTTATTATTTTTTAATATAATTGAATCATTTTGATAGTTCTGCTTAAAGATAAATCAACGGTATTTAGCCTGCAATAAGTATCTCCAATTAGGTGACTTCTTGTCATAATGAATGAAGTATGTAGTGTTAAATTAATATTTTTTTGTCGCGTATGTGTTACTGCGGTTAACTTCTTTGGCTTCCCGGTCTTGCGAATTCCGATACGAGCAGTAATTTCTTCAGTCGATTTACAGATTCTGTTTGAAGGCATGGTCGTGTGTGTTGTCTAAAAACTCCCTCCCAACCATCCGACCCTATAAGCGAGACGAGAGCGGCTAGCCATACACGAGTCTTGTGCTTTCCATCTCTACTCTAGTCAAACAAAACAGAAGTTGGGCAACTAATTGACTATCAGTTCTCGAAGAAGAAGTAAAAAACATGAGATACCTCCATTAGGAGGCCATATGCTACACACACGGAGCGGACATGGATTAAAAAAGCAATGCTATTTATTCAGTAGGTTATCCCTGTGAATGAAAATACCCTAGAATCGAATCACTTGTCATAGTTTTAAAAACGTGATGCTATGCAAGTTATTCTTTAAATCTAATTGAAATACTCCTACTTGTATGTCCTATATAAAATGAGACAGTTCATAAACGCTACTTTTATCTTATTTGTGTCCTATTTCCCTTATTATAATACTTTTGGGGACAAGTTGAAACGAATATAACGTGCATCATTCATTACGAGATCTAATGAGGAAGGTATTTTATTTGATTGGTAAATATGTATATACGGTGACTTTATATCAAATAATGACTAATAGTTACGTTCCCCGTATCATGCATGGTGATTCGGATGTGGGTTAGACAAATTAAACGTCAAAAGATCGTGCAGTGTGTGCCCAGGGAGTGCAACACAGACATAAGCGTGACCTTTTGAAACGGATTTTGTCGCAAAACTTTTGAAAAAAAAACTGTCCATTAAATTGTTTTCCGCGTGACTGGATCGTTTTGCGAAATGTCGCAATGCCAGTAAGTAACGTAATTTATAACAATTTCACTTATTTATGTTAAAATCTTGGCGTGCCGAATTCACAATTCAACCTTTTCCATAGTTATAAGTACAAATATGATAGACCAATTGAAAACACGTAAGCTGTAATTCGATATGCAAACAAATATTTTGCATATCGTTGTCTTCATTATTCGTTCAAGTAAATATAAAAAATTATATTCTATAACAACAACATTTATTAGCTTTTAGGTGGTCATTCTTGGGAAGTGGGAAGACATTTTATTTTTTTAAATAAGATTTTTTATCACTAATTTCACAATTTTATTCATGCGATTTTGGTATTATTAAAGAGGCGCTGCGCTTGAGCCTCCAAAACTTGGGGGCTTCAAAAAATATTTATGTATAGCCGACATATTTAGTTAAGAATATAGTATAAAGTCACACCGAAATAATCCTTTTTAATGATCGTAATATTGAATAGCCGATGGGTCAAAAATCACGTACGGAATTCGGCTGAGCTAGGTACTCATTCTCTGAACAACTCTACATTGTTTCTAGTGAACTGCGGGGAATACAGTACATTTTTCGAATAACAATAGGAGAAACGATTCAAAATTAAATCAAAGTCATTCGAATTTCAAATAAATTGTACGATGCTTTTTTATCATTCGAAAAAGAGATTCCAAAATTATATAGCGCCTGGGGTCTCCCAAGTCCTTTATCCGCTAGTGACCATAGCGAAAGCAGTCCTGATCATTGTGTGAAATTGTGAGATAAATATAAAAGATATTTTATATAATTATAAAAGTATTTCAAAAATAAGCAACCGTTACTATTAACGTAAACATTATATAACATGAATCACTCTCCATATTATTGCTTGTAAATCAATTGCATATTGCATTCATTCCTTTTTCCTTCTTCTTATCTTTCTAAAATACACGTCAACTCCGTTTGGAATAAAATAATTAATTTTGAATGTTTATCAAAAGAGAGCGAATATTTTTTTTTGTGGGGAAAAAAATTAATTAAAATCAGTGATTCAAAACGTGTCGCTAATCACATTCGGGCATAGACAATGAAATTGACGTCAATTCGACCGGAAAGCGACGGCCAACGCCGTTACTAAACACGTTTCAATTTGCGCTACTTTAATGTCATAATAACAATTTTATTATTCACAATACAATCCGGCTCTCAATTTTGGGGACACTTTCATTACAGAATCTGTGATGAATGAGCTGGTTATCGACTATGTTTATTCACACAGTCATACCTGAGCAAAAAAATAAAAAGTTTTTTACACACTTTCAAAATAAATGATCAAAAAAACTACTCGCGTACGTAAAAGTCAAAAAATAATCAACAATTTCAGCTTATTTATTTCCCGATTGCGATAAGACGTTCAGAAACAAGGTTGATTTCACCCAATTCAAATTAATTATTTACATGTTGTAATTTATTTATACATATATGTATTATAAGATTATATTTTATTTTTCTTAATTCTTTCGGCATGATTTTGCCATGTCGATACTAATAATCATTTCAACCAAGTGAAATGGGTTGATAATAGTGAAAAATAGTATATTATTTTAACAGATTGGAAAAATATTTCATCTTCTTTACATAATTTTATTTGTGAATAAAAACATTTCCTTCAGTCAAATCTCAGTTCAATTCCATTGTCTCCAATAGCAATATGCTAAAAGATATATTATCACTGAAAAAAACTAAAGTTAACTTACCAAGATTTGTTTTACAAAATTATATTACCATTTTTTACTTATTCCGCAATAAATAAGACTATTTGGTTTTTGGTTTTAGACGCCTTATACGTATATATAATCTTATATATAAAACCGAAACGGCGTATGTATGGGTCTGTGGGTCTGTAATTCCCTTTTGCATTGTTGGTCATTAAGTTGCCATAAAAACGAATATGAAAGAAAATATGTTTGAATTTTTATCGGCGAAGATATTTAGTCAAAATGTAATAAATTAGTCTTCAACTGAACTTTTCCCGGCTTTTATTATTAATAATAATGTTTATTATTTACGTGAAGGTATTATTTGACATTTCTTTGACAGCAAATTAGATTTTTTCCTTGAATTTGGACATTTTAATGGGCGAGAATGGGGCTGTCATCAAATTAAATAAAGTTTGTGATTTTATTTTTAACTCTATTTTGGATGTTAGATTTTGTGATATAATTATGTCGAATGATATAACATTAAATAACTATTGGTCGCTTAGTCCGAGCGACGCCGGGTAGCAATACTAGTTCAATATAAAATTAAAAATAACTTTGATTATTCCACGTATTGTGTTACTAACTGTGACACGTGTTTCGCCTCATCATCGAAGAGTTATAAATCCTAAACTCGTGTTGAGTTAATATTGACAACAATGGAAGAGGTGATTTCTTCATTTGTAATGAAAACAATCACATGAAAAAAATTATATTCTAGCCTGATTAAAATAGAAAACTCACAAAAAAACATCACAACAAAAAAAATGTTATTATATTTTTAGGTTAATTTACGTTAGGCAGTTTGAATAAAATGCCAGTATAAAAAATAAAAGTCTTCACTCTAAATCATATCATACTTATCAATCTAATTAAATCTTGTGATTATAATTCAATGCCCAAGGATGTATTTAATTAAGCCGTGACATCGTTTTAGCGCTAATTAATTCCAGATAAAATGTCAAAAACAAAAAAATCTTGTCACCATAAAAGTAATTTATTTCTATTCACCGACACTTCCAGCTTATAAAATATTAAACCTAATACATGAGTAAAGAGATCCTACACCCCAAAAAACCGCTAATTAATTAATAAATAACATGGATAATATATCTTCTTGTTAATTTACATAGCAGCATGTAACGATTCGTTTCGCTCATGAAATTCTATTAAACGAAATATCTTGCACACGCATAATAATACATTATATATATCAGGGGTGCCCAAGAGGTCAACCGCGGGCGACTGGTAGACCACGTGGCCCACCGGATGTATTGATAACAAAATTCGGATGTACAATGAAACATATTTAAAATTCAATCCCACTCATCAAAAATCCGACCGCGGAAAAGCGTACTTATTGTTACAAAATTAAATCGAATGTTCTTTGTAAAAATTACTCTTAAGTCCGAATAAAACAAATAGATTTAGCGGCATTCCTAGATACATAAATGATAAATCAGAAGCATACTTTAAATACCCTTTCATAACTCTCGATTGTCAATAAAATATGGTTTTTTATTTGAGATGTTAATGAAAAGTGGAAAATAGTTGACTGCTTACTACACCATATTCCCCGTGCTAAATAGATACATAGTGGAATTGCATTGGAAAGACTTCCGAGAAATTTTTAATACTTTATATGTTGTATGATATTATTGCACAGTGTTTTCTCCAAAGCAATATTTACTGTTTATAATCTTTAAATAAACTCCATTTATAATCTTCATCGACGTCAATTGTATGTCGCCCGTGATACTGACAAGTTTTACCACCCCTGATATATTATATCATAGTTTTCTCGGACCATGCTGTGAGCGGTGGATAAGTAGATAAATTATAAAAATAAAACAGTGTCCTGTAATTTATGTCTGAATAAAAAAACTGCCAAGTAAAATAAGGCGCAATAAGCACCATCCCTTTGATTAAATGAAAGCTGAATACATCGTTACACTAACGGCCGTAATTTTAAACATGACTAGGTCAGAGCATAAAAACGAGCATATAAAAAGATTCATAAATACCCACAAAACATAATATGCCTGTTTCATACGGTGGAATCACTGAATGCCGAAAACCCGGGGGGTTGGGTTTATTACAACATCACATGTTTTTTCTGACTCTCGCAGGAATCTACTCGATATGAAACATCTGTAAAATTAATGACTTAAGCCGGACTCTAAATTAAATATAAGGGTAGAAATAGCTGCGTATTGATAACCGAAGTTCTGACAATATCTTGACGTCCAAATATCCATCAATAATATTTTACAATTTTTTTAGAGCCAAATACATTTTAATTTGTTTATCTAATAAATTGGAGGTCTACCAAGTAAGCCATTTACATACATAATTTGGTCTAAAATAAAGATATATCAATTCATACACTGACAATAATATATAACAGATGTTATTTTATTGAGATACTGATTAGCTTCAGAATTTGCAAAAAAAAATGGCCTGAAAATTAAGTTCATAATTTAGAACAAGAAAAACCAGTGACAGGCTTAAAAGATGCTTCCTTACAAAGGAATATTTATATATTTTTGAATTATAATCAAAATCACGTGACAACAAACTTTTAAATTAAATGATTGAGTAACTTCTTATTCCCTTTGATCAATTTAAAAACGGCCTGTGATTCAGCACTCAAAACAATGCTGTTCTCAGATAAATATTAAATAACTAACTATACGTCCTCTCAATTTAAAACAATCACATTGACGTATGTTATTAAATTTATATATTAAATTTATAATATTAAATTTAAATAATATGTTTGAACAATTATTTACTGCTTAAAGTAATTATAAATAAGTGTCAATTATAGTTAATGCACTTATTTCACATGCATGTTTATCAATAATAATTATTAATAATTGCGATCTGTTTTTCAGTTTTCATTTAGATAATGATAGTATAATAATTATCTTCTGCAAAATAATAAACAGATACTAAAATTTAATTATTTTGATATTTAATTAATTGTAATCGTGCCAATAAAAAAACGTCAACATACCTATCTCATTATCGTTAAACTTGAGATACTGTTTCAAAATATATTTCACTGAATGAATCTTCTAAATATGTTTTCTTGTATTTAATACGATTAATTTATTTAAGAGTTGACAGCATTGCAAGTGGGGCGTGTTTTATTTAAAATTTTGAACGTCTCATAATAAGTTGTAATATTAAAATGTTTATTTATTATGCGTAACTACGATACTCAATCGATTTAATGGGATATTAAAATCAGTTATATAAAAAGCAATTGAACATATTTCAGACATATCTGGAAAACTTGTATGATTAATTCGTGGACATGATGGCAGTAAAAACGAATTACATTTTATTTCTTTGTGCGTGGTGTTTACCGTCTACTTAGCTGAGAATGTTGAAAACACAGATTTTTAAGTACCCCACTAAGGTTCCGCTTCTGTTCGCATTTTTCTGGCATATTTATGTTCCGTGTTCCGTGCATACATATTTACTTTCATAATTGAGCGACCTGCGCGTGAGTAATGCGGACTCGGTAGAAACAAACCCCCCTATTTGAAGAGATTTAATTACCGGCAAGTGCCACATGCATGCGAACAGTGTACACGGGGTTAATTCCAGTGGCGTACTATTTATCATTAAAATAACATAAGATTTAGAGAGTACATATAAGTATCGATTGAGTAGGCATTTACTTGGCAGAACTCCATTATAATACGGAAATAAAAATAACAATGTATTTTAGTTCTACATAAATTATTTTATATATTTGTTGATAGCTATTTCGGCTTAGTTCTGACGAAGGCGTAAGCCGAAATAGCTATCAACAAATATATAAAATAATTTATGAAGAACTAAAATACATTGTTATTTTTCTATCCGTATTACATATAAGTAATCAGTTCAATGATTTTATTCATTTTAGAACTGTTTGCGTTACTGTACAATTTTTTGAAACCTCAATTAAGTAAAACAAGTTCTCCGGCGGTTTCTACAGATATTTTGAAATTGAATCATTAATGAAAAATTTAAAGACTTTAAATCACCATTTTTAAGTTGCTCGCCGTCAATTCCCGGTTAAATGGCTTTTTATTTTAATAAATTAAATACCAATTTTTGAATTTTCGAATTAGTACCAAAAATGTGTCGTATAAAAAAAATGAAATGCTCTGTTGATAATAGCACATATTTAAGTATCCAACTTATATTGACCGTGGAAAATTAATTATCTTTAATTTTATAAAATTGAAACTTTTGAAAGACGTTTTGTCAGTGAATTTAACAGAAGCATGAGGAACTATTTGGTAAATAAAAGTTCTAGAACATATATCGGAAGCTTTGCATTTTATAAGGCCACAATTATAATCAGCCATCTTTTGTGGTGAAATTCAATAAAATTTAATTAGATATACTTGAAAATTTTGGTAAATTACGATAAATAAATATAGTACAATTTAAAAACAATTTACTCAGCACAAAAAAAAACATGAAAAACTGTAATGCAATTAAGACCGCTAGTTTGTCACTTACTTACAAGATCATTACAGTATATTCTGATACTTCAATATAATTATTAAATATCTCATATCTACTACGTACAAAGATTCTATATACATATTTGATTAAGGTACACCCTTGACTTGGTGCGCCACTGATAATTTCGTTTAGAAAAATTACTAAGCACATCATGGCCGTTTACGTAATGTAATTTCTTTTTTATTTATTTTTTTAACAAAAAGAGCCGTAATTAAATTACACAAATATATTATTGCTGTTGTAATTATTCGCTCTGACCGAAAAATAATGTGGCCGGGAATTTGTTTTTACATTTTTATTCAGTAAAATTTATACTGGTATTTTTGCATTACGCTAAAAGTATTAAAGACAAATTTAATTAAAACCAGAGTTGATATTGCTCCATTATATAATTTGTTTTTACACACTTATTTAAAATAGTCAAAACACTTATATAAAAGTAATCGTTTTCAAAAGATTTTGATACTACGTACAATATCAACATCCACGATTACAATAGTCAGACGTTCACTTTACTAATACCAACTGATTTGGTATCCGGTCAATTACGAAAACATTTTACAAAGAGTTTTACATACCAGCATACATACGGTGACTGCTATAGTTATTGGACACTTTAACCACCCAAAATAAAAAATTGCTTAGAATTCTTGTTGTGAAGGAGACAAATTTAATGTACTAGTGTTTCACACCAACGAGAATTCTAAGTAATTGTTTGTGTTGGATGGTTAAAGTTGTCCATTAACTTTAGCCACCCAACTCACTATACTGCCGTTTCAAGCTCTGACAAAATTTTTGGAAAAATTACATGTAATGTGTTTTTTGAAGTTTTACTCGTTAATATCGTTTTAAAAATAGACGTCATAACTCAATTTCGAAAATTTTGCGAGATACTGCTATCTGCCTTAGAATGGTAGCATAGCCGTCCAAATCAGTTTAGCACCGTACCTCTTCCCCGCATGTGTTATAGCCATGTACTCTCTAAGTAGCCTAAGTAAAGGATATCAGCTGGATGCTTTTAATACAGAACCAAATAAAGAATGTTCGTTACACATACCAACCGTAGATTAGAATTTTTTGAATTTTGTTCTTTTCCATGAGTTTTGTCGCTAACGACCGGGGTTTCGCCTTTCGGCATCTTCAGGCATTCCAAGTGCACGGATGTACTTGAACTGACAGTTCAAGTACATCCGTGCACTTGGAATGCCTGAAGATGCCGAAAGGCGAAACCCGGGTCGTTAGCGACAAAACTCATGGAAAAGTACAAAATTCAAAAAATTCTAATTTGATATTGAAATTCCATCAAGCACCCTCAGTCGAAAAACTTAATTATACCAACCGTAGATGTTCAGAAAACAAATATCTTGTTTTGAACATCCAATTCCTTGATTAAATTTCGAGGGTATCTAAAAGCTAAGCTTTCATTTCACTGCACTTTGAGGTGCATAAGTAAAGAGTTGAAACTACCTCTTCGATTTAAATTGGCGTTGGTAAAGTTATTAAAGAAAATACGCAATGATATTTATTTCATTCACTTCATTACTCTGATGAAAACTGTCCTCATAGATATTTTAAAATTTAGTTGTCTATAATTTGATAAAAGCATCCCTCGGCTGTCAAGGTATGGGATTGTCTAATGTCCATTTCGACGAGCAGTATTTTACAATCATTTTAATTGAAAATTCCTCCATCTACTTTCGGGCGATTGTTATAATTAATTAATAACAAGAGTCGTGAAAGAGTGATTATCTTACGCACTTAGGAATTATTCTGCCCACAGATGGCCAAACATACATTTACCGAGTACCAACATCGGTGAATATTAAACTTTTTATCATTTATTATCCTGCACTACAACACATCACGCCTGTCAATTTATTTCTTGCTGTTTTTCGGACATAAGGAGCATGTTAATTCAATAGTCACCAAGTGAAGAAAACTTTCTTTTTAATATTGATCTCAATTATTTTCAATAACAGAAAATTAAAATGCATTCGTGGAAATAGTTTTTAAATGAAGTATGTAATATGTATCTTAATGTTGTAATTATAATAATAGGTACGTGTTGTGATTCTCATACGATATGAACGAAACTACGAATTGAACATAACAAGATTACTATAAATTATCAGATTGCAGTACAATCTTTAAGTTTCTTGAATGTGACTTAGTTTTTCAACTGAAATTATCAGTAAGACCTTAGACTACAAATTAATACGTAAATATGATTTAATAATACACTTTATTTCTTTCAGTCGGTATATTAATTCTGTTATAAAGCATGGGTTTTTGTTTTTGCTGTCTTAAAATTCCGTCCCACCTATTCGTTCTTATAAGCAGGCTAGCAGCGACTAGCTAAACACTAGTCTTGTTTTAGCCTTATCTTATCTATCCATACTTCCGTCCAACTAAGGAAAGTTTGAGCGAGCAACAAGCAGTTCTCCTATTAAAAAATAAGTTAAGGCACATCCATCAAGAGGTCATATGCTCCAAATTAGAAGCGAACATGTTTTTTTAAATTCTCGGTTACTGGCATCTTTTATAATTTATATAATATATGTCTTTTGTTAGACGTATGGTTTTATAATGTCATTTAATTAAAAAGGATTTTCACACCATCCGGTTTTCACTTAAAAATGTAGCAATTTTCACCTTTTTGGAACTGCCATGATTATTTGTAAAACGTGTTTTTATTGGTTCACAATTTTACACATGTATATATGTATACAACCGCCTATTTAACTAACCTAAAATTATTTAAATAAAGCGATATTCGTATTTCACGGTTTTAAACATAAAAATAAATGCGTTTTATATGGATAAATAGATAAATCAATACTTATATATATGTATATTGTATTGAATTTAATAGTTTTGCGTCACGCGCCATAGCTTGAGGATGCTCGACTATAAATAATATTAGCAAGTATTTTTCCGTAAGGTGTGTGCGTGTGTCACGATCGTGTGTCAGTGTGTAATGTTTTGTTATGGGCGTATGTGATGATAATGACACAGAAAGCAACCCAAGAATGTCACTCACATATCAGCTTATTAACGCACACCCACACCTATCCGTGCATATTACATGAACAATGCATGAACACATATAAAACTTTGTATAAACATTCATACTTCATTTTAAATTATAATCATGTAGAACGACATGTGGGTGTTGTCATAAATCACAGAATTCAGAAAGACACGTTCGATTTTCATCGTAAATTTTATTATACAGATAATACCTTCATTCAGATATATACCACAACATTATTTAAAACAAAATTGAAAGAAATGAAATATGATAATTATGAAGAAAATCAGTTAAAAATCCGCTCGGTCAGTAACACCAGTCCTGATCTTTACATAATAAAAAAAACTTTATTTCTTGAATTGACAGTGACCACAAAAGTGTAAATTTAACAATCATATTCAAACTAACACGATGAAAAAATTGAAATGTATTTTACTTTTAAGGTATTCACTGTCAATACTTGGTGGAAAGGCATTATAATAAAAATAATAATACATTTTTAGTACTTTTTCCACATACAATTTATTTGATCAGAGCCGATTTCGCTCATGGCGAGCATTGTCAACTGATAAGGAATACAATAAAACAGTGATATTTATACAAAAGTTAAGTATGAAAAACAAGGTATGACAAACCATTGGTAAAACAACTTAGCAAATAAATTGAAGCAAATTACAAGGAAAATAGACTATAAATAAAATGTTTAAGACCTCTTAGCAATGCAAACTAATACATCAATAATCAATTAACCACTTCCCCGGCAAATTATTTTAACAAAAATGTTCCAAAAAAAATCTATTTTTATTTTCTTTTAATTTGAAACATATAAATATTATTTTTACCCAAAAAAATTTTTTTTTACCCTTCGAAGTCTATTTTTTACATTTTTTTTAATTATTATTTTTTTCTTAGAATATTATATGTACTTATTATATACATAATACCATATCATGAAATAGTCTCTTACAATGTCAGAAATCGTTAAATTACATGAAACACGTATTTGTGAACGCCGAAAATCGAACGACAATTTTAAAATGCTCATATGGGCGCACGCGTATTTGCGTGAGTGCCGAAATTGGAACACTATTGTTTTAAATGTATTCGTGTGAACGCCGGGGAAGCGGTTAAATATGAATTATCATTATCAAAGTAAAAGCCCAAAATTGAGTGCATTTAATAAAATAAATAAACCTTCATGTCTGTCAACCATAATTAGATGGAAATCCCGGTAATGATTTTGAATTTTGTGATTTTGAAAATGTATTTTAGTTCGACAAAAATTATATATTTTACAGTTGATAGGTTTTTTCTGCTTATGCACTTGTCAGATTTTTTTAAACATAATTAACATATTAGATTATGTTTTAATCAATTGTAGATAAGAATAATTTAATAAATTATCAAAAGCAATTGCATCATTAGCGATATAGGTTGGATATTAAATTACGAAAATTCAAGCCGCCGCGTGCAAATGAAAACAAAAAAATTGCCATATGCAATCATAACAAATTGCAGCATGGTAGATAAAGCACGATAAGCCAAACACGTGACCTGTCAAAAACAGAAGATTTGCAAATATTCAATTATTATCTTTTCTGTTAGCAAGCGGTTGCACAGTGCATGTAAAATTGCGCGAATGGGCTATTACAATTACTAATTTTACTAAAAGCAATAATTTGTTATATCAATCTCGAAACATTTTTTTTTTGCCAGAAAGTCCGCATCGTTAAATATATTAGTTAACCTTTTGGCCGCCATTAAATAATAAACAAAACGACGCAAATACGCTGGGAACTTAGTGGTGGATTTGTGACTGTAAATAATATAGAGTATCATATATTTATAAGTAACCCAATATTTAATCGTATCATTTTCCGATCCTATTATGTAACATCTAAAAAGAAGCTTATTCTATTACTGGTTGTTATTCAGTAGATTCAACTCTTTTTTATCTGAGAGTGTTAGAATAAAGATAGAGCTTCGGAAGGGTCAGGTGGTTTTTTAAAAAAATCCAGTAAGTTGAAAGGTTTTCGATGAACTCGGTTTATTTTTAACGTTCATTTTTTCATAATTCATAATTTTCATGAAATATCTACGAAAATATAATCCCTTTTATATACGTCACAGTGTTGCTAGTGACATATATTGCAAGCTATAATTTACCTCAAATAAAGAAATGAATTTAATAATTAAATTTTCCTACACGAGAACGGGGTGAAATGCTCTGTCTTCTTTACACCCCTTCGATAGTCGTATATATTTATCTTCTCTTGTCACTCTTTCCCCCTTATACAATGCTTACTACATCTAGGCGAACATTTATAGTATTATTGTATGAATGTACAATTTTAATTTCGAATCCCAAATTAATTATCTAAATGCCTTGAATGTTTCAAATTTCTCCATGCTATTCTTGTTTAATCAGTATTATTGCTTATGTACACCTCAAAATGATTCTGAGGTTCAGCTAGAATATTCTTTATATTTTATTAAAAAAAGAACTGTTGTGAAAAAAACAAAAAAACAACGTTTTTTATTCAAATATGATTATATTCTTAATGACAAGAGAAGAACTCCTTAAAGATAATGTTAAACAAATCGAACCGAAAAGTAACCCGGCTTCAAGGTAAATTTTTTATTTCATAATTTGATATTTTCAAAATTTTAAGCGTTTATCTGCAAATTTACTATTTTCACACTGCTCTTGCGAAATATTTGAATCATAGCAAATAAATTGGAAAATAAGGTGTTTTTTAACCTTCATCAAAATCTAAAATTCTTTTTAAATGAAATCAATTAATATTATATGTGATACCATAAGAATGATATGAATGAATGATACCATAAGTTTTAAATACATAAAACACGTTGTATAGCTCTACTTCCACATATATTCTAAAAACGATTAGGACCGGTTTCGCTCATTGCGAACATTGTCAACAGCCGTCAGTGGAAAATGCCCACATATACTTAGCTAGAATATACGTGGAAATAAAACTATTCAGTACATTGTATTAATTAAAATAATTCCATTCCACCAAGGAGTATCAGTCAGTCAACGCCTAAAAAGTGACATTAGTTTAGTGAATAGTTAAAGTCTGGTTATATTATGCTCTATCAAACAACGAAACATATCGTAACTATTACCGCGTTTTTTTACCAATATCTCTCATGGTATCATTGTAAAATTCTTGTTCTCAATATGCAAGTCACAGATTTTGATTGATAGTACTTAATATAAGTATTTAATTATTCGTAAAACGAGTAACGGCCTAATAATTTATTATATACGTATAGGTGCATATTTAATGTATAATAGCTGTAATAAAATAGTCCTTCAGTTATTTTTAAGCAGCCCTCGCAAGTTGGCAATCGTCGCGGCTCGTCTTAATATGAAATGCCATCGGAGTTATTATTAAAATTGCTCGTGGAATTGTTTACTTCGATGCGGCCGGGGATGCCGTCCCCCCCCAACACAATCCTGCAAGGGTTGGTCGCGATAAATTAGATATTACTGAAAAAAGGTGAAGACTGGAGTGAAAATAGTTTGATAAATTATTTGAAAAAAGAACTGCGAAATGACGCAGATTCGCTATGTACTGTAGCCACTTTTTAAATTAGGAACGGCTAAAATAATCGATAAATTTGATTCTACTATATAAATTTGATTGACGTTTGAGTGAAAAAAGCACAAGTAAGAACGAAAGATATCATATAAAATGCAAACAAATATTTCAGTGCAGAGTTTATGGCTTCTTTTTATATATGCAACATAAATTTGTTTCAACGTTCAAATGGTTAGTATTCTACCAAACTTCCCTACTTCCAATATGGTTGGGGTATAAGAATATCATAGGAAAAGACTACTCCTAGGAGTCCTAGGTTGGCAAATCGCTCTCACTACGCTCAGTTTTATCATGAGACAGATGTAAACGTTATAGATATCATCCATTAATTTAATAAATTGTTAAAAAAATGATTTGAATTAAAAATACAAATATCAATCGAATAAGAAAGGGTGTTAATCACTCGGGTACATGCCAGTCAATTATCTATCTGTAAATAATAATAATGTATGCGCTCGCAATCGTTCAAATAAATCATGAAAATTACATGCATTTATTCAACAAGTTGATGGGCAACCCTGGCCAGCGGCTTTTTTTCTCTGTGTGACGTCACGGCCGCGGCACCCCTATCAGCGGGACTTATTGGACGAGACAACCCCTCACCTCGCTTTCTGTCAAATGTCATATGACAAGTGGGGTGGACTGGGACCCAACGCGTGCCTTTTACCATTATCTAGTTTGCGGCTTTAATAAGCTTTTTGTTTCATCTTAAGGGAGTAAGTTTCATTTTAAAATGCCAATTGACTGTTACTGTGATGGATTCCATTTTAATTGAATAAATTAAAACGGAAATACTACGTTACTCGTGCACATTTTGCATTAGAGATACTCAATCATATCTAACATTTAATGAAATAGATATACATAAAAATTAAATTGATTAAAACTATCGAAAGTTCTCATATTTTTAGTAGAGTATTATTGGGCAACAATCGCCAATCATAACCTACACATATATTTATATGACTTCTTGTTTATCGGCATAATGTTTCAATGCCAGACAGGCCCAAGGACTGTGTTTCCTATTATCATGATAACAATGTACATATTCGAAAACGGATCAACGCTTAACCTATCGCTTTCCGGCTTCTCGAAACAGACCTCAATTTCTTCACAAACAAAAAAGAGGGATTTTTTCATGCTAATTTTATTTCAAATATTAATAAATGAAAATTTTCAGAAATACTATTTGCCTTGATGAGATTTTATTAATCATACATAAGTAACGAGTTGAGCAATAATTTCGTTATCATGCATAAAACATTGCTATAATTACGTATAGCGAAAAATAATACAAGTGCATTGCGATATTATGATTACATGCATTCTTATGCACAATGAATTGAAACAATACGTCGTTAGTGTGTTGAGTCAGGTTTCAAACAAGCACGTGTGGTCGCCATATTAGTAATATGACTTCATATTCATTAATGAGACACGATATGCCATATTATGCATTAGCTTTACTGATACCAATATGATATATGATAATTTAGGTATATATTACAAGAAAAACATACTCCTTTTTAAATAAAATTGTGTCTGGTCTAAAATGTTAATACCTATTATCTACACTTCTATACATCGTATATATCTACATAATTTACATCATCAATCTATAATTTTTATTAAATAAAAAAATTACATGTTTATGTCCGTCTTTTGTAAATAAGAACATGTATTATCGTTACAATGGTGATAGCTCCTTTTTAAACCATCTCCGATGAAATGAGAGCCGATTGCACGGCATTCAATCAAACTCTCTTTTTTTCGAAATTGCTGAAAGACTAATATTCTAATAAGCTAATTGCACACTAAAACCCAGAACGTCAGAATCATACATGGAATGTATACTATATGGAAGTGTCAAAGCGCAAGTCTACCACTCGGTTACTGAAACGGGACAGTTAAAGCGCATAGCTAATACCATACGAATAAACTTACATATCTAGGTGAAATTTGTACACTTTTTTAAATAATATGTGTACGTACATATATCGTAATAGAATTTTACGGCTGTGTGCATTTACATTACAGCCATTGTACGGAGTTCATAGAGATATTATCCATTGCGTCGTGTGCAGAGTTTTCGAAGAATAATGGCTTCTGCAACCGTAGTA
Organism: Himalopsyche kuldschensis; assembly: GCA_028554975.1. NCBI lineage: Eukaryota > Metazoa > Arthropoda > Insecta > Trichoptera > Rhyacophilidae > Himalopsyche > Himalopsyche kuldschensis. The sequence continues at coordinate 341,585 of JAHFWI010000100.1, forward strand.
ATCCAGAAGTTGTTGCTGCATATTTTTTGTCGACAGCAGTTCACTGACAACTAGTGGGTCGGCGATGCATCCGCTTTCAGTTAGAAACAGGAAACTGCTTATCAGGGCGACCTCGGGACAATAAACTATGAACTAGGATCTGACAGCAGGATTAAAATGCACTTCGGTGATTCACCCAGACATTTTAAAATGTGATGTTTTAATACAGAGCAGAACACAATGCTCTTTCGATTCAGTATAATAAATAAATGGTCACTTCATAAAAATTGAATCTTGCATCTGAGCTTTGAATGAGTAATTTTCACTGTCACTATTTTTTTGAGACTTTGCTGATATGCGATTAACTATACTATGAGATTTTCCTTTAAAATAGAACTATACAATTATTATATGTTGCTGTTTTCAAAGAGGTAACGGAATCTTTTCATAAAATTTTAACGAAAATATTAAATTGCTTTTACTATATGACCGGTTTTATCCTGGATGGATCCTAAATTTCGGTTGGGTTGTAACTTAAATAAATTCAAAATAGACACGATTATAAATTTAAAGGTGTCAACTAAAGCCGGCACAACAACGACGCATTGACGATTGTACGATTCTTCGGGAATGCATTGTTTTTCTAAACGTATCATTGAAAATGCTAGAATTAAACGCATATGACACATCTGTCCCTCTAGTGACGGATATTTTTTTTACAATTATTGTGCCAATACTTGTTAGAACTTTTTCAAAGTCAACATATATATCGAAACGGCGATATATAGACGTGATATTAAAAATTGTATTTTGTTTGTTTAAAATTTAAAGGAACCAGTAAATGAAAAAAACCCACAATTGGAACGACTGTAGAAAAAATCATATTATGGAAAGTTAAATCTGGTCCACAAGGTGTTAGCTTTTTTTTTGATTCATATAAACCTATTATCAAATTATGGATTACCATATTACTTGAATTCGATATTAAAATGTGCATAAAAACACTGAACAGCTACTTGTAGCGTGCGAAGTCAACTCTGAAGGCGCAACTCATAAATCACTCCTCAATTCAAGCAACAAGGCAGATGAAAAAGAAAAAGTGGGGAAGAAAAAGAGGGTAATCTCCAACAAATGTGACCGCTGAATGGAGAAAAGAAATCTTGAAATAATTCGATTTGTATCGATACTCATTCTGAGTATTTCAAATAGAGTATGTATAATAAAGTTATGGTGCAATAAAAAACAATTCTAAAAAATAGTGTATAGACTTGTAATAGAGAATCTGCAGTTGAGGTTGTTTGAAGACTCATTGGTTGACGTATCGTAGAGATAAATGTATTTGGATACGAATACATAAATCAGCATGCAAGTGTCCATTCGGGGGATTCGAACCCGTGACCCCGTAACTCAAAAGAACTTAAATCCCCGTTCGTCCATCAGTGGACTACATTGCATGATGACAGCAAAACTAATTATAAAATTTCTGACACGTCTAACAATTATTTATAAAACGTGTTTTCATTGGCTCTTTTTGTTTTCTTTTTGTGAAACTTGAAATAATTTATTTTCCATCTTCAGTAATTTCATTATTAAATATTGTGAGAGTCCTTAAGATCAGTGGCGTAGAATGTAAGGAAAGCCAACGCAATACGTCATTGTGCCTTATATCGCTATTGCATTGCGACCCCCTTAACCATAATCAATACAACATAACAAGGCGATACGTTGGCTTAAAAGCGATCCGCGGCCCGCAGGCGAATTTCGCTCTAAGTGACGTCTGCCCAAGGGTGCTATCGACTTGGCTACGAGGGGCCGTATCGCGATGTGTGTTTTGATTAAATTGCCGTATAATGTATTTTATACGTTTATCGATAGATGGAAAAAGGGCATTAGTTCATATATTAGCAAACGGGGAAAAGAAACAGGGTGCAGTCAACAATTTTAATAGTAATGATTAATAATAAAAATAGAAAATCTCAAATGCAATATTTTTCTAAATATTCTTTTGAAAAGTGTAATTTTCTATTAATGTGCTATTTTTCTGTTGGCATTTTTAAGTCGGGTCCGTAACTCCGTGATGGACCTCGCATGTACGTCCCAGTACGAGCAAAATTTATTCAGTCAATTGATCGATTCTGTTCGAAGGCAAATAATTCTATACGTGGAGCGTTGCGAGAGCGACGAAGAAACCACAAATCATGTCCTAGCCTTATCCTTTCCATCCCTCTCTCCCTTATACTCTCATCGTACAGTACTGAGGTTGAGCGACTGAGTAACAAATAGTCCTTGTAGAAGAAAAAAACGGAATGCTGAGATACCTCCATAAGAAGACTATATATGCTCCACACAGTTACTGGACATGGACTAAAAAAAATAGTTTTAGACAAGGTTGTGGAGTCGGGGTTTTTTGGCCGGAGTCGGAGTCGTCGCGGCGTTTTGGATGTAGTCGTACATGGAGCCGGGAATTTTGAAAATATGAACTTGCATATAATATGTCAAATTTGGCTAATGGCCGGATTGGTTGGTTGATATATACATAATGTGTATAAATAGGAAATGTCGGGAAAAAACGTGACGAGTCGTATTTTTTTAACGACTCTACAGCCCAGCTATTTTGACTTTTTGTTTTGAATAATAATTGTAATTTTTATTATTATTAGTTTTAGCAGATAGTGTTAGGTAGGTGGCAAAGGGTGACGGGTAAAAGACAAGAAGCACTGGCTTTTAAATTGGTTTTAACACTGCTTATTACATTCATTTATTTGTTTGTAATAGATTTATAAGGCTGTTTCTCGAGATAAGATTTGACGGGTGAGTGAATAGGTGACAGCCCTATTTTAATATCGTCCAGTACGGGAGGACGGCGACCGGAAAAAGTGAATAGACATGAAACGCAGACAGTGGGAGGTGGGTGGAAAGCTGGGGGGGGATCAAATGGAATACTCTGGGATCGAACCTTGCGCGCTCAGATCAACGGCTGAATGTGGCCGCACCACTTACGTGATCAAATCATCTCTCACCCTGTGCTACTGCCCCCCGTCCGGCGTGCTTTGGGGCCCGTTGGCGTGTGTGGAGCCACCCGCCGGCCCTGTGTCTTAAGATTTGAAGATCAAGGGTGGTGCATGTAAACACTACCAAAACGCAACGACAAAAAAAAACACTATTTCAAAAAACAATATTTTGGTCGGGTCCGCGGTCGAGTGTCAACGTTCGGTTGTGGATTGCACGGGCTCGAATCCACGTCCGGGCAGTTTCATTTTTCACTCGAATTTTTGTTAATTGTTCGGAGACATGGATGTCTGTGCTGTAAAAACCTTTTGATACTAAAAATGGAACGTAGCGATAAGCTAACCACTAGTCTTGTCCTAGTTCTATTTTTTCTATCGCGTCTACAACTAATGTTGAGATAAGCTCCGTTATGATTCCATATGCGCCACATTGGGAACGGACATGGTTTTAAAAATAATGATGGACTTTCGCTGTAGGGAATATATTTTGGAACATCAATCGCGTCTTCTTATTCTTCTCTTTGCAAGCTCTCAGACGTCAATATATAGGACTTTCTCGGCAGAGAGTTGTTGCCCTGATATTTTCTAGGAAAGATATAACGAAAAATGTTAAACCTTTGTTAGTGATGCTTAGTTTTAGTAACTCTGTATTGTTGTATAGCTTATCAGTTGAAAGTGCTCGCGATGAACGAAACAGGTACTGAGCAAAATAAATTGAATGTGTAATAAGTACAAAAAAATATTATTTTTTAACGCAAAAAGCCTCTTATGATTTAGCTGTATATCTACATTATAATGTAAACTCCTGTTAGCGACATGTTAGTTCTCATTTTTAGAGTAGCCGTAGTAGAGGAAGGTCTACTTACAAAAAAAATTATTAATGAAAATATCTAATAATTTAATATTGTATCTCTTTCGTGCCCTGGGAGAACTTTACTGAATCTCGCAAAGCTTTTACTCAAAAAACTTAATTATAACTTTGATATAAATCTGCGAACAATGATAATATCAAAACTCATATGAGTAGAAGCAAGTAACCGCCGATATAGCCTGTATTACATACAACCTAGCATGGTTTGTAAGAGAGTTTTTACGTCTTTGCTATCTTTTAATTGGAAACCGCTAAGGGAGGGAGAAATAGTTGGATAGGAGGGGGAGTAGATTAACCCCATACTATACTGGAAAAGATCCATCCATTCAGGAATTGCTCATTTTTAAACAACTGTTTGAGATTAATTTTCTTCATTTTATTTCAATTACTCCCCGTAAGTTTTTACGACGGAGGTATACAGTAAATAAATAATAACTTAAAAACCGTGATCTGTATGTCGTTATTCCCGTAATAATAATCACTTAATCAAAACAAACAATTTTATTCTTTATAATTATATTCAATACTCTTTATCAATTGCCATGCGATTTGTAACACCAGACCCACTTCAACACTCATCCATTTTTTGAGAAAATAATAAGGGTTTATTGGATCAGGACCGGTTTCGCATTATCAACTGATAAGAAATACAACGAAACAGTGATATTTATACAAAATTTAAGTAAGAATTACAGGGTATGACAAAAATTTGTATTACAACTATGTACATAAATTGAAGCAAAATAGACTATAATTAAAATGTTGAAGATCTCTTAGCGAAAACCGTTCCTGATCCAATAAATTTTATGTGGAATAAGTACTAAAAATGTTTTATTATTTTTATAATAATGCCATTCTACCAAGTATTGATAGTGAACACCTTAAAAGTGAATAAGAAGAGTGTTGCAAACAATACATACACATTTGTTTTAATTAGCAAGCTGCCAGCCTTCTGGATACATCTCTTGCGTCACCCGGTATAAATATAAATCGCAATTTCATATATGTATGTTAAATTGAATTCCATTGCTATGTCTGTTGAAAAAAAACTAACGGAAATGTCAAAGAAATAATAAAAAGGAATACACATATATTATGTTAATCAAACCAATTATGAATTCCATTCGTTATTATATTTTTAGGCGAACACAAAAATTTCATAGCCTTACTCCATTTCGGTCGTAATAAATAAACAATATCGAATATTGCAGATGAAAAAACTGCCGAATATATTTGTGAGGTTTTTTGTTACCAGTGCAATAAAACTATCCAGAAAAAAAAACGAATAAATATTTATGCGACTGTCAAAAAACTTAAGTGAATGACAACATTGAATAACAAAATAAGGCGCTTGCAGAAAGTGTAATATCAGCTATATTTTTTCCGTTAAATCATCTGTAACAGTGGTTTGAGTAAAGATTTCAACATTTGGATTCCAAATTAAAACAAAAAAATGTGAAATATTTAATGTAAACTTTACGACTATCACTGCAATTTTGATGAAAATAAAACAAAAATTATTTATGTAACAAACAATAATTATGCGATTATAAAAGGAAACATGTTGCGTTTGTTGGAATAATAAAAAAAATGTGAGCATTATCTAATTCAGGGGTTACAAACTTTATTGATGGAATTTACATGTTCACTGGCTCAATACTTGGTGGAAAGGCATTATAATAAAAAATTTACACGAATTTACATTTACTTAGTAGAACTCTATTATAACACGGTGAAAAAATAGCAACGTATTTGAGTTCTTCAAAAATAGCTACAACTAAAGGGTCTTTTTATAAGGACGCTTAGTTTTGAAATGTAAATAAAACAAGTTGTTTGTGAGATTTCGACTAAATTTTAATTTCATTTGTAAGTATATTTTACGGCATTAAATATGGAATATAGCATCAAATGTCTGCCAATATCCATTCATTATAAAATGGGCCATGTCGCTAAAGTTGACTTTTTGGACAAATTTGGGTAAACTTCCAACTGCTCCAGAACCCAATCAGGCGTTGTCTGTGGTCGTTTACCTGAAGTTCCTTGGTTAGTTGGATTTTATACGGGTGCAGACATAAGGCCCGATTCAAAATTTGCCAAGTTGAAGTCGCAGAAAAGCCAAGTTCTTGTGAACAACGAGAAATAAGCTGCCTTGGGTTTTCTTGTACACTTTCACACACAGCAGCAATGTTTTCACCAGATATTGTATTTTGATGACGTACAGGTAGGTGTTGGCCAATTATTTACCAAACTGGTTGACTCAAATTTGGCCACTAAACAATGAATAATCTACTCAGCAGGACAAAGTAACATATTTTGAGCGTCCCTATTGAAATACCCTTTATGTACATTAAAATTTTAAGACAGCGCCTTGGCCTGCAATGGAACATCCACAAATTCTGAAATAAGTACACAGCATCTTTTGTATTTTGAATGGTGTTTAATAATAAAATATTTGTAAGGTAATTATTATTTAAATATAACACATCAAAATAGGTGAAAGGTGATCTGAAAAACATCGATGATTTCGTATCTTTGAAACGCAAATCTTCTTGATATCATCCGAGACAGCAATCGTTAATGGTAAAACAATTAAACAATCGCTTATGTAGTGCTAACATTATTCATTCGATTTATCGTTATAGATCGCCGGTCCGGCTGAAATAACATATCTGTTTGATTTGCCTACTTGTGTTTGAACACAATTAAAATTTATTTACAAATAGAATGTTATAAAACAAGAGCGAGTTTGAAAAAATTCCCAAACAAACAGACAGTACGACACAAAAGAAAAGAGCAGAGCAAATATTTACAGCTGCACATATAACTTTTGTAATCTAATGCACTTACATTGTACGATACTAAATAAATACTTAAATGATAGCATGCCATCAGCCACTATTTGCTTTAACTAAACGATTCAAGCAGACAAAAAAATATTATCATGCGAGTCTTTAATGGTGAATGACGAGATATGCTTCTTGTATTATATTTCATTTTATCTGAGTAAATAACGATAAATTGTCTCGTTTCGTGACATTATTATTTACGGCAATTAACTGACATATGAAAGTATATCGTCTATTTGTATTTATATACTGACATATCATTTTCCAAAAAATCTCTATACTCGCTAGCCTCGCGTCATACTTGACGTGACAGGCCAGCGTATAATAGTGCATCGAATTAATACGTAGTATGAGTTACATAGTTACGCCGGACTTATACTTTAAATTCGATTACGTTACTATGTTCCGAGGAAGGAAACACAACATTCGATTTGTCAGTAAATACGGAAAGGTCTCGGAAGTTTTATGGATTTAAATTAAATATAAAAATATTTTTAATATAATGGGATCGAACTCATAATGCACATAGTATCAGACTAAAATATTAAGAGATTCTCATTAAAAAATAAGTGACCGCGACAAACAGATGCGGCATAATATGATTCATAATAAATTATTGCGCTCGCTGTTCGTTTTCGTGGAATAAATTGTGCCCATATTCCGTCGATTCTGTTCAGCGCTGTTTCTCGAAACAAAGTGTTTTTTGTCTACATACATATCCGCCACAATGTGGAGCATATATCCTACAAAAAGTGGTATCTCAATATTTTTGCTATGAGAACTGCTTGTTGATCAGCCACTCAACCCCTCTTGTAGTTCGATGAGAGTAGGGATAGGAAGGATAATGCAAGGATATTACTTGTAGCTCTCGCTACGCCTCGCACATAGAATCGGATGGGTGGAAGGTAATCTTAAGACAACACAAACACCCTTGCCTTTGAACACTATTGATCCCGTGAGAAACGTCATGGAAGCCAACGACGTTGACCACTGCAATATGTAACACAAAACTTCATAATTTAATACCTTATTAAGTAACGATAAAATGTTTTTTCTTTGAGTAATATTACGGACGTACTGAGGTGAAATTAAAAAAAAATCATTTTACCATAACGTTTCTAAAATAAATATTTCAAAAATTCCGCCTCTTTCTCCTCCTAAGCGTCATTAAAAAAGAAATGAATGAACAGCAAATATTTGTTTTCCGTATAAAGATTGTATTGTGTACGGACATTTTTTTCCTTTTGTAACGCAAGTGAGCTATGACTAGGGCAGAAATAAGCAACATTTTTTAAAGAAATGTATATATTTCCGAAATATATTAAGCTTTGGACGCACAAAAAAAAATATATCAATCAGATGATTTGTTTATAAAACCAATGATTCATTATGTGTTTTATTTAAAATAATTCATTTAAAAGAAGCATGTCACAATCGTAAAATTTACATGTATCTTATTAATTGCTATCTCCTTTACAATGAGATGAGGAATATTTCAATAACTTTACGAAAACTAGTTATTATCAAACAGTCGCGGTGTTCATTAATCTGCGTCATGTAAGCCTGCAAAATTCCAGAAATAAATTATATCTAGTCTAAAAATAAAAATGTGTGTATTATACGATACGATTTGTAATCATTTTTTTGTATTGATATGTGGCTTCGACACCCATGAGTAACAATTCATCTTCTACAATATATTTGAAATATATTGATGCGTCAGTCTGCACATTGTAGCCATGCGTACAATACTGCAATTACGATCGTTTCCAAACTAGAACTGCGTGGTACGATGTGTATCTGATTAAAAATTAACTGATTTTCGATTGATAAGCATGCTGTAAAAAAAATCGATCATGTTTTATTCGGTTAATTTATCTTATATCGGGCGTCTATAATTGGCACATCTTTTTTTCGCAGCGTTGTATTATTCTCTATGTAAAATAAGTTGGCGACGTCTGAGAAATATTAAAATGGTGGACACCAAAAACAGGATCAAAGCCATATGGTAATCACCAATTTAGAAGCATGACAAATTAAATAAACCTCAGGATAATGGGCAAACATTGGGCCCGCGTTTTTAATTTGAAATACACGTTAAAATGTAAACACATATTTATTGTATGATTATAATTACGAGTGTTCAGTACTCCCATGATAATATTATTATTACATATTATAGAATTTGTAGGCGATACCGATAACTAAACAATACTTTGTTTAAAATAATAGTAAGTAAAAACTATGCTTATCTACTAATAAAGTTTAGATTAGTATAAGTTATTTAATTTCCACATGTTATAATTTGCGTCAGTGTTTATAAATGTATGGCTTTTTGTTTGTAAATATTTAAGACCATTTGACATCTTGAAATATGTTTAAATGATATCCTGAAATGTATGTGTATAAGTATGCTGAACGTAGATCGCACCGAATAAAATACATTTGAAACCTAACAATAATATTGAAATTAGATACGTTAACCTTGAATTCATTAAATGGAAATAAAACACAATACCGACTGACTACGCACGTACATCAGCTACACCGGCGCCGCGCCGCTAGCTGGTGCCGGAGAAATGTATTTTTTTTTTAATTCACAAAAAACTTTAGTGACGAGCATGTTTAAATGTAGTCATCGAAGCAGGGCATAACCACTAACACTCATCTTCTGAATAACGCTCCCAGTAATTTAACAAAGCATGCGATTGTTTTTCTGACCAGTTAGTTGATGATGATAAGGCTCCGTTATCAGAATAATATGATTAATAATTAGTGGTACATAATTATACCCAATTATAAATAGTCAATATTAATTAATTTAATTAGGAACTGAAAATCGCTTGACATGTGTTGTTATGAGATCACAACTGATTTGTGACGCATCCATTTTTTATGAAAAAAATATGATGTCAATCGATTGAAGAATGAATATCTACTACCGTACGTTGACCAAAGAATTTAAAAAAAAGATGGCCTTAGGTTTTAATATTTCGTATTATTTTATGTTTTTGCTTGAAAGCAACAGTATGTAGTATCAACGATGAATTCAGCGGTAGCTTTGTAAAAAATCATTTTTATTAAAAAAAAAACATCCAATTCAACTGGTTGTGCGCTATCGATGATACTAATACTCTCACCGAGTAACACAACCAGTGGAATTATAAAGGATCCCCACAAGTTCGATTTCCTATTTATAACTTAATGCTTTTAGAAAATTTTAAAAATATCCTCGGTCATTTGCAGTCCAGCATTTACCATTTTTAACAGATGGACACATATAATTCACCTGATCATTAAAATAAATTATGTATGATTCTCACAAGTTACATAAATAATGGTTAATACATGTTCTATAAATATTATATTCCTTTGATATCCTCCTGCCTTAGTGTCATTAAATTTTTTTATATAATTAATAATTAATTCAAGTTTCAATTTTTACTAAAAAATTTCGTCTCTTGGTATTTAGTTGGCACAAACCAATACTGAATTGACGTAACATCAACAAAATATACTAAATTTATCACTTGAGATTCAACATTTCACTCATTATATTTGATTGACATGAGTTAATGTGCATATATTTGAATTATATTACAGTCATAAAATATGCGTTCGCTTTTCATCTAATTGATTGCAACGTAAATAATCATTTCTGATGACGGAAATATTATAATCCCTTTGGCACTAGATTACAATTTCATTACATTTATTCATACGCATGATTATGAAGCCATATATATCACTTTACATACTTCTATCATTAATCATTCTATTCATATTCAATATTTGTATTTAATATATGCCAAGCATTTAAATATGAGTGCAAAATAAATGGCTCAATTTCACAAGAAGGTCGGTCTTTCAATCTAGTATTTTTATAACTCCCTGTGTAATTAAATCTTTTTCGGATTAACTTATCGTGAAATTTCGTTGTAATCTTTATGTTTTTAAATTTCCTGCATTTTTTTTTGCGGTTGTCGTGCGTGCATCACTTTTTATATTATATATTATTAACGTAGCAATATAACCTAATCGTCGAATGAAAGAATTTAAGAACGTTTTTCTGGCGATGTCGTTACTTAGAACGTTTTTTCCTGAAATATTTGTGAAGAAGAACTCTGATGCACTGTCGCAAAGAAATAAACGCTACTGCCTCACAAGAGTGCCCAAATGAATGTAATTAATTGATAAAATCATCGCATCGATACGCAATGTTATAATGATACACGGTTTTGAGGTTATTCTGTTGAAATATATTCCCTTTTGTAATTAAGTAACTTTTTCTAAATAAATTATTTTCTTTGTGTTTCTCACCACCACATAAAAATATATAGAACAACATACCAATAACTCATAATAAAAACATTAATTATTTGTAAATCGTTTGTACTCTCGATTCATGAAAATCAATACGCAACTACAACAAGGCAATAATTTAATTTCATCTGCTTTTCAATATAAACCAAGTAGTAAGTTGTTTTTATGGAGATATCACGTCATATTACGTACATTTTTAGTTTATTACGTTAGAACGTTACATATTATTTATGTTCTTTGTAATAATACAATTCATGTTTTTATTTTCAGGTTTTCAAAAAAACAATAATACGTAAGAAGATGCGTAGGAAAACAATCCAATAAACAAATCCATATTGAACGCAGCCCTCCGTCCATCTGGGTGTAGTCGATGATAACTTTGAGAATAATAAAATTATTCGATGCTAATCAGGTATATTATTAAAGCAAATTGTCTGCTAGCGATCGAGTGGTCAACGTCGTCGTAATTCCAGTCGGCTTCGGTAACATATAGATTATATTTTTAAAAATTACATTTTAATATATTTTTTAAATTAATATAAACTAGGGATTTCCCAGTGTTGGCATTTACCTTGTTTGTTATTCATCAAGTCAAACATAAACATTCAAAAAAAATAATCGATTATCACAATGTTCGTTTCCTCGTAAGTTTTATCATTTATCGCATGATTTTAAATAGTTTTAATTATGTTGCGTTGGAAATGCCACTACGGTCATTAATCATCTTAAGACTACATAAAGGTTGCCTGGGGGTGGAAATGAACGATATTCTTATTTAGTATGTAATGCACATATGAAAACCGGGCTTAAAAATGAGAAAAAACTGTATTACCGTATGGAAAATTGAGCAAAACCAAACAGTTTATGCTGATTGATGATAGCTATCTTTATTTTCAATAAAATGGTCGATGCTGAATTAAAATATTATTTGAGATAATTTTTGCCAGAATGGTGTAGTTATTAAAATCAGTCTTATACATTTTTTAATTATTGTCAACGGCGTTGAGGTTTTCGCTGGTTGGAGTCCCAGAACGGACAGTTTACGAAATTGGTGACACCATAGGCTCATGGATTTCTGTTTGGATGCATGGTTATCTGTGATGTCCGACTTTATTTCCATTTCACCAGATATTAAAACGTGGCGTAGCAAGTGCGATTAGCTAACCAATGTCCCTGTTTTAGCCCTAGCGTTCCTTCTTCGGCAAAGATACATAGGTTGGAAAAACGAATAAAAAACTTCTGTTAAGATATTTAAAAAATTACACATTGGGAGCGGGCACGGAAAAAAAATGGTAACATACAAGATGATTATTGTAAATACTATTCAAATCCATTGCGATAGAATTTGTTAGCAGAGTTACAAACAAAATAATCTCACGTGTGTCTTAACTCCACCCGACTGGCCAGTGTTCATTCGGGAGGCATCTCGGCCGGACAAGACAAGACGTAATATATTACAGTCTTGACCTTCACAGAGGTCACATCTTACAGATCTAGATATCTCTGAAGGCTTTGCTCGGCTTCTAAAAGGATGCAAAGGATGATTTGATTTGGGCTTTATTCTCCCTACGCGAAATGAATATTTTACCACAACACAATCAATTAATTGTCACCGAAACAATGACAGTGCAATTACTCTTTTAAATTAAATGAAACATTACAAAAATTCTACAAATTATTTATTGATGTTGAAACTGAACTATTTTGCTTCATTGCAAACTTGAACTATTTTGCAATGAAAACTTAGTGGTAACATAAAAGTAAATCTCTAATGTTTTCCGAATTTACAGATTTTTTAATCTGTCTTGTCCCGAAGTAAAAAAAAGTAAAAATTCTTAATATAATTTGACGGTTAAACGGCGCGCTGCTAGCCATAGTGACATTGGTCACACTGTACAAGATAATTAGTAGATGCAGGAGTAAGCAAGCATATTTGACATGTGCCGTTCATTACATTTTTGCTAGGCAGCGAAACGGATCGAATCAACGATTCGACTACAAGTGTGTTTTTTCGTATCTCAATACACATTTATACTTGTAATGAAATCAATCAATAAATATACATATTAAAATGTCAAAATCCGTGCAGCATTGATCAAGAAAACAATATGATAATATGGCTACGATAGGATTAGTGGTTAATTAATCGTTCTCGCTACGCTTCGTTTATGAGAATAGATGTGTGGGATGTAACTAAGACAACAGAAACATCAATTCTTTCGAAAATAAAATCAATTTATAATGTGTCTGAGTTGGCACTCGATCCCGTAAACACCGCAAACAAACGGCAGTAAAGTTGACCACTAGACTATACAAGTTTGAAATAAATATAAATTGTCAGACATCAAGGAACCGTCGAATTTATTCTAAAAGTTATCTTCATTTAATAATCTGAATAAATAATGAAGCGAAAAAAAATGGCATTTTTTTTAATAAAGCGGCCAAGAATCAAATTACGTAAACTTTTTTTTAATATTGTAGCTTTATAAGGAGATAAAGATTCTCGATACGGACAACACTTCAAACGGTCTTTATCCACTTTTGTGCGAGACAAACTCAAGACAATGGTCAACGATTCCAAAGGACAAACGCTATACGTCTTTCTCCTTCCGAGACAAAGCGGAAACGATGCGTTTTTAATAAAACGCGGAGATATGGCCCCAAGATATACGGAATATTACATATGAAGGCTCGCAGAGTATAGGGCGCGTACGTATATATAAAGGTAATAACTTCTTTACAAGTCCAAAGTCCGAGGGATTGAAAAGCAATTTCACTAGCGGACACCCATCCTCTTATGTTGGTAGGGATCCGAACTAGGCAAATGGGCGCTTTGTAAAAAATAAACACGAACAAAGAATTGACTCAATTCTGTCATTTTATTTACAAAATCGTTTGTTTTTACTATATACGACAATGATCAACACTTAAGTACACGATATTTTATACAAATTTGAGATTGTATCGGTCGTCTTTCGGGTTTTTACCTCACAATGAAAGGAGTTTTTGCTATTGTTGGCGTAAAATATTTAATGTAAAAAGTATATATAAATTAACAACAATCTCACTTCGGCATTAGGGTTTGAATATATGGTACATGGATTCTTATGGTGTCAACTATCAACAATATTTGATATAAAAAAATGGATCGCAAAATAATAAAACAACATTATCTTTTAGATTTTTTTTTTCTATATATTTGATGGAACTTCAACTTCTTAGGCCCGTTAGCGTCAAAGTTCTTCCTGTCTCCTTCGTCTCTAAGTTTAGTTTTTATATTCAAATTGCATTCCCTTCCCATCGCTGCTGATATGAGGGCACGATCTCTGCAGAGGTGAAAAATCACCAGTGAAGGCAGTTCAAGAGGTCAGCTTACGTTTTCTTTTTACTTTTGGAGGGTCATCGAGAAGAATGGCTCAAGATTCATCACATGTGCATATTTCGATCAAATGAAATAAAATTTTGAGAGACCAAAAACATTTGAAACTTCAAGTTGTTTTTTTTAATAGTGTATTTTTTATGTTTTCGTGTACAATTTATGCAAAATATCGTCTTAAGATACGAAAGAAAAGTACGCACAGGATTCCAGCATGAAAAGATGCATTTATTTTTGTGCGAAGGCATGGATGTATATAATATTTAAATTCTTACACAAAATCCTTAAAAAATGATCATAACTAGAGCGATTAGCCAACCACTTCTCATGTGACGGCACTGTATTTATATTGTTGCTCTCGCCGAAAAAAGAGATTGGGCGACTGAGGAATAAGCAATTTTCGTAGAACAACTAATTTTGAGTTCAGCCCAAGCAGGACACAATATGATCCACATGGTAACAAAACTAAGAAAGAAGTGGAAGAAAAAATAACTACACTCCTTACATTACGATATCGAAATTGCATATTAAAACAAGAGGGGGGTAGGTTATTAGCCGCATTGGCGTACTTCAAACCGGCCCACTTTCTTCAACAAATATGTGTTTTTAATTTATTTAGTATTGATTTCCAATGCGCCCCTCGGCAAATACGTTCAGTTCCTATTACATTATACGGTCAGGGAGGACGCGCGCCATTGGGGCACATAATATATCCAATTCCGGGATGCATATGTTATGAGGTGCGGTGTGTGGGGGAAGACGGGGGGCAGTGCGTGAGTGAAGTATGTGCGAGTGTGTGAAAGGGCCTATTTGTATCTGTGCGAAAGTGTGCTAAGGATTTCTTCCGTACGTAGTTTTGTATGCGTGGCAGACGCGATAACCGAAGAAACTAATATTTGAAAAAGTTAACTGAATAATGCGCTAATATTTTTGAATGATAATTCCTTGAAACTTTAAATAGCTCCATGGCTTTAAGCCGAGTGCTTAAAGTCGTTGGATTCGGCTGAAGTGTTCGCATTCAGATCCGTGTACCGACACTCGTTAAAATGTATTCGTCAACTTGAAGCTAGCATTAATCCCATATTACAAGATAATAACAAATTTGTTTGTACTAATTCCACATAAAATTTATTAGGATCACGACCGGTTTCGACCAACGTTGATAATGCTCGCGATGGGCGAAACCGGTTCTGATCTTGATAAATCTAATGTGGAATAAGTACGAAAAATGTGTTACTATTTTTTAATACCACCAAGTATTGACAGTGAACACACCAAAAATGAAGAATCCCTTATTAAGGTTTTCTATGAAATACAGTTGAAAGAATAACTGATACTATTACCGACATATATTCATATGTAAAATATTAGCGGTACAATTGCGGTGCAAAAGGACACTCAGCCATATAGACTTTTACTTGAAAAGTAATGGCTCTCAATTGGTAAATTTGCAATATTTATTTTTTATTTGTATTCAGTTTAAATGAATCAACCAAAGCGTTCCTCACAAATATGAGTATTCATGAGTTTATAATTTTATTTATTATACATTCGATTTATTATTTTGGCAACCCTGTCCAGCAATGAATACTTTGTGTAATTTATGATGCGTCAAACATCTTATCAATAAAATAAATTGCTTTGAGTGTTCGCTATTATTCGCATAATGTAAATTTGTTCATTCATAAAAGTATCATAAATTTTCAAAATAAAAAACGATCAACCCCCTTATACTTTTTAAGCAAAACAAGTTGACCACATCTGTTTTTGAATCATATTAACTGCATGCTTGTATTTATAAGCTTTCCTTTAACTAGATATCGATAATTTATAAAATAATGCATTGATAGGTTTTTCATAAAATTTTCGTAATTCAAATTACAATTACGATTTGTAACAAAAAAATATGTTATTACTTTCAGTGAAATTATTTCAATTTTGTTTTAATTTTTTTAAATGAACACATCTTCGATGTAATGATACAAAAAATTCCTCTTCTCTGAAAATTAAAAATAATAATAATTTCCTCTCATATAAGCTCAACCTGACATCCAAAGATTCCAAAGTATATGATTGATAAAAACACGTATCAGGGAAAACATTGGGGAAAATATAACTAAGTGGAACGCTTCCAAATATTTTCATGGCACAAAACAATACATGCACATGTTTTCTACGCACACATCTGTCGGTGGTCAGACAATACTCCAATCTCGAGAGAGGCACACATTCACATGCTTTGCATGTATGTATTATTTATACACACAGCAAGAAAACTACATTCGACGGAAAAGAGTCCACGAGAAAATTGGACGCTTTGGGACATTACTAGTGTCGTAACTGGAAACAATGATGAACAATAGTTAAAAAAATAATCTAACGAAGTAATCTCATATATAAAACCGAAACGGCGTATGTATTTATGTCTGTGGGTCTGTAATTCCCTTTTGCATTGTTGGTCATTAAGTTGCCATAAAAACGAATATGAAAGAAAATATGTTTGAATTTTTATCGGCGAAGACATTTAGTCCAAATGTAATAAATTAGTCTTCTACTGAACTTTTCCCGGCTTTTATTAATATAATAATGTTTATTATTTACGTGAAGGTATTATTTGACATTTATTTGACAGCAAATTAGATTTTTTCCTTGGATTTGGACATTTTAATGGGCGAGAATGGGGCTGTCAATATATGAAAGGGGCTGTGAAATGTCAATGCCAGTCTGAAATGTTCATTTTAATTCACTTTTGAATTTTGAAAAAAGTTGTTTCAACTTGGCACGTCTGAATTTACGCGCCGAGGTGAACATAACCCCAAACTGGTCCGAGCGAAGCTAGTAAAATATAAAACAAAATAATTTAAAATTATTATTCGCAGATACACTTTATTGATTAGGTGAATCAATTCAGAGGAAATCTTTGGGTCATTATTGATAGAATAGCAACGTTTTTGTGTACAAGGATTATTCTTATCGTTTGACAGTCGGATATGTTTTTTCTTTGGCAACGAAAAGTACAGGACAAATTTAATAATCATGAATATAAATACACTTATCGGAATAGTATTCAAATTATATATTAATTAACTACTAAATTTGATACATCATGCCCAACTGTCTTAATGTCTGGCTTATTTTGACACATAAAAACAATTAGCATTCATATTTGTGAATAATGACAACAATATCAATCATCCGGTTTCAATTAATTAATTTACGCCCAGCATTTACTCCAAAACAGCAAGTAAATTAATTTGCTAATTATCAATGATTACATATTTTAATTGCACGGGAAAATATTTAAGTAATTACTGATATAAATTCTGTGATAATATTATGTATATATAATTATGTGAATATTAATGACAGCATTTAACGTAAAGTAATAAGAATATGTACATACATATACGATATTAAAAATATGTTACTTTGGTGGTATTACATGTTTAGAAAAAACAATACTTCTGTAATATTCGTTTTGAAAGTCAATATGTATTTTATTTTAATCAATGTATATCTGTAGTGTGCACACTCA
The DNA here is from genome assembly GCA_028554975.1 of Himalopsyche kuldschensis. Classification (NCBI taxonomy): domain Eukaryota; kingdom Metazoa; phylum Arthropoda; class Insecta; order Trichoptera; family Rhyacophilidae; genus Himalopsyche; species Himalopsyche kuldschensis. The sequence continues at coordinate 359,523 of JAHFWI010000100.1, forward strand.
CGCGTGTATACTTTTCATGGACAGTGGCGTCGTGTTTTATTAATCTTATTATTGTCTCTCTTATGGTGGTAACTATCAATAATTCTTCTTGACACTATATTTATAATTAAAGATATTTAACTGTATATATTCAGATGAGATGTAAACATGTTGAATATATAGTCCCCCCCCCCCCATTTTTGTGAAGTTGAGAACACTGAAACCGATCCTGATCAAAGCTTCATTAACCTCCTCATTATGATCCTCTGAGTTTAATATATATATTTCTATGCTGAAGCCAGATTTTAATAACTAGGATTTGCCTACTGTATTTAAATGTATTAAAAAAAAAGTTCTTTATTTGATAAAGTAACAGCGTGGCATTTTATAACAAAATAGCTATGGGAAAGCCGTTTGATAATATCACATGGAAAATGAGGCATATGGAATCCAATATATTGATTCATAATTATCTATTTATTTATGAATGTTCACGATGCAGTTATATTGTGTGAGAGCGATATGCCGTGAAAAATAATATATGTAGCGACGTCTGTTACTGGGCAAGAAGGAGATATGAAAGTCGAGGATTGAAAGAAAAGATATTACCTCCCTTATTGAAATACGTTTCCAAAACAGAGAGGAGAAAACGGTTTCAATAAGATACCTTCGAAAAATTTCTGGCCAATATGGCATGCACATTGTTTTGACAATAATTGATTAGAGAAATAATTTAGATGGAGGTTATTTTCTACACGTGTGCATTCTCCTAATATCTATATATTCAAAACGTGATAGCAATATGAATAAACAATTTATTTGTGATCTTCCATAATTATTTAAAGCAAGGCTTCTTTTTAAAGAATGATTACTGAATACTGTTTTCTAAATAATTTAAAAAATTATGTATTTATTCTAACCTCATATATTTCGGTGAAACGCATCTCATCAAGCCAGAAAAAGTCATCATCCAACATACCTAAAAATAAATATCAAAAATTAGAATAAAAGAATATAATATACCAAATTTACAGAGTAAATTTAGTGAATGATAATTTTAGATATAACTACGTCTTCCCTTCACACGCAAATTAAATAAAGTTTTTTTATCTCTCAGTTTTTTATTTAATTTTTTTTTTTTATTATCAATGTAAAATCAGCTCAAGCTAAATTATCAGCATTTTTGACGTCAATAACTCGATACTAAAACTTGTATGCACAATAGAATGTCCGCATACTTCTTTACGTGTTAAACATGTGCCTATCTCTAATTAAGTTTTTCAATAATATCAGACGTATTGACAATTATAAGTTATATTTTTTTTATGATTGTAGTTCAAACACTGGAGATTAAATGAGAAGTAAATGTTTAAAAAAAATAGACAGAAATTTCGATTTTATAATGTTTTGTAATGTTTCTTGCCACGGGCGAAAGTCGGGCGAGGCAGCCCTGCGTGCAAGCGGACAAGAGGGTGGACCGTCACTACCCCCGTAAATACACTCGGAAAAGTGGGATCTCCTCTGTGCCCCAGAAGTCCCAGCAGAGCACACTGCGAAAAAATCAACTTGTACGATTGGAAATCAAAGCGCCAAGGTGTGGGAGGAACGATTGCGAAATTCACCGACTCGATTTCGCAAACTGCATTTAGACGTCGTCCAAATATGTTCGTTATTGACTAAAAGACAATTTGTATAGTTATGGTATTTAAAATATATATTTGAATCATTTTAACCACGTCCGAGTTTGGAGCATATAGAGTCTACGAAAACTGCTTGTTAGCCAGTTGCTCAATCTTTTTCGACGAGAGATGGTATAAAAAAAACCGGGCTAGTGGTTAGATAATCGCTCTCACTGCGCGTCCCGTTTTGTTTTTTGTGATAATCGTCGAGATTCAAGAAACGGCAATATTTTAAAAATCGTTTTTAAAACCAGTTTTGTTTTCTAATTTCAACAACCCTACTCTGTTGATCGCTTACGGCTAACCTCCCCTAGCTAAATAAAAAAAGGCGCCCGTAGTAATAATGCAAGGGCTACACATTCAAATTGATTTTTCGAAAATGAAATGAAAGAATTGCAATTATTCAAAGCGAATCGAAAGAAAACAAGCGGCCGCCACGGAATGGGTTCTCTCGCCGACCATTGTCACGATACGAAATAACATTTTGCGAACCCTTAAAAAATGTACTGCCGAATAATTATTCGAAAGCGCGACTGTATTCTTTGGTAAATTAAACACAAATAACTTCGCCGGCATTCAATTACGTTTTTTCGCACAGGTAGTAATTTATAATAACAAAAATTTAGTTATCGATCCATTAATTGACTGCCTCTCTTTTTTACCAACTAAACCTATTCCGTTCAACGAAAATAAGCAAGCGTTGCTCTGAATTGAAAACACTGCACAGCGTGAAAAAAAAATACTACCAATTTGTATATTTTGATAATGAAGTATTATTTAAATGGATTAGATGCTTTGTGAAAATGTATGTTCAATAATGATATTAAATTTGATATCTTTGTTACTCCACTTTAGTGTGGTTCAGCTCTTTGAGAAGTATTTAATGAACATGCAAGAAAGTTACCAAAAATATCTTTACAAGAATAAGTATTTAGCTACACAATTGAAATCATTTATCTTGTTATATTTAAGTCTATAGCAATGTGTTATGCATATTGACACCAAATGGAGCAATCAAAAAAATGTCTTTTAGGTTAGTATAATTGCTTGACTTCTTCATTTCAGAAAGCGCTACTGGGATAGTTTTAGATCAGTCATTATTACGATGTCCAATTTTTAGGATGCTACATTTTTGTAATCTTGTAATATTGGATTCTGACCAGAAAAATACAATTTTTTTAAATGAAATGGTCAAAAAAATTACTTCAAAATATTACTATACAAAAATATAAAACAAAAGAATGCAATGAATGTATACGTCAGAATAATTACAAGGGCTTAAATTCAGTTTAGAATAATACATCAGCCCAGTAGGAAGGTATGTTACAGATTGTATATCGCTGGGTTAGGTGCTGTCCTAGCTCTCATTAAAAAAACTGTACTGCCTGGTGAGAAATTTTTAATTGGAAAATGTGTTTCCCTATTATACAGAAGCGCGGGAGAGAAAATTAGTTCCTTAAAATATGAATAACCAGCGTTTGAAAAACGAATAAGCAAAAATATATTGCCTTAGGTAAATATTGTATTAATTCTTTCGCTTACACTAAATGTTAGCATGTAATTAAAAACATAAAAAATGGTCAATATTCACAACATATTTGTCAGCTAATAATTAATATACGATAAACAAACCTCTTTAATTGTTAAATCTTAAACACGTGTTAAAAATTAGACGAGACATATCCTATCTTATTCGATAAATCAATAGCGTACACGTATAAAAAAACTTTTATTTATTTTAATCTTTTGAAAATTACATTTCAAGAGATGGAAATAATATAACATGTGTAAAACATATGCACAAAACTTAAACACGTTAATGGTCTCCTTTAGCGAGATAAAACAAAGGATTTCTCAAAAAATACCAGAAAAAAATAATTGATATAAGATTTTATCAAAGAAATAATAGTAATAGTAGTTTCCAATACTTTTCTATTTGAATTTATTCTCAATGAAATTATAAATATATTGTACGTGTGCGTATTATTATAGATAGGCGCTTTTCATTTTTTAACATGTGGGTTCGCGATCACAAATGTTGGAAGATCACCGGAATATGTATTAAAGGTGTTTTGACAACTTAATTTCTCATTTTTGGCTGGGGAAAAAGATCAATGTGGACCCAAATGTTCGAGTAGAATCAAGTCATTTGATCCAGAGCAACAGTGCTGTTTTCCTCGCCCTTCGAAATATGTCAGAAAAACAGTTGAGAACAAAAACCTTAGTTTACTTATTTTAATTTAAGTCAAATCAAACAAATATAATCGGTTCCTGTATGTAGTCAAAAAAATACATTGTATACTTATTCGACGGTATTTTTCAACGTAGTATAGCAGGCATGGGCAACCTTTCCTTGGTCTGGGGCCGGATTGTCATTCTGTCTTCGAGTCAAGGGCCGGACCAAAGAACTATGTACACATAAGTTATATTTAATTCAATAAAACACGTTGCTACATCTTATATATTTTTTATTTATATAATGAACGACATAATATTAATATTACTGATTACTGATTACAAGATTAAATGTGGCTGAGTGTGGTTGAGTGTGGAAGTAAGATTGGCCTTGTACTTGAATTACAAGACTCTCCATATTGGCGATGATATTGCTTAAGGATAATCGCATAGAATTTTCGAGCTTTTCATTTGTTATCCTCGTTCAAATTTTTGATTTAGTGTGTTTCATCCTCGAAAAAAACTGATCGCACGTATATGTGCTGCCGAAAATACAAATGATTTTTCATGCAAATGTGCGTACATTTGTATATTTTTCATCCAACAAATATAATTTATAAAATTCCGTCAAAACAGTGGTTTTAGCAATAAATCCCCCTAAAGCTCAATAAGTTCCATCTGCAAATTTCGAAGAAAGATTTCGAGGAAATTTTCGCAAATGAATAGAATTGTAAAGGGTGCGCGGATTTCTATTGCCACGACTGTATATGTGTTGTTTGTATGAGCTGATAGACTAGGAAAATGGTTTTAAAAAAAAAATCCTCCGTGGAACTATTACTTTCTTTTTCAATTATTTTGCCCAGATGTAAAAGGGCCGGACAAAATAGCCCGGTGGGCCGGATCCGGCCCGCGGGCCGGTAGATGCCCATGTATGTAGTATAGGCTCATTCTCTTCCTTACAACAACTTTTAAAAGCTCGCATTAAGTTCTCTCAATAAACAAAATACTTTTTCGTGAGTATTTAATAAGATTTCAATGACGCATGTAAGCAACATCGTCGAAGAGGGAAATAAAACACCTAAAGTGCCGTATCCAATTTCAAGGCATATTGCATTTAATTAATGCTCTGTTTACAGTTCAAATTACCGTAGCACTTTTTATTGGCTTTTCATTTGAAATCTTTCTGTTTGAAAAGATTGAAATAATAAAACTTAGCTAATTAGCAATGAAAAAGTATCATAAACTGCCTGTTTTAAGGTTTTTCATTCCTTAATTATATCTTTGAAGTGAATTCATTGCAAATGTATGAAAACAAGGATATGTTTTATCTCAAAAGATTTCGTAATTAGATAATTTAAATCTTTTCATATAATTGTTACAACATTTGAATGGTTACATTAATTTAGAAAACACAAAATAATCATCATTTAGTTTGGTGTTGGGTACGGTCGGTCTCTCTAGCTAATTTTAAATAATCCCACAACCACACTTTTTCGTGAAAGCAAACGGTTACAAAATTTATTAATGATGCCGTCGATAAACTATTTGCCAAATATTAACGAAGTATATTTATTAATCAGGGTATTTTTTTTGATCGGTATAAAATGAGTCTTTTTTACTATGGTAGCCATACATATGTATATTTAATAGGAGCCAAACAACTATTGACGATTTTGAAGTAATTTTCGTTTTTCCAACACAGAGGTAGGAGGGGAGGAAGATTACATATTCATAATTTCTTTACTTATAATTTAATTTAATTTTCACGTTCACAAGCGTTTTTTCCTAATTATCTTTTTAAAAACAATTGACATTGTCGAAAAGGGAGTTTTTACAACATACAATTATAGATGATTTATTTATTTTAAAATAATATTTATTATCGACATAAATATCAATTGAAAATGCTCGCGATCAACGAATATGTAGAGGTGGTACAAAAAAAGTTTTATTTATCTAATTACAATATGCCTCTTCTTCAAGAATTAACAGTTGGCTTTCGTGGCTTGTGGCTGATTAATTTTAGAGGAATAAATACATACATGTGTGTATGAAACTTAGACAACAAAATAGAAACTTAAGACACTGAAAAAAATATGTTTAATAGTATAATTTTAGATGGGTAAAGATGCTTCAGTTTCATTCAAGTAAACGTGGTCGTATAAAATACTAAAGATATTGTTATTTTTTTAGTAAAAATTCATGCGAAATGTACGTAACTTGTTTCAAGTCAGTATTGTCGTATATCATTCAACCTAGATTGTCTTTCTCGGAAAGCAGAAGCCTTAGGAAAGAAAATCATTCAACTTTCAACGGAACAAGAAAACGCCGCATATACCTCATCGGCGATACTCGACAAACAAATAAAATTACTTGCTCATTGAAAAAATACAAAAGTAGCAGTTTTTTAAGCTTATGATAAGTGCCTGGAGAGCGTTTGTACTTTATGGTTTCATACAACAACTTTTTTAATTAAAAAGTAAACTAATTACTCGCTGTGACAATGATCTGCGTAAGGCGAATTAATAATTACTCAACACCAACATCGTTGTATTTTTTTTTCATTTATTCGGCGTTTTACCACTACCTTTAATCATGTTTACTGTGTGTATTTTAGTAAAACCGTGGGCTGTGTGGTAACTAGTGAACGACTTACCGTAGCAAGCAGAGGGTGTTGAGTTTGATCGACGGAATAACATTTTAAAGACTACAGCTTACTCAAATGGTTTTCTTTTTGATCTTAAGCATTGTTAAATCATCTCAACCATTTTAATCCCACGGTTCCGTGAATATATGAGCAGAATCCCAGAAGCCCAGTTTTTTAACACGATTTAACTGCATTTGTTTTTTGTTCATTTGTATGCTTTTACAACCAAAATAAAACAATAACTTGGTACACGATACTTCATCATTAAATGACAAAAATAATACAAAATGAGCACTGATAAGTTTACATTAACAGCGGTAAATAATAAAATTAAGACTATCGTTTTTTGCGAAAAAAATTCTTAGGATTTTTCGTGAGCACTTACCAAAATGGTCTGGGATCCAAAGGGTTAAAACTGCATTCATCATATAATAGTTTTTAGTTCGAAATTTGATAGTTTATACGCTGCTACTAATTTCGACCATCCATTTTGACACCGAAGTGCACACGCTGATTTATAATTTCTCTTCACGATCTAACTTACAACTAAGCTATATCGGCTTAAAATTATTGATGCGTGTCGTTAGTTTAAACACGAATACTCTTATGAACATTAAAAATATGACAAATACACAGAGCTATATAATATACCAAATGTTTTCTTGAAATTTGATTATAAAGAGTGATCAAAAGTACGTCTTCAATGACAATTACATAAGAATGTTTTTTTTGCAATAAGTTCAGTGTAATATGTGTGCCAATAATTATGACAGGTATTTTTTGGTAGTTTTACAATATAAATTATTGTACCGTGACGTTCGCATATGTTATGCCTCCCTCTCTAGCAACCCTTACAAATTATCAAGCCGTAGCGGCCATGGTGTCTAATCAGGACGTGAAAGAACCTACCTCAAGAAAATAACAAACAGAAAAGGCTATTTATATGTTGATAAGATTTCGCGTATTTGTCGTAATATCAAAACAATAACAAAATATACATAATGATTAAAACCAATCAAAACACTTGCTTTGTACAATTCTGTGGTATCGACTTAATGTATAATGTCAGTCACATAATCTAAAGAAGAAAAAATATCAAACTTCGGCATAAAAAAAAGAGATGTATTAGTTTTCCCAGCCGACGACAGTCAACTATTCACTAATTTTTCGTCGAATAATTTAAAAAGAATAAAAATAATAAAACATTTTTAGTACTTATTCCACATAAATTTTATTGAAACCGTTCCAGATCCAATTTTATTATCCAGTTTTATTATAATGCGATTCCACTAAGTATTGACAGTGAACCCCTTAAAAGTAATTTAAAAAGACTTGATTTCAACATTTCTCTTTTGCTGATAGTTATTAAGCAACCGGTAATGTTTTTGTTTATGTCGACGAAATACCCAATAAATTCAGGCCTGTTCCGAAGCACTCATATTTAATGAATCGCTTTGAATAAGAGGAGCTAATGGAATTTCCGCGATATTTGAAAGGTAATTATGATTTGTTCAAGTGGCCGGTTTCGAGTAGTCAACAACCACACTGAATATTGCAGGCTAGATATTGATATGGACAAATAATACTAGGACTGGAATGTACCCAGTGACGGCTCAAATCCCATAAAATACAACTAGGGACTGCAAAACCGAACAAATATATCAATACCGGTATTGTGTATTAAATACCTGCATAACAAAAATAAATACAAGTGACCAAATTTAATAGTTACGTAAACAATGAGATTATAACTGCAATAGGGATTTCAACAATATATGCAACTTTTGCAAGGACCAACGAGAGACTTGTCATTGACTTGTCAAAGATGAATAATAAACGTCCATAAGTTAATGTATATTATGTAAATACAGGTGAATGTATTATGACAATCATTTGTAATAAGAATGAAAAATTTCAATAGGAAAGATTGAAAAATAAAATTTTATGAACATCAAATGGTTATTTGTACACATTAAATTCAATAACTGTTGAATTAAAAAATACAAATGATCACGAATACGCGATGGGCGAAGGCGTTTCTGATATTTTTTTAAATTATGCAGAAAATAACTACAAAAAAGAATGTGTTCTACTTATTTAAAATATAGACTACCCACAAAAAGTGACAGTTTACACCTTAAAATAGATAGAAATTTTTCAATGGGATATACGCAGCCAAAGCCTTTAATGATTCAATATATTGATTGAATTTGCATTTACTCGGTATAACACGGTGAAAAATAACGTATTTAAGGCGTAAGCCGAAATAGCTATCAACTTTATATTTTATAATTGTTGTCTAATTAAAATGCATTGCTATTTTTTTCACCGTGCGATACAATATAGCAATCAAATTGGAGAAAAAATAATTTTACAATTATGTCAAGACATGTGCGGTGAGTTGAATTATTGCGGTGTAAGCACGTAGCGCCACTGATCGGATATGGTAGTAGGCTTGTACTGAAAGGGTAGATGGAGTGTAGAAAGCGAAGGGTTGTCGAACTGAATTGCCGCAAACTGCAAACAAGAACGTATGTTCGATTCAAAAAGCGCCGCAATTATTTGGATTTCAACGGCAATCAATGTACAAACATTTTTTTTCAACAAGAGCACTCAATTAATTATTTCGGGGCGGTATTTTTCCGCTAAAAATTCCTTTTTTTTTCAAATGAGTATTACTAATTTTTTAAAAGAAACTTTTGGGCGCCCACTTTTAATTTAACTACCACATTCATTTTAATTGATTAGTTTTTAAAGCAAAGTTAAGCATTAAATATCACTGCTATAGAATTATTTTTATCACGTATATCATTATGAACACGTGTTTCAAAAACAATTATACTAAGTTAGATTCAGGATAGAATGGTATTGTTAATGGTTATATTGTATTGGTTATATTGTATTGGTTATATTGTATTGGTTTCTTCTTGGTAGAACTTCTTTATCACACGGTGAAAAAATAGCAATGTATTGTTTAGTCCTAGAGAAACTATATTATATATGGTGGATTGATATTTCGGCTTACGCCATCGTCACTATGCATCGAACTATAGCTCGTATGACTACAATGCATTGCTATTTTTCACCGTTTTATAAAGAAGTTCTACCAAGAAGAAACCAATACAATATAACCCTTTACTGTACCATTCTATCCTGAATCTAACTTAGAGTAAAGATTCAGCGACGGACTAACCCAAAATTAAGTAAATAAACAAAAATCGCTCATATGCTCCACATTGCATTACACAAAAATATACTTCTTAATTAGTTCTAAAACTACAGTTGACACACAAATGTTTCCTTTTTAACACAAAATTTATGAGAGGGGAATAAACATAAATATTAGTAATTATTATATTTCAGATATTATAGTTACTATAAAAACGAACATTCTATTTTAAAAAATTGAATTATTGATAAAACTTTATTTGTTCCTTGATTCGGAAAGAGGATTCTATATTTAATTTTTGCGTAAGTATCAGATTCCCAGCGACTAAACTCATAAAAAGGCAATATCCATTCTGTATGTATCGACTTTGCGCAATTTAAAACTTTCTAAAACTGTTATTACATTCTGCCCCCACCGCAGGCCGACCCCCATAGCTCATTATTTGTGCCACTCATCAATTTGACGAGAGATGAAATATGGGGTGGATCAGTGGACAAGTGCGTAAATCGAATGCGATAATTATAAGAATTAACATATTCATTTTTGTAATAATAAAAAAGTTCACGTTATTATTCGTATTTTCTCTCTCATCAAACTTTTGACGATTCGGGTGTGCGAAAGAAAGGTTCATTAAATTTAATATTGACATTACTCACTTCAAAACTCAGTGTATAAACATTACTAGCTATGGAAGCTAGTTTTTCTTTAAAAAATATATATATTTTATTGAATATCGATAGCCGGAACCGGTCCGGTTCATAATTGAAATTTGTGAGCCAAATTGTCTTCCATTTTTAATGATTGTAAGAGAATGTATGAAAAAGAATTCATTACAGTTAACAGTTATTGCCAAAACGTCTAAGTACCTACTTTTAAAATACATAATAATTCTTATATTTTAAGAATGAAAGAATCTTAACTTGACGGATAAATTTTAATCCATCTGATAGCAAGGATACATCGCATACTAGACTACGGATGATTTTTTTATAATGCTACTAAATCTTAATCACCGATAATTGACGACGAGCTGTTGACACAATTACAGTGGTCAATATTGCATGTTGCTAGTGCCATAATAATAAATCTATTTTCTAAGTGTCTACCGTTTTAATACAAAATATAATTTTGATATGAACACTACAGGGGGCTTATTTAATTTATTGTTTAAAAAAAATAGTCATATACGAAGCGAATTATACAGTTAATTATTACCTATTATTTCATATTCTTAAAAGAAAGACCGATGTGTAAATTGTTTCTGAATGGCGTCAGTATCGGATTCGTCGTTGATTGGCTATGCTTGAATATTTTTTTTTAAATGATTCAAATAAATATATTTTAAAAACAAGCGAATGTAATTTGCGTACATCGCGATACAATACGTTAGAATTCATTGTTATTTCTTTTTGAATTTGTTTTCGTGATAATATTACTGAGCGAAGCCGAGTAGAACCAATAGTAAATTATAAACAAATGAATACATAGCATAACTCACAGATGTTATATATTATTTACGATTTTATTTGGAAAATAAAATATTGTAACATTAAAAACAAGAGTAACGACCGGGAGGGGTGAAGGCGACTGTCCCATCTTATTACTTTTTTCATAACCACGCAGCATGCGACTTTTAAGCTATTTTTTTGTAGTTCAAAGCGCTATTGGTTATTACAAACTTATTTAATATGATTGTAGGCAGATTTTGCGACGAAAATTGTACCATTTTGCATAAAGTTGCAAGTATCTTTGATCGTTTGAAAAGTGTATTAATTTTAATGGTTTAAAGTTTTCATCACAATATGATAAACCACCAACGAAAACATCAACTTCAATTGTATCGCATTATGTGGTTCAAAATCATATATTTTACCTATTGACATTTAATTTCTATCAAAAATTGGCAAAAAAACAATTGCATGACTGAATAGGAATAAATTCCCTTTTCAAATATGGAAATACAACTTATTAAACTTCTCGAATTTTGAATATTTTATATCAATATGTGTTCAACTGTTTATATCGCATTTTTTGTAAAAGCTCGTTAAGTCTGGTCTTTGTCAGCAATAGGTATGACATTAACAAACGGACATAAGTCCATTAATTATTATCAATATTCGAGTGGTTAGATTTACATTATAAATATTCGTTCAAGGGATCTTCAATATTATATATATTAAAAAAAACAAAAAAAATCGAGTGAGTGTTCCTTTTTTAGAAAGTAAATAATATTTGCCCGCTATTCAGAATAATTCTTAACGTGAATTATTTTTGTAGTCAATGTAGTATTAATCTCAAAGTTAATATATTTGACTTACTTAGAAACTTAAAAACAATTAAACGTGTCACTTTAAAGAACTTTATGGATAGACTAAACAATTTGTTTCAATAACATTAAGTTATTAATGTTAATTGTTACTAGCTAATTAATATTGGATCCAATTAAAAATATATTAGTTTATATTGAGTTTTAACCATTGCATACTAAACTCTATCAAATACAGTGCCATTATCTTCTTACATAGTTATAATTTCGCAAGAAAATTTATCTTAAATAAACATTTTAAGTTTACGTAAGTAACGAGAATTATTGAATGGTAATAATATTTATCTGGTTCGATGAAACATGGAGTGCTTCACAGATATTTTTAATTATTTTAAAGTGATGGGTATAAATAAATTTATTGATTGATTTACAAATACTTCACAAATGGCAATTATACAAATAATATGTATTGCTGAGTAAACAATCAATAATGAAGAAATTTCATTTAAATAAAAATAATATTTGGACAAATGTTAAATCTTTAGATAAATTCATTTTATGCGTTATAAGGAATGTATTAAAGAAATATAAGTCTTTATTTTTAAAATGCTAAAATATGTCGTCCTGGCTGTGCCTTGCGATTCAGGGCATTTTACCTCAGTTAGGCAAGTACTACTTTTTTAACGGACTAATGGATTTTTTTTCAATGAATAAATTCTTCCTAACTAAAACTACACATGTTAATTTGAAAATTATACCAAACAACAATGAAAGTGAATAGATAAAAGCCACGTAATGCATTTTTAAATCTAGCAATATACCATTTTAAAGTAAAAAGTTTATTTGTCTATGAATTTTCAATGAAAGTGTAAAAATAAATCAGTGGAATTGTGCTATTTTATTTCGTTAATGTTTTTATATTGATTAAAAAAATAATAAGCCCTTTTTTCCATACATTCAATGCCAAGTTATTATTTAATACTGCCTGCCCATGGCTAAGCTTTTACGTTAAAAATATTAAATTATTTCATAAGGCCCATTCAAAAGATGCAAACATTATTTTATTATTTTTAAAAAATCAGTAGGCAAATAATTAATATTCCGAATACGATAACATACAAAATGAATCAATTATTATTTACTGAACATTTATATCTATAAAATGATACTTTCATACAATTTCTACATATTGTATCATTCATTAAATCATTTCAATTAAGAGTTATCACACACATAAAAGGAAGAAATCAAACAATTATTTTGGATTCTTGCCTTTTTTTTGTTGAGAAACTGATATTGGATTATGTTGATAAATGTATGTAAGTTATCGTGGTATTGCGATAATTCTATTCAATTAGTGGTCAAAAGTTATCTGGTGACATTTTGTTTATCTGAAACAATTAAAAAATATTTTTCCACAAGTACTTCAAAATAACAGCTGTATGTATCTTTTTCCCGCTCATTATAAAAAGATAGCTGTGAAGATATGAACCGAACCAATAATATTTGAAACAATACAAAAGAAGTAGAGCGTGGTTCGGAAATTACAATAAATATATAAAAAATAAAGCGCCAATATCTTTTGCTTATTCCATTTTTTTAAATACGATTCTAAAATAAAGAATAAAACAAAAGCAGATATTTATTAAATTTAAGCAGTGTTATATAAAATCAAAATTGATTCTCCTCGTCTAATCTCTCTTAGCTTTCAGTTTACTTATAGTATAATTTCATGTTATATATACCTATCACTAAACATATAAAAAAGATTATATTTAAAATTGTTTAATGATACATTACACAAGATCTAAGTAATGTCCCGATTAGAGACTCCAATTCGAGTATCGAGTACTCGATACTCGAGTATACTCGTCCATTTTTGAAATACTCGATACTCGAGTATTTTGAAAAATACTCGAGTAATACTCGTTTTAGTAATAATCGTCGAAGTTTTTTCTACTGCGAGAATTATAAAGAAAAACATCAAACCAATTTAAAATTTGAGTCGTTTAATTCTCTATTAATGTTGAAATATATATTGTATAAATAGAAAAAAAAATGTATTTGTAATATTCAAGTTTCTTCAATTATTTGTCATTTATTTTACACAAATTCGAATTAAAAATATATATTTTGGTACATCTGAAACTACTCGAGTATACTCGAGTACTCGAGTATTTTGAAATTTGACTACTCGATACTCGAGTAGTTGATAAGTCGAGTAATTGGAGTCTCTAGTCCCGATGCATTCATTTGTTTTACGTTATTACATCCGAGTTCTTCTGCATTAAATTAGTAAGACATTAATCAGTTCTTACAACAAGAAAAGCATACCTATAAATCTATACTAACAATATTGATCATTTTAATTGTCGTTACTTGAAAAGGGGGCGTTGATTAATTTTACTGCGATGGGCGACGGGTTCAGTAAGGTTTAGAAAACACTGATTTAGATAATCAATAATATGCATTCAATCATTGTCGATTTTTGTAGCTTGTATTAGTATATTTGTTTCCTGTATCGGTAAGTAGATCTGATCTTGGGTATGTTACAAAAAAGGTTTATCTAATAAAAAAGAGGTATCTTTTGTGTGCTTTTCGTTAATTATGTTGATTATACCGATATAAAATACTTGCGCCATCGAAATTATTTTCGTGTCACTTGTCACAGTTTTATCAATGTATAAACATCAATTACGTTAAAGTAGCATTAATTGATTGTAAATGACATATGTAACGCTATAAAAAATGCTCATATCATACAATATACCACCCTAAGTAGAGCCGTTCTTTGATATACGACCTCAACGCCATTGCAATTAGTCGGAACATTTCGTTATAATTTGAAGTTTATCACGATTTTGTTTATCAAAAAGCAATATCTGAATCAAATTATCTCCTGCCTGTCACATACAATCAAACACAAATGATATACGAAACATAATTAAGAATTTTTTTCAAAAACAGCTTAATATTTTAATTGATTGACTGATAATTGCTGGATTGTTTGTAGATTCGAAAATATACCTGAATTAATCGAATAAAATCATTTATATTAACATAGTCCATCTTTTATATATTTAACCTTTTAGAACCCTACGATCTAGTACCGTATGGGACCAGTGATTATGGTGCACTTCGCTATCGGATTACACTGATTTATGATTATAGTTTGCAACATATGAATATTAGCTTTCATAAATAATGTCTTTAGGATACCAATCCAAAATTTATTTTCAGTTTCGCTAGATATTTTTATCAAAATGAGGAATATAACAAATCTGCGTTACAAGGTTGACTTTTGGGATATGCGTTGTGTTATATTCAGCGGACTGTAGCAAATCAACTTTATTCACACCATACAATATATTTCAATGCGGATACAGATTTTTTCCATAACTAGAAATTTGTCCTTTGGGATGACTGATTCTTTTTTCAAGATAGCTGTTACTAAAATGGATTGGTTTATTTTTTCACCTAGAGAAATATAAAACGAAACAAGTTGCGGTGCTGCTCTTTGTTCGTAAATTATGCGCAATCATTTATTTTACCTGCATGGGCTGACTTTTAGAGATATAATTATTTTTATAAGAGCTATGGGTCGCGCGGATATTTCGCAAAAAATGATCGGGCGTTTAAAGGTTAAACGCCAGTGCAAGGGATTTTTCTTCACAACAGAGGGCAGCATTCATGTATCTGCAGCAGTAATCTAACATGGCCGTTGCCCCAAAAGTGTGATTACATGATCTTAAAAAGTGCACATTATAATGAAAGCCGCATTTGAGTACTTAGAAAGCCTAACTGCATTTCAACAAATGCGTAAATATATTTTAATAGAACAAATATCGCCATTATCATGCGAATGAAATTGAAGTATTTTTATCTTATTATTGGAATAAACTTTGCAATTAATTTTAATGAATCACAACAACTATGCAGATTAAACCATATTCAATATCTTCAGTATCGCCAGTGACCAGAATTATTTTTATACGTAAATACTCCAATACATTTCGCATAATAGTAATTGTTCCTGGATATTATTTTTATTATTTTTAATTATATGCTGCAATTGTTATATTTTTATCATTAATAAATACACTTGAAATTTAATATTCTTTTCGGAATAATCACTTTTTGTACTATTTTGATCGAACAGGAGTAAAAACACATTGATCTAAAATCTTTATTCGACATTTTTTCACCAATTAACAGTGCTATCAAAAAAAGCGGTTCTAGGATGAAGTGACGTCGAATTATTTATCCCTCACCATTAACTTTTAATTCCATTGTATAACAATTCGGCTTACTAATAATTGATGGTTATACCTAAAGAGAATATTATTTACTCAATCAATCCTTTTGTAAGATTCTATTTTACTGGATATAATATATTTAAAAAAAAACCGTATAGAATCCAGATTCAATTTCTCATGGATATAAATTATATTTGGCAATTCGAGGAATCCAGTGATCGTCAAACTTATTAAGTGCCAAAGCTACTTTTAAAAAATTTAATTTTCTACACAACTATATGCACAAACCTACTATAGGTTTCAATATTGTAAACAAAGTAATATTTGAGTAAATCGTAAGTACCAAATTGAAATACATCTAACGCGAGCTACCGGACGTACCGCCGCGATCTGCCGGTAGTTTGCGAAGCGAAATACCGTTCGTCAACGAACTGCGTTATATCATCCATTTTATTTATTAGTATTGCTACCCGGCATCACTCGGACTAAGCGACCAATAATTATTTAATGTTATAATCATTCGACATAATTATATCACAAAATCTAACATCCAAAAGAGAGTTAAAATAAAATCACAAACTTTATTTAATTTGATGACAGCCCATTCTCGCCCATTAAAATGTCCAAATTCAAGAAAAAAATCTAATTTGCTGTCAAATAAATGTCAAATAATACCTTCACGTAAATAATAAACATTATTATATTAATAAAAGCCGGGAAAAGTTCAGTAGAAGACTAATTTATTACATTTTGACTAAATGTCTTCGCCGATAAAAATTCAAACATATTTTCTGTCATATTCGTTTTTATGGCAACTCAATGACCAACAATGCAAAAGGGAATTACAGACCCACAGACATACATACGCCGTTTCGGTTTTATATATAAGATTCTAAATCTATGAAAATTCCCAAAACGTGCAAACGTAATAATACATATTTGAAAATTATCTCATTTTAAATCGCAATTGTGATATCAATGAACTAAGCATAATTATATTTTCAGATAATGTCTCACTATTATTCGACTAACAAGCTGTCTAATTATAATTATATTGAATTGAGAAATATTTAAGTGACAGATAATTAGCGTAACATCTGCTTATTTGAATTTAACCAACACACATTATTCACTATTAAGACGAATGACTTTCGAAAAAGAAAACCAGACACAGAGCGGCGAGATATTTTTATGGCAGACAAATTGGCAATATTTTTTTATAAATAATTGAAGTGATTATACAAAAAGCTAGACTGAATCGCTATTTAAATTGACGAAAATTCTATACAGCCTCTTAATGTCAATTAAATTATTATTGAATTACTTACTTGTCTTGTATGGTTTTGGGACCTAGGTAAGATTCTTTATAATATACTCAAATAAACTGCCGTTTTCAGTAAAAAAAAATGCAGCTAGCTATTCATGTCACACCAAATACATTTTGCTGTAAACTGACTTAAATATCCAAAAAAAAATCCAAAATATTTTTTCTTCAATGACACATTTCATTTTTTTATTGGCTTATACTTGCTTTCAAATGCGATGATAATTAATTATGTAAATATTTTATTTAGCAGAGTCGATCAACAAATATTACAATTAACTAAATTATTTGTCGCGGTACTTTATTATTTATTATACATTGAATGTGGATTTTTTTCTTATTTATACGCTGGTGAAAATGTATGTTTTTATAAATATATTTACCTAGAGAAACTATGTCGAGTTCAGTTTCCTAGTTTTTTTTTCTATGCTGGCTACAGATAATGTCTTTATACCGTAGTAAGTAAGTAAGTAATGCTTCGATAAAGATTATATCATCTGAGAGCTTTAAATAAGAAAAACCAGAATCAGTTATCAGAAAATGTTAATAATGTGCTATTAAACTTGAGAAAGAGCTTACTTGAACTTTCCAGTCCCGAACTGACTGTTGATTTAATAATATATAATTATCTTTTTCATATTCTTCCAATTGACCTAAAAACATGTAATTTTGTTCATTATTTCTATGTCTGTAAGATGGCTAATTGACAGTTGTTCCTTTATGTATTTACACAGCTACACTCCCACAAACTATCTGATGTAATTTCTTTATATCCACTATATAGAAAATATTTTTTCTTTTACTTCTCGCCATTTTCGTAATTAATTATGAGACACCGATTGCAAGTGCTTTCCAGTTGGTCAATGCTTTGTCTAGAGACGGATATATTCAGAGATTATGTGTGCAGGGCTGTGGAGTCGGAGTCGGAGCTTTTTGGCCGGAGTCGGAGTCGTCGCGGCGTTTTGGCCGGAGTCGTACTCGGAGTCGGAAATTTTGAAAAGTTTGAGCTTTTTATTTTTGCATTTAATATGTCAAATTTGGCTTATGGCCGCATTGATAGGATTGATATTTAATTGAATACACATAAATAAGAAATTTAGGGGGAAAAAGTGACGATATTAACCTTTGTTTAGTCGGAGTCGTAGTCGTGTTTTTGGTCAATGTCGGAGTCGGAGTCATGGTTTTGGTAAAGGCTGGAGTCGGAGTCGGACTTTTTTTTACCGACTCCACAGCCCTGGATGTGTGTATTTAAAAAAAATACATCTGTAAATACCTATTACTTTAATTTTCATTCCGCTTTTTCTTTACTTTTTTTTCTTATAATAAGAGCACTGGCGCCAGCAATAAAAACATGAATAATGTAATTTTCTCACGACAAAGATAAAAATAAAAAATAAAACATTTTTTTAAAATTATTTATAAGTTTAATGATACAGATAAGCGCTCTGTTCTCTTATAAAAAGCTCTATTAATCATATCATTGATAATAAATAGTTTTGTAAATTACTGTACATCTTAAGTCTAAATTACGAGCGTTAGAAACATGTTAATTATCATGTAAAATCTATCTCTTGTTATGTTCAACTTTAGTGTAACGGATCGACCTTATATTAATTGGGTATTACTTGTTTATCAAATACAAATTTCCTGCTGGTATATCAAAAGTAATAATTTTGATAATAGAGTAACACTACAGTAAACCGATTAGTTTATCACTGAATTGTACTGTTGAAATATAATATATTATATATGTACATCGTTACAATAAAACTTTTTGGTGTTTTAATTGGTTGTGAGGTATTGACTGATAAAAAATGTATCGATGTTCAAATTGCAGATGCAATATATTCAAAATAAGGGTTTTGTTGGGAAACATCGATAATTGAATGTTTAATTCAGTGAGAAAATATTTTTTTTTATGCCTTCAATAAAGTGTTGTACAGAAAATATTTGGACAAAATACATTGATTTAATATGCTTAAAGTCGTATATACTTACAAACCGAATGCCACTTAATTATATAATAAAAAATAATGTGTATACTAGAGGTTTTCAACTGAATGAAGGTGCTTAGTAAAATTTCAATATCGCATTTTGAATTGTTGGAATTTAGTACTTTTCTATGAGCTTTGTCACTAACGATCCACGGCCAAAGATCACGTATAAGTTGGGATGTACAGTTGAATCGCGATATATCGCTCATTGATTTGTAATATTACCGCATGTATGGGTATAAAACAAACCTTATATCAAATCTAAATATTCTCACATTGATCTTCCAATGATTTTTTTCTAATTGTATCTTCTCGGAAGCAGAAATTTTCTGGATCATTTATGTAACTATTTAAAAGATAACTACATACCATGTTTTATTTATACAATATAATAATTATTTATTAACGTATAAGTTGAAAATGTTCATTAGCTGAATGGAACTAGTAGTCGACTGACTTTATATAGTTTAACATAATTTTCTGAAAAAAATAATAACATTACTTAAATTATTGTCGATATTTAAATTGGAAATCATACTTGGGTAATGTCGGCTAAAAGTACTACAAATTTGGTGATTGAATAAACACACATTTAAAAAATAATGGAATACATTTTCCTCGGATAATTCTGTGTTTACATGTTGTTTATCTTTCATTTTCGCGCTACCTTTTGTTTTCATTCATCTTAGTAACTGAATACTCTTTCAAAAACACATTCAACTTCAAATAATCTTCATTTTAAGATAAATCTAAAATTCGTCAATCCACTTTTATTGGCTGTCCAAGCGGGAAAAAATACAACAAATCAAACTCTGCGATAGATATATTAAATACGGATTAAATTTGTGCTTTCGATAATTATTAAAACAAACTAATTATAAAATAAATAGCATAACAGTAAAATGATGTATACTATATTTACCCAACGAATGTCTTTATATTGTTTAATAATGACACATGGCAGAAATAAAATTATTTGTTCACGTTTTCTTTTTATACTCTATATAAACTTGATGAATAGATTTTTATACGCATGAAATTAAATGGGTTACAAGGACGAATATTTCATAATTGCACTTTTTTACAAGCATGCCTATATTTATATTTAAATTTATATCACTTATCAGCGCGTTCGGAAGAAACTTTTATTTTATTGTGATGATCTGATTCGGTAACGTAAAAATAACATATGACCAAATTTAAATTTAGAAAACTTACAAAAATTAAAAGGTTCGCTTTTTAACTTGTTTCCGTTAAGTTAGATATCAAATATATTTATATTCAAATCATTTGGCGGGAAACACGTTGGGTCTTTCAATTTGAACACTCCTTGATACACAGTTACCATGGCAATATTTACAAGAAAATATGGGGAAACAATTTTAAAAGTAAACTTTTTAACTAACCTTCATGAAATAGTTGTTTGAGCGGCGACCTCTGTAGGTGGTCGAGCTAGTGCATCCACCACCCTCGCTGAACTGCCAAATATTGAGGCTGGATTTCTCTCGTATTGACGGAAAAGTTTTTTTTATCTTACAACAAATACGCACAATCAAATAACTGTTCCAAAGTTTTGTTAAATGTTCACGTTTGTTGTGTATAAACTTCTCGATAAGAACGATTGTTCGTAAACATAGATCTGTCTATTTCAGTATTGTTTTAAAAACATCATTTACAATGTACAATGTTTATCGTCTCTCCAATTAAAGCGTTTGACGCATTCGTGCAGTAATTGGCGTTTTCTGTTTCCACGATAATGCTTAATTGCATAACCCATACATAATTACGTTACTAGAATCATAATAATGTACGCTTCGAATATGTCAAAATGTCAAACGGGAATAACAAATAAAATTTAATTACATATGCACCCGCCGGCCGACAACAGTAATTTAATTAACAAGAAAAGAACAAACACTCACAGCGATAAACGAAGCAATAAATCGTAATAATATGCTCGAGTTATATGCACTAATTGTCTATTCGACAATCGAAATATTGTCATTGATATCGTTCTTAGTTTGAAAATTCGTTACAAATAAATATTGTTATTTGTTATGACGTCACGCGGCGAAATGTCAAATTACGCGATGTTTTGTAAAACGGCGAAAAAATTTACAACGGTACTGCGACCGTCTAGCGCGGCTGTTGAAGCCTGAATGAGCCGGCGAATCTGAGATCGCGTTCGAAATTCGAAATGTTTGCGGGTAGTGCGTTGCGCGGAAAACGTGCGAGAAAACAGAAGCAACCCGCTCGACTCTCGGCCGGCGAATGAGGTTCGAGAACAAACGGAGGCTCGCCGCCGACGCGTTGGCCAACAATCTAATTCGCTGGCTTGATTGAAAATGCATTCACTGCGCATGCTTTCATGATGGAACTACAATTAATTCAAATTCTAGATTGTAATAAAATTATTTTATTACCAATATGTTTCAACTCGATATTATATTGATTGATCTAATAGCATTCAAACAGAATAAGAACAACATAAGAAAACACTCCAACTCATTTTTGTCCCAACATTAACACCAAGATTTCCGTTTTAGAAGGCCCCAATAAACATATTAAAGGGGTGGTTGAAAACAAAACAAAAAATGTACAATACAAAACAGTATTTGGGTTGATGATGACATAGAAGCTTTTAAATAATTAGATCGATAGAATCATCAGATAGATAAGCGTTACTAACCGAGAACGATTATAGTACATCTTAAGTGTTAAGTGAATATAGCACGGGTTCCCAACCAATGGGTCACGACCCCATGGAGGGTCGCTTCGGGTTTTCTATGGGATGGTCAACTTATACAGTCAACTGTAAAAAATATTCACTTCCATGCATTTTTTTAATTACCGAATTTAAAATGCCATTTTCAATTGCATCGGGGTCGCGGGTCACATAGCTTTTTTTAAAAGGGTCGCCACCCGAAAAAGGTTGGAAACCTATGAAATAAAGGTACCTAAGTCCCATAATATGTTTTTAAAATTCAAAACTGCCGATAAATAATATTAAGTTCGTCGCTGTAAGCTATAAGCATATGCTAAGAAACGTTTCAAAATAACGCTCTAGCTACAATTTCAGTCCACTAATTTTTAAATTAATGAAGTATTGTCGTCAAATCAATCCTTGTTTAGGGTAAATCCGGTGGATGAATAAGTGAAATTGAATCGAGTGTGTTAAATTCCCTGTAATACTTATTTTATTAAAAATTAAATGTTTTTGTCCACACAGTCGTAAATCTTTTAGGTTTATAGGGTAAAGATTTATTTCACATTTAAATAATTTCGCTTTCTTTGGTCACAATCGCCAACTCAACACCATTGCACCCTTTTTTGATATTGTATAGCAGGGTGGTTCAGCGCGCTTTAATTTATGGCAGCAGAATATCTTTCTAAAGAATAAAATATTTGGCATAGCAAATAATAAAAATTGCATTTGCATATGCAAGTATTTTGAAATTACGTGTGAAAGCTGGATGAAAGATAACATCACAAACATCCATGTCCAAGTTTGGAAGTTTAATTGAAAAATCTTAAATCTATCCCATCTGATCACTCGGACAGTTTTCTAACCCCGAGACCACAATAATGGTTTTGGCCAATTATTGCTCCTGCGACTCTCCTGTCAATTATTTGAATGTAACAACAATGCTACGGGTAGTGGCAGGGTCGGCGCTACACCCAGGCGGCCGCTGTAGCGATATATCTGGTTGGGCGCAGATATTTGGTCTTCAAGTATTCGATACTCGAATTGGAGTCTCTACAATTCTACATGGTATGATAGAGAAAACACTTGATAGCTCCTTGTACATATTGCAAATTGTTTTATAATGTTCTTTACATATTGTAAGCACACTGTAGGTATTTAAAAAATGACAAAATCAATTCAATACAAAAGGGGGGAGATTCCGTAAACCGGGCGAGATACCCATAAAGAGCTCATTCATTCATCATAGCGGTTCGAACCGGTTGCGACATGTAGTTTTTTTATGCGCTGATCAGAGTTTGTATGCGAATCTCTATACTTCGTTATTATAATAATTTACTTCTCATTCATGAGCACAATGACACAGGGCAGCATTTTATTCAGCGAATAGTAGCAATGATTTTTTACCATTGAACGAATATCAAGTAAAGATAATTATGCTTTAAACAGTTTAAATGACGTTAGATAGCGCCGTTGTAATTAAATTTGATACAATTACGCTCACTTCAAAATATCTTAACAGATATTTCAACATTAATCATTGAAAAAAAATCAGCCTTGATAATTTTACAAGAATCTTTTATTTTTACAAATATGACGATACTAAATATTTTGTTTAAAATATTACCATATTAATATGAAGAATGTAGAATTCAAATGGGAAATTTCAACAGAATGAGTTTTAAGAGAACCGAGTAAAATTCGGTCGCTCAATCTCTCTTTTCAAAGATAAACACATTTATTTATATACATACATATATATGTATGTAAGAATATATATTATATGCACATTCCAAAAAAAAATACAAATTCTAAGTTTATGACTTTTTCAATGTGCAATGATGTTGTCAGACCCCACCCACGTCCGCGCAGAATATTTTGAAACAAAGTAATACCACTTAACATGCTTAAAGCTCTTCTTAGTGGCATCCCCATTAGTAGGCTAGTTCTACACATTTTTGATCATGTTTCTTCAAGCAACGTCATTCTCAAAAATAGTGTAAATCTCTTAGTTTGGCCTTGTATAAGACGAAATAAATACATGACCACGTATATTTATTTCCCTTCAAGAATTCAAACTTTTGAACGTAAGCTGCCTGGTTAAGTAAGTAAGAATTAATTATTTAGAAGAAATTATTTAGATAAAGCCATCGGTTGTATACATGCGTCCTCAAATAGAGTAGTCTTTGAACTGATATTAACTAATCATACCGATTAAGCTACCAATCAGCCCCGTCAAAAAAAATACTTTATGAAACCATAGATTGTGGAGACGGATACTCGGTGAGGATAACGAACCTACTGATAACATACATAGCTCTATCGTTATCTTTTTTTTAAGAAAATCACAAAGCTTAATTTAGTATCTAAATTAATTTATGTAAGTAAAACTATATTCACGTAAACTGAATCGCTTACAAATAAATAGAGGACAGTGATTAATAGCCGTCTTATATCTTCATTCTACATCTTGGATAGAAATCCTATAATGTTTCCAATGAAATCGTATCATATGGAATATAAATTATGTGATAAATCCATTTTCATTAAGAGAATCATTTTCTTAGTTACTTACTTGAGTCATTTAGTAGTTTTACAAATTTTTAGCTCTTATTGATAACAACTTAGTCCATTTTTTGAATGATTGATCACATCATTTTCACTTCAATAAAGAACGGTTGTACATTTATTCCCATTACTTTATATTGATAGTGACACGTGTTTTGCCTCTTTTAGCGACATCTTCAGACTATCTCACTATCACAAAGGTGGTATAGGTAATAAATGACGAATGCTTATAATATTCGAACATGATATATTATAAAAACAAGAAGCAACGAGAGAGGATAGAAGAAACCAATAATGATATTATAATTACGTTAACATTACAAAATTATTAACACAATACGTGGAATACTAAAGTTATTTTATATTAAAATGACCTTCCAAAAAGTTACAACCGAATCCATGGAAATTATTAACTAAATATATTTTTGATTCTTATGGAACTGATCAAAAGTCACTTGAAATCGAATCTAGGGGAAAGACCCGCTGAGTTTGGAAATTAAAAGAAGTTAATTGATATTTCCAACGGCTGCACACAATTGGAACAATCCAATGAGGTACCGTTATCAATCGAAACGTCGATGTGTTACAGACTTGTAACATGGACGTCGTACGTGGGTCGACGTCGTTTCTTCAACAATCAAGACCATTCAGCCAGCCACAAAAGGCTATTGTGTGAATAAGCGATAGTCGCAAAGTTGGGGGTGCAAAAACACACGATTAGTCTTATCCCGATATCACCGTATTGGCGATTTAAGGGTTGGTGTTGAGCGCATTGGGGAATGCTTTACGACCATACCAGCACCATATCATCAGTCTTAATTAATGCTTACATATTTTAAAATACTTTATTTATATTGCTAAATAGAAAAGAATACACTATTATATAAAAGAACTTAGTACTTCGACTGGTGGTGCTGTATGGAATTTCATTATTAAATTTGAATTTGTTCACTTCTATGCGTTTTGTCACTAGTGACTCTGATCTGTGCACGTCAATTCCTGGAGATGCTTTAAAACACATGGAGATATGATAATTTGAAGCTATTCAAATTGTATTACATTTGATTCGATAAACAGACAAATGCATCAATTTGAAATATAATGGCACGTTAATTTAACACGTGATTCTCCAAAATGGTAGACTTGATATGATATTATGACCGTAAAAATAGATTACATAGAAAAAATACTGATATATCATAAAATGTAGTTAAAGTGTGATCAAAAATCACCTCTTTTAAGTGTACAATATTCTTCGTGTCCCATTGTAACAGTGCCTACATCCTCAAAATAAACTGGTTGAGAGACTTTATAATAACCAGCTGTCGTGAAACAGCTTATAATAAGATGTTTCACTACAACTCTGAATGCTCCCCATAAGGAGTGGGCACGGTTAAAAAATATATGAAAATATTTATCTCTTCACACCAAATAATGATGATGAATTACCGTCAGTCAACAATATAACTGAGATGTTCAATCGGCCAGAAAAAAGTAATACATTTCAATGTAAAGAAATTAGTTCTCCGTCCAATTTACTGATATATTGCCCAATCCTTATCATTGATAAGTTACATACACTTGTGTTGTTTACGCGTTACGATATCAGGCTTGTGGGTGGAATCCCCGAACTTTATTTGTGGTGGAAATCTAAATGGCCCATCTTCCAATAATGCAAACACTTTGCCAAAATCCTTCGCGCCGTCCGTGGGCCCTAAGCGCGCGAATAAAATGTATCGACACCGACAGATTTTCAATGTTTTTAAATCTCTTCGAGTACGCGAAAGTTATA
Source organism: Himalopsyche kuldschensis (assembly GCA_028554975.1). NCBI lineage: Eukaryota > Metazoa > Arthropoda > Insecta > Trichoptera > Rhyacophilidae > Himalopsyche > Himalopsyche kuldschensis. The sequence goes on from JAHFWI010000100.1 coordinate 386,076, forward strand.
ATTTTTTGGAATGCCAATACATTGTTACTTAAGTTTTCAATTATAAACCTGAAAACTAATTATATGTGAACAGAAATTAATTCAATAGCAATATTAAGTCAGCGACAATTTACTGTCATAATCGTAGAAATATTGACAAACGCTTGTAACACTTGCCGATGCCTGCACTCGTTTTTATACTGAAAATAGCTTTGCAATTTTAGCTGCTTTACGATCCGATTTTATTCTACGGCAAATTTTTTGTCCCACCACCACCCGTTTTGTAAGTGTAGCCAACGTTTAATGGCCGCCTTTCACAACGCTTCTAATAGAAACTACTGTAAATTGAGTCATTTGGTCGCATATTGTACTAAAATTAATCCATGAAACCTATCACTAAAGCAATGTTTACTATGGATGTTGTTTTTTCTTACAATTTCGAATTCATATCTTTTTAATGTGACATTTCGATTGACGTCAAAATTGTATACGTGCTAGTTCATGAGATCGGCAAATGTTTTTTTAATTATCCAGTGCTTGGCTTCGTGCGATACCGTGTAATAAGGTGTATTTTACTGTATCATTCATATTAATTTTCAATTTGTCTGAAAATTTGTATAGAATATTTTATAATATTGAACTAATTTTGAGAACAGATTACAAACCTTCCGTTGTATGACTTCTCAGTGGTTTCGATTCCACAACCATTTGTGTAAATAACTTTATACGTGCAATTTATCCGACCAATCGACCAATTATCATTCAAACATCCTCGATTATGACTGCCTGATCGGAGGGTTATTTTGATACCCTCTTTGTATAGCCTAGATGTTTTTGCGCTTTAGGAAATTTTTACAGTTTTCTGATCCAAGAAAACAGCGCCTACTTTCTTCTTAGATTATTCCAAATAATAATTTCAATTTGTAGTTATTGCCGTTTTTTTTCTCCACCATATCCGCTCCCAGTGTGAAGCATATGAACCTCTTATATTGTTTAGCTGAATAGAAGTTTTTTACGAGAACTACTTGTCAGTCAGTTGCTTGGAAACTTAGTTTTGATTGTATGGATAGAAAGGATAAAACTAAGACAGGACTAATGGTTAACTAGTCGGTTTTACACAACGGGACAGGTTTTACCAGTATCAATTTTAAGTAGTTTTTCAAAAAATCATTTTTTTTAAATACAATGCTTTGGTTTTCTGATTAACTTGTTAAATATAAACTAGGATTTTTTTCTAATTTGTTTATTCATGGTGAAGTGGAACTATGGTCAAGAATAAAAATAATAATATATTTTTAGTACTTATTCCGCATTAAATTTATTGGATCAGGACCGGTTTCGCTCATGGCGACCATAATCAACTGATTGGTATTGTCAACTGATCATAGCGAACATTCAGTTGATAATGCTCGCCTTGAGCGAACCCGGTCCTGATAATTTAAATTCAATGTGAAATTGGTACTAAAAATGTGTTATTATTTTTATTATAATGCCATTCCACCAAGTGTTGACAGTGAACACCTTAAATGTGACCAAGAACGTGATTTGAGTATAGTAAATATTTTCGTATCCACTTCTCCTATTGATATGAATCTTCGACACAGACATAACGTAACAAATTATTTATCTAGTGACATTCATGACTTATAAACGGTAAAAATTGAGATATGTGTATTTTATCATATGGGGTCAATTAAATCACGACCAGTTTTTAACTGATTAATAATTAAACTATCAAGTTATAATTTTTGTTTAGGATATTTACAAAAATGAGAACACTTGGTTCTGGAATGTATCACTCGAACTGCCAGCGATTACGAAAAAGCGCGCCAAGTGAAATATAAAACGAAAAACGCGCGGGAAACATAAAAAGGGAACGATGCCATTTTTGCTCTTTTGTCGGACCGTCGATTGCTCGTCGATAAGCCAATTGGAAACCGGAATACAACCGAGCGATAAAACTTAAATTCTTTTGATCGCTTTCACAGAGAGTTTTCTAAACGTTTGCTTTAATTTCAACTTGAATTTCAATCCGTGTTTTGGAAATCCATAAAAGAATTTCAGAATCGAATTCGAATGAAGTTGAACTCACTGTTATAGTAAGGGGTTACTTATATCTGCATGATTGAAGAATACATTTTTTGACTTAATATATTTAAAAAAAACAGAGTTTCTTTTCACCGATCAATTTTATTTTGCAATGACCAAGAAGTGTGATAGTAAGCATTTGCTATAGTAAGTCTGATGATGATCCTGAAATAGGCGACACACGTGTCACGAATAGTATTACAATACGTGAAATAATTTAAGCTTTTTTAAATTGTATAGTTCTTCTATTATCTATTTTTTTAGAATGAACCTGGTTAAATTATGTAATTGTAGTCATTGTGTAAAGAATAAGAGAAAAAAATAGCACGATAATCTGTCAAAAACATCAAAATAAACTCCTTTCAAACGTTATACAATTTCGCGTATTTTATACAAAAAAAAATCGTTTGAAAGCAATTGTTATTTACAACCTATCGTATCAGTTGAGTTAATTATCATATTAAGTATTGGTTCCTTGAGAGCGTGCTTAGCAGCTATACCACCCGTTTCTCAACACTGATTGATGTCCAGGCCGTGAGTTGTTCCCGATAGAGGGTAAATAATACAATATTCTACTGTGGAGGGAAACCCAACTACCCTAGTATACCAGTCGCTTTCTTCCCCCCGTTCAACTTAAGCGGGCCCTTTTAAATTGTTTGATGTTATCAGTAGTGTTTTTGCGGCACGTTGCAGCCACATAAATGACGTTGGCTAGATTTGCACTCGGCTAAAATATTATATTTGGCAAAGTAAAAAGTTTTTTAGTTAATTCTAACTACACATTATACAACATGAAAAATGCTCGAGTAATACTAGTAATTTTAGAAATGAAGATTTATTTTCAAATTTAATTGTTTTATTTAAAAAATATATAAATAATGTTTAACCATTGCGTTTAAATGAGTCTTATGTGTGGATTTTACTGTCAAGAAATATATTTTTTTCAAATGTTTTTGCCGTTAACTATGCTATGCGAGAATTTATTTTGTTACTTTTGCTTTGGGTTCTACTGACTTTTCTTACCAATGACTTGTTTATGATGATGAGTGTCTGTGATGACATGAGACAAAATAAAATATTGAAAAATAATCTAAATAATATACAAAATTTTAATTTTCATATTTCTTTGGTGCATCTGAAACTACTCGAGTATTTTAAAATTGTACTACTCGATACTCGAGTAGTAGAGATGTCGATTAATTGAAGTCTCTATCCGACACCAAACATTGAAAGTAAATGGTATTTCAATAGGGACGCTCAAAATATGTTACTTTGTCCTGCTGAGTAGATTATTCATTGTTTAGTGGCCAAATTTGAGTAAACCAGTTTGGTAAATAATCGGCCAACACCTACCTGTACGTCATCAAAATACAATATCTGGTGAAAACATTGCTGCTGTGTGTGAAAGTGTACAGGAAAACCCAAGGCAGCTTATTTCTCGTTGTTCACAAGAACTTGGCTTTTCTGCGACTTCAACTTGGCGAATTTTGAATCGGGCCTTATGTCTGCACCCGTATAAAATCCAACTAACCAAGGAACTTCAGGTAAACGACCACAGACAACGCCTGATTGGGTTCTGGAGCAGTTGGAAGTTTACCCAAATTTGTCAAAAAAGTCAACTTTAGCGACATGGCCCATTTTATAATGAATGGATATTGGCAGACATTTGATGCTATATTCCATATTTAATGCCGTAAAATATACTTACAAATGAAATTAAAACTTGTTTTATTTACATTTCAAAACTAAGCGTCCTTATAAAAAGACCCATTATTTAGGATATTATCAAACCCACATCACCTATAGGCAAAACAAGTCAAATAAAATTCAACTCCTAATCAATTTGCATTATTTTTAATTAATGATTCATTCAATTGCTGGCCGTGTAGCTGAGTGGTCATAGCTACTCGGCGTTCGTCCAAATCGTGTCCACGGGCTAAAATCCTCGTACGGGAAATTTTCCTCAACCACGTATAATACATATGTAGGTATCGCTACTCAACTGATGACACTTCGTTTAAGAAATTTTATTTTCGGCTCAACTGTGAAATTTTAAATTCATTTAAACATTCAGAAGTAGTGAGTTAATTTATTTATGATATCGCTTTTTCACTAAAAAATAAATGGTTAAATTAATGTTCGTATTTTCAGCATCTACAAATATAGGCTCTAAATTCAAATAAAGATTTTTTGGCATTCCTGAGAATTGATTTTTTAACAAAGCGTTTACGTACTTTTTTCTTCGAGTAAATTGAAAATAAAATAAACACGTTTAACAGTATTTTATGATAGATTTTTCAGACAACGCTTATCGATTTAAAATGTATAAATTTAAGGAGTATTATCAAGAGATTTTTGTTCATATTGAATGTCTTTTAGTAAGTTTAGCTTATTTATAAATAGAGAATACGTGCATTTAGTACAAAAGCCATGCTGTGCATAAAGATAATTTTATGGTAATAGCCGTGACGTTATCCTTCAATAGTTCCTTCCTGCAAACTTCTAAAACATCATTCATTTTCCGCAGCAGCCTTCGAGTCCACAGTCATATTTCAAAGCTTACGAACGTTGAAAGTTTTTTAATCGACCTAATTTTGGTAGAAGCATTACAGCCTCACGTTTTGAATAGCACTAATGCATACAACTTCTTTTTAAAAGCTGAAGAGATTTCTGGAAATTCTCAAACTCTTTTCGGTGTATATAAAGGAAATAATATTTTTAAGGATCCTATCTAGTAGTGACTCCAATAACAAACTTATGTATCATCTTAATACGATCCCAGATCCCATAGATCGGATTATATTTATATTCGAATCGCCACAATGTGCTAAAAAAAATAAACGTTATTCTTAGTTATTAACTAAAGGTCATGACATAGCCACGATACCAATGAATGAACTGCAGTTTATTCTAAAGTAAATATTCTTTAACATCAAAATATTTTTTTTTAATTTTCTGAAATGGGAAGAAAATGATGAAATATCTGTTGACAAACATTTTTTTAAAAATAAAACGCACTTTTTTGTACACCTACTAGATATTTTATACAGATCAGGACTGTCGATATATATATATATTGAGAAGACCTTTATTCCGGCTCCCTCGTAATCGAGAAGGAGCCTCCTATCCGACACTCAGGAAGAGGGATTTTGGGGACGGAGTAGGAGAAACATGGCACTCTTATAAATAAAAGACGATCTCAAAGCGTTATGTGGGTGCGTTAGCACCCATTATTTAATTGTTTATGGTTTACACAGACGTTATACAACACACAAATATTACGATAGCGAAGAAGATATCAGGAATTTGACGCGAATTTAATTCTGATGGAGAGGATTAGGCGCGTGCATTCTCAATGCAGTCCAATCTCTCACTCCTGTATGAAAACAAACGGTTACTTTAGAAAGAAAAAACAATGGCCGTTTCAAAAATCGTTAACACATGCGCCCGCTGATAAGGGATGATTTATCGCCTTATGAACTTTTTATGAAGCACATGCATTGTCGGGCGTCAAGAGATAAGAGAAATTGAAATAACTCTACATTGCACCGCTATAGATTGCAATATAGATTATTATAAGAATGAATTTATTTCCAGATATCGACTGACTCATTGACTGAGGTGAACAATAGATCGTTCGAGAGAGTTCTGATGACCTACCACATAAGGCGGTGTCAAATCCCCCTACTTCTGATAATCAGCAACTATCTCGGACGTCTTCCTCAATCAATGGTTTCGCAAGCAAAAAAAATACAAAAATATACCAAAAAATTTTTTTTTTTTTTTATACAAGTCAAAAGAACACAACTACTGTCTGAAGGACCGTGGTACATCAAGTTGAAAGGATACATCCAATTTCAAAGCAAAGTTTGAGTATAACATTACTCAAGTTAAATGCCTAAATCACAAGTAAAAACATAAATCAAAGCAAAAAAAATCGTAAACCAAGTTATAAATCAAAGGAAAACATACATTAATGATCAAATTTCCAAATCCTGATTAAGAATCAAAAGAAGTTAGATTTGAAAACATATTAAAGAATTTTCGTAAATAAAAACATACACATTTAAAAAATCACATGAATAAAACAAAGCATATAAGCGACACAGCGGCGTCGTTTAAAAGGAACAATGGGTGCGTTGGTTTCGGCCGGCACATGTGTCACGCTTATCTTGCGCGATAACACAACGTCTTGAACGCGGCGATATCGGCGCGTCGGTTCCTTTTGCTGTTTCAATCATGTCACGGAGGTCTGCAATAAGTCGCGATACAAAGCTAATACGCGAGTGTCGCCTTTGGCTGGCGAGGTTTCGGTGAAGGTCTGTGGTGGCAAGCTAGGTCTCATGCAGGAGATACGACCCTGACTGGACGACTGGATTCCAAATGCTGGTGCCACGGCACCTCTGGTCGCCACGCACGCTCACGCGATCTAGGGTGAAGTAGGCCCGGCACTGATGGACGTAGATCACTACGTCTCGCCGTCACTACTCCAGGTTCGAAGGCGGCTGCTGGTCCCCTCGGTCCTTGGCTCCATTATGCCCACTCTTGGGTCATCTCGGTAGGCACGGATGACAACTGTCTTCCGGCCATACCGGTATGGTGGAGACGCCGTCTCCCCAGTCGTCTTCGAGAGTCATCCAGGTTGCTGTATCGTCCTGCATGGCTTAACCCCATGCTATTGTGCTCTCTCACATCTTGGTACACTCCTCGTCACCTACGTGGCTGACTACCCTCGGTATTCGGTAGCTATCGCATCAATTTATTTTAGCTGCGCGTTTGGTGGGCGGCACCCTTGACAACGTTGTTTACGAACAACACAAACAAATTTATTATTAATTATTACACGTTATTAAGTAAACAAAGGTTAAGTAAACACACAAAATACCGCTATTATTACAATCGCTTATCCGTGAAGCACGTGCGAGAATTCGCATTATTAAAAAAAAAGACATTATTTTATTAATTCTGCGACATACTCATGTCTCAACAAAACACAAATATTATTAATTGACAACTATAAACTCGTAATTAATGATGCTCCGCGAAGCACTCGCGATCGTTCGCGTTTATGAACGATGCACAGATATGATTTTTTTGCGGAGCACTCGAAATTATTTACGTAATTATTTATAAAACACTAAATTATTACTATTCACTGGGCGCCACTAGGTTATACGGACCTAGACGCTTTGAGACCTCAGAGCATGAAGTGGGCGGGAGTGAGTTCCGATGTTGTCAAACATCATTAGCCCTAGTCGTCTGCAACAATTTAGAATTGACGCACTAGACATTAGGGCCAAGTGCTCCACGTTGTACGGGCCAATTGAGATCTTTAGAGCATGAGGGTGGGATGGGCTCCGAGTTGTCAAACTTCGATGGTCCCAAGTCACTGGGTGTCGATCGTGAGCGATGCACTTGACGTTTGGGACCACGCTGCTCCACGTTGGATGTGCCAATTGAGAAGACCTTTATTCCGGCTCCCTCGTAATCGAGAAGGAGCCTCCTATCCGACACTCAGGAAGAGGGATTTTGGGGACGGAGTAGGAGAAACATGGCACTCTTATAAATAAAAGACGATCTCAAAGCGTTATGTGGGTGCGTTAGCACCCATTATTTAATTGTTTATGGTTTACACAGACGTTATACAACACACAAATATTACGATAGCGAAGAAGATATCAGGAATTTGACGCGAATTTAATTCTGATGGAGAGGATTAGGCGCGTGCATTCTCAATGCAGTCCAATCTCTCACTCCTGTATGAAAACAAACGGTTACTTTAGAAAGAAAAAACAATGGCCGTTTCAAAAATCGTTAACACATGCGCCCGCTGATAAGGGATGATTTATCGCCTTATGAACTTTTTATGAAGCACATGCATTGTCGGGCGTCAAGAGATAAGAGAAATTGAAATAACTCTACATTGCACCGCTATAGATTGCAATATAGATTATTATAAGAATGAATTTATTTCCAGATATCGACTGACTCATTGACTGAGGTGAACAATAGATCGTTCGAGAGAGTTCTGATGACCTACCACATAAGGCGGTGTCAATATATATGTCGCGTGTTATATCGCTGTATTATCAAACCGGTGAATAAAATGTTGTTTTGTTTTATTTATTTAAACAGCATATTTTCCATCGAGAATTTAAATTCAGCACATCGTGAAAAAAAATAATTCTACATAAATTATTTAATATTTTCGTTGTGAAGGCAAATGTCACTTTGAAAAATATACCCTAGATCAGTTAATTAATTGAATAAAATATACGGTATTTTTTAAAGACGACATGTGTAATCATTTTATATTATATATATATTAGATCAATGAAAAGAGCCCTTTTCTGTCAGAGAGTTGAAATAATATTGAGAGCTTTAGGGTAGTTTGTCTCGGTATTATGTAAAACAGCCTACTCGGAGTTAGTTACTTTTTACAGGGAACAAGTGTGCTGTGGCAACACCTGGCAATCAACTAAATGTCTCTTTAAAAAAAACCACCCGGCTCTCGGGTAAGAGAAGTTTTGGTTCTCTACGCTGTGCATTGGGCGAGTGTTCTCTTCAGCATTCAAGATAAATTCATTATCAATTTCAATGGTGCTACACTCTGCACTTAGCATATATATGATAGTCTATACATACTACGGCTACCTCGTGAAAAATAAATTTGCATTCGAGTATGAAATGCATTACTTAGACTTAGAGTATACTCATTAAGTTATTGTAGATTCAACTAATAACCCAAATTTTGACATAATAAATCATTCGGACAACTAGTCTAAGAAATATTTATATTTTCCAAAGTAAGGTAGCCGTCTTGTTAGTATTTGAAATATAAAAAGCAACATAATCTATATAATTAATGTAATCTTTGCTCACTGTCACATTAAATGAACCCAATCTCTATTCGTCAGTCAAATACACAGTGGCGGCTGGTGACAGAGTATTAGGGAGTACAAAAAAAGATTCAACTATTTTTGCAAGAGTTCTTTCTTAATCATTGGATTTTAAAACACTTCTATAACATGGACTTTCAATTCAGATGTTCGCAATACCAACGGAGTGCCAGTCTTATGAATTTTTGGCTGTCCGTAGTACGGAAAAATAGTTGAATCTTTTTAATACTCTGTCGCCACCGCCACTGCAAATATATATATGTATATATTGGTACACATATGTATATGTAGATTTAAAAATATAGTAACAAATTTTTTGTACTTATTTCACATTAAATTTATTTGGATCAGGACCGGCTTCGCTCATCGCGAGTTTTTTCAATTGATGTCCAAAAATGTCTTATTATTTTTTTTATATAATACCATTTCACCAAGTATTGACAAAGAACACTTTAAAAGTGATACATATAGAAGTTTAGTAACTGCATAAACTTGCAAGAAACATCTTATCTTGATATGTTTTATTGCTTCCATATTAAAATCGGACGCATCAACATTTTTTTTTTAAATATGATACTGAACCAAATTAAGGAGTTCTGCTCATGGTCATTGTAGTAAAATCGTGCATGTCAATGACAATAATTTCCCATACGCTTTTTTCAATTTTGTTTAAATCTCAATAAAAATTCTATTGTACTAATTCGCTTAAAAGCTTCATCGCGAGAGTGAATCAACGCCATCTGTTGCTACACAACCTCTTCGCGAAAGTCTACCCTTAACTTTCTCAAATTGTTTCAGAGTATGAGGAAAGATGCAATGTTTGTTTTCTCATTTGCATAATGAGGAAATGCCATCAACAGAACACCACTACGTATATTATTATGAGCTTAATGCTTTCACAAAGTTTTTAAAGTGAATAATAATATACTGATATTTATGGTTTCTAGATTTGAGCAATTCTACGGATTTTATTAGAAATGTTTTTATCTTTGGGAACATTTATTAAAGCTTAAATTTCGAGAAAACATTTTTATTTTATCATAAAATGAGGTCAAATAATTAATGATTCTATTTTCCGTGCATAAAATAGCCCCGCCCCACATTTCTTTCTAAACATCTAACTAAACTTTAAACATTTTTACGAGTAACAGTGTTAAGAAAATTGAGTTAAATAATTCTGTAAACACAATTTCATTACTACATTACGAAGACAAATCAATTTTGAACCAACGGTCACCAGCTTCGTCTTCTTCATGTCCTTCTGAAGATTGATAGATTAAATTCCGTAGTGCTACAATTTTCAATTGGTTTCCATGGATACCTGACGTAAATATCTCGACGCTGTATATAGTACGGTTTGCAGACAAAAATGGTGGATGTTGTGGCACATAAATGAAAATAAATATGAATCCGCATTAACTAGTGCAATAGGACATGGTAGAATTTAGGCTATGTGCGAAGCACAATTTTTTAAGTACTTGCCATGAAATTTACAACCGTTATAGTGTTCCTCGACTTTTTGACAGCTGCGGACGTTTATTAGGATAAATATAAATTATTATTAAAAATTAAATCTATTTTTTGACAGATCGGTATAATATAACAGTCCTATTTCGAAGGCAAATAATATAAGATGAATATTCTACATTGCACATACAATGAATGGCTGTTCGGATTAGGCAAAAAATAATAGCAATAATCTACTTAAATTTTTCAACAACTATTTAAGGACCAACAAAAGATAACTTAATTAGATTGACAAACTTTTTAAATTTACGGTAAACTGTTCACAATTTGTATTTTGAATATTCATTTCACAAAAAAATTACATTAATTTGTTTTTTTTGCCTACAGTAAAGATATTTAACGACGTGAATCGAATTTGACGAAATAATATCCTTTAACGAAACGGTTTATAAGACACCCCTTATTGTTAAATCTGCTTTTGCACAGAAGATTTACATAGTATTAAATTATTGTATAAAACTTTGAAGTTGTTTAGTGCAAATAGGTGGAAGTCCTCATCACTTTTCCATTAAGCTTCACGAAACACCCAAGATGGTGCACACTTGACAAAACTTAATTATTTTGTCATGAACATGAAGGAAAAAGGAGATTTTCTTGATCCTTCATTCGTGGAGTATTTAAAACGGAACCTATATTATTCACAGCATAATTACAATATAATTAAACATTTTTTATACGGTTTTTACATTTCTGAGCTTAAAAATTGTATGCCAAATAGATCGCATATTATAAACAAGATGGCAGCACCTAAGGTTTTAAAATTGATAGTGTTTTTTTTTATTTTATGTATAATCAAATATAAATAATGATTGATGTAGTCAAAATATGATTTTAAATCAAATAATCTTTTTTCCAGAATTAAGCCAAATCCGATATTTTCGACAAGTGGCAAACTCTACTAATCTTTCACTATTTTATTATTATTGTTTTCGCTCTGCGAGACTATTGATAGCCATAAAATTAAAAAAGGTAAATTAGCACAGTTGGTATATTTATTTTAACATCATAGCTAATAATTTCCATTTTACAAAATATTTTGACATTTTTAAACCAATTATAAAATAGATAAGTCAATTGAGAAGACATCACGGGAAGAGAAAACATCACCAACACCAATATCTAAAATCTTAAATATAAATTGAAAGTATTAATCATGACATAGATCTTACACGGACTTGAGCTTGGGGAAAGCTTTCACCATTTGACCACAAATGCTGAAGCCGTGATCTTCAATTGATTGATAAAAAAGACTTCCTAATTTTACATAGCACCTATTTCATTAACACCGTTTTTTTATTATACACGGCCAAAAAGTTGCATCCATGATTTGATAAATACGTGATTATTTGTAGCACTTGAAGTAAAAAAGTTTTTTTGTTTCTTATTATCAATATAGAAAAAAATATGATTATTATGAACAATAAATCAGACCATCATTATATATTTTTAGTACAGTATAAAAATATGACTTGGACCGCCAAATAGATAAAAAAATTGTTTTAATTTAATTTCTACTATCAAGAATATTGATTTGCAGGGTTTTAGACTTACGCGACGTTTTTGAGGAACCAATACAACATGTTAATCGGAGTACATATTGGTATAGTCGACATATTGTTGGAGCCCATTTGTTGTACGATTAATGAACACAGAGTTCTAATATAAACAAAATCCAGTATCCCCCGATCTCCCGTGGGAAAGATAAACATATCCGGTTGCAGTATTTGCTAGGCCCTGATATTTGGTTGATATATCCCTGAATGACAAATGAGTCTGCATTTAACATAAACAAACAAAAAACAACTTTTATCAATCGCGGAGCAGCACATGCATGTTGGATTGTCATTATCGCGATTAAAAATATATTTCATTGATCTCTGAATCTGCGCATTTGATATTTAAAAAATTAAAAAATATATTTATAATTTAATTTTGCTTTTTTTTCGACAGCAAATTTTGAAAAAACTTCATGAAACCAAAAGGATTAAAAATATTTTTAAACGATCTATTCTAATTTAAAAAATACTTTAACAAGCTTTACATTGTACAAGAAATTATTCCTAGGTAGCCGTACCACCTGTCAACATTCGATCAACACACTTGAGGCACAGACCGAGATAGAAGGGAGGTTCACGGGTAACAGACACAAACAATCAGCGCATGAGAGAGAGTGAGAGTGTTCGGTGCGTTACAGACAGACACAAATTTATATTGTTGCTAAATAGAAACCTGTGACCATCTCGGTCCTCTGACTTTCAACTGAAGTTTTTTCAGTGCGACCTCGTTTGATTATATAAACAACTAGTATTGCTACCCGGCGTCGCTCGGACTAAGCGACCAATAATTATTTAATGTTATATAATTCGACATAATTATATCACAAAATCTAACATCCAAAATAGAGTTAAAATAAAATCACAAACTTTATTTAATTTGATGACAGCCCCATTCTCGCCCATTGAAATGTCCAAATTCAAGGAAAAAATCTACTGTCTAGCCTCTCGTTCCTCGGCAGTTTCACCCAAATTAGACGATCTTTTCCGTTTTGACATGGCTCTAAGAGGAGCAAACTATTTGCTCTATCAATATTTTGCAAAGCAAGCAATGCCAAGCAAGGCAGAGTAACAACTGTTCCCAGTTTAGAAGTTTATATCCGAGTATAACCAGTACAAACGTCGCGTTTCCAGCCCATCCGCGCGTGTCCGTCGTTTAGACTTTTCGAGCTAGAATCCGTCCATCTTGACCAATGGGAAAGCGGGCTACAAAGTTTCAATAATTTGGCCAATAGGATTGACGCTTATTTGACAATTACAGACATACATCCCCCGTTTCGGTTTTATATATAAGATTATAAAGAACATTTTTTTTTCTTTTAAAACATTTTGTAAAATTTCTGGCCGTATATTTAATTTCGGAAAAAGTTTTTTTGCACACATTTATATGGTCTAATATATCTCTGAAGAAAACTTCCAATCTTGATTAAAGTGCATCTTCTTAAAAAGCCCAAGATTCTGGTTCAATGGTTGCTAGACAATAGCCATTAAATAGTTTTACTGTAAAATATTCTAGTCCCGAAACATAGGTATTTTGCAATTTCAAACCCGCTATTTATTTGCTATTTACTATTGAAACAACAGATGTAGTACCGGGATTCCGGTTTCTTTACTATCGATATCATCGATATTATCTCTAGTCAAGATCAAGGAAATTTGACGATGAATATATATTTCATGCGTCACTTTCAAAGTGAAATTATACACATAAATATGCTTATAAGTTACAGTACATCTTTATATAAAAGTCACGATTTCCTTCATTACAATGATAATATAAATAAATCCTGTTGACATTTTGATTGGAGTTATATTTCCAATTATATTTCCAGGACAATATCAGACAATTGTTCGTGCATCTATTATTGTGGAAATGATTTGTAAGGGATGATCCCTTATACACTCTTTCTCCATTATATAATTAGCAGTGGATTCCCCTTACCATAATAATGTAAAATATCAGTGATTCCCCATAGAAATGAATTAAAAGTATCTGCCACAATTCGATTTCATAATATTTATTTATTGAAAAAAACATTTTAGATACTTCATGAAAGTCTTGATGATATTTTATATTAGATAAAACAATCTATTTAGTTTCGTGATGAGTATTTTTGTGGAATAGTACACCCGATCTTCTTTTAGCACGGTTGGTACGTTACAAAGATTATAGAATATAGTGCAACAACAAAACCCGTGTAAAAACATAAGGTGCCCATAAAAACATGGTAAACAGGTTCCATCGCTTCAAACTAACTCAAAAGTACCTAAATCGATTATATATATTATTAGACAAAAATATTTTTAAAAGTTATTAAATTAAATTTAGCATAGTGAAATATATTCATTCAGTGTCGCTAATTGATAATTAACGTGTCCGTTTACTGCTTTTATTCAGTATATAATTTTGCTAATTCATGTTAAAGCGAAAAATCATTGTAAATATATAAATAAAAAATTTTAATGTAAAAAAATAATTAGTCCTTTTTTTAAATCATGAATTGATTGAACATGACAAATTCATGCTGTTCTAACTTCTTGGTTATATGTTCTATGACATTTATTGGCTTACCATTTTCATTTCGTTTAATGAATGATCGACAACTACAGAAGTAATCAAAGCTTTTTTTAAATATTGTTTTATAGTAAAAAAAGATTATAAGGGGAAGCACATAATATGATTCCTAAACAATAATATGACACGAATAAATCCATCCCTTCAAAGTATGGCTATATCAATCATACTTAAAAGAGCTGCAGGTCTACCGAGCGGCAGATTTGGCCCAGGGTTCCCACGGAATTATTTTAAAAGTGGGGTGAAAATATGCTCCATAGGTCACGCACCCTATGCTGAAATTACTCGCATTATAGATGCATCCAAAAATTAATGTCAGACAAACTTGAAGTTTTGGTGTAGTCTTCATTCATCAGAAAATCCCTACTTATACTACTTATAGAAGAGGAGATATTAAATTGACTCTAAATAAATAAGTGCTAAATTTGCTCTTATGGTACAGAGGATTCAAAAATTTTTGTGGATAATATCCAGCCGATATACTTTTCGACATACTCACGTTCACTGTTTGAATGCTCGAAAAGAAATTTACCTGGCCATATATTCCTTTCGGCTTATCCGAAGCCAACGTGAGAATTTTACCATTCTTGAGAATGTTAAATTGAATCTTCCTGATAATTTTTTTTAAGGAATCGTAAACATGAATTATTGTTCTTACTAATACTTTCACTGAGAAGAGCGGCTAACGATTCTAAGCGGTAGTGTTTCGGATGTTGATATATTCCACGTGGACGTAACTGAGTTCAGGCGAATACTTTTTTTTATGTATTAAAATTGATTTTCGAATGTAATTTTTCTTGAAATTTTTTCACATTACAAAAGCTATAAACTTTTGTAAATATAAATAAATAAAATAAGATGTCGATTGATATAATAGCAGTTACATTATTGACAACGTCTGCATTATCACAACGCACACTTTTTCCCAGGTGAGCACAATAATTTATATCTGCCACAGTTATTTTATTCTTCTGGATACATCGGCAAAATCAACAAGTTTGTATACCAAGTGATAATTATGCTTTTTTAATTTAAAAAAAGAACAATCAATCAAACGAAGATAATTATTTATTTTAAGTATGGCTTTGTTCCTTCTCTATATAAACAATATAAATAGTTATATATTATTAAGACTATTATTGTCATATTTCTAACATAACATAATATACATAAAATCCTACGACCTGTATGATATCTAGCTCAGGACGTTTCTTTACAAGAAAACTTCATAATCTATAATGTCACATTGAATCATACACGTTTTATACGTGTGCTGAAACTATTTTTAATAGTTTTAAAAGGTTTCGAAAACAATTATATTTAATATGTAGATAATATCGCGTGATCACATTTAATACGTTTAATAATTGCAAAACTGTATTGTGTGTGATGCGAAAATAGGGGATATTATTGTCTACTAAAGAAGTTCATAACACGGCGTCAATATTAAAAACTGGTTATCGAATATACTGGATCGAATATTTTTTCCTACGTTGATCGGTTGGCTTAAAATATTTCTTAAAAAATACACTTTGAATACAAAATTGAGCCTGAATTAAATTTTATTTGTATGGAATTACACATTACTTAAATTATTTATTATCTTTCACTGGCGATCCGAACACTTCGATGCGATGATTGCGTCTTCAAATGCATTTATGTCTACGATGTTTGCATGTCCTCTCACCCATCCGAACCGATACACGTAGCACAGGAAGAATGATTAGCTAACAACAAGCGCTTCCTTACCTCCTCGTTTATTCATAACATCTCAGAAAAAGAGCAATTGTGCGCACGAGTTAAATTACTTATATTTTTCTTAAAACTTAACCTACTCATATAAAGATGTTCCATTTAGAGACCATATGCTCCACATTCGGAGCCGACATCAGATAGAAATACTTCCTGACTGAATGAACTGTCTTATTTTTATAATAGAGTTCCACAATTAGCTGCAGACTCAATTGGTGTCCTTGCTGAATTAGACAGACACAGTCCTTTGATTTTTTGAAGAAATTGTTAGATTAAGAGTTATTATTTTTTCCCGACGGCATCTTCACAAATCACAAATGCATTACAAGTATAACTTTGATAAAATTTACCGCACAAAATATTTTTTTATTAAAAAATATTGAATAGCTAGTTTTGATTTATCATCGTGGTATACACCCGCAATCAGGGTTGCCATTATTTAGCGTCGCTTCTATTGTATCGGGGTGTCGACTGGACATCGAACCCGAGTCTCATAGTCCCGTCATTCATCCCCATTTAAGGGAGGATCAAATACAATAATAAAAATTGCCATTATCAAGATTGTAAGGGATTAGGTAGCTATAATAGCAAACGCATGGCGTACGCTTGGATCCCCATTCAACAATGATACATATATTATTTAACTTTAAAAGATTATGTACTCATATAATATATTTTGAGCTAGTAAAATAATGTACTAAACTTGCATGTCGATGTGTTTCTGATATTCTAAATAACATATATCTAGGCATTATATGTATATCATGGTATGTATTGAATAAATTGTCATCTACGTAGTTATTTCCACAAAAATTTATATGACGGTATAAATTAGAAAACAAGAAATATATATAGTCAAAGGAGCTTGATGAGACCAAATAAATAAGGTCATGTTTTATTTTGTAACGAAAACGTGACGATTAAAAAATGTAATTCCATAAAATCTATAAAAATAAAAACATGTAACGTGTGTTCTATAATGTTTTCTCTGTAAGTGTTCAATTCTTTTTTTTGATTTTTGATATTTTTACATTGACGATTTTTAAAAAATCTTTCCGCAAACTTTATAATTTGCATTTGTCAGAGAAGATTTAAAAGTGCGATTCGAATATCTCGCAACACCGAGCACAATTTCAAATGGGCATTTCGCGCGTTCCATTGCCGCCATTTTCTCTGTTTTAAATTCTCTTCCCGCGCATTTTGGCAATGTGTCCGCATCCGACTGTCATGTCTGGTGCTTGCCATCAGCGGATACACAAACAATTCCTCCGCTTATTAGTCCGCCTTATACTTGGATAGTTAAATAAATACATAAAGAATAATATTTCAAATGTTTACTTATTTTATGGTTTATTATTGATCACTATAATTGGTGTTCACTGTAAAAATTTCATAATTGTCGCCAATCAGTGATTGGTGATAAAATTTTTGCAATTCGCTAAGTTAGTAATGTCAGTAACATCATTGGAGGCAACAATCAATAAATTTGTCGAATATTCAGCTACAAATATCTCACTTAGTAGTAAATTTGTTATAATTAAAACATTTATATTAAAATTTCATAAAAAAATGTAACTATATGTAAGTATGTATTTGTAAAAAAAAACATGATTGTGGTCCATGGAATTTAAAATGGTAATTTAAGGTTCCCCAGGGTTCAAAAGACTAGTGAACGCTGATCTTCACCATATTAACCAAGACGGGTGTTTATCTAGCCAGTAATAATAAAAAAAATGGCAGGGAAAAGTTTTTGTAAAATTGATTGACTTTCCCTAGTTGTAATTTTGACGAGTTGTCAGAAAACTACTGGCAGGGGACGGGGTGGATGGGCAAATTAAATTAAAACACAAAATCGTCAGGTCGTCCATGCGTGTGGTTGGTGCGCCTGTCGCCCGCCGCGCGCGTGTCGCGTCACCAACAGTGCTGCCCGCTAACGTTTTCATATTCCTCATATATTTATTTATTACTATCTCTATTCCATCGCTGAAAAAAAACACATTGCATCTTCCTGTGGCTTACGAATATAATTAATATTTTATGAAAATGTTTGAAAAGGGTCTGACAGAGAAGATCGCATGAGCCTAATGGTGAAGCATAATTTATAAAAAAGTAACAATACTATTTTAAAATAACATTTTTATTCGTTTTCTATGTTAACTTCTAAGTTTTATTTGCTTAGTAAAAATAGATTTGACATCTTTTATTTGTAGTATAGCGTAAACAAGTGTTTTGGAAAATAACCGATAAAACTTACTGACCCCAACAATATATTCTGTTTTTTAGAAATATCCACGTTTCATTGGCATCGTTTCAATCGAATGGGTTATAAAAGGCGAATTGCGTTTGAATAAAAAAAAACATATTTTTTATGCTACTTCCAAATATATTTTATAATGATCAGAACCGGTTTTACTCATCGCTTTAGCATTATTAACGAACATGATGTTGTTCAGTAGAACAAAAAAAGTCAACTTTATTTATTACACTATAACTATTATGCCAAGAATTAACAGTTGCACCTTACAGTCCTTACACAAATGTGATAGATTACATTTCTAAGTTATATTACATATTACAAGTATTTCACGATAACCCTACAATATGCTGTATTAAAATAAAAATGTGGCTTAGAAATAATAATTTAATTTAACGACACAATCACAACATCGGAAGAAAACGCAACACTAAAAAAGAACATCGTTTCCCATTTAAAGCAGCAACCCCTTGTTTGATTCCAGCGTCGTTAGGAGGGTGGAAACCCTATTATGTGTTCCTTGCCGAATTTGAGCCATAAAATAAATAAATCACGGTTTAATCCTTAAATCGAGTGTTATCGCATATCAAAATCACGTGCGACAACCACTCTCAAAGCGACCAACGGCGAGAAAATTGTTATGCCTAGTTTAAGTTCTCGCTATTCATAAACGGTGGATACCACAAGATTGAAAACTCTATAGCAACGTTACCGCAAAAATATAACTACCGCGAAATATGTTTAGTAGATTTTCAGGACCTTTGATTTCTCATCCTTTAAGCTACATTTAGTGTTTTCATTCTTCTTCTTTTAATCCTCTTCGGTGATAGTTTTTAAGGAATGTATAATCAATATTTACGTTTAGGTTTTTTTTGTTCGTCATTGATATAAACATTTAAAATAAAAGTTTCAACTACATTTAAAAAAAGAAGCATAACTAGCACAGTAGCCTCAAATAATATTTTTTGAACAGTAATTTTAAAATTAAAGGAAACATGACGTTCACTGTACAATTTGAAGTATCATAATTTTTATTGTTTCATTTCACACCATCTCAATTCATAAAGTTATACATATTGTAGATCGTGACATAAAAGTGTACATGTTGAGATGATTTGAAATTTGAATCTCAACGATATTTAGTTATATAACTATTGATCTGTCAATTATAAAAATGGTTTCAAAGAAAAAATCTCTATCGAAAGTAAATCAAAGTATCAAAAGCGCGCTTTTCAGTCCTGATCTCTGGTAACAAATTATAACATAACTAATTCCTACTCTGAGTATTAGCTAATTACCGATTTCTATATAAAACAAATGGATCATTTTTGTAATTTTCTTGACTACATCGAAGTATTTTTTTTTTACAAAAATATATCCCCTGAAAAAAATTCCATGCTTTGAAAGATAATATGATTCATAGACACCATAATATGATAATATGACACCATAGATAAAATGATTCATTTGCGCTCGAATTTGAGTTCAAAACTATTCTAATTTCAAATCGAATTTCCGGCACAGTGGATAATATTTTCTGTTGCAAATAATTTAATATGACGATTGTGCATACGATTGAACGCGAAAGTTATTGTTGGTCACGATAGTGCCGGCACGCGCCTTTAATTCGGAAACGGCGCTCTCTCTGCCTGCGCAGACGCACTGATAAGAGAACCGCCTAACCCAAAACTATAATAATGTGTTTATTTAAAGGATTAATGGTTAAAGATCGACCGCCATTCGAGCAAATGGCCTCTTGTGTGTTACTATCGGATTTGGGGTTCAATATAAACCGCTGACACTTTATTTTGGTCTAGTTCTATTATATTACAAATGTACCAACAAAACATTATGTTGAAATGATACATTCAATGGCTTAGGGATATTCGGTAGGTTTTATACACCTATCAGCGAAAATTGATCTAGTGCCGGTAGGTTGATCTCATTAATAATTATCGAATAGAACAATCCTTTCGATTAAAAAGTATTCGTTTTCATTTTAATTAAGTTTGGAATCCGACAAAATAAAAACCGTCCTTTCGAAATAGTAAAGATTCCATAAATGTTTTTTTATGAAAAGATAAAACAGCGTTAGAGCCAGTATTAGTTGACAATGCTCGCCATGAGTGAAACCGGTCCTGATCCAATATATTTTATGTGGAATAAGTACAAAAAATGTTTAATTATCTTTATTTTAATGCCATTCCACCAAGTATTGACAGTGAACACCTTAAAATTGATCCATTTTAGAGTTTATAGCCTTTTAGACGATTACTAACATATAACAGTTCGATACCAACTGCGAAGCGTATCCAACCATCAGTTACGCCACTAGATCTATCATATAAAAATTGCGTTAACTCTAGATTTAAATTTTACGGTTTTGGGTTCGAATCCTTAACAAACTTTGTTTTTTTAAGCAATTTATAAAATTCACCATAAAATTGTAAAATTTAACTTAAAAATATAAAATTATTATTAGATATCAGAATTCCTCTTTTAAAAGCAATAACAACGTAGCAAAAACAAAGCGCTGACTTCGTGTTTTATAAATTTTAATTAAATTGTTATAATATTAATTAAATAAGGTAATTATTTAGATATCTACAGCTAAGATGATAAATTAGCGAATTCCTGGACAGGCGAAGTACACCCCTTCCGTCTCATTCCCACCTCTAACAATGGACGCTTACGATTATTAAATTCTTACTAAGCCTTATTAAAAATATTTCATGAAATATTTTCTACCCTTTCACCTTTACTTTGACTTTCCCGCCCGTCACTACAACAACTTTTTACATTTCAAGCAAATTTCTGTAATGAAATATTTTATTTAACAAACAATAATAAAAGTCTTTTACTTTGTCATTTTTTTTTTGAATGCTCAGAAAATAAGTGTATATTAATTTTATAAAAAGAGTTTTTACCGATTAATCAATTTCAGAAGAATAATAACATATCTATTATTGAAAAATAAATTTTATTAATGGATATGAATAGTATACAAAAGAATTTATAGAAATTGATATGTTACAGTGAAACTGTATTCTCAGTGAAAATGTATCAAGTAATAGATTTGAATGACAACATGATTTCACTGGTCACGATCATTGAAATTATTGGCCCAAGTCGATGATTTGCCGGCATAAAATTTTGGTTCGCTTCAATGAAATAAAATCTACAAGTAGTCCCTTTCATAAAAAGAGAACCAAAGACAATACACAAACAAACAATGCGCTGAAGATAAGGGCGGTCAAATTTAATTTCAATGACAGCTTGGAGAAGAATACATTTTCACTGAGAATACAGTTTCACTGTAACAGATATACATAGATCAACAGTAGAAAGTGGCAAAATGACGTAACACACGTAGAACAAATTATGTATTTTTTCCTTGTCGCAAATATCACGGTCTTCCATTTTCCAATCTTAACTATTAAATACTAATTCGGCGTTTTCAACTTACATCCTTTTGGTAGAACTTGTATTTCGATGTGTACATTATGATTATCGAACAAATCGAGGGCTACGTCCTTTTTGCCTTTCTATCGATTTTCAAAATGCAGTCAAAACAAACAATTTTTGGTGGTGTTTTATGATTAGGTGGTTATGATTTTCTACTTTTCCCATCAGTTATAAAACGAAAATATTGTTTGCACCAGAGAATTTTTTAAAAAAAAATTAACTACATAGTTTTAAATATTTCCTAAAATAACTTGTCAAAAAGAGTTTGTTGTATTTTAATCTTTTTTTATTTTCTTCTCAAAGAGTTTTAACATGCAGTGATTTTTTTATGAATTGTCTTTCTTTTCTTAGATGAACGATTTTTCAAAATTGGAATCACATTCTTCAGGTGAAAATTCAAAAATGTATCGAGATCCATAAAAGCTTCGTTCAAATGTTTAAGTTTTAAATAAACTTCAAAGTTCTTGTATTTTAATCTTTTTTTCTTTTCTTCTCATAAAGAGTTCTGCAACATGCAGTGATTTTCTTCCTCACTTTCATTTTGGATATCATTCAAGTCTTGATAATTTTTCTGGTTTTCGTATTCATTTGTGAAGGGTTCCGAGTGAGATTCAATCATCTTAGCAACAACTTCACCGTTAACATCTAAGTTTTGTTCATTCATTAGGCGATCTATTTCAATTGTAATTGGTCCTGGAGCTTCATCATTTATTAAATTAGTCACTAATTCAGTATGACAACGATTTTTTTCATTTCATCTATCACAATGCCGTGTCTTTTAGAAACAATTTTTGAAGATATGTTCCCATAATTTTGAAAAATATTTCTGTTATGTTTCCATAAATTGAACATATTTTAGACCTGTATATATCATACGAACTGCCGATTAAAGCATAAGATTCACCATGTTCATAACGTTTTATTAGTTATATCCATCTTCGTTCCAATCGTATTAAGTTTATAAGTTCTCTCAACAGTCTAAACAAAACATTTTTGCATAATCACTAAAAAATCTAAAAGAACAAATTTTTAAAAATGTTCGAATTGTGCAAGCGAAAGTAGAGGTCCGCCTGTATTCATATTTTTTTAATGTTTAAGATTCCAACTAATTGCCGACTCTCGCGTAGAAAATAATTGCAGCGGCCTAAATTAAATCGATTTCAAAGCTCACCGTCGGGCACAAGCCGAGGGCCCAATAATATCGCAAGGAAAGGCAGCCTTTTTGTGGTGAAAACTTGCAGATTCGAAAAATGGCTAAAGACCTTAGCGTCGAATCTAATGGCAGTTTTCCCTAGTTCTATTCCCAACGGCGTGATCTGTCGAGACGTTCCGATAACTGGGATCCGCCTTTGCTCAAGCAACTAAACAAACTTTCGCACACCGCTCCCCAGACCGACGATTTGTTCAATGCATATCTGTCTATTTGAACTGTGGTCTTAATTCAACGAAAACTTACACGTTACCAATTATAAACATATGATAAGTTACATTCAAAAAAATCGTAACCTTAAATAAAACCCGGCGGAAAAATTTATCTAAATGACACCTCACCATCTTTGACTGTCGTAATTTTTTATGTTTTAAGCCAGGGTGGGGAAAACTGCGGCCCGCCGAGTGTTTTCTGCGGCCCGCCATCATTAATCGTATTTCTAAGTAGGAATAATTTTTTTATAAAAAAATATTGAAAATCGAATAAAATTTGAAGAATTTGTTGTTTCGTAAATATATCATCTCAGATCTTGTTGAAATTAAGTAAGCATTTAAATTTGAGGAGATAAACATATCTCGACGAACCGTAGTAAGAAGAATTGAGGTTATTGATAAAAAATTAAATGAGCAATCACAATCAATACTCGAATGGTACTCGGGGTAACGATCAAAAGGATATCACACAGTTATTAAGATAGTGTACCTCTTAATTTTAAATTTATAAGGAGCTTCTTTCCATGAAATCTCTTAAGACCAAACTACAGAAATTTTTCGTAATAGTAAGAGTACATCCGGTCCTCTTTTTACACGATTTTTATCAGTGGTTTTGATTTTACGCGTATTTTTGGACTGCAGCGTTACTTTTTATACAGTTTACTCGTACTTACGAGATTTTCCTTTTTACAGAAAAAATGGTACGCAAACTCATGCGATGTTATTGATGACTCTGCTCTAAAACTTATTTAAACACAATGCATTCTTATTAAATTGTGAAGAGGTGGCGAAAAGATCTTATTTCTGGCCATTTTCGTTTTAAAAATAATTTTAAAGATGAATGTGGCTTCTTTTGTTGATCATATATAAGACAAAAGATCGATTTGTTATATTCATCAATCGCAAGGATGATCCCGATTACTAGTCAGCAGAAAAAAAATAAACGGTACTTGCTCAAGTTTTTGTACGTAGAAAGTACGTATACCAAAAACGGTAATAATAGTAAAAAAATATTATTATTAGAATACAAAATTCTATTATCGGTAGTTGTACAGTGGCATCTTTTTGTTTTATAAAAAAGCCTGTTCTTTATATTGCAGCTCTCTATAATTTCCATAGACTAATTTGCAATTATATCACCAGCTTTGGCAGGTATACAAATTTGAATTGAAGTTTCCAAGATTGACACAATTTACTTCTTGACAATCATTTTGTATTAATTTGAGTTGTAGAATAAATACGTAGCAGCCTTACATAGCCATGTTAATATTTTTCACTTATCACAATATTTTTCTCTAATTTATAAAGCCAAGGTCTTTGAAGAAAAAAAAATCAGTGTCAAGTCATATTGTTTTCGATGCCCCCTTAAAATTTAAAAGAAAACATTTTTTTAGCACGAAAAGTTTCAAAACAAAAATTTCAAGCGTGCTGAAAGCTATTATAAAGCTACTAGGTACTATTTTTGCTTTTTATCAATATTCAAAAAAGCAAAAAATAAAATTATAAACGACAAACATTGAAAAATCCATATATCTATTAATTACTACTAGAGTTGTTATTATTTTTGTCATAGACCGAATAGGTACAATCTATTTTATGGTGATATCGGTGTAGGTACTCAAGCATAGAAAAGCCGCGTCATAGACAAATAAAGATAGATACTTCGTCAGCAAGCATACTAAAGTTGATAAAATAAATGTTTTAATTTTAATTAGAGATACATTTTATTGGTAGCTTATTGTTTCTAATCTTAACAATCATAAGAGTTTCATTTCTAAACAATAACGAACTAAAAATTAAAGCTTCAGTGTTAGCATCACAAAATAATAACAGCTGATAAAACATTCCCTTACAACTATTTACTCATGACATGAATCAGAATGACGTCTTCTGACATTTTGATAAAAACATTGTAAGTCATGTAGGTAGAAGATGTGTTGTGAATGTTTTTCATCATTTCTGCGCCAATGGAGGGCTTGGATACGTCCACTGTGTGTGACGGTTTATGCCTTAATAATTGTTATCGTCGTCCCAATTTTGATTGTAAATTCTATAAACAATGGCTTCAAGAAGAGAGACCAGGGATCTCTGGTCGGAGGCGGCTTTGTTTTGCTGGCCATCCCTATTTCGATCTGGCAGATAACTCAACACGTAGTACATTATACGACACCGGCTTTGCAAAAACCAATTATCAGGTATTTATATATTTTTTATATAATTATTGAGTAACTATGGTGCAACATTCTGCATTCATAATTAGAGGAATCATTGAGATTTATTTATTTTAGTTTAAAATTTACAGAATTTTAAAGCAATTTTTACAAAGTATATCAGTATCCATAATTATTTTGAGAAATACGACTTTGTTTTGCTACTTATGCAGGTCAAATAACTGTATTTTAGTCCAGTTAAATTATGCTTAAATCACGTGGGTGATTATCTTTCGTTTGATATATTATATGACCTTAAAAAGGGATTCTAATAACTTTTCTTAACTACAAACCATACCATAAATGTCATTTGTAAGTATTCATTCGGCATCTTAAGACGTTTCCGAATATTGCTATTTCCAAACTAATATTTGTTTTTAAATAAATCTGACGGGCTCGAATCCCAGTCCTGGCAGTTTCATTTTTCAATCGAATTATGGATTTCTGTACAGATTGTTGGGACCTTGATTTCTGTTTTTTCTAAAATTCTCTCCCACACCCATCTGATCTTAAGAAAGTGACCTAATGAGAGCAATAAACTAACCACTAGTCCTGTCTTAGTTCTACCCTTTTCATCCCTACTGTCTTTGAATATGGAGGTGGCTGAGTAGCAATTCTCGTAGAAAACTGTAAAATAAAAAATGAGGACCACGAATCTTAAACAATTTTAAGATGCTTGTTCAGTTGCAATTTCGGTTTTTTTCTACAAACCTTTTGAATAGGATCTAAGTTGCATATGAGGGAAATGATAATATTTTGCAAAAACGTTAAACCAAATTTGTGACAGAGCTATAATTTTATACGATAAACTGGGATAAGATTAATGTGGGAAAATAAAACATTGTTCTTAAAAGGTGTCTGGCCGAGACAATAAAAAATGAACAATCCATGCAGGGCAACAAAAAATTTTCCACTACACAGAAATTAAAAATGAATATAAACATAGTGATCACAAGCAATAGTAATATTTAAATAAATTTATACAATGTTTGTAATGGCTTTTCTTGAAGAATCTTATGGATGGTACCGATTTACGCTGTTAACGCATGGCTTGGACTCCAATTCCCCGAGCAGTCAATATACATGGACTCACTTCGAGAGTGCTACGAAGCATATGTTATCTACAATTTTATGAAATATCTACTTAACTATCTGAACCAAGATACGGACTTAGAAGCATCACTCGAAACAAAACCACAAGTCTACCACATCTTTCCCATTATGTTGTTTAGCACCATGGGAAATGGGAAGGTAATATAATACTTGATTTTTGTCTTTTATTTTTTGATACACAGACATCTCCTAATTATATAAATATTTACTACATCTGAATTCTTTTAATAAAGGTGTAATTTTCAGGGAGTTTGTACACATGTGTAAACATGGTATTTTACAATATACAGTGGTGCGACCCTTCACTACGATACTGTCTGTAGTATTTGAGCTATGCGGAGTGTATGGTGAAGGAACTTTCAAAGCAGATGTTGCATTTCCCTATATGGTTGCAATGAACAATTTATCACAGTTTGTTGCAATGTACTGTTTAGTATTGTTCTATAAAGCCAACAGGGTGGAATTGAGACCTATGCAACCCATCGGAAAATTTCTTTGTATAAAGGCTGTTGTATTCTTTTCGTTTTTGTAAGTATTCTTTTTTTATTGATTAATTAACACTTCATTTATGGGCCCTTTTAATTACTTTGGTAATTTCCATGCTAATTCGTATTTGATGGCATTGGGATAATACCTGTTTTTCACCACTTCCCAGCATTTGCGTTATACATATGAATACAAAATTAACCATTTCGGGCAATCATAAAAATTAACATATTAAAGCCACTCACTATGAGGAAAAAACTTGACCTTGACAAAGAAATAAAATTTCAAGCAATCATGATAATACGCATGAATAACATTTCGGTCATTCGAACAAATAAAAAAATATATGCTATTATCAAAAAAATTCATTTATGACATTATAATGACGGCAAAAATCTTCATTGCTAGAAGAAACCCATCAATTTGCAATGTTAGCTCGGGTTAGATAATGAATTTTTACAGCATTCACTTCTTCAAATTCAGTGTCAAATCTTCTGTGTAAAATAGATGGACAAGGGTCACAAAATTTTCTTTTGAAAAATATGTATAAATTTCTAAAGGAGGTTAAAATTTGAACCATATCTATAGTGAACTGTATAGAAATATATTTGAAAAATATCCTGAAATTTTTTTTAAAATATGCTAGACTTTCAAGGTCAAAAATTAAACATATATTTTTAGGCAATAATTTCATGGCAAGCCTTAAACTAACACAAAATGAAAATTTGAATAGCCTGGTCGCTGTAAATTTGGATCCCTTTATTTACTAAACAATGGTTTCGTTCTTCAAAGTCATTGATAGGTACAAAAATATTGATTTAATCCCATAATTTTCTATTTGCAGCCAAGGATTTATTATAAATATTTTAGTATATTATCAAGTAATATCGTCTGTATTTGATACGAATGACCAAGAAACTATCAAAACCATTTCATCAGAATTGCAGGTATTTAAAATGAAATGAATTATTCTCATCTTATTCATTTTACCATCCGATATCTATGAATGTATCAAAAAATATCGAAACCTCATGTTATTTGCTGTTAACTATTATGTAACTTAACTGGGAAATTATAAATTCCAATGATGTCATGTTGAAAATACTAGTTTGGTGTATAAGTTGAATATTTATGGATAGAGTTACATAAGTTATTATTCAAATATCGTAACTGCTGAGCAATAAATACGTGTGAATTTGGGAATATAAGATGTTGAACGTAAAATAATGATGTATATTTTAATGTTTTTTGATGGACCCAACCACGGCATTAAAATTTTTACAAGACCAAGGACAGTGTAATCCAATTAAAATATCAACAATATTACTAGTTCAAAATAATCTTTTAATACTCTTAATGTGACTCACTGTTGTGCTCATTTCAGGATTTCCTTATCTGCATCGAAATGTTTTTCGCAGCTATAGCGCACCATTATAGCTTTTCATATAAACCTTATATCATATCAATGGAAGACACTCCTTCGTGTTTCGGTGCTTTTCTTGCTATGCTTGATGTCTCCGATGTCACAACTGATATATCAGAACACTTGGGTGTAGTTAGTAAGTATATGTCTGATAAGTCATGAATTATTCTGTAATAATATGCCCGAAAAGGTATTTTATGTTGGTTTCAATTTCTCATGATCCTGCCAGACAGTTTGAGAGACATTGATGGGGGGAAAAAATTGAATATTCTTTGGAAAAAACAAAATTATAATTTGGTCAGTTAATATTTTGAAATGAAAGATAGTAGTTTCTAATTTTTTATTTATATTAGTTGATATTCACTAACCTCTTGATTTTTCTATTATTTTACAACTTGCATTATTATTATGAATTTTAGGTAGTTCATTAAGTAGAAGGATCAGAGGAAAATCAATGTATAACCTGGCGAGGGGAGACGATGAGAGTTCAAGGCTCGTCAGTAGCGAAGTAGGTCCATCAAATTCGAGCGCTAACACATCTATCAACAGCCCTATGTACTCTGATGAGGCTATCGCTCCCAGTAATACCGAAGTATTAATCCGAAGCACTTACGGTTCAACTGGCATTACAGGAATGTCCGGTAAAGAATCAGATGACAAAGACCATCAAGATGTAGATAACTCGAGTAAGAGTTGTTAATAAGCCTTAAGATCAAAGCAAAAAATGTGATAAAATCGATTCAAAAATGCTTTTTTCTATTATTTCTTATTTTTTTGGTATGCTTGTACAGCCTAAAAAATAATAAATTGTATGCCAAAAATGTTTTGATTATATTATAAACGTATTGCATTGCAAAAAACAATGAATTGAATAATCAATTTCCTTGGAGGAATAGCTCTACAAATAAAAATGGGTTCTTAACACGCATGTTTTATGATTTCTTTGATAGAATCAATCGAGACTAGTGACATGCATGTTTCAATTACTTCCCACATGTTTATATTTTGAAATAATGAATACATGTATATTATATAGCAAGAAGTTTACAATTCACTTAATATAAGTATGATTTTGAACATATTCTCCGGTACGTTGTTTGAACTCTCTTGAAGCAGTTATTTTTTGTATAAAAACACACGATTTTAATTAACGAGTGTCTCCTGTGCATGCTGTCAACAAATCGGCATTTTATCTTCTGTGATATTCTGTTGGATATGAATCGAATAGTGTGATGTTAAATTCAACTAATTAGTATACTTAAAACATAATAATATTCGTAGAACTTTTAGGTGTATTTAATCGAATATAAAATGACGCATCCAGTGTATTTATGATCATTGTTATTATTCAATTACCCACATTTTCTTATTTATCATAGATATTAATAGTTTTTTTAAAACAAAGTGTATTATAAATATTCCAGTGATGCATGAAATTCTCTTTTACCTTTTTATTGCATACACAAAGATAGTCGTTTTTGTAACCACTTTGCCTGCGAATTTAAAAGAAATATTGAAGATAAAAGAAAGATGTATACAATATTTTTCTAGAAAATTGGAAAATATCTATTTTGGCTAGTAATCTTTTTGTTAGTTTAGAATCCCATTACCAAATTCCATATTAGAAATACTGCATACATACGTAGGTAGGTAATATTCCTCCAGGGCTAATTACAAATCCACTGCGTCAATTGGGGACTGATTGATTTTTACTGAGCATTCTTTTGAATGCAAAACGCATGCGTTTTCCAATATGATTTGCTTTGTTATTTAGAATATTATTTGACTTATTATTTTTCATAATTCTACATATGAGCAGTAAAAAAAAGCTATTGTGTGTAATTGTATGCCTTTACTATGAAGGGTGCTTTGATGTCTGCCACCTGAAGTACTCAAGATATCAGTAGTATAGTGCCAAAAAGAAGATCAAACATTAACTTACTTTTCATTTGAACAGGCCTCTTATTCAACCTAAGCATTCATCAGTGCACAATTTCATATCGTCGCTGCGCTTGGAAATACGAACACAATTTTTAAGAAGGAAAAAACTAATATACTCAACGATGTTTTGCATGTTTTTACAAAAAAAAATCACTGAAACCCAATCATTATATCAGGATTCAGTATTAGAAAACAGGTTTACAGGACTATCCGTTGTGTTTTCACAAAGCATAATATACAGATAAATTTTGCAGGCGCAACGATGAACTGTAATGTTGCCATGGCCTTGGAGGAGTGTTTGTTCTTTCAAATTATAATTTATTTTTATAACACTGACCTTCATTTTATGTTATCACAATTTTATTAAATATCAAATATTCTAATTTGAGACTTCTATAATATTTAAACATGTATTATTAAGTTACTTATATTAAACACTTTTTCCAATATACTTTGTTTTATTATATTTCTGTGGGTCATTGTTTATGTGGACTGATATTGTTAAGGCCTCAATCAACTAAACTCTGCAGTCTTTTTAAAGTACTGAGGGAAATAGGAAGGCTACGTTCACATGGGGACTATTCAATACTTATGAGCGGATATGGGGAAAAAAAGTTTTAATTAAAACTAAAGAACTTAAATTTGGGATATTGGGCATTGAATCTTCCGTGTAATCCATCAATATTTGATTTAGATTATTCTTACATACTATTTGTATCTGAAATTGTATTGCATTTAATAATATTCAAAGAAAATAATAAAACAAGAGAACATTAAAAATGTTTATTTAATTCACACATTTAAAAAATTTGTACACTGTAACCAAATATCTGTTCTTAATATATTTCAGCATCAATGTTCTATGTAAATGTTGTTTTATGTTCCGTGTTAATAATTATATACAATTTTATCTGAAATCATTCCGATGCAAATGTCTATAATGGGGAACACTTTCATATATCACCTGGAGTACATGTAATAATCAATATGTATTTTGTTATCAGTCAACAATAATTTAAAACAATTTAAGCAACTAACTATCTCATATCATATATATCAAATTGTTTTAGTATTTATACAAATTAAATACTACATTCGATTAAGAAAAAACTTATTCATTCAAATATTTGGGCTAACTTATCTACGTGGTAAGAAAAGTATTGAATTATGAAATGTAAACTCTAACTTTCACGTTATCTTAAAAATATATCTTTATCAATTGAATCGGTAAAATGAAAAGTTATCAATGAAAATTACAAGCCGTGCATGACAAACGAAAATACATTGAATGCGTCACAAGACTTTTTCTTCATATTAGAAAAGTACAAAATAACAAGCTAATATTCAATATTGCCTACAACTCGCTTAAAGTTATTATTAATACTACGTCATCGTAACTAAAATGCTTAAGGTTTCAATCCAAACAAAACGGTGTGAAAGAAATACCAGTTTTCAGTCCTTTTCAAATTGAATCATGAACAAGATTGTAGGAAAAGCAATTCAGGCATTTAAAATCAGAAAGGAAACAATTTAAATAGCGGTGCAGTGAACAAACAACCTGTGTAAGTTTTCACGGTTCAGTCCAGCAAGATATTTTGTGAACTGTGATTGAATATATGCCAATAAGTGAAACGGTGCAAATGACTAATGCGACTACTCATAACCAAGAAAAACACGAGTGCCTTAAGTTTACAAATCAATGAAAGACAAATAACGTAGAACACAATTTTGTTTTAGTGGAATTTCAGCTGATTACTTTATAATATTGTTAAATCTTCCTCGCATATTTGGTCATTTTTTAGAATAATTCTCTTTCTTTTATCCATCAATTGCTTTTTCACATAAGGGTAATCGAAGATGAAACTTAATGAAGAGTAAATATTGCTTAAGTTCAATTAAAAGTATGATTTTGTTCAACTGATTTCAAAGTTAAAACCGCTCGAATTAAATTTGGCATAAAATAAAAGATAATTGAGTACAGAAGCTGCTTTAACATAAATAAGAAAAAATCTCATTGAAATTAAAAGAATACTTATATTTTTATAATATATTATACTATTTATGTATATTATTGTTTTTAAAAACTGGAGTCATAATTAAAATCACCCCAGTGTTATGTTTTCCTGCTCCAGTGTGTTCACAAACTCGCTCGTTCTATCTAAACACCATATCATGTGAACCATAAACGCTTTTTCTTACTATCAGAAGAAAAACAACAGTACTGGGGTTGATTTCTTGTCTCTTCAGCAAGAAGAATGAGATAAAATAGGAATAGTACAACCATACTTATATGGTTTATAAGATAATACCCAACTAAATATTACCAATGGTAATGATAAGATCCAACGCTGCATAATTCTGTCAATGCGTAGAAAGAATAATTTGGAAGCAAAGCACAAAAAATTCATGTCAGCAAATGATCGGTATATCAAAAGTCTCATTGTGAAAATAAATAATAAATATTTCGCATTATTCGGTGGAAAGGTTTGAAAGGGTCCACTGCGAAACGACTAGCGTGGAATGGTAACCATTCAATGCTCTGGTTACTCCTTACGAGGTTTTCTTTTACGAGGCATGTCGCCGGAACCGTCATTTTCGCCGGATGACTCGGTTTGCTGTAGAAAAAGACAATCAGTTATTATATCAGTTGCAATATATATAAAATATACAAAAAAATATTACTGATATGGCAATGGGCTATAGTTGAAGAGTTTATGGTAAAAGAATATAGCTGCAACGTTGATCCTTTCTAATCATAACATATCACCAACGTCAGGAGAGATGTTTTGTGGAAATAATGAAATTAACCAAAATGCCATTTTATCCGAGGAGCATTTACAACTTTTTTCATTACTTTATGAAATTAAGAAAGTTTATAACAAAGCCTAGTCAAATATTTATGGTTTTCTTACTACAATATTAGTGAAGTAAATATGGTTTTTTTTAGTCCAATCCCGATTTAGATTGAGTCACCCTTTTTGCAACACCAATAAATATCATTTTCATTCTCTCATTGAAAAATTATTGAAGCATAAAGTGCTAAGATATTTGAAAAAATTACTTGAGGCAAAGCTTCCTGATCTTCCGGTTCCAGTCCTTGCTTGGTGTTTGCAGATTGAGAATTGTCTTCTTCATCTTGGGACCCGTCTTCGTTGTCCTCATTCTCAGCGTTTGATTCTTCTTCGTCTAACTGTTCTTGGGGTTGATCTTCTGTTACGGAATCAGTTTTTTTAGTTTCAGCTTCTTTCTCTTGCTCCTCTTTCTCCTGCGCACGACATAAAATAGTAATTGAAATATCATGTCAGAAGTGAAATGCAAAATTAATCTTTTACAAAATAAATCTTCAAAACCAAACTCTACGTTTCACACATAGATTAAATAATCGCTTACATGGTAAAACTCAATTATAATGTGAAAAAAATAGCAATGTTTTTAATTGTACCAGTATTTGACTGTTTATTTCATTTTTGAAGGACAAATTTTGGATTGACTACAGGGAACTTCACAGCAGTCAAATTGACCAGATTTGAGAAAAGTAAAAAACACTCAGCTGAGACACATATCATTACGTGCAAACAAAATTATAGGTTCAAATGCTTAAAAATATGTTACTATACAGGATTTAATAAGTCTTGTCACACACATTCGCCAAGATCAAATTGTTTAGCCCTAACATAAATGGTAAGTAACAGTTTTGGTTGTAGACAAAATATGGTTAAAAACAATCATCAGCATTTCTATTTTTTTATGGACAATCACGCATCTATTTGGAAAATGCAGTTCCATGGTAAAACTAATTTTAAAGATGAAACTAAACATTTTTTTACAGAATTCAGTAATACGTTTTCTAGAGCTGATAAAATAATATAATAAAAATAGCTGTTTTGTTAATTGAAGGCATATCCTTTAACGTTCCAACCGTGTAGACGAGACTCGTCATATCTCAGGCTATACATGTTAAAGTAGATTGGCATGTAAAGGAAACTAATTTTACAATCCTTACCTGTGATGGAACGCAGCACATGAAGATAATGAGTCCAGTGAGGAGAGCAATGACCAAAACATATACCGCCCAAAGCCATGGATTCTGATCGGTTGTTTTGACTATCCAACCCCAAACGCTATCCTATTAAATCAAATCCAACAAACAAATGTACTAGCAATACAGGGATGGAGAAATGAGCGACTATTTACGAGGCAGAAATTACGTGAAGGAGGAATCTTTATATATAGGTAGGCTTATAACTACAGTGACCATAATATGGATTATTATATAGGTTATTTAACCTCTCTGACTCTTTTACGCAGATACCAGATGTAAATTGAAACAGGAATAGAGCAATATACAAAATATAAAGCCCACCAGCCCGGCTTGTAGTTGAGCGATTTCATGATACGACCCCACAGAGATACCTATTGAAAACATGTCAGTATTCAACTATCTTGTAGGTTTGTAAATGTAAAAATATTAAAAAAACTTTCTCATATGCAATTTGCCACATTGTAACATGGAAACTGCAAAAATAAAATATCACAGATTGATGTACAGCAGTGTAATTTTGTATGAGGAATAAATACCGAATCCGAATCCAGCTTGCTGACTTTAAGGTGGAAAGTCTGCTGCGCCCACGATAGTGCCGCTTCTTCATCGTCAGTGATAACAATATTATCGAACAACAGGCCTTGTGACATTGACCAAAGTTCAATTCCAACAGCAGCCAGATAAACACATATTCATAACTTATCATCATGAAATATACTGCAAGTAGCAATCGCTGAGATATACAAAAAATTATAGAATTAGATTTATGGTTAAGAAATGAAGTATGAAAACTTACAATTGTAGTCATCTTGAATGGTTTCTCATCCTTAAAGAAGTAGGGATTGGCAATCTTCTTTGGCAGCCATTTACCTTGATATTGAGGATTACTAATGAGAGGTGCTCTCCAAACTCCCTGTATAAATTACAAATATTTTTTTAAGCACGTTTAACTTTCATCATATTATGTTACTTTTTGTTGTTTGTTAAAAAGCAGTGCAATCTTTTCACCTTATAGTTAGGATTAGTTATCAAAGGTGCACTCCATCTTCCGCAACCTGGAGCATTTGCGCATTTCGGGTTCTCAACTAGAGGCGCTTCCCACTCTCCATCCATCTCTACATCCCAATCTGATGGTTTTTCTCCCGTCGGATCTGTTGAAATCAAAAATATTAATCAAGTTCAAGATTAAAAAGGGAATATGAGTAACAGTGATTAAAAAAAACTAATTAATATGGAGGTGAATGTCAAACATGAGACTTCCTGAGGATTGCAGAACGGTAACCGCAGGCATCCACGACTGGGCTACCGGAAATAAATAAATAATAACAAACTTACCAGGCATCATCTCCGATTCATCATCTAACCAACCGTCAGGTTTGACAGCTTGAGGGTCAGGTAATTGAGGAGGCGCAGTCTCGTCCCAATCTGATGGCTTCGATGCCGACGGATCGGCAATCTATATGATATTCATAAAATGTTTAAATAGCTTTACACCAAACTATAGGAAGAGAATGCAATTGTTAGTTTTGAAGCTATATTATCATATAGATAAAACCATATATAAAATTTTTGAAATTTTTGTCAAATTACCCTCTCTCTGTCATCCCAATCAGAAGGTTTAAAATCATTGGGATCGTCGATTTCTTCTGGTGGATTTACTGACGGAGTGAAGTCATGTAGGAGAGATCCAGAGTTGACTTCTTTATTGTCCAACAAGACAGAAAAGCTGTTATCTGGTTTGATGATGAGAGTGTAGAGATGCGGCCTTTTATCTTTGAACGGCTCTTCTAGGCGATCACTGCAAAAGTTAAACAATCCATCAATAGCTGATTAACAAAAATAAATGAAAATGATGCATTCTTTTAAAGTGATATGTGTTAATTGAATTATCGATGCTGGAAATTGAAATCGCTATTTGTGTGATAATATCATTCCAATTATACGGGTGCTGTCAATTATAGCTATCAGACATTTCAATACAAAACCTGAACTGTTTTGGCACCATTACTACATGTTGCTTATTGATATACAGTTTTCTTTTATCAATGAATCATCTCTTATTGGATAAATAAATGAAATACTTTTCACTTACTTTGGCTTTTTGCAGTGTTTTTCTTCGAGTGTTCCATTTTTAGGGTTCCTATGACGGAATATGAAATGTAATTTGTGATCATTTCCGCACTTATCGGGACCAAACATAATGGTATATGGTGTCTTATCATTAAATTGCTTCAGATCTGTGGATTCTTTGCCCGAAGACAAAAGCTTAATATATGATCCTCCACACTCTTGCCCTTCCTGTAAATTATGGAATAAATATGAATTACTAAAATACTAATTCAAAAAAAAACATGTCAGTTTTACCACAAAAATAATAATTGTAGAAACCGGATAGAAATGGCACCTCAGTCAAAAACATTGTATTGTAGATTTTTTTAGAATTAGTCTCAATTTCAAATTTACCAACATACTATACAATATTGACAGCGTCAAAATATTCAAAATTATAATTTAGCACTCATGCCACTCTTCAAACTACTCCTCGATTAAATTTAATATACATTTACTATATTCATATAAATATAAATTTAGCACAAACACACATATTCCATCAAATTCATTTGAAGCAAAATTAATATAGCATTATATGTATAAAATATAATATTATAGTAAAAGTAATTTATATCACAAACCTGCATCGTTACTTCATACTGCACAATGAATGGTTTATCCGTAAACACGAATGGCCTATTGAGACGAGCGGCGATAGCGGCATGTTTCACCTTTGATTTTAAAACTAGCCCCATATCGCCTTTCAATATCGGCCTTTGGGGTTGTTCCACCTGCGCAAATTGGCAAACAATAAACACATAGTCTAAAAATAACACAGCTCATATGTAATTATATAAAATATAAGACGATTATTTAACAGAATAAATTATAAAAGACATCAATTGAATGCATAAAACCAATTGGCAATAAATATCATACCTGCCATTCACCGTCATATTTTGCAATTTGTTCATCAGCACCATCTTTCTTGGCCTGCGATAAAATCCACTTTTGCTTAAATTTATCGGGGTCATCAAAATGTTCCGAAAAGTAATATTTAGAAGGAGTTGCCACCGGACTTGTGTAATCTATGGCTTCAGTATCTGAGCCTCCTAATTCCTAAATTTGATTATTAAAATTACAATAAGTATTAATCTGGGCCGCAAACACACGAACGATACAATTGAAGAAACTTCAATACAAGGCAAACATTGCTGGGAAACATATTTTATTTGTAAAACTCTGCTAGTTTTCGTCTTGCCAAAATCATATATCCACCAAGTGAAAAGGGAAATATATGAGAATATTTCCAAACTTATATGGAAATTTCACTGACATAGGTTTTCAACCTATTTGATTAAATATCAGTATAAGATTCGAAACTATTGTAAATGTGCTTACCCTAGCTAAATGAAAAAGTAACAGGAATTACCAATTCTACACTTTTAATGATGAATCTTTTTTTTTTGTCACATGGTGCAGTAAGAATAGTTTCAAAAATAATGCTTCATCATTTATATATGAGCCAACTGTGATTTTTTTAGAAAGAATTTAGTTTCTAATATACTATAAGTATATAAGACCATATACACACTAGAAAAAGTCACAATGCGAAATTGAAGATTTAACTTCACCTACCAGGTGATAATTCATATTTTAATATAGGAATGTTTAATAACGATGTACTAATTTATAAAATACGGATCAGTACTAAAATACTATTAAAATGTTAACATATATTTTTGAATTAATTTGAAGTAATATTTTAAATAGTGAACAAACAAGAGGCTTCTTTTACAATTTTTGTTCTCAGATCCATTCACTACTTTAGCAGTAAAATAGCTATCATATCATATTCACTCACCTCGGAAACCACCCCGTCATCAAAATCATCATCGTCATCTTGAGCAATGACTAATCTGCTGTCGAGGACAGTCCATAGTAAAACGCCGTAAATTCCCAGTAATAAAAGATAGTTGGACCTCATCTAAAACAGTTGATTTACGATAAAATTAGCAAAGATGGTGGTATATACCTCCAGTCAGAAAACATGTCATTATACCAAAAGAACATTATTTACATGGATAAAACTGAATAATCATATACATTCCAATTTTTCTGGACAAGTTCGCTTAAGGTAGTCCCCCTACTATATATTTTTATCTAAAATATTCATACCATGTATAAAGTTCATTCTGAATTACACTTGAGTTATCGTTAAGCAAATTTAGATAATATAATTTGTACCAAAGATAAATATGAATTATGACACATGACCAATAAGTCAATATCTTTCAAGATAGTATGTACTTAACAACCAAAACCCTTTCAAGTTGTTATGTTCTAATACCCAAAATACAGTAATATACATAAAATTGCATGGCACATCTATCGATTGCACTGATAGTGAAGTCAAAAATCTTTTTTAAATCACATAAATCATCTGAAATATTATAATATATATATAATTCATTACAAATACATAATTAAAATGTTTCTTTATTTTTCAAATGATAAAAGATATCCAATGATTTTAAAATTATTCAGCGTTCGGTGGGTAACAGGTTTACTTTCAAGTCTGAAAACCTGCATCTCTATCGAATGAAATACATTGACATGACCTGCGAACTCACGGAACAAAGATACATTGAATGTTTCCGCAGAAAAACTCAAAATCAAGAATATTGTATATTTCAAAATCACTTCATCATGCGAATGCAATTCCTTCAAAACTGTCATGCTATTTTGACTATACTGTTCTTTGCTTAAATGATTTCATTATTTTACCATACAATACTAACTAATGAAAATTATAATTCAAGGTGTGGTCATAATGTACAAAATGCCTGTCATTTGATGACTTTATTAGAGAAACAGTATTTATGTGAAATAAAAAAATAAGAGTGGTGTAAAATAGGCAGATTATCATTTTCATCCGTTCTAGATATTTATTCATAATATTTTAAGTCTACTTAGTAGGTATTTTTACGAGTCCAATATATTCATCATCAGCCAGGCAAATAAAAAAAGGATCAAGTAAATATAGGAATGACTTTTGTATGAGTGTAATATAATATGTAATTACTATGGATTCATTGGCGTTTGAGGTAAGCTTGTTATGAAATGCCGTATGAGTGGTAAAAAGCATGGTGAAAAGAATATATTAGCAAAAACAAAGCAATACCAATTGAATTCTAGTCATTATTGAAAGAACACCCCACGCAGACAATAAATGAGATTATTTAACGGTGACAAAGTATGATTTTATAGAACCACTACTTTTGCTGACTGATTGATTACCGGAGAAATCATGAGTTTACAAATTGATTCATTGATTCTCCCAGGCCGAGGCCAAAGTGAATGCTGTACTTGCAACATTCAATTAGAGGTGGATCTATTTAAGCAGTACACTATGGAATAGGAAGCCAATCAATATCTCTTTGGGTACCAGAAACATCAGTGCTTGAGATTGAAAATTAACCATATTGGTTGAGCCCAAGACAAGTTAAATGCAGGGAGACTTGGTTCAGCAAAAAAGTCACAGTATTGCAAAGAAATCATAAAACTAATTATAAACACTCCAAAAACTGATTCACAACAATGACGAGAATAACTGAACATTGGGTCCTCAAAGTTTGATAGAAGATAGACAAAGTGAAGAAGAATTTCACAGGAAACTGGAGATTTTTTAGAATGCAAAATAACCTAAAACAATGAATCTTAGTAGACAAGTCATCAATTTTGGTGGAATACATACTTTTTCAATGAGCATTATACTAGCATGAGTGTTTAATTATGTTAATATAATAATAAGATAATATGAGTATATAAGAATGAGCATTTTAGGACAAAATTTCTATTCATTAAATTGTTTAAAATAATTTATATAGATATTTCAGACAGTGAGCTACAAAAATGCTATAAAATGTGATGACAATTCGTTGTAACCTATTCATTAATTTAAGATAATTAGTTATACATACATTACTAATGGATAATGCGGCACCTTATAAGTATTTGTAAAATGCTAACACCACTAATTTTGTGCAATATTCAACAAAGTTTGAAAAAATACTAATTAGGAATGACAATTCGGCTTCAAGCTTCATAAGC
Organism: Himalopsyche kuldschensis; assembly: GCA_028554975.1. Classification (NCBI taxonomy): domain Eukaryota; kingdom Metazoa; phylum Arthropoda; class Insecta; order Trichoptera; family Rhyacophilidae; genus Himalopsyche; species Himalopsyche kuldschensis. The sequence continues at coordinate 426,970 of JAHFWI010000100.1, forward strand.
GCCACATCTGTTCCAGTGATTTGAATGTAAAACAAATGAAGAGCGAAATTATTTTGAGTGATGAAACAAATAATTTAAAAATATAATCCACATCCTGGACTTACGTGGGTACTTGTCATTGGGTACATGCTTTAATTCAATTAGGGTTTGGAAAGTAAGTACTACGCCGGCGAAAGGTGGATCACATGTGTAAAAGTAATACACTGTTTTAATTGGTTTTAATATAAAACTAGATAAACACAGAGGAACATTTCGTGATGGCATACACTAATATTGTAATATTAACATCCCGATTGTAAAAATGTGAATTAAGAATTTTGAGTATTTTTTGAAATGACGAAGCTGGCGATTACCGTAGACTTTTAATTTACACTTGAAGAGTACAACACATAGGCTTTAAATTAACATGCGATATAATAGTTATAATTGTAATTATATTCTCGAAATACATAGATCGTCATACCTTGGCCCCACACACGGCTCGGCAATTTTTTCAAGTGATCAAAAATTTCACCCAATCATCAACAAACAGTTGTCACGAAAGGTATTGCCAGTTTCTAATTAAATCAAAAATGATTTCCCGATAAGTTTTATGAACCTAAAATTTTAAAACATAGTTATAACTTCTATACGAACGCATTTAGTTTTATTTTATTAAAATTAACATTTTCTTTAGGTTTTGTATTTTTATACATGTTAATATTACAACACTTTTCGACAAAAATATTTTTTTGTAGATCGTTGTTTTTATACCTTAGGTTTTTCACTTACTAAAATTAACTAACTAATTATTATAATATGGACTCCTAGTGTTAGACTGACATAAGTTCTCACAAGAGTCGACACAAACCTTATTTTCTATTAACGCATGTAATTAAGCTTAAGCTTAAATGTTTAAACATTTTGTCAATTAAAAGTTTGTCTGAGGGAAACATTTAAAATTTTATAACTATTCTCAAAACCAAAAAATCACAGGTTTCATCAAATTTTGTAATTAATTAAATATAAAAAAAAACATATTTTGGTTTTTTAGCAATTATTACTATTACTAAGATTGGTAAAATTTATAAGATTTCCACTGCATATTTCGAGGATATGTATCTATTTAATATTTCTTAGGTCGAACAAAAGCAGATTTCACGAGTCATTGGACTGCAGTTTTTTACACAAAACAAATAGCTGACCGTGACTTTTGTTTCTTGCCGTTTGTTTGCGAATGAGACGCTATCTATGATTTTTAGAATATTGTCTATGCTTTGTGTTGACACTAACTAATTAAATTTATGTACGTACAAACTTTAGTATCTTGTCTATGGTATAGACTAGGGGTCGGTAACCTGCAGCTCACGAGCCGCATGCGGCTCTTTCTATGTAAAGTTGCGCCACTCCAGTTCCATATGAAAAAAAAAATAATTTACCCTTTAAAACTATTTAAAAATTTAAAAATTTACCCCTAAAAAAAGGGTAAAATATGGTAATAGGTACACGGGACAGAATCCCAATCCTCTCCTGCTTAGCTCCTCCTCTAACTCAGGGAACCACATTTGCATTAAGAAAGATAAAAAGACCGTCAATTTTTTACTCAATTTTGACAAAAATCGACAGCTGTCAGAATAAAACAACTGTCAGAATTCATAGACAAGGTAAGCAAAATATGAAAGAGGCGAAAGACTGGTCACAGTTAGTAGCGCAATACGTGGAATAATCTAGGTTATTTTAAATTTTATATTAATTATCAAGAAGCCTTAATCTTTAATGCATTCACATATGGATGTGTGGTCTTCTGAAAGAAGAATTTATTTTTCAATATTAGCCTATAATAAAATTATTCTTTTTATTTTAAACAAATAATATACTTATGTGACTGTCTCTATCCATATAATATTATTATTTGTATAGCTTGTGGTTGCATTTTTGCTCCCAAAAATTAAACAACTCGATTTCATACTTATTGCGAAGTATTCTGTACGATCTTCTATTATAATAAATTTAAAAATTAAGGACGAAACATTTCAAAAAAAATCTTTAGCTTTACAGTAATTGAAATAATGTTATCTGCTTTCAAATACCTTCCTACGTTTCTACGTGGAATTATTTATTTATATATCTATAAACTCACAGTGACATTTGACTTCAAGCAACACCATAGACAATTTATCTTTCTTTAATGCAAAAGTGGTTCCTTGAGTTAGAGGAGGAGCAAAGCAGGAGAGGATTGGGATTTTGTTCCGTGTACCTAAAACCATATTTTACCAAAAAAACAATATATTTTTATGTGCCTAATTTCTCAATAGCTTCAATTTTCATAATCGTTAATTACAAATCGCTACGCTTAGCATGTTCGTTGAGCCAATTGCATTACATTTCTCTCCCAAACAGCCACCGTCTCCAGTAGGCCCGGGGAGTTCAGTTGTGGCTAAAAATCAATAACTTCTTTATTTTAAATGGTATTGAATCGAAATAAACGGTAAATCATTCTTGACTATAGTTAATATTTTATTTAAATAATAAAAAAAAATGGGGTTCCAGGAATAAATCATAATACTGCTCTAAAGTATACTCGTCGTTATATTACATATTTTAGTATTAAAAACGCTGGAAATTTATATATTAGGTAATCCCGGAATTTATGTCGTTTTTTAATATGCAACTTTGACTCAGTGTGTTTGGGTCTGATGCCCAGTAAAGACGTGTGTTATTGTTTTTCTCTGTGATTCTTTACCTGTCTTTTAAACAAAAAAAAACAATTCTACCCCATCTACAAAAAATGGCAGAGGCGTTTCCTTCGGAAACACATTTAAGAAGCTGTATGCTGTTTTTGTTCCATTCAAAAAAAACTGCAACAGAAGCAACGGAATCCATTTATGAGATTTACGCTGATATACTGGATGTAAGGAATTGCCAACGATGGTTCAGAAAATTTCGTTCGGGTAATCTCGATTTGAAAGATGAGCCTCGAAGTGGACGGCGCAGTCAAGTGGATGAAGCAGCCCTGAAGGCGGAAATTGAAGCAGATCTGACGATGACCATCGATCAATTATCCAAGAAGATCAGGACATCACGATTGAATACTCATCGCTATCTAGAGAAACTGGGGATAGTTCAAAAAGAAGGCATTTGGGTTCCTCACGCGCTCCTCAGAAAGCCCTATTGTGTGTGTGGTGGAATTCGAAAGGCGTGATTTATTATGAAGTGTTAAAACAAGGACAAACTGTTACTGCAGCTCTCTATTGTGATCAGATGGAGAAGTTAAACACAAAGTTACAAGAAATTAGACCCGCTCTTATGAATAGAAGGAATGTTACTCTTCAACATGACAATGCCCGTCCGCACGTTGCCGATATTACACGAAAAAAAATCCAGGACCTTGGCTGGGATGTTTTATTGCATCCGCCCTATTCACCGGACTTGGCACCAAGTGACTATCACTTGTTTCGTTCTTTAGAAACGTAATTAAGGAACAAAAAATTCAACAATATTGAAGCACTTAAAATCAGGTCTCATGGAGTTCTTCAAATCTAAACCAAAGACCTTTTATGAGAAAGGAATTTTAGATCTTGAAAATAGATGGCAAAGAATCATAGACAACACTGGTAATTACTTTGTTTAAAAAAAATATTTAATAATTGAATAAATCAAATTTGAGTTTTACTGTAAAAAACGACATTAATTCTGGGATACCCTAATATTTTGTCGTTTGATGAATAAAAATAAATAGAGATTGTCACCCTTAACGTGCACCTTTATTTAAATAAAAAAATTCATTCAATTAATTATCTTATAATGTTTTGGCATTAGTTTTTCATTTTGTGCAGATTCTTAAAAGAAGGGAAATGAAAAATAGTAGACGTATTTTTTTTTATATAATCAAGAAAAATAATCAGATATCCCGCCAAATGTAATAATTATAATCCTGGAAATCGCATTATATTAATTCGCGCGTTCATAGTAATTCCCCTCAACACAAATACAAATGAAATCAACATTGAGCTATTTGGAATTGATGCTGGATCGCTTCAGATGCAATTGCTAGATGTAAAATCTAAATACTTGTGGAGAAGCAAGTTCACAGAACTCAAGAGCAATTTGGAAGAGTTGGAGGTCCAGAAATGCATGCACATCGCGCAGCATTAGTGGACAGCTCTAAAAGAAATTCCGCGAGTTGAGACCCTCATATTTGGCGCATGGAGTAGTCTTCCAGAATGCTATAGTGAGGTGAAGGAGTTGGCATATGGAGTACTGACAATCTTCGGGTCGACATATTCGTGCGAACAAGCTTTCTCTTGCATGAATATAATAAAAAGTAAAATTAGAAGTCAACTAACAAATAAAAATCTAGAGTCGTGCTTGAAACTTAAAACAACAAGTTATAAGCCAGATTTAATCGAACTTTCAAAAGACATTCAAAACCAATGCTCCCATTGATGTAATTACATACGTATCTATATTTGTGTTTTTAAATGAATAAATATTATTCCGTATTTTAAGGCGTTTATTTTAAATCAACATTCTACATTAAATGCACGATATTCAGCGAATACACGATACACAATACACGATATATATAACTATATATGTATATACATATGCACATATAAGTAAATACTAAAATATTGAAACGAAAAATTTTAGCGGCTCTTTAAAAACTGGGAATTTTTGTAAATTTAAACTTTTGGCACTTCCGATTGCAAAAGGTTTGCTAACCCTTGTTATAGACTATAAACAGACGTATATTGTCTATGTCTAATACTGATTGTTGGCCAAAGACAACATATTCATAACATATTGTTGACAGACAGATTGACGTTGACAATAAATTCATGTTTTGATTGAATCATAGTTGAAATAAGAGCATATTGTAATAATTTATGCAAAATGGAACAAAACAATTATCTTGTCAACATTATTACTCTCAATTGCTGGTGAGTGTTTATAATCATTAAAATTTTCAACGTATCAAATATATGTATACATTTTATATATTAATTAAAATCAACAAAAACCAATTCTGCCTTTGTTTTGAACATAGGTTTATTTTTAATATAAATAGAATGCGATCATTAACTACCATTTTAAAATATATTAAAAAATTGTTTTTTAGGGGTATTCCATATGTATCAAAGAATAGAAATGAGAGAATGAATGCCATTGCTGCATATTTATCGAAAGGGCTTCATGATATTGTATGCTTACAAGAAGTGTGGGACGAAGGAGATTTTAATCTCATTAAAAACAAAGTCATTAATGTTTTACCCTATTCACACTACTTTTATAGGTTGGTAAAAAGGCTGTAATCACTTTTCTGGTAGGAAAGTGACGCAAATAAAAATTTAAGATTTTTGAGTTAATGATGACGGAAATACTTAAAGAAAGTTAATTTCTCCGCTGCAACATTGACGAAATGTAAAACATTTTCTGCCACTAGAGGAACAGATGCAATATTGTTCAATTCCAGCGTTTTCAACGGTGCTTTAAAAAGCTTGAGTTCCTGGAGATTTATACAATCGTTTTGTGCGTCATTGTTCTGCTGGAGAAGTGATATATATATATTATATTTTATGTCGTTTTTATTGTCACTATAAATTATATTTTGAACAATAGTGTACTCAGTGCCGTTTCCGCCATTACACACACTAAGGTCTTGATATATTCTGCTGCGTAGCAACATTTTCAACAGGACATTGTCTAAGTACTAAGATCCAATTCCACAATATGGCGTAGCGGGATCGTTAGACAGTTTGAAATAAATATAATATAAAAAAGTCATTGAAATAACCTGCATGCACCACACTAAAATATAAATTTTTTTGTCTTATACAAGAATATTTTTTTTTAACATAGTAAATGGTGTTTACTCCCGCATACCCTCCACTAAAGTAGTAATTCCATGTTTCATCTTCTATTTAGAAGCTATAAATATACCCAATCTTTTTTTTACACTTTTTACTCTACTTCTGTAAGATAGCGGTGATAAACTAGATCCAGACCATTGTTGTTTATGATATTTTCTCTGCTCATATGGCTTTTGTGATTTTCTCACATTTCTTAGTTTATCTAATGTGAATCCAAATATCCAGCTTAAAATTGATTACATGATTAAACGCTGACTAGAAATTGGGAATGTTTTATCTGATTTGTGTATCATAACTAATCCATCTAACCGCTGATACGTAACTTTCTCATCCATATCAAATTTGTTTCATATTTTTTATTTTGAACAGCGGAGTTCTTGGATCAGGAATATGTGTCCTTTCAAAATGGACAATTGAGGAAGTCTTTTTTCATGCTTGGCCGTTGAATGGTTATGTACATATGATTCACCATGGGGATTGGTTTGGCGGTAAAGGTGTCGGCCTTTGTAGAGTGAAATACAACGGATTAAATATTAATGTGTACTCTGCACATGTAAGTAAAATATTTTGTTTGTTCAATCTTGCTTTGACATAAAAATAATCTTTATTCAATGTTGCTGTATAGCATATAAAACTCCCCATTTCTGTAATCTTATTTTTCTTATCTTTATATGGAAAAAGCCAAGTAAAGTCAAAAAATATTTACATGCTCCTTGATTATGATTATGGCCAAACACAGTAGGCACCTGACGTGCTGTCACCTTAGATTTTATGATTTTATTTTTCTGATATACTTTTAAAAGATAAAAAAAGGTTTGTTGTATGCGAGAGGTTTTGCTTATTTATAATGAAGAGTATACCCATCATAGCAACTAAAAGGGTCAGAAAACTAATAGTCGGCAAAATGTACTCTGCTGAAGTTTCAGAATGTGAAGAAAGTAGAAAAATGGTACTGTTCACCGCATACATTATATACATACAGATTTTAGATGTATTACAATATCAAACGTTCATTTGTTTAGAATGTCTTTTGTTTTTTTTTTCAGTTACATGCTGAATATAGCACTGATGATATATATCTTGCGCATAGGGTTCTACAAGCCTTTAATACTGCAGAATTTATTAAAATGACTTCATCTAGTGCCGATCTCATTGTTTTGGCAGGAGATTTAAACACGCAACCGCAGGATTTAGCTTATAGGTATCAAAACTTTCACTTTGTTTTTGATATGCAAAAGATTTTTGATTCATAAAATAATTAACGCACTAATTTTATTTCAGAATATTGTGCGAAACTGGTGTGTTAATTGACTCTTGTACATCTGCCATTACTTCAAAAGATATCACCGATAAACTCATATGCAAATCAGGAACAAATGAGAGAGCCTGCAACAGTTACACGGATCTAATTGAAGGTAAAAAATGTCCCGAAGGAAAGAGAATTGATTACATACTCTACCACCCAGGAAAAGAATATTCGGTAAGACTTACATTTTACTTTCAAATAACCTAACCATTATACAGTGTGAAATTCACCATGACCTCAACGATTTTAAGTGTCAATACATTGATAGTCACAAATCATAAGAACACCAGTCAAAATCCATTTTTCAACTAATCAATCCCTCTTTTTTTGAAGAGAGTAGGGAGGATAGGATTAGCAGTAAGTTAATCGCTCTTGCTACGCTTTATTTTTAGGATAAGAAGGGTGGGAGGGCAATTTAGACAGCCATGTCTATGAAAAATCAATTTATGTCACTGCCCATAGTGGGATTCGAATCTGTGAGCGCCGCAACTGACCACTTGACCACATACACGATTATAATATAACTACAAATAAAATCATAAAAAAAAAGTAATTTTCAAAATATTTTTTGTCTCTTCCCCAGGTGGATGTTGTCGGTTATAACTTACCAATAAGTGAAAAAGTACCCGGATGCTGTTTTTCATATTCGGACCACGATGCAGTTTCAACACTTTTAAATGTTACAAAATCGGTTGCTACTGGAAATTGTAATGAAACCCGAGAAGAATATGCCACTACATTAGAGAATGCTCTATCTGTGTGCCAGGGTGCTCTTTCCACATTAAAATATTCAGGACGAAAATATCTAATTTACGCTTCTAGTATATTTCTTCTTCTTCTGAGCACTGTCGGTATGGCTGAAAGTACATACGTTGATATTCCTCGACTTTTAACTGTGGCCGTGCTTTTTTATTGTCTGTTCATGGGGACGCTATGGAATGCTATGGAATGGAACGGTGTTTTAGCTGGTCAGAAGTCTCTAGAGATTCTGTACCGAAATTTGTTGATAAAAAAAAATCAACCTACCAAAGATGACTGTAAATCACCGTGAATATGTGAAATAACTAGCTGTTCATTTTAAAGAATGTAAGATGCAATCTGTGTTTATGGTACAGCAATGTTATTTTTTGTCTAAATGTATCTCATGGTATTTTCGATGGTTTCGGCGGTAACTTTGTGGAAGTTCATTTTAAGTTATTTAACTTAAAGAAATTTGAAAATAACCTCTTTAAGTCAAATCACGCGTTACTTAAAAATGTTAAAACTTGGTATCGTTATGTAGACGATATCTTTTGTATTTGGACAGGGACAGATAGACAGTAAGATTCCTTTTTACGTCACATAAATTCATTGCATACAAATATTAAATTCACATTAGAGATTGAGCAACTAAAAACCTTAAATTTTCTTGACTTAACAATAAAGATTAATAATAACAACAGATTAGAATTTGCCATTTATAGAAAACCTACATATACAGATGTAGTCATTCACCATCAATCGATTCACCCGTGGTCACAAAAGCTCTCATCATTCCATGCAATGATTAATAGATTAGTTAACATCCCTCTCACTAAAGTCAACTTTGAATTAGAGTTAAACATTATTAAACAGATAGCTGTAAATAATGGTTATAACACAGATGTAGTAGTTAACTAACTTAAACGTAAGCAAGTTAAACAACTCATAGTTAATAATATTTTTTCAGGAGAGAAGAAAGCAAACGAAAATATTAAACACTGGCGTAGAATCATTTATTTACGAAACATTTCGTCAAAGATAGTTAAGTTTTTGCCAGACAATATAGAACCCGCGTTTTACACAGTAAATAATTTAGGAAAAATTTTATTGAACAGTAAAGATCGCGTAGATTCATCGTCACAGAGTGGTATCTATCGACTCTCTTGTGGAGACTGTCCAGCCTCTTATGTTGGACAGACAGGTAGAAACTTTAATATTAGAATTAAAGAACATATAAGATGTCTAAAGAGTAATAATTTTTCTGAGTTTGCCAATCATTTAATAGAAAATGACCATAATTTTAATCAGACTAGTAATATAGAAATACTCCACCGAGTAAATAAAAAAGGCTTAAAGATGAATAGTCTAGAATTTTTAGAAATAAATAAAACTCTTAATAAAAAAGATATATTATTAAAATAATCTTCTTAACAGGACAGGATGCTCGCCTTTATTAACATTATTCCCAATTAATAGAGTAATCACCCAACCTAATAGTTTGTAATGTTTAACGTCATTAGAAATATATTTATTTGTTTGCTTTGTTTCGATTCTATAACCCTCTCTTGCGTCCCTTATAAAGGAAAAATCCCAATCTGATTGATTGCACCTTATTAGTATCATTATGTTATTGCATTGTTTTGATTCTATCACCCCCTTCCTTGTTTCCTTTAGAAGGAAAAAAACCCGTTATCCATTTTGTAATTTCATAATTTAAAATGTTAGAATTTATCTTGCTTCATTACTCAAGCAAACTTTGCGATAGTAAGTCTGAAGATGCCTCTGAAAGAGGCGAATCACGTGTCACAGTTAGTTACACAATACGTGGAATAATCAAAGTTATTTTAAATTTTATAGTATCTCATGGTGTTTGCTTTAACACCATCAATTTCAACAACTATATTACATCTTGTTAAATCAATTCAATGTATATTTTATATTCCTAACATTAAAAAGTAGTGATATGAATTTACAGAATTTATCCATATCAGTCTCTGAGAAAGACACATTATATATGATTACCTTAATGTTTAAATATGATTTGTATGTATCTAAAAAGTGTTTCCCCAATTTTCACGAAGCAAATTAATCAATTTGAATTTATTTGTTTTATATATTTTAAAGAAAAACTTCAATAGTTCTAGAAGCACAGTATGTTTTCACTGTCTGGTAGTTTAATCAGGATAGAAGGTATCATAAAACCTTTTGTAGTAATCAAATAAAATAGTGGGACTTATTTAATGTTCACTAAACCTAACACCAAAAAACCTAGCTATAGAAAACAGTATTCAGGGCACATTCTTTTCATTTTGTTCCTATAGTTATTTACTACATTCCAATTGTAAAAGTTGCCATTCAACTTTTGTAAAGCATTTCAATATACTACTTAACATATTTCACTTCAAACAATCCGCAATTGGGATCAAATAATAGTCCTTCATCACTTTTATGGTGTTAACTATCAACTCTTGGTAGGAAGGCATTATATTTAAATAAATAAACACAACACAACCTCAGTTGATCAGACTTGCGATGACTTAAACTGGTCCTCATCTTCATAAAATGAATAAGTAGTAGAAATAATTCTGTTTTATATATTTTAATAAAAAAAAGTGCTTGTCGGGCATTCTCCTTTATTTTTTTATCAACTGAAGTGTCCAGACTAACTTTTCTACATTATGCTGATCTGCCTGGCACATGTTATTTATGTTTTTGTTACAAATATTATTTTATCATCATAAAAGTTGATTTGTATTTTGAATTGTATAGTATTTATATATCATGTTGACAATAATATAATTAATCCTCCCGAGAGATGCTCAATGATGTAGAACAAATTACTCCTCTATAAGTCGGTAGCAATGTATTTTAGGAAAGATCATGTTAAGATTCATCATGTACATTAACTTGTTTTAATTTTATAAAAATATAACATATTTAATACAGCATTTTATTTCATTTTTTTTTTAAATTATTAAGTTTGAGAGAAATACAATCAGGTTACAACTACAATAAGATAATAAAATGAAACTTTTTTGGAAATTTAATTTAAATAACTTCCAAAGCATGTGTATTCCCGTGAGAATTAGTATATGATGGAAATTAACTACCGATAACTCAACCTTCTTTTTCAAATACTAATGATATATGAATGAGATTGAAAGCACTGTTAATAAACAGCCATTTCTACTCCAGTTTGAAAATCTGACTTCTTTCTTGGTCTTTTTCATTGCATATAAAATACTGAAATAATTTATTGAATTGCCAATACCTATGGACATTGAAATGTGTTTATAAATTAAAATATACTTGTAAAGGGTATTTCAATAGGGACGCTCAAAATATGTTACTTTGTCCTGCTGAGTAGATTATTCATTGTTTAGTGGCCAAATTTGAGTCAGCCAGTTTGGTAAATAATCGGCCAACACCCACCTGTACGTCATCAAAATACAATATCTGGTGAAAACATTGCTGCTGTGTGTGAAAGTGTACAGGAAAACCCAAGGCAGCTTATTTCTCGTTGTTCACAAGAACTTGGCTTTTCTGAGACTTCAACTTGGCGAATTTTGAATCGGGCCTTATGTCTGCACCCGTATAAAATCCAACTAACCAAGGAACTTCAGGTAAACGACCACAGACAACGCCTGATTGGGTTCTGGAGCAGTTGGAAGTTTACCCAAATTTGTCAAAAAAGTCAACTTTAGCGACATGACCAATTTATTATGAATGGATATTGGCAGACATTTGATGCTATATTCCATATTTAATGCCGTAAAATATACTTACAAATGAAATTCACAAATTAAACGGGACCCTTTATATCAGGCAGCGGCCCGCCAACATAAATCCTAATTCTAAGTAAGAATAAATTTTAATATATTTTTAAAAAAAAATATTGAAAATAAAATAAAAATTCTTCAAGATATTGAGTGAGTATACAGATATTCCTTTTCACAGTTAAATTCAAAACCTTTGCTTGAAAAAGTGCTTCGAAGAGTTCGGGAAATAAAAAAATATTATAATTTTATTCTTGAAATGAAGAATGTAACGACTTTCTCGATACTGATGATTAGGGATTTGTGATTTTTCATTTACTCTGGACATCGTGCTACACTTAAGTACTATTAACTCCGTGTTATGAAGGCTCTGAATGACGATTTTCACAAAGATTTGGTGACTTCCGAAAATTGAGACAAGTTTGGCGCTAGTAAGATCCATTTTAAATAGATATTAAAACTGTATTGAAAGAGCTACAACTTGAGATTATTTATCTGCAATGTAACACTGATTTAAGAGATTTACACCATCGTGACGAAATCTGCAAATTTTACAATGATCTCAGTTCAGACAAATTCGACCAATTTAAAGATTTTGCACGAAAATGTGAACTGACATTTTCGATCTTGAACTTCAGCTTAATAAGCAGTTTTAAAATGAGCTTGTTGAAAAAATTTTAATCTTCGAAACAGCTTCATTCTTCTGATATTTATAGTGATAATAAATAGTACACCCGGTCCTCTTTTAAACGATTTTTTTTAGTGATTTCGATTTTACGTTATTCACAACGGTATTCGAGTTATTCGAAGGTATGTGATTTTTCTTTTTACAGACAAGATGGTGCGGTGCGCAAACTCATGCGATATTATTGGTAACTCTGCTTTGAAACTTATTTAAGCACAATGCATTTATAAAATTCGTTGAAAAATATTTTTAGGTCGAATTTGAAAAATAGTTTTTGTTTTTTCTTGTATTTTGGATACCATTTCCGCGATTTTTTTATGTGCGCCACTTTTTGAAATCAATGTAAAAAAGATCGTGTGTATATCTAAAAATGGTGTTTTACTTTTCATTTTGAATTCTTGGAATTGGCCCGCCATCCGAAAAGTTTGCCCCCCCCTGCTTTATATGTATGTTTTGGTTTGAAGAATTAAAATAAAAGATTCTTCTTCAAAATCTTGGATTAATTAATCTGTCAACAGCAATATGGAAAACACAAGATAATACATAATTAACATTATGTTATTTATGATTAACATATTACAAAACATTTTGGTTTTTAACTGTTTTAAAAATATCTTCAAATAAAAATATTACATGACATGTATAATTTGAACATCTCTTTGCATTAAGCTATCGCAGAATATATCCTTTTCTTCACATTCAATCTGATAACTGCCCTAAATATTCAAGACTCTTTGGAGGAACATGCCTTAGGTGAAGAAGAATTAGTCGAAATATGAGCTGAACCTATCGAGATTCATGATGCAGAAAATAATTGCAGCTCAGGACATATTTATTTTAAATGAAGGTTTGGGATATGTTGATAAATTATTGTACAATTGAGGTTTTCGACTGATGGTGCTTGATGGAATTTCAAAATCAAATCATTCAAATTTAAATAATTTATGTTTTTAAAAATAAAAAGATCAATAAAATAAAAAGAAGTTAAAAATTAAAAAAAGTAGTTTCAAAAGTGCATGGCTACATGCCATGCAATATATAAAGAATTACACGCCAAGACTAGTTAAAACCGACAGTGAAAACATACAACAAATCCGAAAAGATTGGATTTTTGAGTGATTGGTATATTTAGAGTTTTTTTTTAATTAACCACGCTTTTTTGTATCTTCTGGATTGTTTATTTAAAAAATATAAAAATACAATTAATGTTCGGCATTTTTTGAAACACACAGCCAAGTTCTATTTCACCTTTGAACCTGGCGTAATACGGATTTACATTACACGTCGTTTTTGCCGTCACGCTGTGCTATACGGAGTCCGAGTGTATTTCGATTGTAATTGTTAATTATTAACTGGCAACATTGACGTTTATACATGTGCTTGGTGTTTGATAGAAAATACTAGAAAATTCCACAATCAGTTGATATCGAGTTTTCGGTCTTATCATTGTTTTTGAAAATATTATCCCCACAATTGTGGTATCGCTCACAAATAAATAAACTTGCTGTTATTCTTGTCAATCACTTTTATTGATGCTTCTAGATTTATCAGAGTGCAGTATTATACACTGACAGTTTTATTACTATTGTAAATCATCTTCAAAATGTCAGATAATTCTGCCGAAACCGACATTTCTCCCGCCGGTGATAAAGGTGTGTTGAAAAAGATTTTAAAAGAGGGAACCGGTGAAGAATTGCCGAATTCAGGATGTCAAGTAACCGTACATTATACTGGAACTCTTCTGGATGGTACGAAATTCGATTCCAGCAAAGACAGGAACGAACCGTTCGAATTTAACTTGGGAAAAGGTAAATTATTATAATTTATTACATTGAATCGTCACTATAAAATTGATAGTCATCCAGAAAATCAAAAATAGTAGCCATATTTTTTTTCTCTTGCATTGTATCGGCAATGTTCGATAAATAAAACATTTTATTATCTCCTAGATATTACTTATAAAATAGTTGTGAGTGAACCTGTGAAGTATTTCATTATTCGACAAAATCTAAGTATCATAAAATATTTCTAAATTACCATGCTTTCATTTTACATTTTGCATTTCTTAGTGTGCCATTCACCAACAAAAGAGTAGTATAAACATCTTCAAAAAGTGGAAGCATTATTTTGTTGTTTTTTTTACTCTTACGACCTAACTCAGTGATGCATAACTTTTTTGGGAGAAGGGCTAGATAATCAATTCTCAGATAGTTCGAGGGCCGCATGGTTACAAGTAATCAAATTATCAATATTTTTTGTGTATATAAAATTGAAAATTTATTGTTCTGAAGAAAAAAGGTTATTGATTTTTGTCATTGCGGGCCGCAGGTTGTGCATCACTGATCTAACTGTAGGCTGGATTTAAAGTATTTACGGCTGATAATCATTCTGCATGTGCTTAAAATGAAATTTCTTCTTTAAAAATGTTTTAGGTTCAGTGATCAAAGCATGGGATATTGGTGTGGCAACTATGAAGAAGGGAGAAGTCTGTATGTTAACATGTGCTGCCGAATATGCTTACGGAAGCAGAGGAAGCCCCCCAAAAATCCCACCAAATGCAACTCTACAGTTTGAAGTACGGATTTATGTTTTTATTTATTGTCACTTCCTATAATCATAATTTATGTATCAGTCCTCTGAACTGTCATATTCTTATTGAAAATAATACTTATGAGAAAAGTAGTATTTTGAGTCAGAACATATGAATCCTTTTCTCACATTTGACAAAATTTAAATAAAATAAAAGTTAAATTATCTTGCAAGAAAATTGATTGAATAGATTCGTCATTGCTTGAGATTACTGATTAATCTGTAATTTGTCTCTATAATTTATACAACTTTGTATTGATTAAATATAAAAACTAGTATAATTATATTGAAAAATTTGTTTTTTTTCTAGATTGAAATGATAAGTTGGCAGGGAGAAGATCTAAGCCCAAAGAAAAACAATGGAATTATTCGGTACATTATCACTCCTGGAAGTGGTTTGGAACATCCAAATGATGGGGCATTTGTTGATGGTGTGTACAATAACAGATACATTTTTTCACAATCTTTATTTATTTGGTTGGTGATGTTTAATTATTAATAAAAAAAATCGTGTTTTAGTTGAGCTGGTTGGTAAAATTTCGGGAATCTCAAATGCTACTCCATTTGAAACGCGAACGGTTTCATTCCACCTTGGAGAAGGAAGCGAACATGGTGTGTGCGACGGAGTTGAAAGAGCTTTAGAAAAATTTTGCACTGGAGAAAAATCTCGTCTCGTCATTCAGCCCAAGTATGCTTTCAAAGCGGAAGGAAATAAAAAATTGGGAATACCTTCGGATGCAGTTGTTGAATATATGGTCACGTTGAAGAGTTTTGAAAAAGCCAAAGACAGCTGGTCTCTAGACAACGAAGAGAGATTGGAACAAGCAAAAATATTTAAAGACAAAGGAACTGAATATTTTAAGGCCACTAAGTATATTCTAGCAATTAAGATGTACAAAAAAACGGTGTCATTTTTAGGCACAGATTTTGGTAAGTAAATAAACTTTATTTTGTCAGTATAATCGTATTTGATTGCATTCGAGAATATTCAGATTATGTTTTGTTGAAATTACTATAATTTTTCTGATAACTTCAATCAATTAAAAATATTATTACATAGCCTGCAGGGAATATGGATATCCTTAATATCCTTCACACAGCTAGTCGTATGAAGGTAGAGTTTTATTCGGAAAATTGGTTTATTAAATCGATTAATTTTTATCCATTTTGAATGTTTCCGTTTGCAAGCCTTTCAGTGTCTATTGACTCATGTGTTTTTTCATTAAAAATTTGAATAATATAACAGACTTACTACATTTTAATAAAACTTAATAAATTTTCGATTTCAACAAATGAAAAGAGATAGAATTTCTCTGTTTAAATACAAATAATTTCCTCTAGTTAAAAGTTTAGGCAATAAAACCATTTCATTTAATAAATTATGTTTCTTATGAAACAGTACACTGAGGAAATATCTATATTCACTTTTTGCTTATCAGGTTTTCAAGGAGACGGACTCAAAACTCGCGGTGAGTTGCTTTTGTCAGCTCATTTGAATCTCTCGTTGTGTTATTTGAAAATCAATCCAGTTCATCCTATTGAAGCTAAGGATAATGCAAACTCTGCTCTTGAAATTGATCCCAAAAACGTTAAAGGATTATTCAGGAAAGGGCAAGCACTCTTTGCAATTGGAAATTGTGAAAAGGCTATAGAGGAATTCCAAAAAGTCGTAGATCTTGAACCAGAGAACAAAGTGAGTTTTTTTCTACATAAAGCTATATTTACTCATGCTTATTGCACACTATATGCTTCAGTTATAGTTATATGTTTCTTGTCTTTCATAACCCACAGAACCCTAACAATTTTCAGATTATCAGAATACTATTTTTTACCTTTTATATTCTTTAGCTCTCTTATTATGAAAGCAAAGATTAATTTATTGTTAAAGGTTTAACTTTCCTCAAGGAACAGCTAAAATATTTTTAATTTGGTTGCAAATCAGTAATCAATCAATATACGCGCTGTATTTCATGTTATACTGAATACTGCAATATCAAAGGATTTGCAGCCCTTCTGATGATCTGAAAATGAATATAACTTTATTCAACAGGCTGCCGCAAACCAAATTGTTTTGTGCAAGACGAGTATCAAACAACAGAAAGATCAAGAGAAGAAAATCTATGCAAACATGTTTGAGAAATTCGCCCAAAAAGATAGAGAGGTAACAGGTCGGAAAATTTTATTTTTAACAAATTTATTCATGAAATTGTCTGATATTCGAATTGCATTTTTCTATAATATTCTGATGTCACTGTTTATAATGCCGAGAGTTATAACTGATGGTCAAAATTGTTTTTTTTTAGACGGAACAAATGTCAGCGAAGTCCCAACCGGATGTGATGGGTGAGGCACTCGGAGAGTGGGGTTCCAGTTCCGGAGAGTGGGCTGACAGAGATCGTAACAGAGCTCCCACCGAATTCGAGAAGGAAAATCCCAATATATTAATGTTAGACAAAGATGGACAGTTTCAAAACATGTGAAGTGACTTCTTTTCTTCTCTCCCTCTTCACATTGATAACTGTTGTATATGATTTTTATTGCATATTATCATATTATTCGTTTCAACGGTTTCCAGAATTTATTTTATTTTAAAAGCAAGGTGATTGCTAGTGCGTACTGTGTCATCTACATCTATGGCAATTATTACTGAATCCAAGCATTGAGTGCTTAATTAAGGTTTTGTAATTTTCTACATTCCAAGGGAACAATGTATTTTTTTTAATCTCTGAAGAATACTTTTTTCCATAGATCTGGGAAAAACCAACAGGGAAATTTGCGCGATTCCAAATAAAATTTTAACAATTGTTTACTGAAGAAATAATCATGATAATTGATTTGAAATTATTTGATATTAATAAAAATATTCTGCCAGCATTGAATTTTAGAGTTTTGATTGCTCCCCACCCCCCACCCAGCTTCCCAGGTACAAAATTTATCACCTCACCTAATATTTTGAGAATTTAGGTAGCAATAACATGAAAATAAAATAACAACTCAGAGAAATTCCAGGCCCAGTGAACAATATTTTTGGAAATATTAGTTTCGTGTAAATCAAAGTTAAGTTTACATCTAATCAAATTCGTTATCATACACAGGCTGTGGTCTGTTTATTCAAAATAACAATGTAGTAATAATACAAAAATTTTCCATAACGTTGAATGGTTTGACTCCTGGAAAAAAAAGTAAATGAATTCAAAGAATCTTATTGAAAGATTTGAAACATAGATCACTAAAATAAAAAAATAACACATTTTAAAAAGTATAGCAATTTATTCATTTCATTATATTTACTGTACAAATACAAAATCAGTCTCAGTACATGGGTAATTATTGGAATTCATATTCGAGTTGCTATTTTTTTTTACAACCAGCAATCAGCAGGCCATCTTATTATGCAATATGACAATCACAAAGATTTTATTTACATGATAAAACAGTTCTCTTATTTATTTACTGAGAATTCTTTGCGTAAGGAGTACTTTTGTAATTAACATATAGCTGTCAAAATTTCATATAATCTGATAATTCCATTTAAAGTACATAAGTAAAAAATGATTTGGTGTGCATGTTTGATCGCAATCGAAAGGTTTTTAGGAAAATCTTGATTGAGATTTGCTGATAACTGGCATACATACATATCCCATTTTTCTCAGAAGCATTTTTGGTTAAGACATTAATCATTATAATAATGAACTACTGCAAACTATAGACTATTTTTCATTAAAAAAGACCGCTGAAGTGAATTTGTCCTTACCAATATTTTTGGTACATTGGCGTTAAAGCAAATATCAATACAAGAAATATTGAATTTTGTGTTAAGTAATATAACATTCAAATCATGTTAAATTAATGACTTGAGCCATATCCATGGCTCAAGTGAAAACCATGGAATCTTTAAGAAGTGATATTTTCAATACGGCTCTTGTAGGTTTATCGCTCAACTTCCAAAATAGACTATATTAAACTCATAAGTTTCAATTTTGTAGATTGCATAGGTACTATACTTAAAAATACGATTTAATATCTATATGGAATATAAAACCGCTTAAAGAGAAAACAATGCTACCTAAAAATATTGTGTTCTAAAAATCATTAAGATCCAGAAAATCATTATAATATCAATGGTAGATTGAATAACATTCGATTCAGGGTACATTTCCAAAGTTTACTTATTACAACATTTCATATAAATATATTTCATGCCATATTTATTATTTATATTATGCATTAACATATTGATTATGGAAGACCACACAATGCTCAATCCAGCAGTGCTAACAATGGGAGAAATTTCTAACATGTTTTAAAATGGCAACCAGTCAGTTACTGAATATTTAAACATAGTCTTAATCCAGACATCTCAAGTGCAGTTCACCCCAAAAAAAAGGTTTTCATTAAAAAATGAAATTGAAACAGAAAAGAATTTGATGATTTTGAAGTTTAAAAATAAAGTACGTATTATGGAAACCACTTACAAGAAACTCTTCACTTAAAAGGTTTCTCATATAAAAAAAAATAATAAACTTAAAGCAGCTCCATCACTAAGATGTTTTGATTTTTATTACTTAACTAAATAGCAACTGTATATTGCTAGGCCGCCAACCAAATTTTTTAATAATGAAATATGTTGTTTTTCACAGATGATGTCAAAGAGTAAGAGTTAGTCAATTGTGTTAAATGCCCGTTATGCAGTTTATAGAATGTATTTTTTTTAAGATATTGGTTTAAGTAAAACATTTGTACAAATTCAAAATGTTTTATAATGATCAGGAACTGTTTGACCCACTGTAAGCGTTTTCAACAAATATTGATAAAATTATATGAAAGAATATCTCGAAAAAATGTGGAATAAGTATGGTCAGGAATATGAACAATTCCTTCCGTTTGATAAATACGATTTTAATCAAGTGAGATAGTAAAATCTACACTGAGAAAATAAGAAGTGATTGAATTCCAGTTTTCTTGCTAGCCGGAATACATGAATTTCTCATCGCATGCATATTTGAAACATTTTTACTGTGGCATATAATTTTGTGAGTAGAAGGCAGTATATTTTACAAAAGCCCGTATATATGTCAACAGAATTAATTCTTTAACTCAATCATGATTCTCAATTTATTGAAAGATTTTAGAATTAATAGATCAACTTGATACAAAAAAATGTCATCAGATTTTTTTATAGAAACAATCGATTTACTTGAACACTAGAATATCATGTGTGTAAAATATAGTATATCGCTGTTATAACAATGAGCTTTCTTTCATGCTAACATTTTTTAATGAAAAATGTGTTATCCATTTTGCCTGGCAATTTTGTAGAGGTAGGATGGTGTAAATTTTGTCATTCAATACTGGCCGATTTGACTGTTAACTTACACCATTTCTATTATTATTATTATCAATATTTTTTCAAATAAAATTACCAGTAAAAATTGAATATGCATTTTTCAATATTTAATAGTAGAAAAATAAAATGATTATAATGATAAAAAAAATCATTTTCTTTAACTTTCTGACTAATTTTACCATGTTGTAAATGTATTATGCAGGACGATTGTAAAACGTATATTCAATTGTTAACCTAAGATTCTTGTTTTGAAATAAAAATACCAAAATTAATTTGTTCTAATGATGCAAATGATTTTCAGTAATCTTTGGAAATTTTAATTTGTTCAAATTTCAACTAAGCCTGATGTGCTGTAAAACACCTGCAACAAAAATCACAATATTTATCTAAACTTATAATAAAAAATTAAGGTAAACAATTTATACAAACATTCAAAAGAATACATCAAATACATACAAATATAACGTGTTACCCTTGAGAAGGTCTAGTAATAACATTTTTGCAAACGAACCTTTCTATTCAAATAAGAATAGATCTTCGTACCAGTTAACCGAAGACTATGTTTTTTTATAAAAAAATGACACACAAGCTTATTATATTATTGTAACATTTTTGATGAAGAAACGAGCAAGATATAAACACAGCAACAGTTCAATTTACAAAAATAATGAGTACTTAAGTAAACAAGCAAAATAAAAGCTAAATATAATACACGGTTGCAGATCTCAGATCTATTCTATCCATAAAACTGAGAATTTATCCACCACAATCAAAATTGGTCAGTAATAAAAGGACAAACTGGGCAAAAATGTGATGCTGAGTTTGGCCACAGTTCATTAGTTAATATTCAAAGCGTTACTAAAATCTGTTACACTCGACACCTTCTTGCGTTGGTGTCGGTTTTTAGTCAGCATTCACTAAATTGTCTTGACGCTAAGTGAACACTGGCCACATATACATTGGAGTATTGTCTGTTGGAAACGTTGACACGAGCCGGCTTTCGCCGTGGACAGGAATGGTGGACGACTCGTTAGATGATATTCCCTCTTCGCTCAGAGTTTGCCCATCTTTTCCATCCTGGCTGGTACTCGAGTCTTCTTCTTCTTGATTTTCCTGCTTTTCTATTTTCAATTCCTTTTTAGGAGTGACTTCTGTCAGAGTGATCAACTTGCTTTTGGTTCGTTTGGTAGATGCAGGTTTCTCCTCCACCTCTGATGATTTATCGTCATCTACATATTTGAGCTTCTCCTTCATATGTGTGCTCAGGTGACGTTTCATGTCCCCTTTCATTCTAAATCGTTTACCGCAAACAGAGCACGGATGTGGCTTTTCTCCTAAAATTTTCAATGAAAATGAATTCACACCGGGTCGTAATGGTCAAAGAGCAAGATATTTTTTAAATGGGACAGTAATATTCAGCATATAGATTGATTTGGAATTTCCTTTTGAGTTCTACCATTACAGTTAAAATATATTTAAAAAACTACATATCTTGTTCCACAAAAATTATTGATGGTTGTTTTTTGCTTCATGCAATTGTCATATACTTACATAAAAGAGATGGATACAATACAATTTTATTTACTCAATAAATATTGATTACAAATTCTTTTAGAAATCAACACATTTTCAATTCATTTAAAATTAAATCTATTCAATTAATGAACGAGTATAATTAAGCAAGCTTCTGATACACCATTAAAGTATTGGTGAAGTATTGATATTAGTTTTGTCATTGAGGAGGTTATTCCTGTTTTTATTTGTTTCCAATTGCTATAAATAATTTAATCTTGGTCTATGTAGCAAAAATGTAGGGTTCATAGGTGAGTCTGGTATGAAATGATTACAAATCGAGTCTTAGATTTTTATTACTTTACTAACTAGTGTGTTTTTAAAATCGAGTTTCTATGCTTTGTCTTTCTGAGCTTTATCGCTTCACATTTTTACATCACTCAATTATTTGAAGACTTTCTTACCTGTGTGTATTCTTCTATGGTTCTGCAAATAAGAGCTGGCCCTAAATGATTTATCGCAGAAATCGCAACGGTAATTTTTTTCACCGGTGTGTATCCTTCGGTGTACTATAAGTGAATACTTACGAGCAAAATCTTTTCCACAATATTCACACTGATGTTGTTTCTGAAAGAGCAATACATATTATTATGCAATATCACAAAAATAGCATGTCATAAGTGTGTATTTACTCTTAAGACAAATGTGACAAGAGAAATCTTTTCATGGTCATTCATGTTTGTACGCCTGCGACGGCTGACACACACCATATTTTTTTGGGCTGGTCTATTAACCAAATATTTATTAGTAGTTATCAATGTCAAAGATTGATAAACAAAAAACTAAGCGACATAAAATTCACTTTTGACTTTTAAGTAAAACAAAGTGTATTACAATTATTATGTGCCATTAAAATCATATTGCAACATCCATATAAATTTGAATCATATTGTCCTTTCTAGTTATTTTTAACGATTCAAATTTGATATTGAAATTCTATCAAGCACCCTCAGTCGAAATTCTTGGTTATAAAAGAGAAAAATTTTAATAGAGAAAAGCTTTTATGTACCTGGTTGGAGTGAATGGATATGAAGTGATATTTAAGATCACCCCACTGTCGAAACATCCGACCACAATTTTCACACTTGTAGGGTTTGTCTCCACTGTGCAGTCTCTCGTGAACCTATAATAACATGAACTGGTAAGTGACGAAACAAACTGAGCCATCCGCAGCTTATGTCCAAGCCAGAACTTCGGCCGGGAAGTGGTTAAATTTAGTTCAGCTTATAGATATCAAAATGTGTCACCAAAGAACTAAAAATGTATTTCACTATTGCAAGCGTTTGACGAAATTTAAACGCAAAAAAATATTAAATACATCCCTTTATTGGCTTTTTGAAAAACACAATATACTAAATACAGATAGCCTCAATATATATTTACCTTCAAAGCGCCAGAAGTGAAAAAGCTTTTTTTGCACGTACTACACACAAATGTTCTCGTTCCACTGTGAGACAGCATATGATAAATCAGCGAGTTCCTATGCCTAAATGTTCGGTCGCATTCTGGACAAGTGAGGACATTTTTCTTTTTTCCAGAAGCATTTTCAATTGATTTGTCAGAATGAATTTCTTCCTCGATCTCTTCGATTCTATCTTCCTCTTCTAGCCCTCCGTCTCCGTCCACAGCATTTATTTCATTGCCTTCTGCCTCTACTTCCATCATCCTCTGGACTTCTTCTGAAATAAATTATCTTAAAGTTAACTTTTTTTATTCCGTAAAATATTTTTAGTATCAATAGCCTATTCAAAGCGGATAAAAAAATGCGTGTATTTAATGAGTCAGTATCATATTCAAACTTTGGTAAGTAGAGTAAATATTATGAGCGGTCAGTTGCTATTGTATCAGTATGAATGTGGTCAGTTAAAAACGAAACAGTCAGTAATGTATTTATTTAATGATTTCGACTATCATATTCAAACAAATTTTTTAATTAGTACTTTTAAATATTGCTATTGAAGGCATTCAGTATGAATGTGGTCAGTTAGAAACGAAACAGTCAGTAATGTATTTATAGTGGTTAGTAATTTATTAAAAACGGTTGGTATTTTAATTAAATGGTCATTCATTTAAAAAAATGGTAGGTTTTAGTTTCTGAAAAATAAGTCCATTAAATGAAATGATTTCATAAGATCAGGTATTTGAAAGCAGATAATATTATTTTAATAAGTGTAAGTTGTATGATCTTTTTAAAAACGTTTCAAAATTGTTAGAATTATTATAATAAAAGATCCCAAAGAATACTTTGAAACATTAAGTATAACATCGAGTTGTTTTAATTTAGAGGAGGAAAATTTATAATTTTGAACTGACCATTTACTATTTTTTACCGACCGCTTTAAGTATTTATTACTGACCATTTATTTGATATTTACTGAGCATTTATCAAATTAGAAACTGACAAATAATTAGTATCCTTTAAAAAATATCTTTACTGTGATAAAAGATAAGTTATTTAATAAATAAACAACTCTATTTTATAAATTATATTTTCATTATGCGACAGCTGACAATCTTGAAAAATGTTGCATTGATAATTATGTAAAAATACCATTCAGATGTTGGTGACACTGTTGAGCATGCTCCGCATATTGTTTACGGCCAGGCAACAAGCCTCCACAGAGCGGGCAAGATATTTCTCCGTCGATTTCTTCATCTGAATCATCGTTCCCTTCATTATCATGAAGTCTCACTTCACATTCTCCATCAGAAATGGAATTCGAATTACTATCTCTGACTCCGGGATCTTTACTTAAAGCCTGCTTCATATACCTGATAGAAATAAATATGCATTATAGTTGAAATATCCAAAAAAAATTAGATACAGATGCGTACGCCAGGGCTTTCAATTGTTCTCAAATGATTCTTCAATACATAGAACTAGCCGAAAAAACAACGTATTATATGCTTACATTACAAATTCACATGTCATATATTTTACTATTAGACTTATAACAGTCTCAAGATGGAAAGTAATGAGAAAACATTTGGTTTATTTCCTTATTGAATTGAAAAAATGCAATATCCAGAAGAATTTCATTTGGAATTGACTGCATTTTATAGGCACTGAAGCTAAAGGCTATATTTTGTATTGTGCAATGAGGAGAAAGCCTTTCTCCACTCAAAAGCACTGTTACCTAAAAATATTCAATTGTACAAATGTAAATATGTCAAATTGTACGTATATAATCATTTACCATTCTTTGTTATTCAAATGTTCTTGATTCACATGCCCGTTATCGATGGTGAGATGGGGCAATATATATTGTTCTTGACCGCCTATAGTCGTCTGCATGAGCATGGTGTTCGAATGGTGCGAGGAAATCTCTTCTTGAAGATATTCTTCATTTTCTGGTTCAACGACAACATGAATTCCTTCCATCAGGTCCTCAGGTTCACTGAACTCGCTCATCTCATCCACCTAAAATACATCATTGACAATTATTCAATAAGAAATAGTTGAATCATTGCTGTTATATTAATTATTGCTTAATATTTAAGTTTTGTTAGTGAATAGATAGGAATTGATTTTTAAACTCATTATCTTCTCGCTTACTCAAATATCTTTTTGAATTTGATATATATTTGTGATAGCTGATTAGTATCTGTTTACTCATAACAACTTGTTTAAAGTATCGATGTATAAAAGTATACAGTATGTTTAAATATGCAAAAACTTGACTGTGCAATAGATTAAAAAGAAAGAATACCCAATGGGGCAACCACAATTAAAATATGTAGTAGACAATAGCTAAACAATGTAAAATCTAAATCAAGTACAACTTTTACCTTGGAGTGCGCTTCTCGTGCGTGCAGTTCATATTGTTTCTGCCTGCGGAACGTTTTCGGACAATGTATACAAGCAAATAAGGGTTTTTCAAGACTGGTGTACAATTTTCGTTGATTTTGCTTTTGCGCCTGGTGATATACAGGAATTTTCTCATTGGAAAAAAGGGAGGCCTTTTCCGTGGCAGTGAATAATATTTTACTATCTGTATCATATTCGGTTAGCTTGCCCTGCGTTTCATATAATGACTTGTCAGGTACAGTGGCTTCGAGAGAGAGTTCCACCAGCGCATCAGGTAACGGAGCATTACTCACAGCCATCTGAAAGTTAACATTATTGAAATATAATTTCTCAAAAAGTCCACAGCTATTTTGTCAAATTATTCTTTTAACATACTTGTGGATAGTTTTACCTTTGATGTTGTATGACACATTCAATTCATAACAAAACCGAAACAGAGAGAACGGAATATTATGAAATATTTTACCTTATCCATGGCTGTGTGATGTTGTATTGTACCCATTGGATTTTCTATGATTATAGTTGTATTGTGAGGTTCATAATGCTCTTTAAGATGGTGATAAAATTGCATTTGATCCCCACCAAAGAAGTCTCCGCAGAGTTGACAGATAAACAAGGCACGCTCCTGAAAAAAAATATTAATTTAAATAATTATGTATAAATAATAAGCGTGTTCAAAAGTGTCATTCAAATAGAGTTGAAGAACTAGCCGGGAGAGCTCCAATCTTGATTGACGTTTCTTTGGACTGATTCGATTAGTATGACTTCAGCATACTAGTCAACTGTCGTGTACTGTCCATAAAGTGTACACGGCAGAATTGACGGGTTCTGGTATATTATAGAGGAAACCAAAGTGATTGAAGCGTGATAGACTTAGGCAATAGATATCATGGAATAGTGAAGTGCAACCGCTTGAAGTGTTGATCTATTTCCATTTAATTTATGACCAGACGAAATATCACTACATATTATCTTAATTTTAATGAAATATAACAACATTATGTTTACCCCGTGAGTTGTCGGGTCAACGATGTGAGCAGTCTGCAGAGGGTGATGTTCACTCACATCCAAGACTTGGTGGTGACTAGCGTCTTGAATGATTTCAACAGTCTGCTGCACGTCGATTGGAAACTGATTCTGTCCATTGGCCATTTGATTAATAATGTGGGGCTTCTTCAATTTGCGGGAGATACGTTTTTTGTGAGGAAGACTCTTCTTATTGTGTTGTTGCTTGGTATGTACCAGGGTGGCAGTGGCGGTGGCGTTTGTGACTTCTATTTCACATTTCTCAGTCTGCAGAACTCCTTCCGCCTCCTCAATGTTCTGTCGAAATAAATCGTTCACTGTTTAGTTCACTAAGAATACTCTCGTCAGGCCATTGTCAATTTTGCTTGTAGTTCAGGAGTAATTATTCTGTGTAAATATTTATTCTGACGATTCCAAAAATTTTAGTATTTCAACGGTTTATAGAGATCAATTTTAAGGTGTTCACTGTCAATACTTTGTGGAATTTCATTATAATAAAAATAATAACACATTTTCAGTACTTATTCCACATTAAATTCATTAGATCAGGACCGGTTTCGTTCATGGCGAGCATTATCAACTGATCACTTGATAATGTTTAGATGTTAATCATATTTAATACTTTCAGTAAATTAGGCAGTGATAGTGGAATTTCTTTTTGCCACGTATTATTACATGGAATAATAAAGTTATCAAATGTAGTCAATTATTTTAGATTATAAAGGGTATTTCAATAGGGACGCTCAAAATATGTTACTTTGTCCTGCTGAGTAGATTATTCATTGTTTAGTGGCCAAATTTGAGTCAACCAGTTTGGTAAATAATTGGCCAACACCTACCTGTACGTCATCAAAATACAATATCTGGTGAAAACATTGCTGCTGTGTGTGAAAGTGTACAGGAAAACCCAAGGCAGCTTATTTCTCGTTGTTCACAAGAACTTGGCTTTTCTGCGACTTCAACTTGGCGAATTTTGAATCGGGCCTTATGTCTGCACCCGTATAAAATCCAACTAACCAAGGAACTTCAGGTAAACGACCACAGACAACGCCTGATTGGGTTCTGGAGCAGTTGGAAGTTTACCCAAATTTGTCAAAAAAGTCAACTTTAGCGACATGGCCCATTTTATAATGAATGGATATTGGCAGACATTTGATGCTATATTCCATATTTAATGCCGTAAAATATACTTACAAATGAAATTAAAATTTAGTCGAAATCTCACAAACAACTTGTTTTATTTACATTTCAAAACTAAGCGTCCTTATAAAAAGACCCTTTATAAATAATTTATAAATTAATAAGAAATACCTTGATCAAGTATGTTTTAGGATTATATTGCAAGGTGGATTTAGTTGGATACCAATCCGATATTGGTGCGCGTTTAAACAGAGGTAGAGGTGGAAGCGAAGGCAAGGTCGATTGGTTGGAAACTTCAATTATTGAAGTTCTTAGTTCCACATGTTCTTCCTGAAAATGAAGGCATATAAGTTTATTTCCATTCACATAAAGCATACGAATAGCACAAAATTTTACTTTTGCTTATTAGCCATCAAATGCAAAATAACACATTAATTACTAAAGTAATTAAAAGGGCCCGTAAACAAAGTGTTAATATGATACAATGCTAACATCACAGATTATAGAAAAAAATTACCTAGATTTCTATTTCAAAATTCTTGTCAAACTAATATTGTTCCTGTGATTCATTTTTTTTCTTATTTATCAAGTCTGTCAAAAAATTATAATCATTGAAAAACAGCCCAAACATAAAGTAAGTAAAACTTTATTACCTTCGCAATATGGGTCAAGTCATGCACAGTGGGATTTCTGCCATTCTGCTGAACGAATTGAATCAAGGCAGCCGTGAGCCTTCTATCCTCTTCAGATAACGGAGGATCAGATCCTGCCGAGGTTTCCGTTTCCAGAAGATCCGCTCCCCACCCGTCGGTTGTGAGATCGCCGACTCCAGGCGTTTGTTTAAAGATGTTACTAAAATTTGACAATATTTGTCAATAAGCAGCCGAGTTAAATTTATTTATTTAATTTAATATGTACATTACAAAAATCCCAAAGTTTATTGCTTTTGCAATGTGAAAAAAGATTAAAACATTGAAAGAAAAAGCTATACAGTGATTAATGATAAATACTGGCCATGAAGTTACTCCAATTTGGAGATAGATGATGAACTTGATATTTTTTGGCTCTGCTGCCGACAATTCATGAAATTTCTATGTAACCCATTGCTTATGGAGTGCACAAATTTGTACATAATTACCATAGTAGTTAAAAGGGCCCGTAAACAAAGTGTTAAATTATGCTATTAATTTCAGAATGATAATACAAAATTAAGAATAAGTACCCAGTGCACAGTGTCTGCTGAGGGAATCCATTGGAATGCATAATACTAATAATCCGACCGGAGGACTCTCCGACGGAGTGTAAGGATAAGTTAGAGCCATCTACCGTCACCTCCTGAAAAAGAGAAATACAAAAATGGGTAAAATATAAGTGTATTTTAATGTAATAAACAAAGCATATTTCTCAAAGCAAACTTGTAGTTTAGAACCGTGGCTATATTTTCTAAGTTTTTTTGACTTCAAAACAAAGCAGCGTAACTGGTGCATATGAGACCTTGGGGTCAACAGGTTTCAGCAGGATTTCCAAATATAATATGTATATATTTCGATTGAAAACAAGAATTATAATACACTCTAATACACATATAATGATAACACTAATATTTTGTTTACTCTGTTTATCAATTTAAAAACAAAGAACAATCAAGTTGAAGTATTCTATTGCATGATTGATAAGATTCTAGTGCAAATAAATGAACATTTTATTGAAACACAGACGGTCAAAAAATATTGAGAAACTATAAATAAAGGTGAAGAAGGATATTAACCCTTTGAGTGGTGAGTTATTTTGGAATAAATTAAGTTTTTTAAATTAGTTTCAAAAAATATTATTGCCAGACAAAAAAAAATATTTTTTCTGTTATCCGTAAATCTGAGAATAATTTAACTATATGAGATATTGATATTTCTTCCAGAATTTTTAACGCAAATTTTAAATTTTGATTGAAATAATTCGTTATAACATTCAAATAATTATCAAGATGCTTTAACTTCCAATTCGGGCCGGGATCTTTATTGCATACATCTGTGGAGTGTAGTTCCCCTATTGATGTTGATTCCAGAGAGCGTATTGAACCAAAATGAATTTTTAATTTATGGCCACAGATGTGTTCCCAAATAGTAACCTCTTTATAAAATTCGTTTCTTTATTTGAAACATAATATAAAAAAAAAAATACTACCAAAAACCACTGATTGATATGTCTAGCTTCAATATATGATAATGAATAGCAATAGATAATTACGATAGGTGATACTACTCAATGGGTTAAAATGCTATAAATTTGCTAATCCAATTTTTGTGAAACAAACCACGGTAATTTTTGCATGCCGGCCATTTTTTTTTAGCTAAGCCACTGTCCAGAGCATATCTATAGCATTAATTTATCTTATAAGGGTGAATTATATGGATCCATCACAAATCTATGTAAATGTTTTTCATAAGAAAAATCAGCGCTCTAAGGCATAAATAGAGACGCCATTTGGTGGGGCTTACCACCTTGAATTTGAAAATTTTTGTTCTGTATCCTTTGCTGCACTGGTTTGCAGATAGAGATGAATAAAAGAGTAACAACCTGGCAACTTTTGGCCCCCCTCATGAAAAATACTAAAATGACATCTGTAAGATTACATTATTTAAAAAAGCTTTATAAACTGAGTGTAATGGTTGAATAATAAATTGTATAAGATAGTAAAATATGCATGTTAATGGCATTCATAAGGTTTGAGAATTCTGTACATTATGTTTGACATTTAGAGATTATGGGGTGTCATTGAGAGAATTAAACAAAAAATAAAATATAGAGTAAGACTCATGGTTCTGGTCACATATATGTAATATGCATTGTTTAATTTAAAAAAAAATATATAAAAATATTTGAAACATGCATAAATTTGATTTGATAAATTTATTTGTGTCAGTGTTACAACCGAACTGATTGCATTTCGAATTACCTGTGTCGCAGTATGATGGGGTGATTCGTAATGAGAGACATGTTCAGTTGTTTTCTTTTCCGTCAGTATACTTCCTTCGATGGTTCTCATGGTATTTCGATACGAATCTCTCAAATGCCGTCATACAAGCACATTTCTTAGTTATAACACCGAATGAATATTATTCGAAATTGGCGCTGTATGGAACTGACAGCTGATGTCGCCAAGGTCATGTAAAAGCATAATACTGAAATACCAATATAGCTACATTTTCTAACGAAGTTCGGTTGGAAATTATAAAATTTCACAAAAGATATAAATATGTATCTTTGATTGTTTATTTGAAACGAAATCGTTGCTACTCAAATGATTATATGGAACAAAAACTTTCAATTTAGATAACGCAAAACAACCATCTTTTGACACACGACAATATTATAGAAAGAATAGACAATAATAGTCATACAAATTAAGACGAAACTCATTTTTTATGTAGGGCTGCCAGTAAAGTATCATTATGAAGAAATAATGAAAATTACTGACATCATTTAGAAATTATAATCTCACCTTTAAGCCTAAATATATAATATTTTGATAATAAATAGTGTTTTTCATCATATTATATTTTGTATGCGTTTTATCGTACAATACTCTCATCGTTAAGTTTTAGCTCGGACTAAAAGTATTGAGATAGCAATTTTTTTTTAAATAAATATAATAATTATTTTTTATAATATAAAATAATTATAATTATGAAATATCAATGTTTTGTAAAATACATTCCTGATCATAACTTTTATCTTTTTTGTCTATGGAAATATCAATACCAAAAAGTAGATTATTGAAGTAAAATAGAAGAAGTAGGGTGAAGTGAAGACAAAGCGGGTTCTTCGAGTTTTGTTGAGGGCGAAGTGAACTTTTTGAAGAATATTCTTGTGATGCCTGTTTTTTATAATTAATTTGCAATCTGATTATAATATTAAAATGATACCGGTAAGCGAATAATCACCTTCATTATGAGAATGTTTTTTTGACAGCTTTCAGTTATTACACCGTTTATATGATGTGATATTGTACAACTGACATTACGTCAGACCTTGTTCCCTTTCACCTGATTTATTATTATAATGGAACGCAGGTATCTATTTCATGCGTTGTTTTCATAGAGTTTTTAAATCACCAATTTGGATCTCCGAATGGATTTATTTTCATAATTATTCTCTTTCATCATTGTATAATTTATTTAGGTGTAAAGAATTGTTACAAACGGCGCCAGCATATTAATAATAAATATATACCACCAAATTACTATTATAAATACTATTCGAATAAAAGAATTATGTAATTACCAATAAACGATTATTGGATATCGTATTAATATTATCCTTGTATTATATGGATACGCGTGAAACATTGTACATTCTGTAATAATATTATGCGGCTTAATTTTTGTTGCCACTAATATAATATATTATGTACATACTGGGTACTAATTCTATTCCTCAAATTGTCTTAATTTATATTGCCATAGCAGCAATAATAAAGCTTGGTATTTTATTATTGTTTAATTGTGAAATAATCCTCTAGAGTATTTAGCCGATCTCTGTAAATAAATGTTAAATATTTTATAAAAAAAACACATGGCTACTGCTGTCACAAAATTGACATGTGATGCACGGTTGCCAGGCGTGTTTTTTTACATTCAATAAATCTTGTTTTATATAGTAAAGGTTATACCCACCTTTTTATTCAATGAATAAATTCTGTATCTTTTATATGGTATTCATTGCACTTATTCTATTTTACAAGAGTTTGGGCGTATCACCTCGTTATCACAATACCCATAAGTAAAAGTTATTAAGAAGTAAAAAGTTATGATTATTCTAGTAGGGTTTAGGGCTGACCGAAATGTTGTCAGTTGTTCATTGAAGCACAGAACGAGGTCGAGATTTTGTATCTAATTTCTTGTATCAGGCAGCTTATTCCAAATTATTTGAAATACAGTTCGTAAAGATTCAAATTAATTGTCACCGAAGATTTTTGTGATGGAATTGGAATTTGAGTTATTCGTTCAAAAATCGGTGCTGAAAAACTGGTATATCCAACAAAGTTTCGCTATCGTAAAAAATGTTTGAATTTATAATTGAGTACGGTGACTGCTGCGAACAGTGGGGGAACTAGATGCGTTGCCTTAATTAAATAAAATATTATATTATGGTAGAAGGGTCAGCTTATCAATATTCAGATTGTTCGAGGGCCGTATGGGAAAAAGTGATTAAATTTTCGATATTTTTATTGTATTGTTCTTCCATCGTCCGTTGAAAGTTCTGAAGAAAAAATAGTGATTGAATTTGACACATTGTGCCGCATAAAATGTCGTTTCGGGCCGCAGGCTGTGCATTACTGGCGCAGTGAAACGGTAACAGGTATCCGAGGTGTCCTGGTTTGCCAAAACAACTGATAAGGTAATCAAAATATGTTGTACTTATTTCTCCAATCTTGATATTATCAGATTCAGTTTTGTTCAATGAGGCCAGTTTTTTTTACATCTAATTGTTACATATGTACATGACCGTAATAAATCTAAAACAGAACAGATTTTTCTTTGAAACTAAACTAAACTAAACTATATTATCTTATTTGTTTTGTTCGACAACGTGAACATAAAAAGACTCAATCGAAATAAAAGCTCAATTTTTGAGTGAATCATCGATTATTATTACGTTTGATACATTTTTAAGGTACGATCAGGCAACATTTATTTATAGTGTCTTGTGTCGGAGCATGAATAGTTTTACTGTCAGATATAGTAACTGAGATTTTCGTTGTGAGCAATAGTTGGTTGTCTTCATTCCAATGAAGCGTTTTTCGTATAATTTTTAATGTTCGTAAGTTGAAGAAGTCACCGATTAAACTATGGATACCGAGAAAGAGAAAATGGTAAGGACAGATATTGTAATTTATTTCAAGTGAATGTTATCAATCTTCTGATATGTATATTGTTTTGTTATTGAAGCTGATGCCAATGTCACCGATGTAATGTTTATTTCATAGATATTTTGAGATGGAAATTATAAAAGATTATTTGAATATATTTAGATTTAATATACTCGAGACCATACCTTTGTATTGATGTGTTGATTTTTACCGCAGGCTATCTATCGATGTTTAAGTTATTGAAATTTTACATGTAGTCATTTTGTTCACTCTTGAATGTATGATTTATTTCAAAACCTATGTAGGTTTACATTATTATATAACTTTTCCGTGATAAAAGGTAATTCTTTTAGCTATCTAGCTATCTGCTGGAAATAATCTTGATAAGATAGTTATTTAAATAAACAATTACAAAGTGTATGAGCGCGATATTGTTATTGAAACATTTAATATTTTATTCATTTAAGTCATGAAATCTTTGATCATAAGAAACATTTGCGGAATATACACGTCTCAATGTAATTAACCAGTGGCGGATTGACTTATAAGCGAAAGAGGCGCGCGCTTGGGGCCTCCAAATCTTGGGGGCCTCAAGAATAATATACATTGAAAAAGCTCACATTATATGTTTCGAAAAATAGTTTTGACACATGTATTTGGCTTGGAATATCATATTATCCTGTCACATCGAAAATTTCATATTCAATACAGTGATATTGAATGGTCAAAAATCATAGTACGGTATGCAGGTACTGAATTGTTTCTAGTGAACTGCGGGAAATACCATCAATTGTTCAAGCCATGCTCTCGATCACATGCAATAAGAAAAGGAAATTACGATTTTGAGATATGACTAATTATAAGTGACTTTACAACGCTTTTAATCATTCGAAAAAGTGGGCCTCCAAAATTATATTGCGCCTGGGGCCTCCGAAGGGCATAATCCGCCACTGGTATTAACCCCAGGGCCTAAGATTTCAATAAAGTTAAAAAATAGAATTCATTGGAAAAAATATGTTAAACAATATAGTTAAATATTTTCCCCCATCAAATTTCATGAAAATGTGCGAAAATCTATGCAAAAGATAGGGTTGTCACAACTCCATACATTGATTGTACCGATTGAAATTCAATACTAATAATTGATAAATTTTATTTATAATCCAAATACAAAATCAAGTAATTGAAACGCGTCGCGAACTAATTAACTTGAATGTGAGATATATAATGAAATGCAGGAACCCCGATTTTGCCTTAAGGCAAATCCTTTTATTCCAGCGATATATTAGATATATGTACTTTATTGTTGAAACTTATCCAGATATAGAGTTGCGAGTATTTAGCGTATATCGTACGTCACAGGCGTCTGAAGGGTTAAGCATTTCATTTATTTGAGTCACAAAACATTTGCGAAATATACACATCTCCGTGTATTAATATTGGCAAGTGGATTTCATAAGCAGTCGTAAATTTGCATCGAAATTTCCTATCTAAACGAGACGTATGATTTTAAAGAGCACTTGCAAAAAGTTCGTGGATAATCGGCTGACAACCATTGAATGAAACTATATGCACTCCATGAATGCGTATGCATACGCTTTGGAAACGTGCATTTGAAATGACCGACGGTGCCGAATGGCGAAATTCGGGTCGTTATTGACAAAAAATATGAAAATGTACACAATTCAAAAGATTGAAGCCACATTTTCGCTTAAATAAAA
This sequence comes from Himalopsyche kuldschensis, assembly GCA_028554975.1. NCBI lineage: Eukaryota > Metazoa > Arthropoda > Insecta > Trichoptera > Rhyacophilidae > Himalopsyche > Himalopsyche kuldschensis. The sequence continues at coordinate 462,402 of JAHFWI010000100.1, forward strand.
GCATTTAAAACAAAATGTCCCGCCCCGAGCCCCAAAAAATATGAATCCTAACGATAACGAAATTGAAGTCATTTTTTATTATAAAAGAATCGATGGTGTTATTTAGCCGATTTTATTTAACCCTTTTATCTCCAAGCCAATTCCATGGATTTTTGCTGTACGCCTCCATTTTCAATCATCGATTTTTCCATGAAAATGCCACGTAACATACCCGGAAAATAATTTTATACTCTATATAAGTTATTATTGATTTTCATAGAAAAGTGAAAAAAATATATCAAAAGTACAAGATTCAAAAAACGTCTCTAGGGCTGCCAAAAACAATAAATATTATAAATAAAAATATAAAATATATTATATATTTTATATAATAAAACAAATTATATAGGTAGCACAAATTGCATCTAGGGCTGCCACAAAAAATAATGTAATTTATGAATAAATTAAAATTATTTTGTTATGACTGGAAAGTTTTTTTTTTTTTTAAATAAACCTTATTTTATAAATAGCACAAAATGCTATGTGTTGTCTACTCGCACTAGCTGATATTTAGCTATTCTCTTCTCACTCTGATGCGCTCTATCAATCGAGCGATCATTGCGATAATAAGGTGCCAGCTAGGGACTCCAATTACTCGTCATCTCAACTACTCGAGTATCGAGTATTAAAATGTAAAAATATTTCAGATGTACCAAAATATATACTATTAACATTTAAATAATAAGTATAAATAAATAAGCTTATTTAATTTCATTGATAAATTTAATTCATTTTAATGCACTTAACGTAACACATATTTTTAAAATATCAGAGACTTAAATGTTTCAAATTTAAGATTTGTTCGAATTTTAGTTATAATTATTCCTGTAGTTGAAAAAACTCTCTCGGTAGCAGAGGACGTTGGTTTTATCGTTAGCAATGAATTGAATTGTGTATCTAATTTATATGTAATGTATAAAATATACGTAGTACAATAGTTATTACTTTTTTATCAATTAGTTTTCAATTAGCTTACCTTATATTGATTATAAAAATCCAGGCAATCATAAAACACAGAAACTTTCAGTAATTGGGTTGTCAAATTATTTTTAGAATAATTATGTTTCAAATAAAGAAACGAATTTTACAAAAAGGTTAATATTTGGGAAAAAGTCTGTGGCCATATATTATTGTGCATAAAAAAGTTTCGGTCCGATTTGCTCACTGAAATCACCGTCAATAGGGTGAAACAACATTCCACAGATGAATGCAATAAAGATCCAGACCCGAATTGGAAGTAAAAGCTTCTCGATAATTATTTGAAAGTTATAACGAATTATTTCAATTAAAATTTTAAATTTGCGTTTTAAAATTCCGAAAAAATATTAATATCTCAAATAATTAAAATTTTTTCTTCTCAGATTTACGGATAACAGAAAAATATGTTTTTTTTGTACGTCATTAATGGTTTTTGAAGCTTATTGAAAAAAGCCTAATTTAATTCAAAATAAATCAACACTCAAAGTGTTAAAATTTGCATTATAAATTTGTTTATCTACGAGATTAATATACATATGCACTTTGCTTCTTACATGTTTTGCTTTGCTTTGCCGTTTCACACCACCAATAATATTATTTAACATTTATCGGAATAAACTAATAATTTAACACAACTAATATATTAATTAAAAATTAACCTTCAATTCACCCCTGATACGTGGCTGTTATAAATTTCTAAGAAATATGAAATAACGAGTATAGGCATTTAAACATTTTGTATTTATTATGTCAGCTGAATCTCTGCCGTCAAAAGATTTTTTTTAATTTTGTTTTTTTCATCATAGTCGTTGCCATCTGTTCGATCTTAATTTCTTCTGATGGAATAGTAAAATTTATAAACAGGGCAACTAAAACTGTAACAGGGATGGTTAACTTTTTACAGCGAGTAAGTCACTGATTACCAGTGATAGCATGCAAAATTCTCCGAATTTATTTTGTCACATCTGCAACTACAATAAAACGGAGAACCGTTTAAAAATATTTCCTGATCCACGTTTTCAGCAATGCAATGGTAAAATATTGTATATATTTTTTAAATAATAAAATAAAATTTGGATAGAGATGTTTTCGACGGTTTCGGCAGTAACTTTGTGGAAGTTCATTTTAATATAAATTTAAAATAACTTTGATTATACACGTATCGTGTAACTAACCGTGACACGTGTTTCGCCTCTTTCAGAGGCATCTTCAGACTTACTATCGCAAAGTTTGCTTGAGTAATGAATGCCTCTGAAAGAGGCGAAACACGTGTCACGGCTAGTTACACGATACGTGGAATAATCAAAGTTATTTTAAATTTTATACTGGAAAGAGATGTTCATAAGCGACAATCGAGTATTACTCGAGTGTTTTTCAAAATACTCGAGTATCGAGTACTTGAAAAATGGACGAGTATACTCGAGTATCGAGTACTCGATACTCGAATTGGAGTCTCTAGTGCCAGCCCTAGTGACGTCGGTTAGCCCAACTTCAAATAAAAAGAAAACGGTTCAACATATGGTTATTCTAACAATCACTTTGCCTCCAAAAGGTGTCTGCATAATATTGCATTTAAAAATATTTAATTTATTCATTAATAAGCTCGTAATCGCGTTTGCGTGCCTGCACGCTGCGGCGTCTGAACGGTTAATTATATTGTGTTTGATTTTCACAATTATTAACCCATTGTTTACGGTGTGCACAAATTTGTGCGTAATTAGTATGGTAATTGAAAAGGCCCGTAAACAAGTGTTAACACCCAGATCGTATTTGTCAAAATTGGATCATGCGGTATATTTATCCATCCATTTAAAAAAAAACATATCTTAATATTTACAGCAATAATCCCTTGTTACCAATGATGGTGTTTCTGTTTTTAATGTCTTCGTCAATCGTTTGGGTATACATACACATATTCAATGATCTTCTATCTATGTTATCGAGACGGCAATGATATTTGAAACATTTACCTCTATCGTCTGCATCAATTTTTGTTTATTATTTTCTTAACGAAATTTCGCCTTATTACGGAAGGGAAGGCTCAAATAAAAAAATTAAAGACATTATTATAATAATATTACATTTTTTTTAATATATAAAAGAGTTAGCACTTTATTTATTAAAAGAAATGTTATTATCCAGCCCCATTAGTTTAATGAATAATATACAAGAACAAGCAAACCGACTTGACGATATGACGTCAATAATAATTTTTATAAGTATCTATATTTAATTTATACACTATTTTAATCCGGCCTGGCATTCAACCGCCAGATTTTGAGCCAATTACACGAAGATACAAAATGTTAATAGATTGATTATTATATTTATCAAAATGTTACGCCTGAATGTGTACGGTAATTAAGTGAAAATTTTAATTAAAAAAATATCTTACCTTTTTATTACAAATTTTAGAAAAAATTGGAAGAATTATCGAAATCTCTATTTTTTTACTTCACTTCAACGAATTGCAAAAACACGCACATATTTATTACTTTGTAATATCCCGAGTTGTCAACGTATTCACGCCATGCACGTGTGCCATCAGCTTCATAGAAAATATTGATAATTCAAAAAAAAATGTTTTGAAAAGTTAATTTGTCAAATATTTCGTATGCATTGTATTCTGTGATCAAGAATTGTTCATCAAACTGGAATTAAATGCATAAAAGATATGGAATTATCTGTGAGAAAAGTATTTAATGCAATTAATACCAGTAGTAAATTTTTAAACAAAAATTTGGTGCGGCCACCAGACATTTCCGCATGATTGTTTATATTAACCTATGCAGCCACTGCACAATTGTACGTGAGAATCACTGCTATAGATAAAAAAAAAAACGAAGGGAAACAACGTTTTTATGTTAAAAGCTAATATTACAGTCAATTCGGGTAACACTTTTCAGGTGTTTTTTTTGTGATATTTTTATTTTTAGATATAGTGAGTTGCATTTTTTAGACTATTATGTGTTCTTACCACTTCCTTTATATAATTTTGAATTCAAATATGAAAATACAAGGAAAAATAACTTAAAACTGCTTTTACGGGTGGTCCAGTGTTAAATTTATAATTGAGTAACATTGAACATCACCACTTTCGATGAGCGAATTTTAGCTGAATCATCCAGCTTGGTGACATTGAATTGAACTTTTATAAAGAAGGATAGTCTGTCAATGGAAAATATTAAAAAAATTACAACTTTTTGCCTATTCCTTATCCGTAACACCTGGCTTAAGCGAAGTCACCTGTTTCGAAAAAATAAAAAAGTCGTAGATTTTCATAGTTTTTTTGGTTTATTTCACAAAATATAACAAGATAATAATAATTTGAGAGGTGAATGTGGCACTTTTTGTTGACGTATAAGACAAAAGATCGATTTGTTATATTCATCAATCGCAAGAATGATCACGATTACTAGTCAGCAGAAAAATAAATAAACGGTACTTGCTCAAGTTTTGTCCAATGTTATATTGAAGTCCAAAGTTACCCGAATTGACTACATATTTGTTTTAGTTAACTTTATGTTTACCATCGTAATTCATCAAATTCAATAAATATAAAAACAATACAATTGTATTGATGGTGACAAAAAAGTGGAAACCGGACACCTCATTTCAAAAACAATTCATGCACTTTATTTACCACTTCAGTACCGTTTATCCACTGGTGGCCGCCGCGTACGTACGTAAAAGTGTGAATAAAGTCGTAAATATTGCAAAATATATTTAAAAAATCTTACATAAGAATTCTTATATTTTTCTTTTCATATCTAGTGACATCTATACACTGTCTCTATGAAAAAATGGTTCTCCTGTCATCAGTCAATCCTGTTGAAAAAACATTTTTTTATAATTCGGACGGTAGATGTGATCGGCTCGACCATTGTACCATTGCTCGGCACTGAAGCGGTAAATTCAAATTAAAAAATGCATTATTTCTATCAACTTATTTTTGAAACTATAAGAAAATAGGTTTGAATTTGAACATTAGGCTTAAAAATTTCGTTGTTTTCGATTATATTTCAGAAACAAAAGAACTATTTTTTATTGGGGTTTTTAACTAATATATGGTACAAAATGTTTATGTTACCGGTTTTTTTTATTATTAAAGTCACTTTTTACGGACTATTTTAATTACATACTTCGGTAATTTACATGTTTTTTCGCATTTGATGGCCAATCAGTAAAATTTTGTGCCTACGTAAGCATTATGTTTAAGATGGAGAAAATATATTATTAAATGAAAAATAGCGCTTTGACAGGTCATAAATACTCGTTGAAATGGTGCAGATTATGACGCCACGTAATATTAAAAAATTCGTAAAACCATAAAAAATGGCATAGAAAACAAAAGTTTGATTTGTCATGGTAATAAATAATCGTTTAAATGGCGCTGATGGTGACTAGCCACAATATTTAAAAATACATTGGTTGTAGTGCATTTTAAAATGGGAAAGTATCACCAATCCGGTTGAGATATACAATTTTAATTTCAAGATTGCAGCTTTATTTCCGAATATAGAAACCATTTTGACTATATTCATTTTAATGTTCAAGTTGTGAATGATCGTTTTCCGTAGTTACAAATATTTTTTTCCGAATTCGATAAGTCAATTGAATTTAAACAATTTATCAAAAATGATAAAGTGCAACCGTTAGAATGTTAGATAATGAATGTATTATCGATAAGTTATTTAAGTAAAAGCAAGAAAAGTTCCTCCGTAGTGGAAATTATTATCGTTTTTTGCATACAGTCGTGACCTTAGCCTTGATCTGAGAATAAGAATAATTCTCGATCTTTTTTGTGTTTGCTAAATATTTGCATTATATGCGTAACTATTACTAGGAGGATAACCAACTATTTATAATATGATTTTAAGCCCTTCTTAATTAATACAACAAAAAAAATATTATTCTCCACTTGCATTTTATGCAATACTTACTGGTGGGGGGGGGGCTTAAAATAAGGAAGTTTTTTCAATATTTGGTAATATACTTAGATGTTAAACATTCCACTAAACATTTTGACCTTGAAAATATACCGAATCGATATCATTTTCGTAAGTTTTTATAAATTTCCAAAATTGGATATAGCTGTTCTTGAAGATAGCTTCGTTGTTAACCGATGACATTATAAATTATAACAATAACTATATGCAGCATAGAACAAATAACTGATAATGCATATATGTTTTTTTTAATTACCAATGATACAAATGATAATTATTTCTTTCGAAATATTAAATTAACGAATAAAATTTTGCAACGCTATTTTATCATTTATCACAAAAATCAGGCCCCCACAATTATATTGCACCTGGTGCTTAATTCGTCACTGGCCATTATTGGATAACACTTTCCATGTATATTATGAATACATAATATTATAGCCGCAAAGGTAATGTGGGGTTATCTTTGTGGCAAGGCATGCTGCGAGGGTGGAAAATGACCAAAATTTATCGAGTTTTTGAAATAACATTAATTTTACTCATTGTAGGAAATAATCTCTAAAAAATTCTGGAAAAAAATTTAGGCCTTTTTTTTATCAGAATACATACTTTCACTAAAATATCTTTCATAATTTACAATAAATTGTCTATATATTTTTACTTTTATCTCGTAAAAAATATTAGTTAAAAAAGAGTAAATAATATCCAGAGATAAGATCCATTATAAATATATATGCTACTCATTGAGAACGGATATGTAAAAAAAAGAATACCTGGCTCATATTACTTTTTTATTAACATAAATGTAAATTTCCATGCAAATTTTGAAACCTTGATTGCACAATGGAAGTATTGCAGGCCAATTGAACAGGCCGCTAGTAAAATAACCCTTAGGTTACAGTGCTAATTTTCATCATCTATGCATTATTGGAAAAAAGAAAAATCTACATCTAAGAGTAGAATAAAAACAAAAATCCAATACCTGCACTATATAATTTGTCATTTATATTTTTCGAAACCCAGAATATTAGTACATTTAATAATACATTTTTTCCATATTATATTTTGAAAAATAAATAATCAAAGTCCATGAACTAGGAAAAAAAATAGTTTTTATATTAAGTTTTTTCAAAACAAATATCCAGTATAAACTTACATGTGTCTTGTAACTTGAAGCCCAATGATGCAGGGATATATTGCTTGGCTGTAACAAAACGGTTAATTACACTTGTTTTACCAAATTTTTGCTAAAACTTGATTTGAAAAATTTGCCTTCATGATAAAATCATTCTGACCTGCATTATAATTTATGTTGTGCACTTTTTAAACTGTTTCCAGTTTATAAATGGTATTTATTGAAATATATTCACATACTGATATGACATGCTCCAAATAGAAATAAAATATGATTAGGATTGGCGTCCTTCCAAAACAATTAGTAATGGATCATCGGAGCGAGCCTACAGTAATTTTAATTTTGTTTATTTCCGTAACAAAGAACATATTTATAATTTTTAGTTTTTATTGGCTACAGAAATTTTGAAAAATTGATTAAAAAAAAACAAGTTATAGATTTAAATTCTTTAGAGTTCACATAATATACTATTTTCGTCAGCATTTTTAAAGTCATAGCATATACTTAGTGGTCCCTAAAAAGACAAAGTTGATATGATTTGTATTGTTGCATACATAAATTTTATCTTTGAAATTATATAGCAGACAACTATGCGGGGGCCGTGCATCTTTAATGTTCGACCCAAGACAATCATAGTAATCAGAAACTTTTTCTAACAATTAGTATCATTTTGAAACGTCCTGTTTTGATCACATTAATGTTGTGAGGGAATGACTGAACATGTTAGATACATTTGTATTCTTATTTTTTTTTGTCCCTGTTGATAAAAAAAATTAGAAAATAATTAACAATGAATTCCAAATTATTTTGTCATGATGTACGTTAACTACATTCGCTGGTTTTTTTCATAAATTTATTTGAATCGGATGAAAAAATATTATTTAATTCAGATAACCTACCAAACATCAGTATGTGGCCCAATGGAAATAACATTGAGTATTGATGTTATTGAGATATATTTTCTTTATGATACTGGTAACCTTGTTGGTCAGTGGTTTAAGCTATTGGGTTTTGTTCAATTTGGTTGCTGTGACCATCGGCTTGAATCCCTGAGCGAAAACTTGATAAAGGCATGGATAACCGTTATTTATTTTTCCTCCACCCATCTGATCCCAACAATAGGGCATAAGTTAATTTAGCTATTTTCTAGTCTATTCCTAGACCCATCCTTTTTCGTCAATCTCTTAAAAATAGAGAGGTTCACATAAAAAAAGCTTCTGTTAAGATGCCTTGTTAGGAGTCCACATGCTTCAGCCTCCGCAAAAATCCTACATTATGACAATGCATCTTAACTATTGTATTTAAATTAGTGCCTGCGAATTGTAACTGTGCCACTGATTCCATTATTTGTTCACATATCTTTTATCCATCTTTCAATCAAAATATTTTGTACATGTTCGTGATCATGTAATTATATTATGATTGATCTTATCCATCACGTAGAGTTTTTGAGATAAGATTGATTACTTTTTTATATTAGTGATTGAAATTTTGAATAATTAATCAGTTGTATATATAGTTATATTATAATTTTAAACATCCATTGATTCTAAGCATTATTTTTCCCTCTATTTTAGAACGTGCAATTAGCTGTGGGACTAGGTTGTGTGATTGCCACAGTCATTATGGCATCATTTTTAATACCGTGGATTAGATCGAGTAAAAAAAAGAAGCAAATCACACTGAAGGATTCCAATATTAAATACGCCTTACCGCTAATTGAAAAAGAAGAAATTAGCCATGATACAAGACGGTACCGTCTCGGATTACCATCCGACCAACATGTTCTAGGTAAGTAAAATAAAACTGCATAATGATTTCACTTTAAAGAGCTTCAGATATTTGCTAAAAACAAAAAACATTAAATATTCTCATTTCAATGAATCTACCTGCTATAAAAAACATTATTTGTTATACTGTGAAAATCAAATTACTGAAATGATCAGTTTGGGAATGCAAGAGTATCAATGAAGACCATTCATATTTTTGCACCAGAAAATTAAGGCTTCATTGATGCTACAAATGGTACAGCATTACACAAAATATCAATAAATCTATTGTATGACAGTAAACAACTTAAAAGTAATCCTTTTTTGCATTCTGGAACAAAAAATAAATGTTTGTATTGATTTTTTTTATATGGTAACAGTTTCAAGCAGTCGATTTTACCTACACTATTATACGAATAAACTATTTTACCATCTGTTATGTTGGAAAAATGTTCTGATAAAGTATTGTGTGAGAGTTGTATCATGTAAACATTAGTTGATGATGGATCTGTTTATGTACAGGACTTCCAATTGGCCAGCATATTCATCTATCAGCAAAAATTGGTGATGATCTAGTTATCCGCTCTTATACACCGGTATCTTCCGATGAAGACCAAGGCTTTGTTGATTTAGTCGTTAAGGTAGGAAACATTTTCTCATTATTTATTCTTGTCGATTTGATGAAAGAAATAACTGAAGAGGAATAAAGAATGAATTATTTTTTTAGGTATATTTCAAGAATGTCCATCCTAGATTCCCCGAAGGAGGAAAAATGTCACAACATTTAGAGAGCATGAAAATTGGTGACACGATTGATGTTAGAGGTCCATCGGGACGTTTGATGTATCAAGGAAATGGCACTTTTGCTATTAAGAAATTGCGTAAAGATCCACCGACCAAAGTTGTAGCTAAAAAACTGAATATGATAGCAGGTATGTTACCATTCAGTAGTCAGTTACTTACTAGATATAAATAACATTCTATTTTCATGTTTAACATAACAAGCCGGCAGACACATTAGCTGTCAAGGTTAAAGAATTTTCTATGATTTCTATGATCTAATTTCATGCAAAATAATTTGTCTAGGTCAGTGATGCCCAACTGAAATCGTCGGACGGGCCAAGCAAAATACAAACTTAATTGAAAAATACACAATAACTTTTTATGTAACTATTGTTTTTTTAAAGGTGGTTTTATATTCGGCAGGTGGTTTGGATGACGCAACATCTCAGTTGATTGTGAATGTTATCACTGGCCAACCTGTTTGTTGCAATGTGTTTTGTTACTTTAACCGCTTCCCCGGCGTTCACTCGAATACGTGTAAAATAACAGTGTTCCAATTTCGGCACTCACGCAAATACGTATGCGCCCATTTGAGCATTTTAAAATTGTGGTTCGATTTTCGGCGTTCACAAATACGTGTTTCATGTAATTTCACGATTTCTGACATTGTAAGAGACTATTTGATGATATGGTAGCATGTATATAATATTCTAAGAAAAAAATAATAATTAAAAAAAATGTAAAAAAATAGACTTCGAAGGGTAAAAAAAAAATTTTGTTTGGTAAAAATAATATTTATGTTTCAAATTATAAGAAAATAAAAATAGATTTTTTTGGAACATTTTTGTTGAAATAATTTGCCAGGGAAGTGGTTAAAAAATTTTGAAATAATCAATTCACAGTGGACTGGTTCAGCATGTTCTTTTTTATTTTTGGAAAAATATATTTCTGATGAAACTCATGTTTATTCCCTTCAAGCATGATTTTCACTCCATGCTCGACTTCAGTTGTATTATTTTGGTTTGGAAATTTGTAGGTGCTCATTCCACCTTCAGATTATGTAGAGTTAAGAATATGTGGATATTTCCTCATATTCATGTATGAGAATGTCGTCCGATGCTTTTAATTATTTTGTGAATTCATTAGCATATTTTTAAACAACTTAAGAATCACTATTAAAGTGTTTATAATTGGAAATGAATGACATTAATTTATTTTATTGGTATTAGTCAAATTGAGATTTGATACAAAGACTTCTGTGATAATAATCTATGGTGGTAAAACATTAACAATTTTGTTACTGATGCACACTACAAATGTGCATAACATCTCCGATGTTTGGATATGCTTGTCAAATGAAATTCATATTTCATGAGTATTGTTGATTTGTTATTCAGTCTAAAACTGTATGTATTAATGTTTCATCTAACCGATATCGTATTTTATGTTTTTTTAAGGTGGAACTGGCATCACGCCAATGCTTCAATTAATTAGACACATTTGTAAAGACAAGACCGACAACACGCAAATGAAACTGATTTTTGCAAACCAGACTCAAAATGATATCTTAGTTAGAAAAGAATTAGAAGATGTGCTAAAAGAATTTCCATCACAGTTTCATCTTTGGTATACTCTGGATTCACCTCCCGTTGGTAAGTGTGTTTATAGTATTATGATTAAAATCATTTTTGTATCAAATTGTGCTCATATAATACCATATAAATATAATATCATAAAATTGGTCTTAAATAATTTTACTACTTTTTTGGTTTGCAGTGATATTTCATATTTAAAATTGGCTTCTAATTTTGTAAACTACAATTGTTAAGACAAGTTTCAATAAATCCTGTAAAATTAAATACCCTGCTGTTGGTCACCAGATTAGAATGAAGTTATTTTGATTCTTTTGCAGATTGGGCATACAGCGGAGGTCACGTGAACGAAGAAATGTTGAAAGAACATCTGTTTCCGCCTGCAGATGATGTTCTCGTTCTTATGTGTGGACCTCCTCCGATGATAAACTTTGCTTGCCAGCCAAATTTGAATAAACTTGGGTACAAAGAAGAAATGAGATTCGCCTATTAAAATAAATATCTTGGAGCATTTAATATGAATAATCTGTCAAAATCATAATATAAGTGTTACACCATCATTGTCATTTTAATAATATGTTTGTTTTTGCTGTGTAAAAATATATTTTTTGATGTTTCATTTTCACAATTTTACTGTGATATTCTATCATTAAATGAAAATAATAAAGAATAAGTGTTTCATAAAATTGTAGAAAATATATTTTCATTTCTATTGAGATACTGGAGAAGTTTTACTAAAGCATAGAATATTTTGTCCCTTGGTAGTCCCTTTGCTTCCTCCCAAATCATCACAGCATCCTGTAGCTACAGGAACTACATTTTATGGATAGTGCGACCAATGCGAAAGAACCATGCAGTTTTAAGAGGCATGCATTTCTAATTCAAGTCATCAGCATTTTATTGTGTGTAATATGGGGCTGGATAGCTTGCTTTCTTACATTTAAAATCCTGAAGTCACACCACTATACACTTTATATTCATGACAAAAATTCTTTTTCGGCGTACAGTATACAGGTTATTGTGCACGAGTTGCAACCGCAAAGCAGCACTGGATTCTGATTGAGTACAACCAAAAAGTTGTCTTTTAAAACCCATTGGTAATGTGGAATACATAGAAGAAATTGGACTTGATCAGACAAAATCGTTTATTTGGAATATGTATTTTGGTCGAACAGTGTAGATGCTCTAATAAGCATAATTATTAGAGAAAGTGGAGTTAGAAATTAACTTTGTAATTTTATTCAGCTATCTTTAATGAAAACAAGCGGGTTTTGATAAAAATTTATTTATAAAAAAATATTAAACAGAATTGTATATTTGGACGGAACGTATTTTATTAAAATAATAAAAACAATTATCTTTATAAACAAAACTAACAGAAAAATAATTTGATTTGTACTGGCATGCTTACAAAACAACTTTTCATAGAGTACAGATAATTTTTCTTATATTAATTCATTTATATAAGTCATATACATGGACGGAATTCTTTTCACATAAAAAATACATACTAGTATGCTGGACGCATTTTAATATTCGATAGGCATCACATAATAAATGCAAGAGATTCAATAATGCAGGTAATATTTATTTATGGCTAAGTTACTGAACATAAATATTTTATATGTATAAATGGAAATATATAGACACTTATAATTGTTTGCCGACGATGCAAAATTCTTAATTTAAAACAATATTAAGAAATGGTGGATATTTAGAAATGCCCAAGTCATCATTTAAAGTGTTAAATAAACATATAACATGACAAGTATTTATGATTTTGGTGTGTCAGTCAATTTTGATACATCAAAATTTATCATCACTAAAATGCATAAAATGTCTAATGGTCTAGAAGTCACGATGGATTTATTAGATACCCTTATTAATCTATATTCGTAAAAAATGTTCTTGGTCACCATCCTTTGACAACAACCATATTTATTAATCCTTTCTAATACAAATTGATTATTTTGATATGTAGTACGTTTTTTTTACAGACAAGGACTTATTGCACACATAATTAAGCCATACCAAATTTGAATTTTGAATTTTTTTTTGATATTGAAATTCCATCAAGCACTCTCAGTGGAAATCCAAATTTAGAAATATAATATGCAACATCATAATATTTTATATTTGATTAACAGTTTACTACTAAATAGATTTGTTACAACAAAAACATGATATGCATTAGATAAATATTTTGAAGTTTGACTGTTGCATAAAATATGAATCCCAGAATGTAAATTATTGATATATTCTTCATGATAATACCAAATAAGCTTTCAATATGATAAATATTTAGTGTGAAGAGCAATATTTTGTTAATTTTTCAAAAACATTCTGGTTTTTCCAGAAAGGAGATTGAAACATTTGTCACAAATCTTCTCAAAAATACAATATACATAATTCTTCACCAACTCGATTTTTGCAGTGCTATTACAAAGTTTTGGCGGTAACAACACAGAATATACTTCTTTATTCAAAGCAGGCAAGCTCCCTAAATGTCAAGCATGGAATGATTTTATTAGTCATTATTAAAATAATCTTTTTATGAGGTATCCTGTAGTCAGTAAAATCAACGTGGTTGATGCAGCTGCAGCACTGCTGTCATTACAGCGATGATCGAGAAAGCAGAAACACCATGTAGTAGAGTCATAATGATTCCTGTAAAATATAAATGTGTCGTCATGTCATCTTTTTTATGAGCTTATGTCACATAATCTTTTAGCATGTAAACAAAGCTATACCTGTGTACATCATATTCTTTTATGGAATTGTTGACGTAATGTGACAAACGAATGTCATTAGATGCGGGTCTGCAACCTTCGTAACGATCTGCTGGAGTGTCGGTCCGTATTGGTGATAGATTGCTCAAACAATCTCTTGTGATCATCTCTTCAGCTGAAAAGTTTTGTATTAAAGATTTTAAAGAGGGTATACAGTGTAATATGTACCACTATATTTATAGAAATAAGATTTACCCTAATTATTTGATTCTATACTTCATAAATACACATTCATGAATGATTTGTGAGCGCTACATTTCATCGGCAATTTAACCATTTGGACACCACCATTTTCAAACATCAGTTTCTACGTGAAAATTCTATGTAAACTACCTGTAAAATCATTCATCACTCATCTTATTGTCCTACCGCTTATATTATAAAAGTGAAAAAAAAAATACTACAAAAAATAAATAAAATTTATGATTTGATGGTAGAATATTGTCTTTAAAAATTATTGTGACACTTAATGTTATTTTGGAATCATATGAGTCATAACTTTGTCACCATAGAATACAAACAAATTTTAGTATGGCGCCAATTTTATATATTGTATGAATCATTACAGCAAATTAGGTACCCCCCTTTAAAGTGGTACGCACGCTGTTAAGCCACCGCCGTTGTAAAATAAGAGGTAATAGTTTTACTCACAGCACAAGTTTTAAAAGCTAATGGATATCTTGAATAAGTTTTTCAGTAGTTGATAATTTTCAGTTTTGTAAATAAAGGGGTTTACTTACAGCCCTTCCGTTCGATGATTTTAATACAGCGATCATCTTCTTCTGGACATGTTTTGCCCAGATAGCCCATACCCCGCCAATTAAATGGACTATTACAGCCTGGTGTTGCTGGTGAGCATTGATAGCACATTAAACCGAAACCTGCAATGAAAATTAGCGTGTCAAATAAAACTTTAAGGATCAAAAGTAATACTTAAACGATATTTCATAAGAATTTATTGACTGTTGTATCAATAAATGGAAGCAAAACAGTATCTCAGAACAACGAAACAGCCACGCCTTCTTTATGGGGTATTCATGTTTAGCGGATATAATGAATTTTTAAAACATTTCTTACCGCTACTGAACAGCGTAACTAATACGAAAATAAGTGTTAATAGCTGAGACATTTTTAAACGTTTACAAGTTTCGTAATCAATAATGTTTGTACTAAAAAGCACTCGAAGTCTGCCACTTGTTAGTAAGCAGTAACGTATTTGCGCGCTGAATTGACAGCTCAGTGTTGTTTGTCCATAGACAATGAAAATAAACATTATACACAATGTGGTAAATGTATGTAAAATTTTATTTAAAATGAAAAGAGTATAAATACTTTTATAACAGTTGCTCTCCAATCAATCCTTTTTGAATTCTTCATATTCATCCTATTTCTTAATCTCAGAAAATAGTAAACGTAAAACGAAGACTATAATGTGAAATAACAATGAGTCCGTCGCCATAGATAATGTACGAATGCTGTCACCTCACCTTTTTTTTCAGAAACGGTAGTGTAAAAATGTAATAAGGAAAATAGTTGTAGATATCTGACTCTCAACAGTCTCAACTACGCGTTTCCAAGTAGCGTATGAAAAATAGGAGTTGTATCTATCTATCTATCCGCTCAAAACTATTTTTATCATAAAGATATGACGACATTTTTTTATGAATATATACTTTTAACCATTACTTTAATATTTTACGGGTAATAAATTTAATTTTAAAATGCAAAAATTGTTTACTATGATGATTTTGTCACAAGCTTAAACTAATTTCATTATTCTTTCAGAAATCATTTTTTGTAACCCTGAGCACTAAAACACAATCACTTTTTTTATTCGATACTAAGAATTGTTATATTTCAAATTACTCTTTCTAAAATTATATTTAAAATCGTAATCAATAAACTAATTTTGTAAGATTGGAAAAAGAGATAGCTCCTCAGTTGAATTTCTCAGTTAAATTGTATTTTGTTTAAAAATGATAATTTATTATGTTTTTACCTCTGAAGATTTAAATAAAATGAAATATCCAATACTGGCAAACAATGATATTTTCTTATTTTCCACTTATTGTTATTTGTAATTGTATTAAAAATACGATTTCTTCAAAGCCGTTAAAATTTTAACAAAATAATTAGTAAATGAGAGATTGTATCTATTCGAAAACACTTCTCTTGCCATACATATTATATTATCAACCAAAAACACTATTGGTAAGAAAATGTTTCCGTTTTATGAATCGAAATAAATATGTATAGCGGCAGCCGGAATAAAAAAAATATATTATTATGGATTTTCCAAACAGCTGTATAGTTCTGGTAATATTACGTCTCGGCGCATCCCCGTTGGTCAACAAATAATTATGATGGCCAAAGATCCCATATGCCTTTGGGTGTCATCGGCGGAAGCCGTCTATGCGAACAGTTTGAGACATTGCAATTTGGAGGCTAGATTCAAATATCAAGCACATAATAATCGCAATTCATTCCAATTAATGTTCTGCGCTTAATCCGCCATTTTAAAATAAATTAAAGGTTTAAATGATAGCAAGGATTTATTTATGAGCAAGTACACATTTAAAAAAAAAACTTTTTGCTTAAAATAAAGACCTTTTATGACGATTGCTTCCCGGCGGTCTTGAAAGCGCCCCATGGGAGAATATGACAGATTTTTGGCATGGCTTGAGAGGGGTTATTCTCTTTGCGACTCCATACCTTTGTGAATACCCATTTTCGATAATACTTTTGATAAAAAAAATAAGCACAGATCATGCCTTTCCACGGAGACTTTGGAAAATTCCTTGCAAGTTTTGTGTAAAAACATGCAATCACAACCATATCATTAAATTGTTATGTGAGCTTCATGATAGGTATAGTTTTTCTAATTTTATTTTTAAAAATTGTTAAATGTTCTTTGTGATAAAATATAAACTTAAGAAATAAAAATTTTGACGACTAAAAATTTTTTTTTCGGTTTCCGCAGATTTTTTTTCAGAATGGGGTCCGTGGCATGAAAAAGGTTGGGAAGCACTGGTATAGAACGTAAAAAAAATATTCCAAGATCATCAGTTAAACATACTGAACAGGAACTTTGGCTTTCTTCTAAATGCATTGCGCAGTTAAGGGCTCGAATCCCCGAATGGGGTAAAATGTTGTAAAATGAATTGGTAAGTTAGGTCAACCCTTAATCATGTAATATTTTTTTCTTATCTACATTTTTTGAACAGATTTACTCATTGGACTATGTTGAAGTGTTGGCACTGCGGTGTGGATTTACTCCTGATTTTGAATAAGTATGCATTTTATGTAAGTGTCTTGTTACTAATAGTAGGAAACTAGCCACTTGTTCAGATCATGCTTCATTTAAAGTCCTTTGACTGTATTGATTAATACAATACATACTCATATTGTGTCTGAAAAAAGCATCGCCACAATCATGCTATGTGATGGTATTTTTCTTTTGTAGTGTTGAAATTAAAATGGTAGCTTTTAGACGTAAACGTGCTAGAAAACTCGTGACACGAATTTTCACAGCCATAATATTCGGTTTAATTCACCACATACCTTTAAAACGATATTTAAAATGAAAATTGATAAAAATTTCATATTCTATAATAACCGTTATTCATTGATCACTTATTTTCAAAACTCGACCCAAAGTATAATACCATAACCATAACATTGGTGATTGATGAAAAAAAATCTTATCTTTATTGGCACAAATGGGCCGCAGTTATTACGCGGGAAGTTATTTGACAGTTACAATTTTTATTTTACCTATTAGGTATAATAATAAGGTACATATTTACATTAAATAACTATGAATATAAAAAAAATATAGCCCCTTTATGAGTTATATTAAATGAACTTGTAGGTGTATATATTTATTGGTAGCTATAATAGCACTGGATTTTCCAATATATATATAAAAAACAGTAAAATAAATAACCTATTTTGAGCGTTTACAATAATTAGGTATACGATCCATTCTGCATAGTGTGTTTAAAGTTTCGATAAGAATAGTTGAAGTTTATTCTATTTTAAATTGTATTAAAATTATAATTATTTATTACTTTCGGAAGTGAATGATCTAAAAATCCCCTTGCATTAGCGCAACTAAATTTCGTATTCACTGGTTGTATTTCACAATCTATTACCGGATTATTAATTTGGTAGTAAACACGTAATAGTAATTAACGGCAAAATTAAATTTTGTAAGAATGCCGAATACTGCACGGAAAATAATTGGGTACATAAAAAGTAATTAAAACAAAAAAGACAATAATTATGTTCACCGGTTTTACTTTCAAATTATTTGCAAAATTAGTGAAATGCGCCCAAGAAAATAATGATTCTTCGGTCTTGGTGCCCATTATTTAGAATGAATATATATTCGTCGATCACTTTTATGGTGTTAACTGTCACTTATTGGCGGATTTTTTTTTGGGAATAATAACTTATTTCTTGAAATTTTTCATTGACTGATCATTCATCTAATAGAGTATCGCTTAAAATTATATTATACTGTTTGATTCAATGGCTGTTTTAAGAAGATGCTATTAGGAGGAACATTTATTAATTGGATTACAATATTACTTGTCTGTCAAAATTTATATTTAAAAATGTGAAAAAGTCGATGACTGTGCAGTTTACTTGTTATAACATAACACTGTGTAATAATATTTCTCGTCAGCTGGAAAATTTACACCGCTGATCACAAAAGTACAATGTTAACAGCATGTAAAAAAAATTCATCCTTGGTAAAATTTTGTTCTAATTATCATATGCATTCGAAAATATTAATTTTTATTGATCGCATATTCAAAATTCGCAAGTCGCAGTGAAATTTCTCGTTTGCTTATTAAGTTCATACATTGAAGGACGTCCATGCTTTTATTGATACACACAATAAATTACTGTCGCTGGCAAAACGAATATTTGGTTTGATATGTATTATACTTGTACATTTCGCCAAGCGGTGTAATGTTGTATAATTGTGTTAAATAAAAAAATGCCGGTCCGAATCTCTGCGTGGTCAGTGGCGCTAGTAGTTTCGTCATAGTCAATTGCGTGGTAAATCGCTCGAATCCACGAAGAAAACGATTCTACAGTGTGTTGTTATCCGATAGATTCATGAATATGTTTCAATAGATATGGGTGTCGCGATGCTTCCATTCATTATACCCACTTACATGCTGATCCTAAAAGCGGACACAGCGAGAATAATGAGTTAACTACTATTTATTACCAACCCCCATATTTCCTTTATTGCACTCTCAACAGAATGGCTAAACAACCGATACACAAACAATTCACGTTGAGTCTTTAAGTTAAAAACCGTATGTGGTTCGCTAGAAAAACTGTATTCTGATAACAAATATGAAGCCATAAACCTCGGTGAATGCGATATCTTCAGACACGGATTCCCTCGAAGAGTCAGTACGAGTTCGAACGAATTCATATTCTTCAAAGATTACAAAGGGTAGATCAGGCATGCGGCCCGCCGAGTGTTTTCTGCGGCTCGCCATCATAAATCCTAATTCTAATTAAGATAATTTTTTTATATTTTTTTAAAAAATATTGAAAATCAAATAAAAATTCTTCAAGATATTGAGTGAGTATACAAATGTTCCTTTTCACAGTCAAATTCGATCGGCTCTGCTTGGAAAAAGTGCTTCGAAGAGTTCGGGATATAAAAAATATTAAAATTTTATTTTTATTTTAAAAAATGAAGAATGTTACGGCCTTTCCCGATACTGATGATTAGGGATTTGTAATTTTGCATTTACTCTAGACATCGTGCCACGCTTATTATTAACCGGAGTTAATACTTTTAGCTCCGTGTTATGAACGCTCTGAATGACGATTTTTCTCAAAGATTTGGTGACTTCCGAAAAATTGAGACAAGTTTGGCGCTAGTAAGCAATCTATTTTTAATAGATATTAAAACTGTATTGAAAGAGCTGCAACTTGAGATTATTGATCTGCAATGTAACACTGATTTAAGCGAATTACACCGTCGTGACAAAATCTGCAAATTTTACAATGATCTTAATTCAGACAAATTCGACCAATTTAAAGATTTTGCACTAAAATGTGAACAGACATTTTCGATCATGAACCTCAGCTTGATTCTGATTTCATCTTATTCTATGACCATTCACAAGCAGTTTTAAAGATATCAAGTACAAAATAAGCACTTGAATTTTAAAAAAAAATTAAAAATATCAATCTTTGAAATTTCAAACAGCTTCATTCCTTTCATATTTTTTTGAAAAAAAGATTTTTTGTGATAATAGAGTACATCCGGTCCTCTTTAGAAAAGGTTTTTTTCAGTGATTTCGATTTTAGGTGATTTTTTGGACGGTACCGTGATTTATTCGTAGGTACGCGATTTTTCTTTTTACAGACAAAATGGTGCGCAAACTCATGCGATATTATTGGTGACTCTGCTCTGAAACTTATTTAAGCACAATGCATTTATGAAATTCGTTGAATAGCACGTTTCCAGGTCGTAAATTTTATCACAGAGAGTTACTATGTCAAATAAATGCACCTCAGACGTCCAAATATTTTCAATGCACAATAATTAATACTGAATATAGAAATATTATTTTTTAGTGAAATTGGGAATGTTTAAGGTATATTTTTATGCAACAAAATTGTTTTTGGTCGAATTTGAAAATCAATTTTTGTTTTTTCTTTTATTATGGATAATTTTTTCCGAGATTTTTTTAGGTGCGCCACTTTTTGATACCAATGTAGGTATCACGTAACAAACGATTGGGTGTTTATCTAGAAATGGTATTTTACTTGCGGCCCGCTGCTCATTTTGAATTCTTGGAATTGGCCCTCCATCCGAAAAGTTTGCCCCCCCCTGGAGTAGATGGTACAAAAAAGATATATTAATTTATTAAATTCTCCATTCATGGGATGTATCTATGTATGTATGTCCATAATTTTATATGTTTCACCAATAAATAATCTTTTTTTTATAACTGAGTTGTCTGAGTATGATTGTTTTTTTTTTTAAATATTTGTAACAAGATTTTAAATATGACAGAACTAAATTGACAAAAACGCATACTGCCGGAATGAAAAGAAGAAAAAAGACCACGTACATACAAAGAGTACTTAAAAATAATAATCGGCGATTTGATCTTCCGAAATTGGCCGCCATCGAAAAATTAACGTGAAATCTCTTTGCCAATAAATTCTATGTAAGCAAACAAACGGGCTGGTAAAGGAAATATTGCAACATGTAGACAGGCAATTTAAAAAGCCATTCCATAGAAATCATTCACGCTCGAATATTGCTTCTCAAGATAAAAAAAATAATTAAATGAACAAAGATGTCTTCGAATCGAAGAAAAAATAAGCCAAAATAAGAACATTCATTTTCCACACAGAAAAGGTTGTTTGATTGCGCTTGCTATCATCAATTATCTGTACCAAGATCAATATCAATTACGCTTTTTTCGTTGATCAATTACTAATTGATTAATTTTCGAGTGATGTGTCACTAGATTGCTACACATTATGATCCCGACCTTGTCATAAGATTAAGATTTGTTGCGTCAGTTTTTTTTTGCTGTCGAAATTTATGCGCGATAGTAAAACAATGTGTTCACATTTACCCTTTTGTTGATTTAAAAATTAACAAGTAATAAGTTTTCTTAAATTGTACTTATGCCTCTATTTTTTAAGAAAACTTTTTATTCGTAATCCCTACCCCGAGGATGCATATCATACTAATCGTTATAGCATATAGTGAAAATACTGCTGTTTGTAAATTTGAAGAAATTTCGTTTTATAAATAAATGTTATTCTGAATTTGAATTTCATGTATGGCTTTTAAGTTTTATTTCTTACTATAAATACATATTTTCTTGTCTGTAAATTTGGCCCAGTTTGTTTATATTTTAAAATTTATTTAATATGAATTTGACCTAAGCTGTAAATAGTGTACCTAAATAAATAAAATAAATACACCATCTCAGTATCGGTAATGGTAACCTAATTAGTTCGTAACCTTTCCGTTGGATAATGTGCAAATTGTCGCCGGACACGATACCCGTCCACTCCATCCTGCACCTCAAAATCATCGTTTTTATACTCCGTGGTCGTAAGTTTTTATTCTACTGGCCAAAATGTCTTGTACTTAAGCCAATTTTATGTAATTAATATTGCATATCTTTATAAAACATATTTATTACGATACCGGACAGGCACTACATCTCTTTACATAATGGCACAAGTAAAATTAATTGAAATTAAACACATTTCTCTCTACTTTTCATGCGAAAAAAAAACAGGTTTCCCCAGTAATCGATTTTACCTATTTTTCAAAAGATATCCTTTTTTCATTATCCATAAAAGCGAAGTTTTAACTTTCTGTTTTCTTCGTTAAATATAAATTAACAATTTATTCTAATGTGTTGTTTTAATGTTAAGTCAAGAACAAGAAATTGATCTTAATACGCATTGAAATATCTTTGTCTCTACTTCTATTGATATGACTCTTTGACACATAACGTGACATATTATTTTGTATCTAGTGGCAGTAGTGGTACCTATTCATAACTCAAACTCGGCAAAAATCGAGCTTTTTTTTATCCTTAAGGGCCGATATCAAAATTTGTGTATCACATTTTTACGATATTTTATCAAATTATTTATTTGGTTTATAACGAAGTTGTATACTGATATTCAATATCAATTAGTATTTCAGACTTTTCCCATAGACGATATATTTATTATATAAAATGCATTTCATATCACGAGATGGAAGACTATTGTTAATTTAGCTACAATTTGAAAACCAAACTGTTATATAATTCTTTAAACGATGTAATAATAATGTGAAATTTTTACTATGTATTTCCTTTGCTCATGCTTGTGGTGAATCACGGTGATGAATGAGTTTGAAGCAATTTGATAACGATTAGGTACAGCTTTGTAGCAAAATAATTTATTCTTGCATTGTTAATGCGTTGAATAGAAATGATATTATTTAAAGTGTTTTTACTATTGGATTACATTTTTTGCATGATTTGTAGGATCATAATTTATAATCAAATAAGTGTGGTGGATTGCGACGATCATATTGCAAGATGTCGATAGAAAAATGAAAGGTCTTTAATGTTAACATTCTTCTACCAATAACAGAGTATCCCAACTAGGGATTCCAAATATTCGTGATATGTTTTTTTCTTTAGTTATAGAAATATATTCCATAACATTATCTAGACTCTGTATAAATAAGTATAAAACTACAGATGCAAAAGACAAAATACACATTTATATTTCATATAAAAAAACATTTTTTAAAAACCGAAGTTTCGCCAAGGATTGATGATATTAGATTGGTTCACCTTGATCCTACTATACCAGTCAATTCTTGGATTTATTAACCCTCAGATTTGCAACAACTTTCAATTAAATACATCAAAAATACAATTGGTATCCTATTAATTTTAGTTTGGGTCTAAATCTTCATATATACCCATATTCAATGCAATGTTTTATATTTCCTCTTTTTTTATTCTGTGCCACTATAAGTCACTTTATTGGATATAAATGTCTTACAAATTTACTAATAAATGATTTATATCTCATTGATATAATATAATATATATTGTCGCTAGCTTAAAATCGATTTTTATAACCCTCCAAGAACGAAGTAGTGTCGTTTGGCGTGTGTGCTCTTCAATTGATTGATACACCCAATTGAGTAATCTTTTAAGTTATGACATTTTATTCATATGATTCCCGCTTCAAATGTGAGCACCATAGACAAGTATACTTAGTGATCATGATGACCCACCAACGGAGTATAATCAATATAATATTTATCGATGTCTGGTACCCCAACAAACACCATTTCATAAATGGTAATTGTAAATGGAATCTATTGCTTTAACCATTATTGTCTCATACTAAGTTATTATTTTGACAGTTGTACAATCAAAAATATCAATCATCAAATTAAAGTTGATTCGAGCCGTTGAATAGTCGAGCACCTTTCAACATTAATTTAAAATAAGATCAAGTCCAAAACAAAAACCATAGATAATTGTTTTAATCTATTCTAAATATTTATAACATGAGAAAAAGATATTATGACTTTATTCGCAAAAAACAGTTGAAATAGCGGCGAGAACATTGCCAAAGGAGAATCGCTGTAGGAAAGGCTGTTGAAAAATAATGAAATGCTCTATTTTCACAGAGTAGCTAGCACGTGATAGGTATTATAGTAATAAGGCATGCTGTTTCTCTGATACATTTCTTACCTTCTATGGCTTTATATTGTTTAGTAACAACAATGTTTTGATGATGACGGTCGTTTTATCAATAATAACAGTCTCTCGGGCATGGGAGATTATTTCGATTCGTCGAGACCTACTTTTTGGAAGTCTTTTTGCAGAATTCGTGCGAACGTTACGAGATCGTCACGAAATATTTGTACCGAATTTAAATCGGCATTTGCTGTACAGCCCAATTAGGATAGCGAATAAACTTGATTATACATCTAAAATTAGAATAAAAATAAAATACACAACGAGATAAACTGCATTTTCATAAAATTTTATTTCCACATCAATTGATTGATTGCCGATAAAACAATGCGGCTTAAATAATTTCAGGTCTGTGAAACCAGTTCACAATTAACACGGGTTGATTTAAGTTAATTTTGTATTTTGATAGTAGTTTGTTTCGATGAAAGCAAGACTAAAAGAAAATGGCACTCCTGCTAAACCCTATTTTAGATGACGGAAATAATATGACTACGAAATTTTATTATTAATGCTTTCAGTGTTTGTAATGAGTGGGTGACATCGCAATAATGAAGGAAATACATCCGCCCAAAAGTTGATGATGATGAACGTGACGGTGAGATTGGGTTTTAAAATGTTAACGGTAACCTTTGTAAAATATAGCTTTTATATCGTTTTGATGAGTACGGCGATTCCTTTGACAATGTTTTGTCACTCTTAGTTACCCATCAAGTCAAATAACAATGGCATCACTCCTCGAATTTCGCTGTAGTACGTAAATTATTATATTTCCATTTTCAATATAAAATACTTTTTAAATAATCGAACGTCCCAGCTCTTGAAATTGTCCAATCCGAACCATGCATGTTGTTACTTTCGATTTCATATTGTAACTTGTCTATTTTGTAGAATACAAAATATGGTCGTGGTCTTCGGATGCTTACGAATCAATTCTCATAAACTGAAGAGGGCAAACATGCATCAAATCCCTACAAAATATATCTCAACATAAGTTTTCTTCTAGAATCAATTATTTCTCAGTTGTTCAAGTTATCTTTCTTTAAGATAGTGATGATAGAAAAGATTGGATTATGAAAAGACTGGATTAGAAAAAGACTAGTGGTTAAAGCTAATAGATCTCGCTACGTCCCGTTTTTAGAATCGGATAGATGTAGAGAGAATTTAAGGCAACATAGACATCCAAATCTATGAACAGAACTCAATATTTAAATTGAAAAATAAACATGCCCGGACTAGGATTCGAGCCCGTGACCGAATCATACGAAGTCAATGACGTTAACACTCGACCACGGAACCGAATACTTCTTTACTTTGACTAAATGAAGGACTTTAATCATAAGTAATACAATGGACATGTTGCGTTTTGAATAGATGTGCACGATTAGTTTTGTAAATTTACTCTTTTTATATAATTTATGGCAAGAGTTTTACTAGCATAACAGTGGTGTTATATAAAATATACCATAAACGTTTTATTTAGTAATGGAAGGGAATCTTTTCGCGTGTTGGCAATAGTGCGGCGCTTTCGTGATTTATGAAGGCAATAAGAAAATAATAATACAAAAGTTCGAAAAGTAAAAGTGCAGCAAATAATAATAATGATCCATCGATCAAATGCTTTATGATCAGTTTAGTTGCGATAACAAAGTACCTATCAGGTATTATTTATTTTACATTTACTAAAAATACAAATGCATCAATTGCTACAGCTTAATATTTTTGGCACGTGATTGAAGGGACATAGGTTATATTAAGATTAGATCTTTTGCTACCTTCTTACAACTCATTCGTAAAAACTTCGGCATGATACGTGTTCATATGAAATTTAATTCAAACGTCGAACAAAAAATACGAATACTATTTTACATAATTGAAACTGCATACAATTTATTAAACGAATATAATTGATTTAATTAAGTCTCTAATCTACGACATAAAACAATTATCAGGAATTCGTTTATTTTTGTAATGATTTTATCATTCTACTACTCTTTGTTTTTGTATAATCTAAAGTTAAGATTTTTAACAGTCGTTCATTTGAAAGATAGTGAGCTTCGTGAGAATTTAAACATTGAGCTGTACTCAACTGTTTGCACTGTTTATAAATAAATATTCTTAATTCAAGATGTTCATAATGTATCTGGATTGTACCATAGGCGGATCCACGGGAGGGGGGGGGGGAGCATGGGGGCCATGCCCCCCCCTGAGGAGAATTTATTTCAATCAAAATATTATAACATTGATTTTCAAATGATTTTAATTTAAATAAATATGTTGTATTTATTGATTGAGTAGGCATTTACTTGGTAGAACTAAAATACATTGTTATTTTTCTTACCGTATTAAAAATGTTGTAGTTCTCTTGTTTCCACGACCCTTTACTTTAGTTAAAAAACTACAGTTGCGGCAATAAAAAACAAGAGCCCTTCACAATTCCATTCATTTGAAAATAATTCCTCGAAATCTTTACCGATTTCCATTTTTTTTCTATCCATTGTAAAGAAAACTTATAGCCATATTTTGAATAACAATCGTCTGAGACCTTTCACCAACATTGTCTTACCGAGTCTTGTCCTCATGAATTAATCTTGAAATCATCAGAGTATATGACTCGTCTTCAATGTAAGGTAAATGTACCTGTCGTTGACCATGGGCCGCAGTTATTACGCGGGAAGTTATTTGACAGTTACAATTTTTATTTTACCTATTAGGTATAATAATAAGGTACATATTTTCGTTAAATAACTATGAATATAAAAAAATATAGCCCCTTTATGATTTACATATATTAAATGAACTTGTAGGTGTATATATTTATTGGTAACTATCATAATCAAAACCTTTTCGCCCACTGGATTTTCCAATATATAAGGTAAATGTACCAGTCGTTGACCATGAACCAGTAGTTGACCTTTTGAGAATAAAATGGCCCAAAATAAGAAATGCAGATGCGGGATTGCTCTAAATTGTAAAGTTAAGACAATTTAAGGCATCTGTGGTCGGAATGAGCCACTAAAACATCACCATATAGCCAATGGAGTGCCAGGGTGGCCATTTGAAAACAACAGTGTATTATTTCAAATTTATTAAGTGATCAATCTAGAAACGGTGTGTACCTTGTTCCTGAACCACCCATTGTTACTTGATTCAACCAAGAGTGGTGTGACAGAAAGCCCTGAGGCAACTCTAACAGAAAATTCACTATAAATCCCCCTGTTCATGGCATTCTTCCTTCAACTTCCTTCAACAACAGTCACTACTATACTGACTTGAATTTTTTCGGGTATATTTCGTTGGTAAGACCGTTTCCTTCATTATATGATAATTTTGGTTTTGGTACGTTCAATTCTATAACCAGGCTGATATTTGATAAAAACTATGAGTATCATAGGTGATACCGGGGGCCCGGAGAGGTTAAGGATGAATGTATAATATATTATTTTGAAAACGAATGAAAACAATTAAAAGAAAAAGGATGGAACGTTATGAGGCCGCACTCTTCATCTATGTTCATATACATATTATATTCAGTGTGTCTGTGACATCAAACCGAGAACGACACTAAGAGTATGTATGACAATAATTACGAAGCGGTCGACTAGATTTGTCCCGAATAAAATATTTTATCGATAGGAACTGGATAGTAACCTATTGCATCACTATTATAAACATATTGTTTGATAATAATTACGGAATATTTGTCATATTGCGATCTCACCTGGACTATCGTAACCATTACCTGCCACTTCAAATAATTTCGGCAAACACTGAGAAAATTTTGAAACGCAGTGATACATAACTAAAATTTTATAAAAAAATATGAGGAAAAAAAAGATTTATCAAAATAATATTATGTCATTTTGCTATTAAGCATAACAATAAATGATTAAATAGGGATACCAACAATCTCGGCATAAAAAAACTATGCTTATGTACTAAGAGGTATTCAAAATATTTGGCTGTACAAATATTCACTCGAAATAAATGTAAACTAAAATAAATTAATAGAGAATTCTCAGGCGTGAAAAATAATGCTTTTATCATCGTGTAACAGTTACTTTATCAAAATTCCTAGCAAACGAGAGTAAACAAGGTAATACATGCCCCCTCGTATTCATTAATTATTACATCCTAGACCAGTGGAACAAAAATAAACTTCTTATTTAGGGAAATATCTTAAATGCCCATTTTAAAATACTTGTTTCTGTGCAACAACCAAAAACTCTCAAATTCAGTTCAAAACAACACACAATGTAATGTAATTTATATAGTTTACCATGTTTGACTAGCATGGGCGTAAGTCTGAAGATACTTCTTAAAGAGGCGAAACACATGTCACTATTTGGAACAAATTCTTTTAATTTTATATTAAAATGAACTTCCTCTTAAGTTACCGGCGAGTAATTAAGTGTTGAGTTCAGGACTATCACATCGGTTATTTTACCGACCACATGGCGAACATGTAAGGACTTTTAATTCATTTAGAAATCGACAAACCTAAAATTGACAATTATCATAATTTTGTGTGCATAACGGAGCAGTTAAATAAATGATTTCAGCCATGAAATGTTAATGAAAAAAAAATATATTCAATGAAAGGGAACATTTCAATAAAAAATAAATGTGGGATAAGTGAATGCTATATTATGTCGTTTTATTTAAAAAATACACATTTTTATATGTGTAGCGAAGCTGCTGGTAAAAAAGGTCAAACTTGAGAATTTCCTTTTTTTACCACAATTAAAAAACTATTATACCCTTCTGCAATAATAAGCATCAAATAAAGTTTTACTGAACCGCTTTACTATTTGAATATAAAAATACGTGCATGGGTATAAAAAGAGATAATGCAATTTTATTCATGTATAGCTTGTATATTTGTAATTTTGGTATTATAATATCTACCAAAGCAATTGAATGATTTTTGTCTAAACATATCTTATGGGAGATCATATTACGACATTCGGTGTGGTTGCGAATATTTATATTTCTGATGGAGCAAAATACCTGAAAATTATTTTCGCAAAATGTTGAAAACATCTGACCTTGCATGCCAAACATTACGGATGTTGCCATGTCCAGCGATTCCTCCAATCGCTCTCAGATAAATACTAAAAGTAAAAGTTAGACAAGTGGTTTGGTCTTGTGACTCTTGTGAGACGCCAATCATGAGGACGTGAGACTTTTTGGAATTAAAATATTGCGAATATAAACGGTACAGACGTAAATCATTTTTTTTAATTCAAAAAACTCGTGACTATTTGTAATGTAAAACTCTATTAGCGCATTGTCAATTATTATTAAGCATATTCCATTGTTTCAACTGGAATGAAATTAAGAACAGTTGGAGTGAATTATCTGGGAAAACAATATAGTTTTTGATTTATCTTTCGATGTTGTTGACACAGTTATTGCGATGATGAACATTAATGTTAATCAATTATAAATATATATCTTTTACTGATTTCCATGAAATATTATATTAATTTATTAATACAATTATAGCACAAGAAATGCTGTAAATATAGTATAATTACAGTCACTTCTAGACTTACGACGAAAAACAAAAGACAGCAATCGAATCATTATGATTATCATAAATTTATATTAGAATAATCTAAAAATACATTCTGTATATAATTAAAGGGAAAATTTTAAATAAACGCTATTCATGTATATGATTAATTTTACCTCTAAGCTGAGATGCTTACTGCGCGGAAAATTAAAAAGTGGCCGGGCCAATCCAATAAATGCACGACATAATTTCAATCATCGAGCAACTTCTGTTGAAATGCTTCATTAGGGGTCATACGCTTCACATTGGGAGCGAATATGGATAGCAAATACATAAATATACATAGAATTTTTCGTTAAATTATGCATCCATATTTTGTGGATCTTCAAGACGTTTTAAGCAAAATTTATGAATCAGGTCGTTTATTTATCAACTCTTATAATGCGCGCCAACCTGGGACCAGTGCGCGGGGACTTTCAAAGTTCTGCGCGGCCGCGCACGCGCGCAGCTTTGAGGGAACATTGAAAGTGATGAAAATTTGTCTCTACCGTTCGATGAAATTATTTTGTTACATTTAAGCTTCGATAGCTTTTTATTATCATATTAAATAAATGTATTCGTAATACAATAAGTATTTTTTACGTAAAAGTCATTCACTTTTTAATTTATGATTTTATGAATTACTTTTACGAAGATAAAAAAAAATGCATGTGCGGGGTGGGGTTCCAGTTCATGGACAGTGATATGATGTTATAATCATTGCGATGCAAGTGAAATTATTTTGAAAGTTTTCCTCTTTTTTTTTCGTACTTTTGCAATAACTATTTATTTGCATACGTTTTTAATTAGAGAAACAATGCGCTCATAACATATTAAATAATCGTAAAACAGCTTGATGCCTTCTAATTAGTTGATTACACAGTGGCGTAATGATTTAATTTATTTTAATTGAACCATGGCCGAAAGTTTATGATTCGTGCAGAAAATAATACCAACATGACTATTTACACGCAATTTTACGCGTCTCCATTTTCACATTTTTTCTTACGTTAATATTACAATGTACAGTTTCATGAATGGACAACGAACAGATGGTCAAAACAATTGTCCAAATTCTTAAAAAAGATTGCGTTGGTAATAGGTATATAATTATTAATTCAATTATCGGTACTCAATACAATTTGGTGGCGAAGCCTTTTTTGTATTTCGTAAAACAAAATAAAACACTTATTATATTTTTTACTTACAATATTTTTCATATTCTGGAACCTTTCGTTTTACACCGTTTGGAAAACACTGATTTACATACATGCCTATCAATTAATATGTTGGGCAAGGACTGTTTACGCTTGGATCATCATTATTTATCTAATTTGGTGTTTAGGTTCTCTGTAAACATATCATCATCACAACAGATATTGTCAATCAAGAAATTTGTGATGCCAGGTGATTAATTATCGATTTGACATTTTTGTTGCTCTAAAAGGCAGTTATATTCGAGGTCTATGAAAAAATTTAAACTTACATGCAAAATTTAAGTACCGTCTTTCTCCCACCGTTATTCATGTCTTAAATTAAGACTTGTCTGAGTGTTATGGTAAAATGATTTTTAATTTTTTCTGCAATCTTTTAACAATTCTTCTTTTTCTGTAAGCCAACTGCATGCATATTTAGTGAGTCTGAATAAAACCACTAAACATATGACTATTTAATGTATGTATTAATATTACTAGACATAGATTAATGATAAACATAATAGAACATTTTTAGTAGTAATTTGACATACAATTTATTAGATCAGGTCCGGTTTCGCTCATAGCGAGCACTGTCAACTGACTTTTTAAATTAATCCGTTTTGGTTTTTCTCAAGTTTCGTTTCCACGCATCCAATATCAACTGGAAAATGACAACAATTAGCGATTGGTCAATTGCTAATAGTAGCTAATAGCATTTAGGAAACAGTAAATCATCAGCTGATAATGCTTACCATGAGTGGAACCGGTCCTGATCTAGTAAATTTAATGTGGGAGTAAATATAAAGTGTAATATAAATATAAACATCAATGTTTGTTTGTTTTTTCGTATTTTATACGTTCCCATACCGTTCATCAGATGGCGTGAAGGTTATAGGCATATAATAATCAACCTACAGTAGGTATTTTATATAAAAATCAATGTTTTATCATATTTTATGCCCTGCCATACTGTTAATTTTGAAAAATTGTTGTTGCACTTGCGAAAATGTTATAGGCATAGTACGATTAACTTTCAGTAGGTGGCGCGTGTGTCGTACCAAAGACAATTGGCAAAAGACAAACAGCAAACGTCAAACCGCAAATGTCATCGATACCGATCAATGTTAGTGTAATTAAATCGAAATTATTTATCTAAAATATTGTGCATCCGAAAGCACTTCAGTAAACACAAACACTTTCTTGCAACGCTTGCCGGGTTCTGGCTAGTATTATATAAAATAGCATCGTCGAATCAAATGTTAAATTATATCCAACGATATAATATGTTCCAAACATATTAATAACGTACCGACATACATTTTTCAAAACACTATTTAAAGTTTTCAACTGCTTTTGATAATAACATGAATAAATTAACTCTCAGTTACCAAAAATTTTCAAATAAAAAATAATGTAATGTTTATAGATGCCAAAATATTATGGTTTATTTCGGAATCTCGAAACTTATTAATTCATATCTTATTTGTATTTTTTTGTCTTCGCTTTCATGGCCGTAATATATAGAAACTTTTGTTTGCCAATATACAACAAAAGCAAAGTTTTTTTAATATTGTGACAGTGAATACTAATGTGTTATGCCATTGACATTAATCTAACTGAGCCGATATGCATTGCAACTGATTATTGTAAAAACAATAAACAGTTTACATTAAGCACATAATAAAATCGTAAACCGTTTTGGTCAAATCTCTTTGAGGTTATGATACTTTTTTATTTAAATGATAAACAATCTTTTGAGTCGGCGAACACACAAATTTGATGAAAATATATTATTTTTATTGAATGTTTTGGGTTGCTATTCCAACGACGACCAAATGCGACTTAAAAAATATTTGCCATACAAGGGTATTACATAAATATATAACAATATTAAGTCATTGAAGGTAAGTAGTACACGCGAATGCGATACAAATGATGTTTCTCGTCATTTTATCTATGTACATATATGAACATATATGAATCAGCTCGAGTCATCGAGAAAAAAAGTAATCTCGCGTTCATAGTAAATCCCCTCAACACAAATACAAATGAAATCAACATTGAGCCATTTGGAATTGAAGCTGAATCGTTTAAGATGCAATTGCTAGATCTAAAATCTAAAGACTTGTGGAGTAGCAAGTTTACAGAACTCAAGAGCAAGTTGGAAGAGTTGCAGGCAGTGACGGCTGGTGACGGGGTGCTGGGGGGTGCAAAAGGAAGATTCAACTATTTTTCCGTACTACGGAAGAGAAACAGTTGGTATTGCGAACATCTGAATTGAAAGACCATGCTATAGAAGTGTTTTAAAATCCAATGAATAGGAAAGAACTCTTGCAAAAATGGTTGAATCTTCCTTTGCACCCCCCAACACCCCGTCACCAGCCGTCAATGGTTGCAGGTCCAGAAATGCATGCACATCGCGCAGAATAAGTGGACAGCTGTAAAAGAAATTCCGCGAGTTGAGACTCTCATATTCGGCGCATGGAGTAGTCTTCCAGAATGCTATAGTGAGGTGAAGAAGTTATATGTACATATATACATATGGTACATATAAGTAAATACTGTAATATTGAATCCAAAATTTTTAGTGGCTCTTTAAAAACTGGGAATTTTTGTAAATTGTAACTTTTGGCTCTTCCGGTTGAAAAGGTTGCCGACCCCTGCCTTAGTGTAAAGAGAAAAAGTGTAACTTTTGGTCCTTCTCAAGCTCAATCTTCTTTCCCCACTACCGCAGAGGTAAGTCGACCAACTAGCTTAAGCCTGTCGCCGTATAAACTATTCCTTGTGGAATGCTCCATTAGCAGTCCATTAGGAGTGGGCACGTTAAAAGTACTGTGAAAAACATTGTACATATTTTAAAAATCAATCATTTATTTTATTTTATTTATTTGATACAATTGTGAAACAATTAAAAAAATGAATTGATATTTAACTGAGGATTGAATCAGTCAGACGCGACAAATAATATGTTCAAAGCTGTTTTAATCTATTAAGCAATACAGAGATACATTATCACAAGTTTTGTAAGTAGGTTGGCGAATACAATCATTGGCTATTTGTTACGGCATTATTGTGAACAGTGTATGCAAATAATACTCAAAAGATTGAATTGTTTGGAAAATAATGTGCAAGTCTGTGCAAAAAGAAGCATAGTTATGTTATAGTGTCGCCGAGTATCGTTTTGTGTTAATGTAGTCTCACGAAATTGGGAAGGTCGCGTTGCGCAAGTTTCCTGTTATGATGGGAAACAAAAGCAGAGTGAAAATAAAAACTTTAGTTATTCGCTGTGGGTCACATTTATCACACCACTTCATTTGTCTATTGGTACTTTCGCAAACTGCGCAGTGGCGTGGATTTTAAAATTGGAATGCCTAAATTATCTCGGAAGATCTATCTTCTTCAATCCTAACTGTAGGTTGGATTACATTTCGTTGATCGATTTGTCTTTCGCTCATTAAATTTGTTGATGACATCTTCCCGAATTTCTTTTGTAGAGCGATTTTTTATTTTCTCTGTTTTTACAATATTTGGTGAACTGGTTATTGAGGTTTCAATTATCCTTTTTAATAAATATTATCTTATATATAAAATCACAAAATTATGTTTGCTCAATATTTCCTTAATTTTTGCTTAATGTTTACTATTAATACATGGCTTTTATTTTTATTTATTTATTGCTCAAATTTAAAATCTGTAAGCTAAAGAATCGCCTGCGCTGGATTTCGTACATTTTCTGAAAGCTCAATTGCTCAGAATGGTATAATAACTATTATCTGTGCTTTTTATTAAAACGTTGCGGAATAGTTATTGTGAAGCTTTTATAATATGTTTTACATAATAATATTAATAAAATGTATCCATTTTATTTAACAAACGCTATTTAATGAAATGAAATGTATTGATTTTAAGCCGACATTAATATTAACAGAACTGAAGTAACTAACAATCGGGTTGCAATGACTATTTTCCACATGAAAAATGACACAAGGAAAGAGTTTTGTTACTATAAATAAAACTTATATCGAGTTCGTTCGATGGCTAGTGCGCCTCTGAAATCAGATAATTGGAATAAACCTCCTCTCTATTCGAGTTATATTTGATGTGTGTTTGGAAGGTGAGACCACGCGTAAGCGATACAGATCAATTCAAAAGAAATATCATCCACCAGTTGTTAGCACTAATTAGTGGATAACATGACAAGATTATAAGATATCGAAATGTTACTATATAATATGTCCCACCTGATTCACTTATGTTTAAAATGAAATAAAACTGTCATGTGAAGCGCGCCTGTTTTTTTATTTACTTATTACCTGTATATTATGTCACGGTAAATAATAACACATTTTTACTAAATACGACATCGAAAGTCTCAGTTTCTATTCAACTGAATTAAATTGATCTTAGAAAAATATTCCATCCTTTCGGTTTAATATTCATATTGAATTAAAAGATAAAGTTTCTAGAATTCAATCAGTATTGTTTAGTATTTTAAGCGTAATTTTAAGGTTTTAAAACCGCATTCATTGCTATTTACTTATTTAACTATTGCTATATGACTATTGCTATTAACATATATTAATTATGTTATTATGTACGATAAAATTGATTATTTGATAAATAACTACAACTTTCTCATTTCACAGAGGGAAATTGTCACGGTCAGTAAATGGTCTACTCATAAATATTATTCATTCATATGTTAGTAAGTCAGTACCAATTAGATCTGTTGGTAAAAATGTATTTATATTAGTCATTACTTCAAAAAAGTGATATAAGTAAAAGCGTTTTTTATTGGTAGTATAATCAAAATATTTCGCACAATCTTTACCATTTCAAAATCATAGTATTTTATAGTGAACCCTTTATGTTTTTAATTTGATTTAACAAAACGATTGTGTTTATATCTACATACATTTTTTTCTGAAATGAAAGATTCGAGGTACGAAATATTATACGAAACCGTTTGATAAAAGATTTTATATCGTTATGTGGCTATAAAGTATTTGGCAATAAAACAAGGTAATAAATGTTTGCTTCAAAGTAGTAATTATTTAAATTTTATAGGGATTATTAACAATCAATGACGACTAAAAATACACTCCAAACAATGTTTAATTTTCTATAGAAATGAAGATGATTAGCTTATACTTTGTTTCAGAGGTAGTCAGTTTGTTAATGCAGCGAGCAACATCTTTATTGAGACTGCGTTAATGAGCAACCCGTTTTAGTAAATATTTAAAACCTATTTAACAGAGGTTTATAATGAATTTAACATAATACAACAATTATTATACATTAAAATATGTAATGTATTTATTTGAGTGCGCAGAATTTTTTTTTATGTAAGCAGCAATCAATAAAATTTAAAAAGAAATATAACGAATAAAGCTTTTGTTTAAAGTAAGCGATATAACTAATTTTATGGTTTGCAATTATAATTATAAAATGAAAACAAAACTGACTTAGCAAGCACCAATCACAGCACTGTTTCTACCCAAAATACTTACTTAATTTTAAAATATAATGGTTTCAACTGCGTTTCATTTTATCGATTAAAAGTACCAAAGCTCTTGCTTTTAGAAAAATGTCTCATTTCAGTTTTGAAATTTTATTTGCCTTATATAAATAAACGTAAAACTTTTTCTATTTCCACCTTTTGTATATATTGGTGAACGGTGAAAGTCACAATAGCCTAATGGAATTATTGTATTTTTATTTTGCCGCGATCTACGATTGGACCTTCCCTGCTATAATGCAAAATGTGCCAACTCTTTTTATAGTATAAGATCAATGCAAAATGATCACTGTAATCACGAATAAAAAGCTGATAATATTGTGATGATACGGCATTAAAAAAAAACAACGAATATTCAATAAAATAATTCACTGTCGTCGAATGAGTGTATATTGTGATGAAAGATTTAAAGATTACAGATCGAAACGAGTATTGATTAGGTATTATTGATACAAAATAATTTAATTTATCACTATCGACTGAGCTTGAGATGAATTAAGAAAGCATACAAAATATTACACTGCTTCCTATGTAAAATCAAGTTTTTTCCGGGCCTATATTTGCTACGTTTATATTCAATTCTGGTCTGTGTAGTCAACTGTGCTGTCAATTTACGTAAGGTTCAAAAGCTTGAATCTGCGAATGTAAGCTGTCAAAATAATATATTAATGCATTTCTAAAGAAGATTTTAATATATTTTCTTTCATATTTGACTCTATCTGGCTATTTTCGGACGTTTCTATTTAACTTATTTTCTTTTCCTAGCGCCATCTTTCTATTCCCTATCCGAAGAGAGAGGTTAGGCCCTGACGTAGAACCGGTTGTCGTCGAAATATCTGAAACTTTACAAGGAGACAGGGAGGTGTAGAAAATTACATTGATTCAGCTCGAAGCATTCATGCTTATGTGTTAATTGTAGAGAGAATAATTTAAAAACTATATTTATATTACTAGATAGATATTATCTGTATTTTCATTTAAGTGAATTTATTTTGGGCTTGTTGAGAAACGCCTGAAGAAAAACTACTGGCACACATATTTCTATTGATAAAATGAAAATATATATCGAGTTCATCTTAGGATCATACAACACAATCTGTGTATGGTTTCTAAAAACATATAATGATCAGCACCTGTTTCTTTCACCGCGAGCATTATTATCTGTTAATCCATGTCTCAATTCTTTCACTAATCGCTTTGTATAAGTTACTATTTCATAAGTCATACAAAATATTATACACATAGCACTTTTGAAACAGTCAGTTTCTGGATGATCCATTTGATAAATCAAACGAAGCCAAGCTCGGAAATAGACAATAAAGGACTGGGTAGCAAAGGTGAAACATTTTCTTTCTTTCATTACTACATAATCTCTAATAACCATACAAAATTTTCGTCTAAAACTCCTGCGGTATCTGAAAGAAGTTATGTCAGTTATGATACCGATAAGGAAACAATTGTTTTTAATTTCTGTTCTTTACAATTCCCGAATAAGATTTAATATATTTAATTACTTAAAAAATATTCTCACTAAATATTAAATATTCTGTATATTTGAATTGATGTAAACTTGTGTTGCTTTCGTAAACTGACGATAAAAACAAATTTCTACGGGCTCAAAAATAGCCATTAAGAAATTTGTGCAATTTACATCAATAGCGCACGGTAACTTCATTGTGAAATATGTAAAACAATCCGCAAATATGTTTATAAGTTTCCTAAAATGGTGTGACAAAGCGTTTCATTGTGTCGAAAACCTTCAATAACTTTTAGTCGAAACGTGCCGTTACAAATTCATCGATTACTTTTTTAAAATTGATGAAATAATGCATGATAAATTAGCTTCCACTGTTTTTATATTTCGGAATAAGATACCGATATTATGCGCCAAATACATTGAAAATAATAAATAGATTATTCACAGTATTTTTTTATGATTGAACGACACCGCAAAGCTATTATGTTTCTCTTAATGAATTAAAGTATCATTATGTAAGACCATTTCAGTCGACAGTGTCAGGGTGCCGAATGATAACTTAATCAATATTACTGTGGCACCTCCGCATGTGTCGAAATACAATATATGAGGATAACGCCTTCATATAATTTCGAAGTTCAATATCAATA
This sequence comes from Himalopsyche kuldschensis, assembly GCA_028554975.1. NCBI lineage: Eukaryota > Metazoa > Arthropoda > Insecta > Trichoptera > Rhyacophilidae > Himalopsyche > Himalopsyche kuldschensis. Next base: position 501,126 of record JAHFWI010000100.1, read on the forward strand.
TATCTAAAAAAAGTGACCCTGATTTTTGAGTATTTTAAAAATCGAATGCAATAATTTGGATACTAAAATTAGACTAATGATATTTAATTAAAATAAAATAAAAATAATAAAACATTTTTAGTAGTTTTTTTAAGATCAGGTCCGGTTTCGCTCATGGCGAGCTTTATCAACTGAAAGTCATAATCGTCAATATACAATTGTACAATATATCAATGTACAATACAAGTACTAAAAATGTTTTATTATTTTTATTATCATGTCATTCCATCAAGTATTGACAGTGAACACCTTAAAAGTGATATTTAATAAGTATGTATTGTATGTTTGTGAATCTTTAATATTTTAGGGTTCATGTATTTTGATATAAACACAATATCAAGGGATCAAAAAAAGCTGTGAACATTTAATACAATTTAATGTTGAAATGGAAAATTGTTGTTACAAAACCATCCATTTGAAGGTATGTATGAGTCTTGTTCTCAAATAGGCGGAGAGAGTTGGATGGCAGTGCAATAATACTAGGTATTGTGAGTAAAGCAGATCCAAGAGAGCGGTGAGGGAAGACCATTTGTCCGCTCCAAATAATGGCTGCCGTCTCTAACGTCGGCAGTGTGTTTCCCGACTGTCTCGAGGACATAATGCATCCGAGATTATCTCACCGGTTCCGTTTTGCCTTTAGGAGTTATTTTATTTCGTGCACTCGCCGCTGACGGTCGCTGCCTGTCGTGTATTGTTGTGATATGTACTACAACATTTTTCCGAACTTCTAAAGGAAATTTCGCGCGACTTTTTGGGCACGATTTGAACACTTTTTACTTCCACATTCGATTGATTTTTTGACGAAAAGTTTTTCCCTTTTAGTATTTAAATTATACTATTCTGTGAGCGACTATATATTAAAGTAATTGTGTTCCTGTCGGATTGACGTACTTCTTAATTTTTAAAAATGGTAAGTGATTTTAATATTTAATATCTACTGGAATCATTTTTGCTTAACTATAGATGATTCAACGTAATAAAATTTGTGGTTATTCTGTAACAATAAATCTCGTCATTTCAGAAATAATAGTTATCCAAGAGAAAAAACCTTTATTTTATTTATACATTTTAACATTATCTAATACATTTTTTTTTATTTAATTAAAAAACATCTAATGTATGTTTAGAGCTTCTATATTTCTATAAATAATCAGCTGCTTCAGAAAATAAAGGTTCGTTTTAATTTTAAATGAATAAAACACAAACAATATGAAGATTAATTGTGACTAATTTTAAGATAATACAAGAGTCTGAAGTCCTTGAGTATTTAAGATTTAAAACATTGTGTTCTCTTTCCTAACGAAATCTAGTTTGCGTGATGAGAACTCATGAAGAATTTAGTATGCTAATTTCAATTCGACATAAATTTTTGTCATTATTTCACTATAATATGAAATAAGTATACATTAAGGAGGTAGTTTTCAAAAGTGGTTAAATCCATTTGTTGAAAAACTGAAAATGTGAGATATTGTCATTACTTTCCCTCATAAATTTGTGTTTACTATCTATATTTTTATTTTATTTTTAAATTAAAGAATAACGAATAATGTGTAACAATTAAAACTTTTCCATGTGAATTATTTATTTGTGGATAAAAGTTGATAAATAGGTTTTTTTTTATAAAAGTAAAACTACGTTAAATTAATTAATATGTTAACATGTCTAAAATAGTATTTTTTTTGACAATAGTATAATGTAGGTATACATCATTGCAGCGAAGGAAATGGAAATAGTGCATGATGTAATTTTATTTTCTTCAAATCTGACAGTAGGCATTTGAGCGGGAAGCGTATTATATTAAGCTTATAGGTAGAATTGAAGAGTATTTGAAATAAGAATGCATAGTTAAAATGTTAAATTTTTATGGCTAAGAGCGAGCGTCTTGGTCAAATACTAGTTTTTAACGCCGTTTCCGCTACTGATTGTATCAACGTATGTAATAGAAGATGGTTATGAAAAGAAAGTTGGTAAAGGTTAATTGTTCATTTATTTCATAAACACTTAAATTTAATAATTAGCCGTAATTAAAAACGGTTTTCAATTTGCGTATAAATTTATGCGTGTTATAAGAAAGCAGTCCGTCGTCTTTTTCAATATCATTATGACGACAATTTTTTATTAGGCTTAATATTTTCGATAAAACATGAATGAGAAACTTAATGGTAATTAAATTAAGGCATGCACGTTCATCCAAGTGCCTGAAACTCCTATCTTATCATGTTCTTAAACGTTTTAGAACGGTTAGCTAATATCGAGTCCTAGTCGCTGTATCACTGTCCTGTCTGTCTTCCAAGATCCAATAATTTACAAACAGCCAAGCATTCTCAATTTATTATTCACTTTTATGGTGTTCACTGTAAATACTTGGTGGAATGACATTATTTATTTTATTATTTTATTACTTATTTCACATTGAATTTATTTAGATAAGGACCGGTTTCGCTCATCGCGAGCATTATCAATTGATTTATTATATCCTTCTCATCATTCTTGATCTAGCTATCTAAGATATCATCATGTTATAATAGAATATATCGGCTGAATTAATTATAAAACAAAGGTGTTTCTTGTCCTGTTGATTGCATTGCTTATTGAAATTTAACTTGCGAAAATATTAAATGTTAATAGAAATAAAAAAACTTTTAAAATTTTATAAAAAAAAAAACTGTCATTTAATTATTTTGTATGTATTTATCTAAATAGATGTACATTTTTTAGGTTTCGTCTGTAATTGCGACGCGAATATTTAGCATCATTTTAGTTAAAACATATCTTTTAGATAAAACTTTTTTTGTCAGATTTTTTGTGGTGATCTTTTACAATGAAATCAACCAATAAATGTGCGCCAAGTAGTCAAACCATTTTACCATCCATTTTTTTTATCTTATTCTAAAAACAAGCGGAATAATGACTTATTATGTGCAGTTAAATTGTAATTGCCCAGATCACAAACATTAATTTTAATTTTAAACTTGGAAAAGAGCATTCAACTTAAAATTTCGAAAGAATTATTGAAGAGTACTTATCACTTGAAATTATTGACAGACACATTGTGATGCCGCTAAACCCGTTTTTTATACATTCTAATTTCAAATCTCACTATTATATCGAATTACGAATTTCTTTTTCGAATGGGACGGGCCCATATTATGATACTCATGTGGTTCGAAAGTATTGCCAGGAGTATATTTATTATCAATTTATTAAACTTAATAATAGAACAGTGAACAAATTATGATAGTGGCAATACAATCTATGTGACAATCTGTTTTCGGAAGTAAACGAATCCTGGTTACAGTGTGAGACTATTTGGGCGTGAATAATGAGATATGATTATTTTACGTATTCTTTTATGTAACGCATTCATTGGTAGCACACCACGGGCAGACTTCGAATTATTTAAATTTTGACTATTCTATGTTAGCATGGGAACTAGAATTATTACCGCGACCGAAAAATCATATTTGAGCGCCACCATATTTGGCAGGTAAATTAAATATATTATACGATCGGATATATAAATAAGTAAGCCATAAATTTGATTTATAAAACTATTAATCTTGCTTCATTACTTAAGCAAACTTTGCGATAGTAAGTCTGAAGATGCCTCTGAAAGAGGCGAAACACGTGTCACAGTTAGTAGGACAATACGTGGAATAATCATAGTTATTTTAAATTTTATATAAAAATGAACTTCCACAAAGTTACCGCCGAAACTATCGAAGGTATAAAACTATTACCGAAGAAACAGTTTTTATAGTAGGAATTTATGTATCTTAATTATCTTTTTTACATCACATAACTTTCGCTTGGATATATGTTAAGAAAATTTGAACTTTTATTATCCATATAAAATCTTTAATTTTATTCACGCTGTCTTTCATTTTAAGACAATTCTTTAAATGGTCAGAAATTGGTGCACGTACAAGTTACATTGGATTTCAAAATCTACATATAGTGATTTGGTAATTTCAAACCATGGCGAAATCGAAGCCTTTATTCAAAAAATAGAATTTTCAATGTTGGCCACCCTTAAAAGTATTATTATAAATATTCTAGGTATATCAATATATTAATACTGTTGCGTCGGAGTCTTTCTCTCTTACTAAGCCCAGACACTTTCTGAAAATTATGCGAGTATTAGATACAGCATACATTCAATAAAAAACCTTCTACCTTCTACCTATCATACACGTATCTCAAAGAAAACAAAAACTTATTTTTGCTAGGTGTGAAAAATTGTCTATGAGTTTTTTTAGCAGCGTATGACTGTTGAAAGCCGCTCAAATTTACCGTGCAGTGTGACGTTACTTTCATTGTGAAAAATTTGCGGTTTGAGGTTCCACAATCTTTCACTTTTGTCTGTATATTGTTTATTATTACACTTGTTATTTCTTTGTGGTTTATTTTTGCCGTATACTTCAGACAAATGCTCGCTAAAATAAATTAGTTTTACATAATGATATCAGTGTTCAGCATTCCATCTTTTATGCATTGCCATTGATCTTAAAATAACAAACCATAATAGATAGTTGGTATACTTGAACCATTATTAACCTTTTTAATACCACGTTTTAACGGCATTTGTTTTTTCTCTCCATCTAAAAGCATATATTTAAAACCAATATAAAACAATTACTTTTTCACAATATTCACAATCAAATGACATAAAGTCGTTCCGTGTGGTCTAGTGGCAAGAGCTTTTACCTAGCGATCAGGTGGGGCTTGGTTCAATCCCCAAAGTGGTCAGATTTTTTCAATTGTAGAAAAAAGTCTTGGTACACCCAGTATGTAATTTTTTTTTATAATGAGTTGCTCTGGACTGATTCATTATTTATCATCGAGTTTATCTCGTAAGACTTTTACAAATAAAAATATTTGGCGCATTGGCATCAGCTGCAATGCCAAATATATTTTTAATCTTTTTAATAAATGTTAAATGTGATTACAAAAAACTAACGCTGATTAGTTAATATTAGCTGAGACAAATAATAGAAGAAAGAATATGGTTTTTTGTAACGAAAAAATGCCTTGGGATTTTTCTTAGGCACTATCCAAAATGGTCTGGGATCCAAAGAGTTAAGTAATTCGGTAGCTTTTACAACATTATCTGTACAACATTGTATGTCAATTGCATAAATTTTGTATTAAATCAAATATTTTCTATTTCTTAAAAAAAAATACACTTTTCATTCATAAACATTTGTTCTGAGAAATGCGAGTTGTAATAGCTCAACATATGAACATTTTATTACTATATGTATATATGTAACTTCTGGTTGCTGATTTTTACTTTTACTTATTTTAATTCGATTGTTTTTAAACAAGAACACTAATTATGTAACTGTGAGATTCTTTAAATATAAATCGCATACATATGTATTATAATCATAGCAATTGTTTATTTTACTGAAAACAAAAGCACAACTATTTCGATATACAATTTTACTCCCTTGAAAAATTAAATAAATGAACCGAAATTGTAGCTTTTTGTTCGAAATTAAGTGCTTGCTATCTTGCATAGCTAACATCGAATATGCAAAAAGCAAAGAAAACAAATTGTAGCTTTAAATTCATTATGTTTTTCATACGGTTATGCATTATACACATGTAACAGTGAGTTTTTTGTTACCGTAAAAGGTAACAAGTGGTAAAAGGATTCGTGTCCTGACAATCATTGTCTTAAATACTCTCTTGCAAACTAGTAAACATGTATTTGTAATTAATGGTCAATGTTCCCTCATAAGACTTAGAGCATAGGTTCCCAACATTTTCGGGTGGCGACCCCTTTTTATAAAAGCCACGTGACCCGCGACCCCAATGGAATTGTAAATTACATTTTTCATTAATTAATTATAAAAAAACAACGAAGATGCACGAAAGTGAATATATTTTTTAGTAGACTATATAAGTTGGTGACCCCACAGAAAACTGGCCGCGACCCATAGGTTGGGAACCCGTGACTTAGAGGGAACACTGGTCATGAGTGACAGTTTTGCAATCGGCAAATTTGGCATATTCTCTTAACTTATAACTTAAGATCAAGATCCTCGTTTTAAATAAGAAATGCTTTATGATGAATGATAAGGTTAATTTTTATTTAGTCAATCTAGGCATTTATCAGTTGTCAATATGGAAATAACCTTTTATTCAGTAATTTTGTTTAGCGATGGTAACATTTGTATCACATTGTTCTACGCAAACCATTTGCATTCAATTTGAAAAGAATTAAGAGAAAAATTCTCACGATTAAATTGAGCGAAATAAGAAATGTAATCTTAATTTTCTCACTGCGAGTTCCGATATTATTTATTATTCGAGAAAAAAAATATGAACGAAAATGTTTATAGCTTTTAGTTGAGCTTGGGAAGATATATAATTTAATGTATATTTTCGTTTTATTGAGCTACAAAAAATAATAAGCTATCATAAGATTTTTTACACGAAAATGCATTCGCATTAAATGTACTCCAATATACGTATGTATATGCAGAAAGAGTAATATAGTGTGCATAAATACTTAAAATAATACATGGTCGTTGTCTGTAAAAAAAACTGTTCGAAACAATAATGTTGATGAAATCGATGTTGACTATTTGCGTAATCACTCTTCTTGTGTTAAAAGCATTAACTGGCAGTTATCGGTGGAAAGTAGAGATCTGCACGGGCCGAAATTTTAAAATTTCACCCGGCCCGAACCCGAAGACCTCCAACCCGGCCCGGCCCGGGCCCGAAACCATTTCCAAAAATCTTACCCGAACCCGACCCGAGTCCGACATTTTGCAACCTTGCCCGAAAAAATCCGATTTTTTTTTCTAATAAAAATTGACTCATCAATTATCGTGGGTGTGCGAAATTCTTTTCTTCCTAATTAGAATTAGTTTTTGGTTGTTTTACAGGAATGACGATACAAATGAGAAGTTCCTGTTTTTGAACTAGAAAAGCTGAAAATGCATTTACATTTTATACACTCAACGTATCTAACTTTTTTTTTTGTAGCCACCTCTATGATTTCACTAAATGATTTCCATACTGAACCTTTCCCGTGGGTTTTTACTGACTGAAGAAATATATTCTCCACATTATATTCAAAACAATGCATCTTGTTCTTTCGAATGGGTCGAAAAGATTACTAATACGAGTACGTGACGTTTATTATAGTATTAAATTTAGATTTACGATAATGGTGAGCTCATTCGAAAATAGCCCGATTTTTGTTATATTTTGTTGTATACTTGCGTCCGAGCCCGGCCCGGGCCCGAATCCAAACCTTCGTAAGGCCCGCGGGCCAAACCCGAGCCCGTGCAGACCTCTAGTGTAAAGGTATTATATTTATACAATTAAAACTCATAAAATTGTTCAAATTGCACAGTTTTCTCAAATAAATAGGATCAGTTTCGCTCATCGCGAGTATTTTCGACTGAATATTTGCATGTACATACATAATGTAGAAATATAAAAAAATCTGGGGAAAAGGGCAGTAAACTAATCTTATGGTACTGATACACTATCCGTCTTTAGTCGGATGACTGCTTTCTAGCTTGCAATGTAAAAAATTCAGATATGGATAGCTTCGAACGAAAATATATCAAAGGACCAATTTATATAAGCATACGGCAGGACGAAAATAGAATGGAAAAAATAAGTTTACTTTCATGACCATTAAAAGATATGCTCATAATTTTTTTTTTTTGCATTTTTTTGATCTTATCAATTTAGATTTTTTATGACTTTATGATTTCATCATAAAATAATAACAATCGAGTTATTTAGTTTTCATTGTAATGTAATTGGAGGCCACTGATTTTTAGCAATTCTTAATACGTTTTGCATGTGTATGTATACATGTCATAAATGCATTATATTTAAACTGCATTATTGACTTGATAATCAATTTTTTTCTAAATCTGCACCTAATCTATGTATAGTAAAAGCATCGACATTTAAAATACAGAAAGAGTTTATTTTGAAAGTGGTCTAAGTTGTTAGTAGTAATCTGATTCACAGAAGCCATTTTACTAATGCTTCAAGACCCACACGATTATTTCAAATGAGAGCCAATGAAAGATATTGTGAAGATTTCAAAATGTCACTTATATTTTACGGTTTTATGCATATATATAAGGAGTTTCATTTATAAAAAAAAACATTTGATTTCTCAATGACTACTGCGTACTAATGTCCAAATACTTATTTCCGATCAAACACTCGACATTCATGTTTGGTTTTTTTTATAAATCTTATTTTGTAATTATTATATGAATCAAGACAATAGGCCAAGGTTAACCGTGGTATTTTCAAAATGATACCAGTGTTAGGGATTGCAAGACCGGGAAAGTTTATCAATACCGGTATTTTAGTATTTCACACTTTATAGCCGTATTATAAACATACATAAGTATGAATAACACAATTAATGATGTTTCCCACTAAATTCCCGTACTAAAGAAAACATCAGAAAGAAATGAAAGCTTATCTACTCAATAGCTTTAATTTATTGTTTCTTATAGAGAATGTAACTTCAGAAAGTCTTTGAATTATCATCGAATCTTCGTGAAAATAAGTCCGTCTTCTGAAAAACCACTCACAAATTCACCGCATATAAAATGAACACTAAGTAAATAACTGTACCGATATAGGATGTAGATATATTGTATATTGTTAAACTGAAACACCGGAATCCCGACGTAGGTCTTATACATAAGTATTCCCAGTATTGCCACCCCGAATTGGGTAAAGACATTTTATTAATATTTTAAATGCATCTAGGTCCAAATGCATCTGGATAAAAATATATTTACATACGGCTTCCTCTGAAAAAAGTCATTGATTGGTGAGTAGGTTCGGCAGCCTTGGGGAGTGAATCTCATGAAATTTCAATATATAATATGTTGGATTAAGGAGAAGGCTATTTTTTTTTTGTAAGACTGATGAATTCATTATCTTTTAGATGCCACTGAGTCTATGAAAGAAATTATACAATATTTATGTATTTACTAAAATTATTATCCATCGACAATTTACGTTTATTGCGAATTCAAGAACAACGGAAAATCATCATTACTATAATTAAGTACTTATAAAATGGTCTAAATTGTAAATAGTAAATAAATAAATTTGACCATAAAGTGAACCGATAGTAGGTCATTCTATAATAGTTACTTGACTAGATTGATGCAATAAATTATTAATAAATATATTATTGATAAATCATTATTATCAACTAACCTTCAACGGTAAAATGTATTAATTTTGACAGTAAAATAATCCAAACGATTAAAATCTGATACTATTATATTCTTAGAAGATATCAGTTTGCGAATGTTTGTGTGTATTTATATTAATGAATGAAAAATGAAAAAGTAAAATTCTTATTAATAATAGTTTAAAGAATAAGTAACATTTTCTTTAATTTGCTTCATTAAATTTTTCAAAAATCACAAAATTTTAACCAATGATTTGAGCATGAAATAATTGTTATTTGTGACTTTTGACATCAGTAACGAGGATTGGAGTCTTTGTCCCCCTGAATTTGAAGAAACATACATTTATTATTTTCTGCGTTGGCTTGCACAAATAGATGGGAATAAGTACAAAAATGTCTAAATATGTTTTGATTTAATGTCATTCCACCAAATATTGCCATTGGACACTTTAAAAGTGCTCAATTTAAGTAAATACTGGCGTATGTAACAAATGGGTATCACTGAACAAGTTTATACAAAATTCTAAAGTTCTGTACGAAAAGGTCGAATATTTGAGTCTCTTAATGATTCGTACTCTACTTAGCTTGGAAAACACTGACATTTGGAAATAATCGTCTATTTTTGCAAACTAAACGACGGAATACTTTTAATATGAAACCCAGTTGCAAATTTATTTTAAAAATAGAACGTTCTCAGTGTTGTCTTGTACCAATAATAATATTCTTTAACATTTTTGTGGTTATACTTATTATGTGTTTTATAATTTAATCGAAATTATAAAAACCAACTCAGAGCTTTATTATGATTCATAACTATGTGTTATCGTATACATTATTGGTTATTAGATGGTTTGCACACAATATGAAATTGTTTTTACGTCAGATCAATAAACAGTATTTTTAATACGCTGTGATATAACGTGATGAACACAAAACTTTTATTTATCAGAACAGTGGTGAGAGGTGAGCTCAGAATATTATTGTGCTATAATTATTTTACCGAACCATTAATAGTACCGCATTTCTAGAAATTTTCACATATGCGGTTCAATTTTCAGAATTGTAATTCATAAGTGTTCAAACACTAATGCATTCCGGCCATTAAACCTTTACGCCGAACGTAATGATCTGTGTAATTTCTCTTTACATGTTTATTAGGTTGGTACTAAACATATCTAATATTAATAAGACAATATATACTTATCTTAGAATATAACCGATGGAAACTAGCAAGAGGAGCTTAAGACAAGTCATAACAATTCAATATTGTGATCGATAGTTTGATTTTTCAAATCCGAGTCGAGACGAAACTTAGAATATTATGTACATTTCCCTGAGTTTTGACGCTAAAGACTCGGGTTTCGAATTTCGGCAGATCAAGTTAAATCGAACACATGAAATACCTGAGGATGCCAAAATACTAAACCCGGGTCGATAGGAACAAAACTCATGGGAAGTACAAAATTGAAACGGTTAAAATTTTACTGGTGATTAGTTAATTACTCTTTCATAATAAAAAGATATTGTTAATACAATTCAAACATAGGTAACAAGAGAAAGTTAGCTGACCTCTTGATCGCGCCTTCCTGTCAGCAGCGAGAGGAAGGAATGGCAACCTGAATATAAAAACTAAACTTAAGCGACAGGAAAAACCTTGACGCTTCCGCACCCTAGAACTTGGTGCTCCATCAAATAGATATTAGATTAAAACAATATATATTCATTTTGCATTTGCAATGTGGTATTTAATTAGAACGTATCTCTCATTTAAAACAAATAGTCGGGTATCCTTGTATAACATTGTACCTGCGTTGTCATAAGTTTTTTTTTTATTTTCTGCAATAGCATATCTCTGCTGAGTTGTCTATGAAGTGAGATATACATCTTCGAGCGGTAATTCGCATTCCGATGCTTCATAAACGTTCACTTGAACGCAGCGTAATTTTCTGACTAGAAGAAAGATGCAGCAAATTACCGCGAATGGGTGACCTTCCATGACATGCTGTTCGCGAACGGGCGGGCAGAACGAGCGCCGCGTCCGAACAGGACTAGATAGCAGACTTTTATTTCTTAAAACCAAAGCTGGTTATCTGTAATTAAATCGTAGAGAGTAAGTACCGGAAATGAGTTTGTGTAATATTTTGTATTCACGGGCTAAAAAGATTCAAACATCTTTTATAAAAAAAGCAGTTAAGAAATAAGAATATCACACTTATCGTATTAGAATATCGACTTCTGAGTGAAGCGTTTCCCAATGATAATATTTACTAAATCAGAATGAAACAAATAAAAACATCGCTTTTCAAGACAAAATATCTCAAAAAATTTTGTATCTTTTATAATTTTGTTTGAAAAAAATTTAATAGAAATTTATTTAAATGAATTATTTTCCCCAAACATGTAAATTTGTGAACCACTGACATCGTTTATGAATTGAGTTTATAGTATGTATGCAATTAAAATCGTAACATGTATACTACAGGTCTGCACGGGCTAGGGTACGGCCCGACCCAGCCCACGAGCCGGGTCGAGCCGGATAGCGAAGGTTTTGGGTTTTGGGCACGGTCTGGAATCTGATTACACAAAAATTCAAAAATATATCGCGTTATTTATGGAAGAGAATTTTCGGTTAAGATGTTTGGAAATGTACCTCGGGCTTGGGTCGGGCCGGGTAGGAAATTATCGGGCTCAGACTAGGTGAAATTTCGGCCCGTGCAGACCACTAATATATACGTACAGTCGTACATTCAGTGACGTTAGGCAATGTCCCTGGCGACATTTTATTATGGCCAATATTATTAAGATATAACAAAACAACCACCATGAGCAACATATGCATATTTTTGTATACTTACAGCCATTGAAAATTCGACTACTTTTGATACGCAAACTAAACATCCCATTTGCATACATGCCTTTTGATTCCAAGTCGATAAGTAAATTGAAAGATCGTCATATCAGATGCTATATGTGCGTAAAACGGAAGAAGAGAGTTAAGCATTTATATTTAAAAACAGTTTGTTATTCACTGCACATATACATATGATAATAAATAAAAATATTATTACCATACAAACATAATGTGTTTTGAGTATCTATTTATAGATATATCATATTTTCGTTCAAAGTTGGCGAGAGATAAATTCAATTTTAATTCAATTAAAATTTTGCATAATAATTGCCCGCAACTTTTGTTGACCTATCATGACACCGCAATTCAATTTTATATCCGAACAATAAGGCCGATCATAGCTAGTGATCAGAAATTTCTTTTCGCACGCCAAAAAAACGATATTCAAATGAAAGTGAACGAAGAGATAAATATAATATGCTGTTCGACGAATTTAAAACAACACAAAAAAAATCAGCCAATATTTCATTACCCGAACATTTCAATATGTTACAAAAAATAATATTAAAAGCAAGCAAATGTCCGTTTAAATACTAATAAATCAGTTTAAAACAATCGAACAAGACGATTTATTATCAATGTCTTGTAAATTCGGCCTTTTTCTATGTTTTACTAATTGATACATATTTTTTTGAACCCTTGTTTTGAATACATATTCCAGTAGTTGGAAATCTGGCTTCCCGCCAAGCATTTTTAAAGTGCCCTCTACTTACAAAAGCTTTTTAACATTTCAGAACCGTATGGCAAGTATCAAATTATACAAAAGATACGTCACCATTGTCAATAATTTCCAGGAGCAGGTATATAAGTATACAGACGATTTTCTTTTGCGCGAGTAGTAATATCAATGCTTTCATTGGTCACTCATGAGGTATGGCAATGCAGATTAGTTATTTATCATGTAAATCTGGCATCCAGCTTAAAATTTGTTATGCATCAAAATAATGGATGGAAAATAAAATGTGTTTTGATTTTACACTGTCCAATAAAATTTAGACATATTGTCTCTCGGCATAAGCTATCAATTGGTTATGCTTTGCTTGGTAAAAAGGTTGCCAAACACTGACCTATAATGTCGTCATAAAATGTTGTAAACACTGCTTATGTTTGATAGCTCGGAATATATCGTTTTTTGGAAGCTCGGTTTTGTCTATGGCAGTAGAGTGCGTGCGTTGTCAGTAACAATATTTTTTAAAAATTTCTTTGATAATGTGACATGTGGAATACAAAGTATTTCGCCAAGAAAGACGAAACTACAATTAGAAGCACTAGAGTTTCTGCCAGCACATATTATAGAAACTTACTTTTGATTAGTGCAAAAAAAGGAATTGCAATCCTTAAAATTGATGAAAATGATAAGAAGAAGTTCTTAAAATTAATCTTGAAATTACCAAAATCCAGAAATAAGTTCTCAGCCTATATGGACACATGGTAAAAACCTTACCATCGAGATAATATTATTTCAAGCTCGAGCAGGGTCAATATTTTTCAATTAACTATTTGAGATTTTGGAAATTTGCGTTTGTGATGTTTTTTCTTCTCTAGTCATGTAGTAAATAAATCTCATCCAGAAATTCTCAAGCCACGTGGCTTAAAAGTTCTTAATTACTATTTGTGGTGCCAAATATTTTTTTAGCCAATATTTACAATAAACTTAATCAAAAGCTGTTTCGTTTGAAAGTTTTTAGTTTCATGTGTGCCAATAGAACATTTTTATTTACTTTCTTCAATCCGCTTATATCTAAACCAGTAAGCCACGTTCGACAAGATATATAATATATTGAAATCTGCCTGATTTAAATACTACATACTTGTTTCCAAGTAACTTTATCTTTCTGTGAGAAATTCTAAGCTCGCAGGCGATATCTTTTAGATAAGCCCGAGTCATACTAGAAGTATCGCACGTGAGTGTGTGCATTGTGTATGCAAAACGGCTTTAAACAAGGCTTGTGAAGTAACTGAAGTGTTACCGCGTCGAGTAGCGAGTTACCTGAATAACGAGACCATACAATTTGCACTGCAAGTCACTGTTTTGACAATTGCACCGAGCGCATCGTAATTATCCAGCAAAACCGCATTCCAGTTGTGGTACATCGAATAGATATAAAAATCGGTGGGTGAAATGGATACAACGACGAGTATTATTTGATATATGCGAAGATCGGCGGCAATTAACCATCCTATTTCAAGAACCGATGGCAAAATATTGATAGCATTGGCATTTAATTAAGAACATTGTAACATGGTAAAAGAAGCAATGTATGTAAGCTCCACGAGAATTATGATTCTTCCTGCTTTAACAGATTTTAAATAAAAAAAATAGAAGAGATCTAAGATTAAGTGAACGTTTACAATGTCGTTTGCATTGATTCGAAAAACTGATTATATTTTTTTACTAAAAAGAAGAATCTCATGTATTAAAGAATTCACATAACAATTCGGAAACAAGAAACAGTCTGTGATGCGTTGTATGTACATATATAGGCACAATTAGATTTAACCATAGATAACAATTTAACGTTACAGGACTGATTGCATACGCACGATAGAGTTAAAGAGACGTGGATATTTTTACATTTCTTGGATATAAACTCTATTTAGGACTCTCAAATTTCCCCGATTCCAATTTTAAACACTAGACAGCCAAACATTAAGAAAAGAAAAAAAAACAAAACTAGAGACAGCAGGTATCAAAAAATAGCATGTGTCAAATTATTGTTTGGAAGTATTTGAACAAAATTAGTTTTTGTTGTATTTATTGAAATGGCACACGAATTTTCAACAAAATAGTGTCGAGTTCTTGTTTCAATTCGAATAAAGCTTCTTTCAAAAGGAACTGGATTCGGTAACCGGGATCAAGTCTTTTGGTTGCACGACCGTGTTTCTTCGTCGTCTTTAACTTATTACATAGTTAATTAAAGCGACATTTTTCGGATACTGAAATAGCTTTTTACACTGCATATAAATTAAATTTAGTTTCGCTTTTGATATCTAGGAAATGTGAGTCGTTCTGTTTGCCGCCTTTGCTCGGTATTATTGACAAGGCCATTTAACCATATGGATCCATTGCGTCACCCTGTTCCTCATGGAGGAGCTGCTGCTAGGGAAGCTGCTTGCTGTGTGTCGCTATGAAGCTTTAACTTACCCTGATAAACTTCCTCCGCTGACGTTAATTGGCTATTATACTAAATCGAATCGCTTATTTATGTTTGTATTTGGGTTTTTTATATTTTTTAAAAATGTACATTATAAATCAAACACTGTCAACATTAGATTCGATAATATAACGATATTTTTTTAACAATTTATTTTAATTTCATTAGTCAGCTTGTTAACAGCTCTTACATAGGTTGTTTTCAGCCCCTGGCCATCACCGATGAATTCTATTCAGAAGACAGCATTCATATATGATTTATGTCGTCAAAGATGTCTGCTGACATTTTAATTGAACCTGTTTCTCGGCGGCCGTGAAAAAATCAGCTTTTTTACAGACAATCAGTAATCCTTAAAGAGAACTTGTTATACAGGTCACACGAGGGCACTACACATGAAACAAATAATCCTTATAAAATACACAAGATAACACTTTGATTCTGCAGAGATAAAGTTTTTAAAATCATTCCAAATATTTGTATTCCAACTAAGTGTTTCTATGCAATTAATCAATCATTTTCATTGCGCGTTTGAACCACATATACCTATCTGTTACAATTAAGTTCTCATAGGTTTCGATTAACTATTGATACATAATTTTGCAGAAAGATATAAAACTAGAAATTCGGCTTCCGTGCTAAAAAAGGGTAGTAAAATGAAGTTATATCCCTTGATCTCGTCGGTAGTAGTACTGACCAACTATTATGTATATTAATTTAACATTATTTATAACACGATTGTGTCATGTTGACATAAACACAATCAAATATTCGGTCAAATTTATAGCTCCTGTTGTTGTGTCATAATGAAACCACGGTCAAATAGATTTGATCTAGAAAAGACAAAAATTATTGCTATCAAAGTGGTCCTTTTGAATAGTTACCGCACAATCAACGCTATTATCAATCTATTAACGATGATTAATTTACGAATTTGCGGTTGTGTACTGAAATAAAATTGTTTTGCTGACACACTTTTCAATTAAGAATGCGAAACAATAAATATTATACCTTAAACGACTAAATTAACAATGAATTAATACATGTTGTTGTAACACAGATAAATCACAACGACATTTAGTAGTCATTCGTTAAAAGTATTGCTTTAGTAATGTTAATATGGTTACATTACTATTAGAGATTTCAAAACAAAACGGCTACTTTAATAATCGTGTTATGAGATTATCTTAATACCTTTATAAAAGAAAAACCAAACATTGCAAATCCTCTCACTGCAAAATCACCTTTAGTAGTAAAACTATTTCCTTACACATCTTATGGAACCATTGAAATCAATTTCTCGTAAATCAAATATTAACGAGCTGTTTTATATACAACTTTAAAGACTGCTTGTTTCCATAAAGATGCATTGTTGGATAATAGCCCCTTATATTGAAGCATGTGATATTTACTAAAAAATATTACGTGAAAAAGGTTTCATTTTGATTAGTTCGGCGGTGATTATATGGAACATACTATTTGTCAATTGTTTCTGTAACTGTACGACCTTTGTTTGGCATAATTTATTGGCGGTGATATAAAATTTTGAGTACACATATTATATTAAGTTGTAAGTAATTATTTTTTGTAAGTATTGACAGATTTAAAAAAAATCTCACCTTCGTGTCTATTCCTTTGATACGTGTTCATAAAGACCTCATATAAACATAATAAGTCTTTGCATGAATGTGTAGTATTTTTCCAGGAATCATACACCACTTTTTATGCATGGTGTGTTCTCGTTGTACATTTATGTGGCTTTAAATGTTGTCTGATGTTTAGTAGTTCTTCGTATAAAAAGAAATACGTGGATATGCTTACAGATCCCAATGAAATCTTGGCTTATTATTTTACTGTCGGTAATAATGATCCTGACAACTACTGCGACCATTGATTTGAATGAATAATTGTGATGGTATAATTTTAATATACCACTCACCGCCACAAAGCCAGTATTAAATGTGATAGTTATTAACTCAATTGATTGGAATTTTGGATTATACATAGTTATCAATTGATGTAATCGGTGACAGTTTACCAAACATACTTTGTAAGTTAGTAATGCAGTCAATGCAATTTATTTAACAGGGCAGTGTTTAAAATGTTCAGTATGTAATATGAACGTGGTTTAATTAATTCACATTAGAAGCAATTTCTGATAACAAGTAATTTTTACATACGGGGTTTTTATATAATTGTTTTTCATATTTCAAAAGCTTCATCTTGTAGATCTTGACACAATATTGAGAGAGAATAATGGGATAGAAAGAGGAAGAAATAGCTAATTACTGATATTGTTAAGTGTTAGCTTTGCGAGCCTCTCAATGTTTCACGGGGTAAATATGGTTAGAAAAAGCTATCAATTATTAAATACAATATCTAAGTTTATGCATCTTTGTTGAATCTTAAAGTCAGAAAATTGTAAATAGTATGTTTAATACTAAATGTAAGACATTAAAAAATCT
Source organism: Himalopsyche kuldschensis (assembly GCA_028554975.1). Taxonomy (NCBI): domain Eukaryota; kingdom Metazoa; phylum Arthropoda; class Insecta; order Trichoptera; family Rhyacophilidae; genus Himalopsyche; species Himalopsyche kuldschensis. The sequence goes on from JAHFWI010000100.1 coordinate 518,898, forward strand.
AATCTAATCTAAATCTAATTACTTTTTAGTATTTATTTTTCTAATAGGAAAGAAAGCTCTCCATTTTGGTAATTTTAATCCATTGGTGATGAAAGGATTTAAAAATAATTATTGCAATTTTTTTTCCATTTAATGATTGACTGACCGAAACGCTTGGGTAAGATGTGAATATTGTGAGCACCAAGTTGTCAGTTATGCAAAACTACAATAGTTATGACCGACGAAACTCGTAATATCAAAATCATGAACTGACTTTAAGAACAATTATTATATTTGTATTGCTATTGTGACTGAAAAACCGATTGACGCCAGATGAAACGCTGTCTCTTATACGTGCAGAAATTTCATGATATCAGTAATAAATATCAAAGATATAATCATTTGAAATCCATCATTACTGAGATGGTTTCGCGAGATAAATTTGATTGATCCTTATTCTGCAATATATACGAAATTATAACCGCGTTTCTTTTTACCAACGTTTATATGGAGCACAAATAAAAAAAAATTATATTCCACGTACGTATATCAAAAACCATTACGTGATCTAATAGAAACATATGATGGACCTTTTTGAACTTTATTACAGTTTAAATTGATACCGATCATAAAGTTGTTTCGGTGAAAGTATTAAATATTCTCTCAAATGTAACTAATTTCAATTATGAAGAAGAAGGAGCGATTTAATGACCGCGAGCTGTGATCATGATGTGCAGTGTTGCAAATACAGGTTCGTTATTTTAGGTATGTATTTATTGAAGTAAAATAAAATACTTTTGAAGTTTTTATTTCAGCCTGTCACCTCTCAGGTATGGGCAATTCGATCTCTGCCACGGCTCATAATTGACATCGATGAGTAAGAAAGGGCAAGAATTGAATTTTGAAGAGCGACATGTACTTTCTATTATTAAATTTTTGACCATTATTATTATCGCCAAACTGTCTTCAAAGAATTCATAACTTATTTTCTTAGGTTAATTATTTTCAAAACGTATTTTGCCATCAAAAGAATGCGCGTATTTATTAGACTATAGAAGTATTACCAGAATACTTGGATGAATGATATAAAAATGCACGAGAATTTATTCAATGAAAATTTATATATAACGTAAGATCATATTTTGTAACGAATTCCACAATGCTATATTATGAACAGGACCGGTTTCGCTTCCCAATTCGAATAACTAATGTAATTCATATTTTAACTAGTTTAAGTACAATCAACTAATATATTTTAAGTGATTGCGTTAATGATTTTATTTTTATCTAAATATTTTAAGTGATACGTCTGATATTTATTATAATATTTTTTTTTATATATTCAAGGTGCTAAGTATTCGAGTAAGAATTCCTTTTAAATACACCTTTTTGTCCTATTACGTAATATCAATCTAACACTTTAAGATATATATTAAGTAAATAATTGAGATGAATTGATGTTATAACAATAATTGAATGCATTAAACAGGTATTATTTGCCTATATTGTGCACACACATCCGCTTGAGATGCTTTTAAAGACATTCTCTGAGATTAAATAACCTTCATCTTATACCCAATAAGAGGCAATATATATTCCTAAATATAAAACACAGAGTAGAGCACATCTAACAACAACACCCAACGTCGTTAATAAATTTTCAATGCTCCTATTTTTCGGTAGTCGCTATACATAGTTCATAACAGTCCCATCGTATTTATTTTATGGGATAGAAAAATTCAATTTAAGTACAATATTTGGATTTGCAACTTATTATTTCCAATGCGCTCATTATTTTAGAATTATCAATCACACGGAATAAAATGACATCACCAACACCCATTTCCAAGGTCTCAAATTGTAATTGAAAATAATTTAAATCTGATATTAGTTTTGCCGTAAATTAAACTCAGACCGACCTGATCTGATTCGCATGTTTGTCAAAATTCTTACTAAAGCTGGACAAAAAAATGTATTCCATATTTTTATGATAATATGTCATTCAGCTAAAAGTGTTTCTTTTGACGAACGTTCTAATGATAGCACAATCGTAGTGTCAAATTGAATCGGCTTATTTTACCGACATATTTCAAGGCAATTCTTTTTTTATACATAAAATCTTTATTTATAGTAAGCTATACTACTGCTTCAATGCAATATGCATTCTCTGTGAAACAGGTACAAGATGAAATCACTTCAGTCCAGGATGTACTGAAAACATATTAAATAAAATAATTAATTACGTCGTTGATATGACAATTTTTCTATGTTATTGAAATTTATTTCCGAACATATACAAGGTTTAAGGCATGAAACCTTGAAACGCGGTTCAGAAAAATGGCGATTGCTCTATTTCATTTACAATCGAGAATTCATAATTTATTGTCGTTCTAACAAAAATCGTGTTATTTTTTTAAACACCATTATACATACATAAATCTCATTTAGTATAGATAAATACACGACACTAAAAAACTGACTTATTACCGAATGTCAAAAAGGTAAAACGACGACATTAAAAATGTTGCCATCGGAATAAATAGCGCAAAAAAGCGTGGTTGATTCCACGTTTTTCATTCAAACTAAAAATGTCAGAAGTTGGATTATAGGAACAAAAAATATGACTTAACCGCCAAAAAACGTTATTTTTAAGTGTTATTAATTATTCTGGATAAGAGAATATAATAATAATTATACATTGATGAAATATAACATTCTGTCGTTAGACTATTAGGAGATTTAATATTAGGCAATCGGCACCAGATTTATATCCCATCTTTATCATAATACCTGGGAAAGTCTACAGATCGAGGCTGTATTCATTCATAACCAAGATCAACTCATGAATCTTGACACGGCTGCTTTACGGTTGTGAAACATGCCACCTTGCAAAAAAAACAGGGTAACTGTTATCTGTGCTTGGAAATAGATATTGTGAAGAATACTAGGGGCATGGTGGTTTAACTTAGTTGAGTAGTACAGTAAGTAAGAAAGAGAGTAATCTTTTAACAATATTTGTTTGACATACCATTAGAATCACGTTATATGTACATATGTATGTATGTACGTGCATTCAACCGACACAAAGATAGGTAGCGTCATCAAAAGCAATTCAATGTACAATTTTGCATGATAGGAAAGTATCTCTTCGAGTCTGAATAAACGAATAAATCTTCTATGTACATCATTTGAAACTATCTAATATTGATACCATCGATCTATCATGACGTAGATGCTTATCAGGTGATAACTTTCTCATTGTACAACGCTCGTATATTGATTGTTATAGCTATGGATTAACTATTACTTTAAATCAGAATATACATGAAAATAGAGACATAATTTATAATATGGATTTAAAAATATTTCACTTGGCTTCAGATTAATATTTCACCCACTGAACCCTGAATTTATCAGTCGATTTCATCTTGGTATAAATCAGATTTGCGAGTTTTTTTCAAGCACAAAACTGTACGTATTTAAGAATGCATATTCACGTTCTCAGTATAATGTGTTTTTGATGATTTTTATACTACAGTGTATAGAAGAGGAGCGATTTTTAATGGTCAGTGTAAAATTTCATATATGTATGTACATACCATCAATTTCACTCTGCGAGGGCTCGGGACTGTGTTTAAATGTACTGGTCTCTTAATAGATTTATTGTAATATTTCCATGCCATTATATTAAACTTACTCGTTCACGATACGGCAGAGAGCTGTTGACAGACAAAAAAACTACGAACGTTTAATACTACGTCATCTACATCGACCAAAAACCCTTATCATCACACCTTGTTCATTCTGAGCAAGTCACGTATGAAAGGTTCCAATTCTACAACAAATTAAAATAGATAACTTGTTATTCTACTAGTAACATTAATGCATGTAAATATACACCATTCTAAGATTAAACATTATGCTCTACCCTGTGGTCATTCAAATAAGATGTATAATGTATTAAAGCAAGGGTGGCCAACGCGGGGCCCGCGGGCCATGTGTGGCCCGCGAGTGTCTAACTGTGACCCGCGGAGCATATGCACACATTTTTTTCTTTTAGTGTACATAAAACCAATTTTCTAAAAAAGTAAATTTCTCCAAAATAATCCTGTATCGTCAAACTATGACTAGGCGTGTCGACGACATTAGAAACCATATTGAAGATAATTGGAGAAATCGAATATCCAAGTTCATATTTTATGCTCTAGCATTGGATGAAAGCACAGACCTACCAGATACCACCCAAGTGGCGATTTTTATCAGGCGTGTTGATGTTTATCTGAACAAAATAGAAGAATTAGTGGCACTGTATCCACTTAAGGACACAATTTCATCACGAGATTTGTTAAGAGCTTTTACATCGACAGTGCATCGCTTTTCGTTATAACTCAATGACCTATCGGTCTTAACAACAGATGGTGCTCCGACAATGGCTGAGAAACACGAATGTCGAAGTCTCTTAAAATTGATCTTGTCATGAAGGTGGTCATCAAAACAGTGAACTTTATTAATTCAAAGGGGTAGAATCACCGTCAGTTCTAAGAGTTTTCTCAAATCTAAGGATTCACAGTATAATTTTAAAAATAATAACGTTACATTGTATGCAGAAGTAAGATGTTAAAAAGAGTGTTTGAGTTGAAGCAAGAAATGCAATCATTCTTCGCAAGCATGTCGAGTAGTATCCCAAAATTTGAAGACAAGTGGTGGGTTAGCGACTTGGCATTTCTGGTCGATATAGTTAGCCACCTAAATGTTGTTAATACTCGTCTACAAGGCAAAGATCAACTAATGAATTACACGTATGATCTTATTTCCGCATTCCAAATGAAACTTGGGCTTTGAGAACAGTTATGGACAAAAATATTCACTCACTTTCCTTCATCGTTATTGCAGCCAGACGTCATACAAATAGCGGCAGATAAATACGCTTCGATGATATACGGCTTAAACCTGGATTTTGAAACCGATTACAAGATTTTAAGAAGCATCGTGTGCTTTTTGCTGCATTTGCAACGCCATTCTCCGTAGACGTAAATTTATAGCCAAGAATTTTACAAATAAAACATTGTGAAATGTGTTGTGATGCAAGGTTAAAGGAGATATTCAATCAGGTTGGTTTGGAAGATATTTACAAAACATATTTGGACAAGGAGAAATATCCTGCATTTTACAAACATGGTCTATCGATGATTTCGCTTAATGGAAACACTTGTGGACAGCTTTTTAGTCGAATGAAGCATATTATATCTCAAATGAGAACACAAATCACTGATGAGCATTTGGAAAACTGTTTGCGTGTAGCAACAACATCAATCGTTATGAACATTGATGAACTTAGTTCTGACAAACAAAATCAGACGACTCACTAAAATTTATTATATTTTGATTATTTTTTATTATTATTTTTTGTATTGCGTAACTCTAATATAATAAATAAATTTGATTCTCATTTTTGTAATATCTTCTTAAAAAAACTATATATTTCCTGTTTGCTATGAATAAAAAAAAATATTTTGTTGTGGCCCGGTAGGAAATCTCATTTCTAAAATTTGTCCCGGCTGCTGAAAAGGTTGGCCACCCATGTATTAAAGTAAAAATAAATATGCGAAAAGGTCTTAAATTAAAAGCTGGCATGTATTGAAAGCAAATAGATCATCGCGTTATGCTGAAAACTTTCTGAATAGAAATTCTAAGAGTAAGAAAGAACAAGTTCGATGTTCCAAATTAAGATTAATATATACAAGAAGGCAGGAGTTCTCAAATTATGTTAAAAGACATGCGTTGTTGTCAATTTACACCTGGTCGGTAAATATTAAAGGCAGAAACCGGTAAAGTCGTTAAGCGCCTACAGCTTTGGGATAATATTGCGAAGCTAATTGATATATGAGTTTGAGTGCGGTGAAATAGTTTTCTTTGGTATTTGCAACACCTTTAATTCATTTTTTATTACAAATTTAAAACTAATCAACTTTAATTTAATATTAAAAGTAATTTGCAGAAATTAACTAATAAGTACATAGAAACAATCACTAGAATGTTCAAAAATGTCTCTTTAATTTTTAATAACAAGTACTCTAAATTATTACATTGTTGTGTCCTACCCATATCCATGTCTTGTCAAGAATAAAATGACGGACATACTTAAATTTATAATATGCTCAATACTTCGCTCTAAATATTTTTACTTAAAGACTATGGTTTTTAATGTTTCTTATTTTATTGCTAAAACAATACTTTCAAAAAGTATATATAAAACATACATAAAGCTTGGTATATTAACGGCTAACTTCAATATTTGGGTATCACTTGTCCGACTTATAGTCAGCGGGCCACATTTTCAAAGTCAGAAGTTGGTTAGACGCCAGAGATAATACAAATCCGGTTTTAAAACCATTGGTATATTAAATTTATTATTCGAAAATATAAATCACGATCAACGGGTCGTTATCAAATTTCGCTCTACTGGTTTGTCAATTCATTATTTTAAAGTTTGTATTTGATTGAGATGAGTTATGCCACAAAACTATTTATTGTTTTAAAATAATACATGCGTTAACTTATCAATCCTCGGTGATTTCAAACATGGTACATATGATTCATATCTTTCGTTTCGGTTGAAAAGGCTTATTTATTAACCAATGAACAATATCGTAATTTATTGATAGACAATGTTGATTATAATAAGCAAATATGTCTCTCCACGAATATTATTTTTGAACATTGAACAGTAAAAAATATTAGCCTTAATGTACTTAATACATATTAAGTAACGATGAAAATGTTCCATATAAAACTTAAGATTTTTAGTTAATGAAACACTATATACTAACTAGTGGTCTTGTACAATGTAGATTCATCATATAAATTGCACGTCTTTTTCACAATATAATAAGTTTTAAGTAGTCGAAAGTATTAATTGATATATGTAAATATATTTTGTTTTAACACAGTAAAAATATTAATTTTCAAATATCAATACTAGTGATTCGATTATGACTGAGGAAAAATTTTATATATAAAACCGAAACGGCGTATGTATGTATGTGGGTCTGTAATTCCCTTTTGCATTATTGTTGCAAGTTGTAATATAATAATGTTTATTATTTACGTGAAGGTATTATTTGACATTTCTTTGACAGTAAATTAGATTTTTTCCTTGAATTTGGACATTGTAATGGGCGAGAATGGGGCGGGGCTGTCATCAAATTAAATAAAGTTTGTGATTTTATTTTAACTCTATTTTGGATGTTAGATTTTGTGATATAATTATGTCGAATGATATAACATTAAATAATTATTGGTCGCTTAGTCCGAGCGACGCCGGGTAGCAATACTAGTACATTAATAAACATAACATCAACCACTAGAGTGTATTCATAGCTAAAATTTGTAATTAATGCACTCTGTAACGCTGAGAAAAATAATGAGTAAATGGTAAAGGAAGAGGCCGAAGAAATAATAAGTTTATAATAAATTGTAAGTTTAATTAAATTATTATTGACCTGACCAAAATTTTGCATGTGACTTACATATGTGTATAATATTTAATATCGACAAACTAAAAAAAAAAATTGACAAGAAATTGACGTAGCTCATTTCAGGCAAATTTGACTATGCTAGTTTGTAAGAATACACTCACATGCTCAGGCTCTCGTTTCATTTCGCTTTCTTTAGAAATGCAACTGTCGTTTTTTTAATCTAACACAAGTTCTACTATTAATGATGTTTTTTTTGAACAGATATAACTATTACGTAACGAACAATATGATTTTTAAACAACAACAAAAAACGATAACTTTTAAACATGTGATAATTGACCTTTTGACTAATTGCAAAATAAATATAATTAATTTTGCGTAAGCTTTCAAACACAATAAACATTTAATAAAAGAAAGGCATTATTTTTCTTAACAAATGGAGATTTGCTACCATGGTGAACATAATTAATGTCAAATGATGTCCAAATCATAATGGGACTAATGGATACATAGTTCACTATAACATAAAAAAGCCGGACAAAATCAGATTTGTATATTATTAAAAAATTAAGTAATCGATATATGTCATAAAATTTTAATGTCAACCGATAATTGTATCAATTTTTTTATTATTAAATAACGGCTAAATGTTCATGTAATTATATTGATCCGTTAATGCATGTCAGATCGTTTCATAAAATCACAAAGTTAATGGTTATTTTTATTGATTTTTTTTCTTAGCTATTAACTTAATGGTACGAAGAATAAGGATGTGAGGATGGGAAGAAATAACAATAACGATTTGGCGGTAGTCAATCGATATATTTTCATAGATAATGGCTTATTAGCGTGACGATTTGATGCCATCGCAAATACCATATATCGTATTGGATTCAAATAATATATAAAAGTAATTATATTTTAAGTTATACTAATATGCAATCTTCTAGCGGTCGGTATTCTTACTTGGACTCACTGGCTCGTATTTTTTTTTCACATCAGATTTCATTCCACGATAACGTTTATTTATTTCGAATTGCCATTTTACTATTATATTGAAATGCACACATTGCAAAATCTTTTCCGGGAAGTTTTTATTGTAAAATTTGAGACGTATGTCTGTTTATTACTCGCCTATATCATTCATTTGCAAGGAATATGTTGTTTATTTTTATTTATTAAACATGTAGCATTACATAAATTGCCAATTCTTTGCATTTTAAATTGCTTAAAAAAATCAACCACAATTTACCAAAGTCACTGACGACTGGGTGAAAAAAAAACTGATGTCCTAGATATCAAATGCCAATTGAAATTGAAATGATATAGTTTCAATATATTCGGAGGTAATTAAGTGGAAGCTTCATATGTGTCTCGATCTTTAATCTTTTTCCAGCTGAGCCAATTTAAGAATATTCCAAAGACTAAGATTTCAAAAATTGATTTATTAGTTTTTGTGTTAAATACATTAATGGAGGTTATCAGACCAAACCATTCATAACTAATGGAATAAAAAATCTTGTCTGTGATAGTTATAACATTATTTACTATTTTTATTTTTGAAAATCTATTTTTAACATACTACAATCAGGCGTCTCAACGGGTTAAGAAGCTCTCTCTACGTCTGGAGATGCTTTCTTAATAGACAAAACACGTGTCACGATGTATAACGCATTGTGTAGAATATAAAATGTTATTAATTTAACTTAATTTTTAAATTGTATACATGTGATACTGAAATAGCCAGGAATTTCACCCGAATCTTTTGATGGCTATTTTGAGCAATAATCACAGGCTGTATTAAGCTTGACGTGGAATTTAAAACAATATTTTGGACCGTGTATGGTTTCAATACTGAATTAGACATATGTATAATTGCTGAAATAAGTAAGCAGATTATTTTGACAATGATGCAACAAAGTTTCAGGCCAAAATGTTATGTAACATAGAAAACGTTAAAGCAATAACTTAGACAAAGATTAGATACTATAATGAAGCATTAAAAATCGTCGTCTAATCCCGAGCTGACGAGCTTTGTTGCATAACCTTTTAAGTAAAGAACTATTCATCCGCCCACCCCTATATTAACTTTTTCAAAAAAAAATTATGTATTAATATCATGTAGGTAGTCACGGAACGCTATTTAACTGGGATAATATCAATTACTCAGTAAACAAGTATTTTGCAAATAAATATAATTTACATTCGTAAAATCAACAGCTCGAGTTACATACGGTAATCTTCTAAGATTTATAGGTAAAGAAAAATGACTGTAACTAGAGCAGTGGTTCTCACGTAATATTGTCCGGTGGCCGCATCGTACACAAAAGAAGTCCTACGGAAATGTCTGGTGGCCGCACCAAATATTTGTTTTGAATCTGTTGTGCTTGAGCTTTGACAAATGGGCCTAAACATGTTCGCAAATTTACTATTGGTATTAATTGCACACAGCCTTTTCCATTTTCAGAGTTTTTGTTAGTAAATTAACTTTTAAAATCTCTTTTTTTGAAATATCAATATTTAAAATAAAGTTGTTGGTGGCCGCAGCCAAATCTTCTGGTGTCCGCACATGAGAACCACTGATCTAGAGTATCCAGATCTGTATTGCAAAGTATTATATATTGTATCAATTGAGAATTAAATCATTTTAATTGTAAATGTGGACCACATTGCACCCAAATCGATTATTTCAACAGAATTTATTGGAACAAGAACTAGTGTAAAATATTTTTCGATAAATTACGTGATCTGGAAAAGCTACAGATATAAAATTGCTATTTTGTTGGTGGGCTACTATATAATCGCGCAACCGGTCCTGATCTTAAAATTATAAATGGTGGTAGTAAAAAAACAAAAAAATATTTTGTATTAGGATCATCAAGTATTGTTGTTAGCTGTCTGATAATTGCTTGCTAAAGAACATGCTTCTTTTCCCATTATATGGAGAAAGGTTTAAAAGTGAATAAATATCTACGTTTATTGATGGTCATTCGCATTGAGCACATATACACCCCAAAATTAGTGGGATGACAAAACAAAACGCAGAAGATGCGGTAAAGTATGCCTGCCTAAAATTACAACACTTGCAGCCGACAACGCTTAAAGTTGCATAATACCGCATCACTTTATACGTGCTAACCGCACTTCGAAATGAAAACGATAATCTCCGAGCTTGGGCAGCTAACCGTGAAAATCTTCAAAAATTATAACAAAATGCTAATAATAGTTTCATTTCCGATGTGAGGTAACTTGCTCGGATTACAAGAAAACGTGGGATGCGGACAGACGTGCTAAGGCAGCCTGTGAATGAACAAAATGCGGTGATATTTATGACTTTTATGTCACAACGTGACGAGAATCAGCCGTGAAATTTTTGAATGTGTGTCAAAATGATTCTTTGTATTCACCGATTTAAGTAATTTCATCTTTTTATATGATCACAATATGAATGCGTCTGGGAATATTAAAATGACATAATAAACAACGCTTGATAGAAAAATTCCTATTTAATAATTATGATGTTCTTTTTCACGTTAGTGCGTAGCCATTACAACAAGATCTATTTGGATGCCACCATGTTTTGGTTCATGGTAATTAAACAATTATTCGAAATCATTAATATTCATGTTGAATCTTCAAGAGTTCTACAATCTTTGATGGAACACATGACGCGTTTTAATGATCAGATGGAGAATTGGAGAATAGTGAAAATATCACAGACAGCCTATGGGTCTTTAAAAACTCTGAAAAAAAAATTCGAAGATTCGATATATGTATTTTTAAATGTTTCAATCGGTGATTCGCATCTTTATTCATCCAAAAACTAGATTACAAAAAATGCACTAGGAAGTTATAATTATTTACTTTCATTTCATCATTAGATACGTATTTGCAAATTGATGTAATTAATAAATAACATCTCCATCAGTTATATTACATGGTGATTAAAATAAAATAACCAAAACCAATACCGTCTAGCTAGTTTCCGGTTATAATTAATCATTTATATCAAATGTCTAGTCTGTTTACTTATAGACACTCGTACCATCGTATCAAACTAGATAAGTATAGATTAAAAAAGAAAACGATGCATGCATATCTTTTGTTTCATGTGTGTTACCGGAAAAGAATGTGAATCAATTACTTATACCACGATAAGGTAGATGAATACACAGTTATTAAACTTATAATCGACAGCACTAATTTAATTTCGGACATATAACATCTTTCTACTTTTTATTTACATATAAGATAACAGTCACGTGGGACTATCAAATTGATGGGACCAAGCTCAAAACAAACATTATGTTACTACATGCAATAGTTCTGGAATCTAAAATACTTATACTTATACTTGACTACTTCAGAAATGTGTTTTCGATAGATACAGAAACTGAATAGTGCGAAATCGTTGATATTTAATTATAAATATGTACAATATGTTTCCCTGATTTCAAAAAGGATACACTACTTCTTAAGCCCAGCAATTGTACAGGTTTCAAAAAGCTTTAATTCAAGAATTCCGATAAGTTTAAACAAAAACACTAACTAGTTAACTGATTGGTTTAGCATTTTTTCGGCAGAACTTGGAATAATATATTAAAAACTATTTGATTGCTATATTGGACACACACCGTTGAACTATTTCTTACTAATACAAAAAAAATCATTATCAAATGTATTAAACAATTCTTATGGAACTGTTATGTTTTACTTTCAAACACACTGTCCTGCTTATACATACATATTTATATATGATCTGAACCAGTTTCGAGCATTTTCCTAAAATAGAGAATAGCAATCTTTGAACAAATATTTGACAGTGAGTTCAAGAAAATATCTTTTATATTCTGTAGTAATTCATGAAATAGGCGCTTTATGGAAATTCTAATGAATATTTAATCATGTATCAATTGTGATATATAAAATTAATCTAACAGTTACTTTAAATAATTGTTTTTGCTTCCGTCAGATATATTTTTTATTGTTCTTAATCATAAGTAGAGTGTGAAGACCGTTGAATGTATAGTAATATATTCTTATTTACATAACTTGTATATCAAGATTACCAGCTTAATTAAAAGTGCTAAAAACAAAACAAATGTGCTCATACTTTCTCATTTATTTAAGTGAAAAAAATACCGGTACTAATTAACAGCAAGACACTTTTGAGTAGTCTAATAAGCGTGAAAAATGAGCTATCATAACAAAAGTAACTATTTAGTTTATGTAACACACACGATAGTTCCGGCTTAATTGAAATAAGTTTTCAATTGTATTTTTTTATTAATAAAAAAGGCCTTTGCAAGGTCATCCGCTTCTTTATTTAGACATCTGACTGTTATCCTTATAGGATAAAATCAATCCCACTCTTTTAAATTTCGCAGTAATTATAACACGCAGATGCGTTTGCAGGTGTAGGGCAATAATCATTATTTTAATATCAATTAATACTATTAATAATACTGAAAAAGTAAGATCTAAAAGTTTCCGCCACAAAAATACAGATTGTCTTTTTATGGTCTAGACCAGGAGTTCACAATATGTGATCCGCGAGTGTCATGTTAATCAGTATTGTTTTCCATATGTAAACTAAAGTAGATTTAAAAAAATGGCAAACACAAGAGATAAAAAGAGAACATTTGAAGAAAAGTGGAGTGTACAATATTTTGTAATCTTACAAAATAGCATTGTTTTATCCACCTCAGTTAGTATAATATAATCAAGCAATAAAATTGTAGTCTTTACACAAATAATTAAGTGCTCGAAATCAGTACTCAAAAAATAATCAGTTTTAAACTATTGTTTAGTTAATAAATAATCAGTAAGAGTAATAATGACGTATATATATTGAGACGACCTAGATCTCGGCTCCCTCGTTAATCGAGAGGGAGCCTCCGGTCCGACACTCAGGAGAGTAATTTAGGGATCGGAGTAGGAGAAACAGGATGCTCTTATAATAAAAGAAGGTCTCAAGCGTTATGGTGTGCGATTAGCACACAATGTTTATTAAGATGTTACACATAGATTTTAGACGTTAAGTTAAATTACAAAATACACCAAGATTACTATTGCGAAGGAGATATCAGTAGCTAGGGATGCTAAATTAGGGGGAGCATTAGGAGATTGGGAGCTTCTTAAGTGCTCACTCAATGCTCGCTAATCTCCCACTGATCATTGTGATCACAACTGACTATTGTGACCGCATGGCTTAGCAAGTGTTAAAGAAATTTGATACACCCACGTCAAACGCTTCAAATATTTTATAGGAAAAACATTACGTTGATATTGACCTTGCCGTGTCTTGCAAAGTCAAATTCTCATAGTATATTATTTGAATTTTATTGGTTGGCGAAATAAAGTCCCACATCAGGTGCTGTATTCAACCACCACAATATAAATAATGCTCTAAGCATTCCACGTCTGCAGATAAAGTTGACACCAGCTCAGACCTTAATGGGAGTTTTGTTACGGATTTAATGGTTATTTAGTTTGCTCTGTGGAGACTCGCTTTAGGTCATAATCGTGATGAACTCTTTGTGTAGATTTGCTAAAGCCCACGGCGTCTTTAAGAAGCAGCTTGTGGTTTATCAGTAGCGTTCAAAGACTATAAACGGAAATTGGTATACCGGACGAATATATCAATAACTGAATTACACAAATTGATAAAAATAATAATTAAGCCCCATTATAATAATTATATATATATATTTTTTTAATTTAAAAATTATTTGGCATTACAGCTATTGCCAATGCGCCAAATATTTTTAATTGTGAAATTTATACGAGATAAACTCAATGATAAATAATGAATCAGTCGAGAACAATTCAACGAAAATTTACACCCAGTCCAAGATCTCTTTATCGTTAGAAAAATCTGACCTTGCCGGGAATTGAACCCGAGCCCACTTGATCGCTAAGGCAAAGCTTTCGCCACTAGACCACAGGGACCGACCACTATAAATTATGTCACAATACCGGTAACAAGGTAAAACTGTTCACCAGATGATGAACATCACAAATCAAATAAATAATGTAAATAAAGAAGCATTAAAATTACAGATAAAATCGCGATTCAAAATATTTTAAAGTTTTGCAAATACCAACGCGTGGCTGAACACACGACAAAAAAAATCAGGGTCTTTAACATTTAAATTTTGTATTATTTACAATACTATAATACAACTAGTGTTTTGTGTGTCGGAAATCGGTATTGAAATAAAAAGCTTTAATGTCGATACATATTGCAAACCATAATAATTATGAGAGGCGTTGTTGTTGTTGCCAATTTATTGTTGGAAAACATGATTTTTAATTTATATAATACTGTTTTAAATTTAAACAAAAAAGTTGTGGTCCTTTATTTAATTCAATAAAATCACAGACTAAATTAAAATTTAGTAAAGTAGTATTTTTTTAGACCGCATCCTTTCTAAATATTTGTAATTGATTTTATGTATGTCGATAGTTCAATCGTATTGTTCAATTATTGATGAAACAAGCGTTTCTTCAAAGAATGTGTAATTATCTTAACTAATGAAATCTGACATCACTAAAACACTTAAATTCAAGGTCAATCAGATGTAGGGTCACGTTTTTAAAATTAATTACTTAATGCAAAACTCGGTATGATGAAAAAAAATATATAGCACGCCACACGATACTTTGTTACAAGTGTGTGAATCCCACGTGCAGACGTGCATCTTAAAAAGGGTATCGACTAAATAGCTAACAACTCGCATGTTCAAATATGAAATAAAACTCGTACTTGTTTTTGCAACTCAAAGCAAAGTAAATATTGTCATTAAATAATTGCTATATTAATACAATTTATTTGACCGCATCAATAAAATGTGAGCTTTTATTTATTGCTATAATAAGTATAATACATACACAGTTTTTATCATATCTAGGCTTCGAGTGGTCTCTAACAATTTTCAAGATCTATTTTGATCCAATTGTATTTTTAATTTTAAATAATTCAATTATAATTCATTGAAGCTTGATGAAAATATAAAAGCACAGTGGAAAGCATTTTAAGACTATTCCAATCCAAAAGCTCCAAATAAAAACACTAAAAAAATAAATATTTTTTTAACTCCATGAAATGTTTCGTAAATTTTCTTTGCAGTTTTCCATTTTTTTTTTTTGATCCACTTACTATTAATAAACTTTTGAATGCAGATCTTCGCTATTGACGACTACCGATTTATTTCCGTTTCATTATGTTAATTATACCGTATTGAGGAATATATTTTAACTAAACTAAGTACTCAATTTTCCTACGTACATAAGTAGTTTTGGGAAAATTTTGTAATCAAGTTTGTAATATAAAAAACAGTGCATCCAACATTTTATAATATTTTCAAATGACTTCTCTCGATGTATATCGTTAAAGTGTAGGGATTAATAAATAATAAAAAAGCGCATGCCTAGCTTGAAGTACTAAATGTCGAAGAATATACCATTATGTGTGTGAATAATGGTCCAAACAATATAAGACCAACTTGCTACTTAACATCCCCACTACTAAAGTGACATATACATAAATTCACTTGATATTATATTATGTTTCTCGAAACATCTTCAACGTAAAAAAAGTGCCGGCATATTTATTAGACAAACCAGTTTTTATCATGTAAACATTTTAAAAAACATGTTTATTATATAAATCTTGAAAAATAATTGGTTGGTAAATCATACGTATCATGATTTAAACACCATTAAACTTGACACTTCATGAGTAAATTAGTTGTTTTGTGAAACATACATTTCGGCTTGTTTTTAAAGTAAAGAGCTTAAAAGCTCGTCCATATTTTACATTTTGAAATCATATTTTCGTTCTTAAATAACGTTATGTAAACACATTTAAAAACAAAAATAACGAATCTCAGCTGTGTACATAGGCAACTTATTAAAATATGATTTTAACGTTGATACTAGTTCGAAGTTCCATCAACGGAACATAAAATTGATTGATTCCTCTCATTAAAATTTTGCTTCAAATAAGTTGTACGTAAGGTTTATTCAAAAATAGAACGAGTTTTTTAACCATGTCCGCTCCCAACTTGGAGCATATGGACTCCTCGCGGAGTTGATCTCAACATATATTTTCTCTACGAGAACTGCTTGTTACTCAGTTTCTCACCCTCTCTTTTTCGAAAAGAGTAGGGAGGAAAGGATACGAGGACTACGACAGGACTAATGGTTGGCTTATCGCTGTCACAATGCGTCGCACTTTGGGATCGGAAAGGGATTTTTAACGTCACAAACAACCATTGCTACTGAGCAGAATCGATGTATCGACTGAAAAAATCTGCACGTAACGGGAATCGAACCTGGGCGGTCCGACACGGTAGCCAACGACGTCGACCATTGCACCACGGACCGGTATGAATGATAAAATTAAACATGTAGAGGCTGACCTTCAGTAGGTATGAAATCAATTATGAAATGGTATTTATTTGTTTTACCCAATGAAGCACGTGCTTCTATTTTACATTCCATTATTGACAGATGAATAATGTAATAAGCAAATAAACAGCAGTTTTCTATAGCATACTGTCTATAATTGAATAGTTTTATAACCAAGTATGGATGTTCTATCACTTAGTAATTGCATTGTTTTATTTGTATGTATTTAGCTGCTACCTAATATCATGATTAATGCTTCACGTCTGTTAAAATCTGGATCATGGTAAACAATTATCATATTATTTTTCTCATGGGCCGGCCATGGGAACTATGAGTGCTGTAACATGCCAGAAAATATTTTTCCAGGTTAATAAACATAATAAATAATAATTTGTTAGTTTAGACGCTCGCTCACGTCCATTTGAAGTGATATCAAGCATTCAAAGTGAATTTTATGATGATTGTATAACACGACAAATAAATGTTAGCATGATAAATCTGCGAATCTATCTAAAGCTTTTTTCAAAGTTTTTCCTACATTTGTGATACGATACATGATAGACATTTCTCAATCTTTACTGTCATATACCATCGCGTGTTTCTACTTTAAGGTCCTATAAATTCTTTATCATTTACATCACGAACTGTATTTAAAATAATTTACGATGAATAGATATTTTTCGATTTACATTCATCAAAATGTGAGTAAATTTTCTAAAAACCTTAATAATTATAAAATTTTCAGTTGATAATGCTCACGATGATCGAAACCGGTCCTGATCTAAATAAATTCACTATAGAATAATTACTAAAAATGATTTATTTTTATTTTTATTTAATGCCAATTATTTCATCAGTTGACAATGCTTACGGAATCTCGTACGATTACATTTTCATAAATGTATTTATGAATTTGGGCTCAGAAGCCTAAATGCCTATTATGTCTCCCTCATCCTCACCCGATTTTTATCTGGGCAAAGCGAGAGAAATTATTTAACCATTCCATCATCAGTTTGAATGACTTAATAACCACCAGTTCACGTAGAAAAAAAATCAAAAGTCCATATTATGTTTAACATTATGAGCGGATACGGTAGAAAAATAAAACATATGTTTACAAGATCACCATCGCGGAATGTATTTAATAAAAATTGATTGATCACTATTAAGATCTCAACTGTCAATGTTTGTGATAGCATCACACTCATTATATAATCAAAAAATCTTGACCACCATAAAAAAAAACGAGGAATTTGGACAAAAAATATGTATGCTATTTTTATAAATATAAAAAAGAAATTAATTAAATAAGTGCTCAGTGTAAACCGTCACTTAATTAAAAAGCAAGCAATTCTCATCTTCAATTACGATATATTTTATTTTGATACACGGAATTGACAGATCATGTTAAATAAAAGTATGTAAGTGGTCATCCATTAATATACCGCATTGAATATTAATAAATGAAATGTGTTATTAATGATTCAGCGATATTTGTATGATCTTTTTCGACATTGAACCACTATTAATATTCAAGGTATCTTTTACACATCATAGTGAAATAACGTTTTTGCATCAAAACAAGCTGTCAAAAATCATCACGGGCCTTCATCATTATATAATATGCACACTATATCACATTACGAATTTACACTCTGTCGTTGAAATATTTCAAAAATGGAAATGCAACAAATGAATGCGTCAAAGTAAAGCGTTTTTATTTTTGTTCTTTATATAAATTTTATGAATAAAACATAAAAGTGTTAAAATAAGTGTTGAAATATTAGCGTTTTTGGGTTTTTGGCAATGTGATAATAGTTTGGTAGGATATTGACCTTAAAATATCGAATATTCGTTTTTATATCCTTCTTATAGCTCTATAATAATTGAGTAGGTGCCGGGCGTTCAACCGTATGGTAAAAAATGACGTTTTTTCGGTGACTGTGTTCATGGATTCGATTACTAGATTAATGATTTAAGTATTTGTGTATGCTTTGACGTCTAAAAATTTCTCTCACTCATCCGTTCCTAAACTCATGGCGTAGCGGAGGCAATTGGCTTACTAGTAGCCCTAGCCGAGCCCAATCCTTTTAAATATTTATAACTTTAGAAAAAGGGAGGCTGAAGAACTGAGTAGAAAGCAGTTCTCGCACAGAAACTTCTGTTGATATAAGTTGCATTATGAGTCCATATGCTCCACATTGGGAGTGGAGACTTCGAAAAGAATAAATTTTAAATATCTAAAAGAAATATTATGTTTTGTTAGTTATTGGTACAACATTACACAATTAGATTTTTTTGTTACAATTCTGCTATATTTTTTTTTCTTATCTTCCAAAGACTATAATAATTTTTCTATTTCAGTTAATTCAGTAACCTTTTACAAAATTACATATGCTTAGTGTAATATTTCTAGATTTAAGGTTCTGTTTATATTTAGTTTTTATATCGCAATATGTTGGAAAATAAAGGCATAAGTCACTAAGTCTTTATTTGTCAGTGGAGGCAAAACAAAATACACATTAAAGCTGTTTTTACCCAACGACAGAGCCTGAATAATAATTGTTTCGAAACGAAAATATTTTTCTTAAATTATATTATTTTTTCATTTTTCAAGGTAACATCCTGGTAAATAAAACGCCTTTAACCTTAGTTTCATTCGCTTGTCCAGACATGTAAATTTGTCAAATTGTTTTTCTTCTTTTTTTAAATATTTACTTAAGATGTTATCTTCTTAACGAATTGTTTATGGACTTACATCTTACGATTACCCTTGAATATAAACATGCCGTAGAGCTTTTGCGGCCAAGATAATGTTTTTCTTATTTATTGTTTTCTTTGTCCAAGCCTCGGCGAAAGCATTCCGAAGGTTTATTAAATGTCGTATACAATCAATTAAATTAATGTATTCGACGTACATACAACTATCCTCATATATTACTGAACATTTTTGAATCAACTAGATGTCGTGAATACGATAACATATCCAAAACCATTTCTGTTTTATCTTCAAAGTTTTATTCAGTTTCGTTATGTATGATTTTTTCGTTGAAGTGTTATTTACACACACAAATGAATATACATATATTTAATATTTTTTCTTCCTAGAGTTCACGTTTCAGTCCTTGGTCATGTTTGTGTTTCGCATAGTACTGTAATGTCGTTAAATTATCCATTTTGTGATCATTTCCAAAGTATGTAGTCGATACAGTAAATATTTTTGTCATTAAATATTCAGATATTTATTCAGTTTATACAAATCCAAATTAAGATGATTGAGCTTTATGGTCTTGATAAAGGAATCGTGGGTGTGCTATTTTTTCCAAATTGTAGACCTAGCCTGCCAATGGATATAGATAGAAAAGTTTACATTTTTTCATTAGCTACAATGCAAAAGCAATAACCCTATAATTTGTAATTATTTGTTTGTTATATAAAATAAATTGAAATACAATAAAACTTATGTGTAATTGTTTTAACCTTAAAACCTCAGACTCTACCCTACAGCGTTTTTAATAATCGGTGTTTTGAGAAACTATGCTGATTTTACAGTAAATAATTAGCGGATAAGCGAAAAAAAATACTTTTTAATGTGATATTATGAGGTGGTCAGCGTTTCGGAATTTATGTCAGTTGGTATGAACGTATTATTTGATTATATAGTATAATATATTTCATGTTTGAGAAATGGTTTTTGTCAAAATTTGAAAAGTTACTGTAAATTATTTAGAGAGTGCAAGATGAATAATGCATTTCAATCGTTGCAAATATGTATATCGCTTAGAAAATTTATAATTATTGTGTGCAAATCTTAGAATTATTATTAAATCATACGCGAGTGATATGAATAATATATTTAAAATACACAATTATATAATATGTAAATGATTAATCTTTGCTCATTAGTAACTGATAATCATTTAACTACAATGATTAATGTATCATTGCTAGTGCCTAATGATATGTTTCATTTTTCTAATTATTGAAATTCAAATAATATATCGTTTGTTTTAAGATACAGGAAAAGTAGAATAATAGTTACCAACTTCATTATAACAATAATTTAAGCATCAAAATATTATAAAATATAGTAATTGTTGAGCTATAATGATTCTTTTGTGCGCTTTAATATTTATTATGGAAGGTTAATTTAGCTTATGAATCGT
This sequence comes from Himalopsyche kuldschensis, assembly GCA_028554975.1. Classification (NCBI taxonomy): domain Eukaryota; kingdom Metazoa; phylum Arthropoda; class Insecta; order Trichoptera; family Rhyacophilidae; genus Himalopsyche; species Himalopsyche kuldschensis. The sequence goes on from JAHFWI010000100.1 coordinate 539,935, forward strand.
TTATTAAGCTTAATTTGTTGTCAGTTTTTAATGATTTTAATCTGGAAAGGGCAAAAGTGGAATTGTATTGACAGTCAAATACGAAAGAACTTTTTTTGTCAACTTCTATTCAAATTTTATTGCAAAAAAATTGTAAGAATTAACTGCAATGGTTATTTATTATATTTTAAATACCTGCAATCAGCTATCTCATATGGGGAAAAAGATGCTTTGTTTACATATGATTAAGCACAATTGTTTGGCCAATCTTTTGATAGTGAAAAGATTTTTCATATACACAATACTTAAAAAGTATCAACCAGGCCCAGTTCACTGTCTACCAATGGTTAACATGCATGATAATTGATTATGAGAAAATAAACGTCTGAGGATATCATATTTCAGAATACTACTATGTAATAATACAACGATCATTCGGTTAATATATCGGAATACTTCAATAACTAGTGTGCAAAATGGATTTTTGTTTAAAGGTTTATAAAAAAATGTATTTGATTCAAATGATCAAATCTTGTTTTAAACTCTTTGATAGCGTTGTATAAAAAAAAAAAAAATGTCCTCTTAGTTATCAGATTAATTAATTGTAATATAAATTAAAATGTAACTATGTTTTTTAAACAAGTAGGTATTAACATTTTTACGTACGTTAGTGAGCTATAATTGAGCTGTTTGAATGTTCTCTAACTACAACATTTTATAAATAAATTTAAAAGCAGTTTATGATACATAATTAGGATCATAGAGCATTCGTTATTTATTATTTATGGTCCGTTTAGGGTCTTCATAATAATAAAAAGTGGAGCGAATGTTTGACCTTAATCTAATTCTTTGCAATTATTACTGTATAAAATTTAATTTGATCTTTTTGTATAAACTGTGCAAAATAATTCAATGAAAAAGTCGTTTATGACCATTAAAGTAGTGATAATGTTTTTATAAACGTAATTTCAGTTAACATGAAAGTTGATTTTGCACCCTAGTTTCAGTGTTCCAAATACATATTGGTTGCTGTATACAGGCGTTTCCTGTGAAATAAACGTCTGATAGGTTTTTGATAATCTGAGATTATAATAAATAATCTTAGGCTCAATTAGGTTGGTGAGACAAGGGCCTCGATTGTCGAATACTAAATTAATATTAAAAAAAAACTTCACACTTCGAAAAAATCACAGCGCGACTCTATTATCATTTGTCTTACAAGACGCGCCTCAAATGACAAATCTTTGTGCAGATAATTGACAAAGCAACGTGTTGTTGCTGGCCTAATTTGTGCCGGTTTATCAAATAAATAAATTAATACTAGATTTATTTTAACCGAAATTTCACAGTATTACCTTAAATCATATCATGCTCGAGATGAGCGCAATCGGTTCTAATCTGTATAGGTACAATAACATGTAGAATTAGTACAAACAATATGGTTTATTTGTTTAAACTAATGCCACTAAGAAGACACAGCTAACACCTTGATATAAGTTTCGTATTTTTTGAAATGGTGTTACTTTTTTTGGAATTTTAGAGATATTTTAATGCTTTTTTCTTTCGTTTCATCTGAAGTTGAAAGATCTGGCCTATAAAAAGATGTTTAACGTATGGGTTTGCGTAAGTGAAAAGTTAATGTTTATGAATGCAAAATAGTTTAACCTTGCATTGCATAATATATTATAAAACGAAGCAATGAAAATCTATTTAATCTATTGAAAAAATATACCCGTTTTCATTTTGAAGTACCAGTACTTCTGATAAAAAGCGGTATGAATCATTTTTATTGATATCTAATACTGATAATATTGTAATGCAATTTTTTCATTAAATTTTCTGATTGTCACGAATATGTATCATAAATCATAACTGTCACAACTTGTCATAGTTAACTTATCTTGCTTACAATATCTCCATTGCATCGGTTTACGGTCAAATCTACTTATTCAAATAAACTGTCAATATTGAAAGATATAAATCGGATTGAGTGAATAAAAACTATCTGGAAACAAATGTCGATATGGAAAATAATATATAACGAGGTTGTCAAACAAAAGCATACACCTGCATCCGCCCGCTCTGGATAGATGCAAAAAGTTAAATCGCAGAAATAACAAGGCCTTTTGAATGGTATCACTCATTTTGATGGAAGATTAATGCTGTCAACTTTCTATACAAGTGATCTTGGGTTACATAGATATGTGAATTACGCGGTTTTACTAGGGCGTTATCGCACCTTGACAGTGCAAATATTAGAAAATATAAAGATACTTATTTATTTATTGATCAACATAAAATATAATACATGTGCATTACAGCTGACGCCAATGCGCCATAAATTTGACAAATTTAATAAAAATATCACATAATATATTACACAAAATTAAATATATGAAAAAGGACAGAAATATATTAATTACACAAAAAGAAAAAAATACAAACAAAGAATCAAGTTCACTGCCGAAGATGTCCACATCAACAGGCAGTGCATTCATCAACCGGACAGCCCTTGGGACTGGCGACTCAAAAGACCTACGGGACAAACAAGTTCTGACAATAAAAATTGATGTAATTAAATATTATAATGGTTTTAATGATCAGTGTACTTAGAAAATACCGACACAACCAGTGGCGGAACTTTACCTTCACCAAACTATGTATCCAGCATTCAAATGAACACTCTAAATCTTTGAAATTGATTTCTTACGTCGGCGTGCATTTCTTTTACTACTTTAAAAAAATTAATGACAATATTGAAAGGCAATAATAAGTGAACTTTCCAAGCTGTGTACACCAAGATATTCTTTTGTAGCCTACACTAAAAGGTACTATAAACCAGTGACAGTCAAAATGTCGAATGTAGACGATTGTAAATTATAATGGTCAATATAAATTATCTTTGCCGCAATAAGGAACATAAAAATACGGCAAACAAATGAAATACATTAAACGGGTGTTATAAGTTCGCGGTATTTTCATTGGCTTTTACTTTGTGATGTAAATTTTGCTAGGCTTGATAGGTATGTGTTGATTGTATCTTAAAAATGGTGTAGGAATAAATTTAATTATTAAGTGATTTCACAGAAAATAATTATTCATGCTCAATAAGTTACAAAAGCGTCATTACTTTAAATAGAAAAATAATAATATTTCTCAGTGATTTTCGCAAATACAACCTCGGACTAATATCGCAATAATCCGTTACCCAACTTACGGTGAGGTAAATGACTCGAACGGGCATTGTAACGAAAAAAATGGCAATTATTTATTTGAATTCATCAATCTCTTGAGCGTAGGATGGTCACGTGAGAATAGTAAAATACGCTTTCTGTTTGACGAGAGCCGACAAAGAGCGAATGCTGAAGATGGGAAGAATGAAACAAATAAAATACCTACGTAATATCAAAAACGTGACGATTGAATTAACGATCACGGCAATGGTACTGATGTCATCCTTACAACGGAAGTATTCAACCCTAGTGTGTTCAAGTAAAGACAGTTTTACATATTTAATTTCAATCGAAAAATCGAGCTTGAATCCAAAAGGTTCCGTGAGTTCATCATTCATTTTCCATCCACCTCCCAATATTGTTTCCTTACCTCATTACAGAGAGAGACTGATCTACTAGCAAACAGCAATGTCAGTCCATATCCTCAAATGTAGTAAAAAGCTGTGATAATGTTGAAATATATTTAACGGTTTATTGAGAAATTTGATATATTTTTTTGAGACAGAAGCAATATGAACCTTTTAAATTGAAAATCGAATTACCAACGGTACGAGTTATATTTGTGATTATTTGGAAACGTGTATTTCAGTACTTAGCGACATGTGTTGCCATTGTTGTAAAAATTCATTCGTATAAAATAAACTTTTACTTATTCGAAATTGATTGTGTCAATTATACGAAAGAAATTTAAATTAAAGGTATCTAATTGCGTGCACGAGCCGACTGGATAATAAATGCAATAAACAGCTTTTGCAGGTGCTATTTAATTATGGTTTGTATTCCATCAAACGGAATAAGATCAAACGCGCGCTAATAAGATATATTCAATGTTACACATTGTTCAATAAATAGTTTATGTGATATAATTGTTTTATTGGCTTTGCGCAATACACCCGAATTATGATAAACTGCCTCAACCGCAAGAAAAGTGTGTAACTAACCATATAGCACGTTCAACAAAACCGTAATGTAATTTAGTTTGCTCAATATCGTTTTGATAAATCAATAGTTATTATAATTTATTACTATTACTGCCTTTGGAGCTAGTCGGCGTGTGGTATTTACGCGTTGAATTTAAAGTTACAAACATATTGAAGCGTTTGATTCGATACGTTACAAAATTATTCTACATTGTAACAATTGAAACATAGCTTTACTCGTAAGCCCTTTATCTTTGTCGATCTATTACAACATCTGAATGATTATTTAAAACTAGAGTTATGAAGGGCTATACTTTTTATCAATTAATATTTATGCCACATATTAATTTGTACTACTTCAACATATTTCAAATATAATACCAACAATTTCAGAGTCGATAGATTATTATGTACACACAGCCGCTGCTTTATATCGCATCAATCATAATGAATGGTCTCCCTTCGCATCGATTGCATGATCCACTATTCGCCAATAGACTTAAGTAAGTAGATCTTTGGACACGTAAAAAAGCTACACATGATTGAATTGAAATGACTTTTGCGTACATTGAATTTACGTTATTTCATTTCATTAATTTGTCACATAACACTTACAATGCTGACAGATAAATACCAATTCATCCGTAGTAAATCAAATTTCTCTTTGATGCATAGCAGGCATATAAAATGTTGACATATTATCAATTACGGCTTGGGCTAGCTGCTTTCGTAACGTGCGTGATATTCTGATATTACACTGTGCTTAATATAAAGTTCAGTTTCAACAATGGCCGAGGAATGATTCGCATGGACACATTTAAAAATAAGTCGTGCAAAAACTATTAGCTCTACATACAAATGTGGCGGATTAAATTTATACATAACGTGTCCAAATAAATAAAGCAATAGACAGAACTATAATAATATCACGCGCTCATAAAAGTAACAGTATTGGTTTATTGTATTGTGTTAAAGTTGAACTTTTACTGAAACATACCAACTATCTAAGGCTTTTAGCCTGTGAGTGTGCGGAAAATTAAACATACTGGATTCGTGATTATCTTGCATAATTGAATGTTTCATTTTTTTACAGCTTCAATGTGTTTATTACTTACGGTCCGGGTTTTGTCTTTCGTTAATGCCATCAATATAGTATTTAGTGCTTCATAGCAATATTTTATACGTATAAATTCATTTATCGTATAATCAAAAATATAATTAATTCCAAATTGAGTTCGTAGGATTTCTGGCGATTATTTTGATTTTAACACACACATACTGTAGATACAAGAAACTTACTTTAGGGATGTGTATGAAGTAGAGACTCCAATTCGAGTATCGAGTATACTAGTCCATTTTTCAAGTACTCGATACTCGAGTAGTTTGAAAAATACTCGAGTAATACTCGTTATATATAAATGAAGATTTAATTCCAAATTTTATTTTGTTATAAGCGGCGGACAGAAAAAATAGATTGCAAAATTTAATTGATTGTTTACTTTTAAGCCAAAGTCCACAGCAAGAGTTTTTTTCTACTGCTGGAATAAGAAAAACAAAACTTCGAAGCGAGGAAATTTAAATTTGAGACGTTTAATTCTCTTTTATTTTTGAATCATCTGTTTCATAAATTGAAATAAATGTAATATTAAGTTTATTTATTTTTTTATCATCTATTCATAGACACAAATTTGAAGAAATAATATATATTTTGGTACATCTGAAACTACTCGAGTATTTTAAACTTTTACTACTCGATACTCGAGTAGTTGAGATGGCGAGTAATTGGAGTCCCTAGTATGAAGGTAGCGTAGATAGGTAATCTTTTTATTCATTTATCGTACAATCAAAAAAACAATTGAGTTCGTAGGATCGATTATTTATAGATGAGATATAGGTACAATAAACGCACTTCGGGGACGTCTAGTTCGGGGACATTGGACGTTAGGTCAGGTAAGGTTAGATTAGGTTTTTGTCATGTTCTGTTTTGTCATGGAACCATGTCTAGTATAGTGTAGTAGTATAGTCAGACACAGTGTGAATATGTATGTATGTGTATACATTTGGCGTTACAGATAGTTACATTATTAATACTAGTATTATATAAAATACTCGTATTTTGTAAATGTATCGTTTCAATATCATAAATACGAAAAGCTGGATCTGCTTTGCTTTGTAAATATTCGATTTATTTATTAGAGCCGGTGCGAGAAACATGTTTAATGACAATACGCCTGTAATGATTTCTATGCTAGTTTGAAAGTAATAAATAACTTTTGCTGCGATAAAATACAATCGTAATATTAATCATTCAAAATCGATGATTAATACTCGATGGTGGAAATACTTGTCATTTCAGGTCAGCCCGACTTATGAATAAATTGAATTGTGTCACATTGTATTAATCGTTTGAATAATTGTTTTTATAATTTTATTACAAATCAATAAAATACTTTTGAATCAGTAAGAATGTTCTCTTTTTAAAATTCACAATTTACTTTCGATACGTGATGTCAATTCAGTAAAAAATTAAATAAGTAACTCGATGATATGGAATGCAATCATGGTTGTTTTTTCAATTCAAGCGTTTTTTATCATTTTTTACAAATAGTGCAGTTCTTTGCACGTTTTATATTGTTTAGAAAGCTCATCTCTCTTTCTCACTTTTCACTTATTAAATACTGCTTGAGTTTTTAATCATGAATTATTTAATTTTCGTGATATTTATCACAAAAAATAGCCATGTCAAGTCTGAATTCAGATCATATGTTCGAGAATATATCCAATATATATATAAAAAAACTGCTGGTTACTCAGTTGCTCAGCGTCTCTTTTTCTAAGACATTACGGATAGAAAGGATAAGGCTTGGTCAGGAAAAGTGATCAAATCGCCTTAACTAATCAATTTTTCCAGAATCGGATGATTGAGGAATGTTTTAGACATCACAAACGTGTCGAAAAATAAACATCAACTAATCGATTGAACAATCAATTTATAAAACTGTCCGTACAGAGATTTATGCCGGTGAGTTTCGCAATCAAAGTAAACGACGTTGTCACCACGGACCTGAAAATTACAATAAAGGCAATATAATGAAAATTCAATAAAATTTGGCGTAAGTATAAGCCTGTTAAAAAATATAAGCAAAATTCAAATCTTATAGTTTACGAATTAAATGTAACAACTCTGTTGGTTTTCTTGAAATGGTTTGTTTTATGAAAGATATATTCCCAAAAATCCCAAGATTTCGTACTATTTAATCCAGTAATGAACAGAAAAGGATAAATAGTCGGGTTATTGGTATTGTTATATAAACTAGAGATTTGTAAAAAGAACACCTAAACACTGGATCCTTGAAATCTGATGAAATGAGATCTGAAATCTCGCCCTCGCGTAATGTACTTTTTAGCACTATTCTACCGGGCTTAACTGAACGTTAACCGAGGAATTTTCTATAGCCTACTGCTAATAATAAATTAAATAATAATAATTTTGTGGTAAAATAATAATGCGACCTCATCAAAATGCTTGTAAATTCGACGAGTGGCATTCTCCAATTAATTTATCATAGTTAGTTTAGTTATGAAGAAGTTTCTAAAACGAAATTTTGACAAGTTTGTTGACCGTTTACCACCTGCCATTTATCGAGACAATGAGAAAGTAATACTACACATCACGTAAATTATTCGCCGATTATTTTAGACAATAAATTTAATTCAATTGATCACACTTATTTTTTAACTGTGCTGAAAAGATTGGCAAGCACATTCAATTTATATTTACTTTGGAAATCACAAGACAAGACGTTTGGAGGAAGGACTTTTGTATTGTAAAATAAGAATTGGTAATTTTGACACATTTTGAACAATTGAGCGTTGCCGAAAGTAGCATAATAATATAAAATCATGCAGTCCGTGACAAAACTCGTGGTTCTATCATACACACTCGGCCTCATTGTCGTCGTTCTGACAAAATCTATTTCGGAAATAAGTTCGCCTATGAATACATCTCTTCCTCGGTTTACGCGGTAAGTACGTTTCACGAAAAACCACGTAACTCTTTTCAACCATGAACAGTTTTTGAAGAAATGTGTGGAAAAATATTATGTACATAGTATCGTTGTTGAGGGGCGGTTTCAAATATCTCATTACAACATGGTATTATTTTTAATGAAGAGATGTGTTGCAAGGAATCGAAAAAATACATAAATTCAAAATCAGGTAGAAAATTGGAGCTAAAAATATATCAATTTTTATTCAATATCCGTTCCCTATTCGGAGCATATAGACGACACACGGTGCCTCCGATTGTGACCTCTTTGCTTTCATGTTAGGTTATAAGTAAAAATAATTTCACTTTATAGTGACAAAAACATTATGCCATAATAACATCGTTTTTATTAATCTAATATTGTCGTTAAATCATCGTTTATGAATGAAAGCATGTTTCCAATAATGCTATTACTACTTTGGACATAATTTATGGAGATGTATTGCCGGCCGTATCAGGCTTAAGTTCTAGGCTGTGCGGTTGATATCAAACATCGCTGGATGTTAAGTTTCATGAATTGGTGTATGTGCACTGTGCAGTGTGCACTCAATATGTGAAGACGATTTCAATTTAATTACCATTTGTGATGGTTTATTTCTTCTCAATCAACTTACCTGACCTAACTGATAAGAACGATGGGAGAAAAAATTAGTCGTTTACCAACATCATTTTATTTGCACCGTTACTGAAAAAAAACGTTGTGAAACTCGGTTTTCGTTAAAATGTCCTTTAGGAGGGAGGAGAATTTTGGGAGGAGTACATAATTTGGCCACCATGTTTGAGGGAATGGGTAAAATACATTCATGTTTTTCAGTTTAAAAAAATTATATTCGTGATAAAATATTTTATCCTTAATAATCTTATTATATCATAGGACATTATTTTGATGTTAAATTACTAATATAAAACGAGGAAATGTTTGTCAAATAGTCCGGCTAATTCTCATTTGCGTTTAAATGTTTGTACTTTTACTTTGAAGATGATAGGATTTTCACCCCATTCAAATTAAGGAAAACTTTATTATATTTTATTAAACCAGTAATTAACTTATAATATTAATTTGTTTTCAAGTAGTTTGTATATAATTAATATTATGTACATATTGCAGAAACTTGGCCTTTGTGTTTATATTTTAACAATGTTTCAAATATAATAACATCTTTCACGATACACTTAAATAATTAGGTCAACTTTTCATTAAATTGTATTCGTAAATCCTAGTGGAAATAATTCGAGGTTATCTGTTTTTTTCGCACTCGGAAATTTTCAATGTTGTGCGAACTGAACTAATTCGTTATTTAAAAAAAAATGTTGCAAGTGGTTTGAAAATTGTGTCGAATCAATGGAGGAAATTATTCGAGTCATTACCGTTGCCATGTTGAATCAGGCGCATTGTTAGTAAACACAACAATGTGTGCGACTGATACAGTCTAGTATAGCAAAAAGTGGCTTCGTTTAACATACTTTGTACATATATTATTCTCAGGAGATGAATCGTTAAATTATCTATTAAATAAACAGTTTCTATTATGTATAATTTTTTACTATATTGAATAAATAATTTCGTTAGTGCTAAAAAAAGCTTCAAGAAATTTTAATGTTTTTGCAAAACAAAACATGTAACATTTTATGGAGATACATATGGAAAACCTCGTTCTGACGTTTTGTTTCCATGTATTTATCATTCGCTCGTGGCTTTGCAAAATTTTGTAACTGGTGGCTCACCACAAGTTATCAACAATTGCAACAATTATTATTGATTTCTAGCCCGTGCTTATAGTTTTTATTTGAATATTTCTTTTTCTAATATTACTCAAATAAAAGCAGGAAACAAAAACAATATAATATGAATACACATATTGAGATAAAATAGAGATTAAACATTCCTAAGTGTATTATAGTAAACTGTATTATGAATAATATAAGTATATTAATTTCACATGCTTTGTCATTTAATTGCAAAATTCCACGGAAAGAAGTATCGAATATCATCAAGTTATAATTACAAATGAAATCCATTTTCGCGTATTCTACCGTCAAAACCCTTTAAAATCATTTTATCTGTATCTCATTATCTGTCACTTTGACAGCGAGTGGCATCTGATTTCAAATTCCAAACATGAATCAATTCAAATGATAGAAAATTTCTTAGCTTCCGATTGTGGCACGACAACATAAATAAAACCGAGCCACAATAAAGCACGTAGTGACCATAGATAATTAGTTCGTACATCGTTCACAAACTGTCAAAAGTACGCAAAAGAACAAAACTAGTACATGTATTATAACTTTCCCACATATTTCTTTATTGGTATTGCATCACTAAAAAAACTTAAAATGTATTTTCCTTGATTATTATTTAAAATAAGAACGAACATAAGTTTCGCTGAGACAATGAGCCCACTGTATCCCACGACGCTCTGGATGATTTGTTTGAAATAATCTTGTTAGGAAATGTTGTAACTGTATGACTATCCTTCACAATATGTGTTTCAGATATAAATCGTGATGCCGCTTAAAATACTTACCTATCTACTTCATTTGCGTAAGAACTTTTGCTAATCTATTAAAGCCCCTATAGTTCCCATAATACCGAACACATATTCCTACGGTACATGAATATAATATTATTATCAACAGAAAAATCTAACTGTATTATCATATCGTATCTACGTATAGGTTACATTTAATATAGTCATTATACTGTAATCGCTAACAATTTACCTGAACAGTCTTATAATGCGTTATTATGTATTAAATATTATTAAAATACTGATTTCATAACATAAGAACACAATATTTAAATAAGTACGTGTTTTATCATATAAATTATGGTAGCATCTATACAGAATCCGTTTGAATTTTTTTAATATAAAAAGGTAATACTCAATAAGTTTAGTTGTATAATTATTTTTATTTACAACTTTTTCTACTTCGAAGAAAACAATTTCAGCGTCAATTACGCCGTAATTAAAATTTTGAGATATTCACATTTGTACGTATTGCAAATAGCTTATTTAAGAATATTTTCATCAAAAAATCATACATTAGTATCGAATCAAAGACTTGTTCATAAAGCTATTTTTAACCCCCACTACTTATTTTAACTTCAAAACGCACCAAGACTTTGTTTTAACTCCGATCTGATATTTCAAACACCGATCTTATCAAATGAAACAAAATGTATCAAAAATAGTCTATAAAAGTTCCATCAAGATAATGCCATTTTCGACACAATTTTGTTTTCCGACATTTCGTTTTTTTTTGTTTTATGTAATTCATATGATTTAACAAACTTAACAGGAACTCGGTAGCTTAGTAGATTTAACTTGTCTTTTTTGATTGCCATCAATACATGAGAATGTCTCATTTAGAACCAACTACATTCTGGTGCCATCATTATTATTATGTACTTGAAAAAATATTGGTGGGTATACGTTATTAATATGTATGTTAAATAAAATGCCCATATTAGAGCGCGAATATTTTACTGTGCATTTATGGTTGCCTCTTGCTTATATATATAAAATATATGTTCAATCGTGTTAAATTTAATTTTGGAGCATATGTAGAATTCATTGATCATCTCAATAGAATATGATGACAACAACTGGTTGTTATTTAGTCGATTAAGTTCTCATTTTCAGAGAGAGTGAGGATAGAAACCGGAGCTTGGACAGGAGTAGTAGTTTTAAAATTGGATGAGTGAGAAGGCATGTATATAATATAGACATTCTGTCATATAAAAAGGACATCCAAATAACGTATTAAGACATAATTTATGATAATATCTGAAAGTACTGATATATAAATCCATGGACACCGCTAAAATTAGAGGACGAGCAGCCAAGAGCGACGTCCGATTGAATACAGGACTGACTATATTATATTATATATAAGAACACACAAAAATCAGTACAAAGCATTGTGGTTGAAAGTTGATATGCAAATAAAACATACGTGTTTTAAAAAACCTTCTAGAAAATCATTAATCCTAATGAATACTCAATCTGTATCGAAACCTTCCAAACACCACACATTATCAACTTTAAATTGCATCGTAAAATTATGGCAACAAGTTATCAAATATTACTAACATGATAAATAGAAACACAATTACCTAAATAGACGAGAAACTAAAATGGATACGGCTTCAAATTATTGACATGGATGCTTGCATGATACATTCTAAGAAAGATGAATACCTATTAAAGGTACTTTGAATATATGGTTCTTTGTCAAAATTATCTACGCCTCCGCGATATTAGTAGGCAATCATAAATTTGAAATACATGATAAAATTTTATTCCAAGCCTGAAGGATCGTTTTATAAATTACTAGTATTGCTACCCGGCGTCGTTCGGACTAAGGGACCAATAATTATTTAATGTTATATCATTCGACATAATTATATCACAAAACCTAACATCCAAAATAGAGTTAAAATAAAATCACAAACTTTATTTAATTTGATGACAGCCCCATTCTCGCTCATTAAAATGTCCGAATTCAAAGAAAAAATCTAATTTTCTGTCAAAGAAATGTCAAATAATACCTTCACGTAAATAATAAACATTTTTATTAATAATAAAAGCCGGGAAAAGTTCAGTAGAAGACAATTTATTACATTTTGACTAAATGTCTTCGCCGATAAAAATTCAAACATATTTTCTTTCATATTCGTTTTTATGGCAACTTAATGACCAACAATGCAAAAGGGAATTACAGACCCACGGGCATACATACGCCGTTTCGGTTTTATATATAAAATTTACAGTGCTTGGTTGAAAACAGTCAGTTTTAATGAATATGTTATGTTTTATCACAGAAAAAAAATCATTGTGTTCATTTCTGTATTAATATTTTTTAAATGAGAAATAACCATCATAAATTAAGTCGGAGAGTATTTTATTTTCAAATGCAGGAAACACAGTGTTACATGGCAAACATATTATTTAGTTATTAAAAATAAGAAAGCTTTATTTAATTAATCGATATAATATCAATAGCATCGTTAAACAGCTTCGAGAAAATGGTTTTGTTTTTATATTAACCATATCGTTACTTTCACATAAAAGAGTATTATTTGCATTAATGATGTATTGCTAAACCTTAGCTTTCATTTGGGTGTATTCCAAAATAGTTTCGTTACTGTAGAGTCACTAAATATTTCTTATAATGATTAATTTCAATACGTTTAGGAAAGAGATATTTTATATTATTATAAACATCAATTTATTAATATGTCAAACAGATACTTGTATTATCATATTTCATTCCCAAATGTCTGCACCAATAGGCTAGGTTACTTCTCGAGTAAATATATAGCTGTTTAATAGGAATTAGGTGGTCTTTGTGTATAAATCATCTAAATTTAGTCATACATAACAGTGTGTAACAAAAATATTTTCTCAGACTGATAGTATGTTGAAAATATATTAAATTCTATCAATAATATGAACGAACAAGACTTAAATTGAGTCATTTGTAGTGTGACTCATTTAATGTCTTTCATGTTTGTTTTCATGGCGTAAGAAAGACGTTGATTAAATCTTTTTTTGACCAAGGAAGCCGTGTACTTGAGGATGGCTATGTCGTTACTTCGGAATCTGATATAAAACGGCACATCGAGTGGATCTAGTTTACTCCATTTACAGTAGGTTGCATAATCGGTTAGGATTAACGCTTAGTTAAATGTGATCGTAAACCAATTTTGTTGCCATCGTAGAAAATAATGGTCTCGGCTGTAAATAAGCTGAATATTTGCAATACTCGTAATCGATTTAATGTCGCCGTCGAAAGTCCAAATATGAATTTAAAAAATGCTTTATTTATTAGCTAAATCTAACGTTTATTTTATTCATAAGATCGGACAAAAGTTATATGTGGAGAGGCGTATTTTACATATTTTGCTTCAGCCTCTTGTGTGATTTGGTGAAGGAGAAAAAACCGATAGTCTTGACTTGTTGCTTTCTTTCTAACGTAATATCATCTCTGTTATTCTTTCCAACACCAAATAAATACTATAAAATAATATATACCCAAACTATAGAGTGATTAAATTCGCTAACTGATGTAATATGTGTATGCGTTCTTCTTTTCCTCTTAGGAAAGGACTCTTCATAGTTCGTGTAATGACATTAATATGCAATGAATCGCTGGCGTTTCGCACATTTATTTATTCCTTAACATCAAGACTAGTTTCACGTTATAAATAGTAGAATATGTTTCATAATATTTTACAATAATAAAACGTGATTTTTAAACGCATCTATTTAATCGACCAGTATTTCTGCAGTTTTATCACAAAATTCATCGCAGGTCGGCCATTTTTGGAAATAAAAAATCGCCATAGCCACCGGCGTTCTTGTGATTTTTGGCCCCTTTAGGTGGATCGAAAAACGGAATCAAACACAAAATATATACCGAGTAAATTTCAGCATTCTTTTACATGGCCCATTTCTTAATTTTTAATATTATCAGTTATTTTACTTTAATTTCTTATATACGTACACCGAAATGCACCAGATCAGATAAAAATTATATAGATGCATTATTTCATCACTCGAAAAAGAGAGATTGAGCAACTGAGTAAGTAAAACATAAGTTGAAATAAACTCCGTGAGGAGTCCATATGCTCCACGTTGGGAGCGGATATGGTTGAAGAATATCAGATTGTTGGCAACCGCAGCAAACGTTTTGACTTCAGGCTTCATGGATGATACTTTCAGTAAATTATCATATTATAATCATAGTTCTGTTTTTTTTTGTTGAGGCTTGTAAGCTTGCATTAAAAAAAAAACATTTAATTGTCTGCAACAGGTCTTCGCACGTGAAGCCTTCTGACGTTGGGTGGAAAATATTCGACAAAAAATCCGTCTTAAACTTTTTTCAATGAAAACAATATAGCTGATATCAAAAGTAAGTCTTAGGAAATTTATTATAATGACGATGAACTGCAATAAATGGCCACAGTTTTAGGCACTGCGATCAACCCGTTAAAACTATAATCCTATCGATGCTAAAATTGTTTTATCAATCTTGCAGGAAATAGCGTGCATAAAATGCATATCCGCATATTGTGTCACTAGAACTATTTTTTTAGCAAGAATGATAACATCTTAATAAATAAATCGAATCGTATCATTAATAAAATATCTCATTCGTGAGTGAAGAAATAAAGGTTACAGCAATCATAATTCAAAATGGCATCGCCCAATTGAGATCATTCAAAGTGATTGCAGAAAATTGCAATACATTGCATCCACAGATTGCTAAAAGTCGATCTACTTAACGACCTCGAAAACCGATGTTATCGCTTCCAAATTAAACTTACATACCATTAAATTAATTTATAGCTACATGCATCTAAGAAAATTCGATTGGGCAGCACTAAGAAGCCCACAATTATCACGAAGTGGTGTTATCCAAAATCATATCCGTTACGTGTAATTTCAAAAATGTATTGCATTACTTATTTAAGTGATTAATTATTTTCATTTTTCAAATCCTGTTCACTCACCGTTCAATTGTTTTTCAAGGTTTTTATATTATACGTGGGACGGAAGATGAGCGAGTTTGGATTTTTAAAAATCATTTTTTTGCCAATCTCGAAATAAGTATATGATGAACGTGAAATGATAACTATTACCGACAGTAATTGCAGATTAATATCATCAATTTAGCATTGATATTTTTTCAAATTTGGTATCTTCCGTGTCAAATAATGATCTTTGATACCATTTTTTACATGCAACGTTTTTGAAACTAATTTAACTTGCACGTATTTTATTTAAAAAAATGTATCAATTCGTAACACATAGTCAAAGCCATCAGGAAATAAAGTATGAGAAACATTAATTTTTTTCTATTCTTATTTTGTCCATCAATTCAAGATCTTTCTTACAATTGCGCTTAAACATGTGTCCTTTATCTGACAGGAATAGTGATGAATCATGATCAACCAGCTCCATCCCTTAGTGTTCCAATTGGTAAACAATTTAAGGATTATTTAATCGAACCTCAATCAACGCTTGAAAGCTATAAAAAGCTCCTTCATAAAACTTTCAAAATGAGTTCAGCTGCTTAGAAGAAATTTCAGCAAATAAAAATAGTACACAAATTTTTTAAGAACTGATTCATCACTAATGTCATATATTTCATAAAATAAGACATACTATGAAATTAATAACAGTCATTTAAAAAGCGAACGCAGTATTCAGACTCTAATGGTGTTGCCACAAAAGAAATAATATTTGTCATGCTAACGTTGTTGGTATTTAAAAATATTATTTCGTCTGACGATTCGAAGCTTCTCGCAGTATATGTTTCGTCTTATTACGACATTGGAATTCCTTCAATTGGGTAGAAATATCCAGTCGACTTGAATCTCTACTCCGTCTTATGTATCTAAATAACTCTAATTAATCTGTAATTTGATTGAAAAATAAAACTGCCCTGACTGGGACTTGAACCCGTGCGCTCCAGAACCGAAGCCAACGACGTTGAAATTCCATCATGGACCCGACTTATTGATCACTTTTCGGAGACGTGGATGTCTATGTTGTCTAAAACACTGATCCGATCCTAAAAACGGGTGGTATTGAAAGTGATTAGCTAATCACTTGTCTTAGTCCTATTCTTTCTATCCCTACTCTTTTAGAAAAATACAGGGTGAGCAACTGAGCAACAAGCAGGTTTAGATGTTCATATGTTCCATATTGGGAGCGGAAATGGTTATAAATCTGTAATTAATCAAGTTCACAGTTTTTCCTTCAATTTACAAATGAGGCAATTTAAAAAAAATACTAAAAATATTACACCTTTTCCGAGTTACTACTAGAAGTTGAAAAATATTCAGAAACTCAATCGTTTATTATACAGAAATGTTAAAATTAAAATATTTTTTCATATTATGCGCCACCACTGTGCTTGATTGATTTATTTACCGAAGTTGATTCATTGTGTTGGTAAACTTTTGTCGTGATTCATGTTTGCAGTGTATGGGGTGAACTAATTTATTTTGCATCGAACCGTTAAAACATAGATCCTCTCACTTGTATGAACACTGACTTCGCCCCGACTCCAATATGTTTCCTTTCTATCTGGGTTTTGTTGAATACATCATCGTAAGTCCTTCGATGTGCTATGAAAAAAATGCACTTACTTCGCTGTACTTGAACAATATGTAAATTTTCCTTTTCATAGTAAGTATTACATTATTTTTGTCAACTGTCAGAAACTCAATTGTAAATAAATTGAGAAAAATATTTCTACAGTAACAACGATACAGATAAAACATTTTTCAATTATTTTTTTTCAATACCATATCCGCTCTCAACTTGGAGCATATGTTATCTTCTCGGAGTTCATCTCTACGTGCTTTTTTTCTACGAGAACTTCTCGTTTTTCGAAGAGAGTAGGGAATGAAAGAATACGAAGACTAGGGAAGGTTAGCTTATCGCTCTTGCTATGTGTCCTGCTTTTTTGGGATCGGAAAGGTAATTTTAACAACACAAAAACCCATTGCCTTCGAACAGAATCGATTTATCGACCAAAAGAAAGATACTTTCCCATCGCAAATCCAAATCAATAAATATGTGTCATCACATTGAGATTTATATCCTGCCGAAAAGAGAAAACAATTTTAGTAAACGACAACATGGTGTCTTTAAATCTTCTCAAAGCGATAAAAATCCGTGACCTTAATTTAAGCTCATCCGTAAACATGAATTCCTGAATATGAAGAAAACCGAAACCCAAAATTTCGATCTAAAAACAATTGATAATGAAATTCCACTAAACACCTTCAGTCTAAATCCTAAATTATTGTTTGATCCTAATGTGACGTTTTCCAAAAGAAATATTTTTGAAAGTCAACTTGCTTCATGAATAGTTTTTATTGTAAATCTTAGATGATTTCTTATTAATTATTTTCATGATAAAAAAAGTATGCTTTCATATAATTATACAGATTTATAAAGTATGATATTATTTTTCATACACTTTTAACTTCTTGTACACTGAATGAAACATGTATTTTTGCGTACTAATTAATTAATTAATTTGACAGATGTTATATAACATGTTTATTATTTACAGGTGACGTTTTGGTATGGGTCCCAGGCATTTCAGAGCCAAGCCATGTCGGTGATCACACTGATACTGGCTGGCTTAAGTGTTACATCATCGGCACCTCATGTCCCGAGGTTCAGTTCTCACGTAAGCTTCGCTACGCCAACCCGCAGCTTTTCGCACGGCGTCGGCGACCTGGCGCCGGTAGCGGTTGCTAAGAGAACTGCCAACGGGAGGTTCCGAATAAAGCTGCGACCGGAAGGACACCGATTTGCTGAATTCAGGAGCTTGCATCAAGGTTTTTGAATGAATATACCTTTTATATAATTAAAAATATTTAGATATATTCAATCCAATGATTATTAACAACACTTTAGAGGAGTTCACTGTCAATAATTGGTGGAATGGCATCGTAATAAAAATAAAAACACACTTTTAATACTTATTCCACGTAAAATGTGTTATTAATTTTATTTTTTGACAAGTTACATTATTTTTGCTGCTTTACATTTTTATTATCATTTCTTCCTCATGGCTTCTAATTTTTTGTTTCCAGCATTAGTATGGTGCTAAGATCCTCAATCTGGTATTTTCTTGATCTTATATCAAGGATAGTCAATTAACTATAAGCGGCTCGATAGTTCTGACGAGGGCGCAAGCCGAAATAGTTATCAGCAAATTTATAAAATAATTTATTTAGAATTAAAATAAATTGTTATTTTTCTCACCGCATTATAGTGAAGTTCTACCAAGTAAATGCCAACTCACAATTAATTTTTTTCGTTAGCAGTGTCAAATTTTCAACGATTCTGTAGATGTTTTCTACGATTAAAATTTTGGAAATGCCGGGATAAAGCGTTTTTAATTCAGGGATTTCGAAACAAGATAGGTAAATAAATAGTCGTGATCTCCGGATGGAAAGACCTACTTGAGACCAGCCTCATAGATGACATAGCACTTTTTACCTGTCAATTTGGTCAGCTTTGTATATTGCTACGATGTATTATATTATGACATTAATTATTCTTATTCAAATATTATGTTTACGAAAGACCTACCATGTTGTCAGGTGCTTGATGATAAGTGCATCTGACGTGTTAATCCAACCCAAAGAAACGACATATACATATACTTTACTGGCAATTAAATATATTTACATCTCGCCTAATATGCAATGACGTTTATATAATATATAATCACAGGTGGGTGAAACACCCGTCAAAAATTGACTTCACAACAATGCTTGTGTACCTTTTTGTAATAATTAATCATTATTGTTAAATATGAACATTCTTGGTGTTTTCATTGCCAGACTTTTCGAGTTGAAATATTTTTATTATCAAATAAGACTCAACCTGACCTTCGTTACTTAATGGTTTGTTATATTTACATCGCTTAATCTATTTACAAACATTAGAGGTATTTACTGTGTTCATTTTAACATAAGGATTTTTTTTTAATGATGAACAATACAAGAGGTATCATAATAAACCAGGGCTGTGGAGTCGGTAAAAAAATGTCCGACTCCGACTCCAGTATTTACCAAAACCACGACTCCGACTCCGACTAAAAAAAGGTTAATATCGTCACTTTTTTCCCCTAACTTTCCTATTTATGTGTATTCGATTAAATATCAACCCTACCAATGCGGCCAAAAGCAAAATTTGACATATTCAATGCAAAAATGAAAAGTTTAAACTTTTCAAAATTTCCGACTCCGAGTACGACTCCGGCCAAAACGCCGCGCCGACTCCGACTCCACAGCCCTGTAATATACAATGATGGAATCGAAACTAATGATGTATGTTTAAATATATTGAAAAAACCTTTACCCTTGTACTAGTGCCAAATTTGTTTTAATGATCAGAATATGTTTCCCTCACTGGTCTTCTTTCGCATTGGAAGTTTGAAGGCAAACTATTTTTCTTGTAAAGGCAAATTTCTTCCACCAAATAAAATTTATAAAAATCCGCCAAAGCATCGTAATAAAATTGTAATTTACGCGTATTGTCTTCCTAAGGATCGTTAGTCCCATCAGTTTTATTTGACATTATTTATCACGCTAATGTGTATGAATGGTTCAGGGCCGGATTAAAAGAAGTATGTATATGGCTGGTGTTGTCCGTATCTTCTTCTTATATAAAAATCAATATTTTTTTGTTTGTTCGTACTCCAGGCGCTGCCATACGGCAATTTTTTTTTTTTAATTACCTTTATATCTATTAAAATAAATGCTTTTTTGTCTCGTATGAAATCCTTAACCGTGATTACCTATCTAATGATTCAGAAAAATATGCCATTCGGATAAAAACGTTTGCAGTTTCCGGTGCGACTCGCATTTGCAATGACAATCAACAAAGCACAGGGACAATCACTACAAGTGTGTGGACTCATTTTGGAAAATCCATGCTTTTTACATGTACAGCTGTATGTGGCCTGCTCGCCCGATTTATTCACAAAAGTACCAAACAGAAAAAGAAAATATTTCTTGTTTCCAAAAGCACTTTAATAAACACAGTTAAAAGACACTTTCTTTCTCTGAGTGGCATTGCAACGCTTGCTGGGTACCGGCAAGTATTTTTTAACTTTTGTTTGTCTAATTTACAGGCCCCCCTGACGATTCTACCTCAGTTTTCCAGCCGAACATCGGATTTCAAGGCTACCCGAGAGGGAAACCATCGATACCTTTTCCTCTTTATGGAGCAGGTTTGACTTATGGAAACTCTATTTCATCACATCCTCAACCGTCTTTTGGTGACGATACGATCAGTAAGTATAATGCTGTTTGGTTTATACTCTGTAGATATTTTGTCTTTTTTCGATTAAATACTCGAGGCATTATGAACTTTTAAATTAACTATAACAGTTTTAATCGCATATAAGGTAATATTGTATGAGAAAACGCGGACATCAATGTAATGTAGTGTGATTCAGAAAACTCATATATAATGCAGAATAAAGAACATAAATTAATAAAAAAAGATATTTTTCTCAGTTACATATGTCGAGTTATTCTACATTTTTTAAATCTCCATTACAGAAACTTATCGCAAAAAGACTAGTTAGTTATAGGTATATGTATACTTAGAAAACCGTTTAATGTGGAACACAAAGAATCACTGATTCTGTTATACAAACTATTCGATCTGAAAATGAAAATACTATTTTTAAGGCGATTTATTTTGTTATAATTGATATTGAAAAATAAATTGTCTCATAATATACGCCTGGTAGATAACATAATATTCTAGAGATTAGTCTAGTGAATTAATTACAAGTTAAATTATCTACATTGGTGAAGAGTTAAAAAACCATGGGGATAAAGTAATAATAATATTTTCGTATTTTTAAGCGTGCTAATAGCCAAAGAGCCGCTGTTCGGTGACTCTTTATTTAAACTATCTTGCCTTTTTTGCTGTTATCAAATTATGTATTGGTTTATGATTAAAATTTTCAGGTCATTTAGAACCTTTCGGCCTCTCAGTTCTTCCAGCTTCTCCGTATCGTGTAGATTCACCAAATGCTGAATCTTTGTGGCCCCAAGGATTGGTTATACCTCCTCCTGTTCCCCTGATACCCTATGGCCATAACGATAAAAGCGACACCGAAGAATACGCAGAACATTTTGGTAAGAATACTATCTTAGTAATACAAATAAATCCACGTAGGATTTATGTATATCCATTTGGATACGAATATATAAATCGCTGAAGGAATGAATTATCATAGAGCGCCCAATCAGGATTTCGAACCATTGGACTAGCAACCGAGTAGAACTACGGCCCAAATGGGTTGACGACCGAAAAAATCATTATGTAAATCAGTAGGAAACGCACTGACCAAAGGAACGAAAGCTTAAAAGGTGAGACTATCAATGAACGGTTACGGAATACAAAACAAAACTTATTGGGATACTTATTTCCCAATTGATTTGTAATTAATTTCAATATCATAACACGATTATACTTCTCCGTATTCCTCCAGCATCACTATACAATTACAAATACATTGGTTAATCAAGTCAACGCACGTGATATTTGAAATAGCTTTTGTATAATAAATATTTGGCGTCACAAAAAAGGACTAAACGTCAGTTATATTAAAACCATCATACTGAATAATATTTCGAAAATGGAACACTATTGGCCAGCCTTTTAAATTTATACATTTCATAAACATAAATAACACCAATTCAAACATGAATTCATTGAAAATACATAATGCTTTGTTGAAACTGCTATCAGTTATGTTAAAAACCAGGGCTGTGGAGTTAGTAAAAAAGTCTGACCTATTTATGTGTATTAAATAATAAATTAAATATCAACCCTATCAATGATGCCAAAAGCCAAATTTGACATATTAAATGCAAAAATACAAAGTTCAAACTCTTCAAAATTTCCGACTCCGGCCACAACGCCGCGCCGACTCCGACTCCGACTATACAGCCCTGTTAAAAACTAATGGATGTGGGTGTCGTAATAAAAGATTTATAATAAGTACTGATCAGTAATTTGGTAGATATTTTCGGTACACATGTCAATAGTAAATTGGACAAATTCTTTAATTTACGCTCCACGCGCTCAAATGTGATAACTTAACTGGCAGTTGACCCTTCGGTTGCCCAACTCAAGAAATAGACGATGAAAGTCACGCCCGCGTGAATTCAAGGTAAAAAATAATTTTCTTTTAACACCATCGTCACGCTGATTAATAATGTTCTTTTGATGCAGTAGCTCACGTTCATGCTTTAGGGCAGCGGAATTCGCTAGATAACAATTAATAATTACACACAAAACTCAGCTTCACTTTAGGTTTAGATAGTTACTTCACAAATAAAGTGTACAAAATTCAAATTGTTAGCGCAACGATCGAATAGAACATTAAAAATTTGAATTATAAAATCATTTTTTTTTGCATTTTTCTTCTTGGCTTTAAAAAATGACAACGACCATTTTCTATAATCTGGATTTATATACATAAATATAAAAATGGTGGCTAATAAATAATTGGATGTTTATGTTAAACATGAAAACAAGCATTTAGTTCACATTTCCGAAAATTTCTGTTAAAGAAAAAATGTGACTAAACAAATTTGTTTGAACACAGATACAGTAGTACCACTAATAACATTATTGAATAATACCACTTGTTGCTGCATGTTGTATGGTCATTAATTATAATTATTCCCCGTATTTTATTCGGTAGAGCATCTTATAAAACAATGAATGGCCAATTTAAGAACGAGTATAAAAGCCCTTCAATCAAATTTTTATAACGTCAGTCAATATATCGTATCACGACTTCATTTTACGATACTTCTTTAGTTAATTTTGATTTATATCTATTAGTTATTCGTGAAGAAATAATACTATAAAGATGATAGATACTTAGTACCTTCACCAAGGTAAAATGTGGCGCAAAGTTTATTATCGTCAGAATGGTTATCTTAACTTGCGCAAAGTGTATTTTGATGTGCAATCGATAATATCGATAATCGATCAAAATATTAAAATTTATGTATTTGGTGTATTACATTATCATCATATTCTTTAACAAAAAATACACTGGGGTTTAAATGATAATGATAATTTATTTGGGTTTTCGATTATCTTAAAATTTACTAACGGATCATGGATTACTGGTAGCCAGAGCGTATTTTTATCAATTGCAATCACTAAATTGTTCAATTATTTTCAAGTCGATCTGTTTTGTAATGACCTGTCGGACACCTTTCATTTTGTGTTTGAATAAACTCCATCCATAATACTAATTTCCCATACATTAAAAAACAAGTGAAACCATAAACAATTTTTCCTATTCCTATTTTAATTACATATACATAT
This sequence comes from Himalopsyche kuldschensis, assembly GCA_028554975.1. Taxonomy (NCBI): domain Eukaryota; kingdom Metazoa; phylum Arthropoda; class Insecta; order Trichoptera; family Rhyacophilidae; genus Himalopsyche; species Himalopsyche kuldschensis. Next base: position 564,032 of record JAHFWI010000100.1, read on the forward strand.
ATATATTTTTATATAGAGTTTCTTAACTTACTGTCAAGTGTCGGCGTCGTCGGTATCGGTTGCGGATGTTATGGCTTCGAATACCAGTCCGGGCAGTTTTATTTTTCAATAGAATAGAGGGTTAAGGATTTCTGTTCGGAGAAATGGATGTCTGTGCTGTGCTAAACTGCCTCCCACACCATTCCGATCCTATAAACGAAACTTAGCGAGAGCAATTGGCTAACGACTAGTGATATCCTTTCTACCCATACTCTCTTTGAAAAAAGCGGGTTGAGCAAATGAGTAACAAGCAGTTCTTGCAGAAAAAACTTACGTTGTGATTAGAGACTCCAATTACTCGTCATCTCAACTACTCGACTATCGAGTAGTAATTTTTTAAAATACTCGAGTATACTCGAGTAGTTTTAAATGTACTAAAACATCTTTGGAAATTATAAATAGGCGATAAATAAATAAATAAGCTTATTTAATTTCATTGATACATTTATTTCATTTTAAGACAGAGATTTTTCAATGTTTTATTTTGTCTCTTGAAAACCATAAACTCTATATCATATACGTGCAATTGATAAGACAAGCAAGCAATTGATAGCAAGACCCAACAACACGGTAAAACCGTTTAAAAAATATATTACTTGATGGTAAAATCCACGCGTTTAGCAATACAATGGTAAAATATTGTATATGTATTTTTTAAATAAGTAAATAAACTTTGGAAAGAGATGTTCATAAACTACGAGTATTACTCGAGTATTTTTCAAAATACTCGAGTATCGAGTTCTTGAAAAATGGACGAGTATACTCGAGTATCGAGTACTCGATACTCGAATTTGAGTCTCTAGTAAAAAATAAGCGTACATGGTAAAAAAATTAAAACCTTTTGCATGATGTATCTGTTTATGATCACCCTGTCCCTTACCTGTAAATGGTAAGAGGCAGAGAAGGTTAACATTTTCTCCAAATTGATGTTTTATGTTGATTTAATTAGATCTATTGTGTACGAGAATTATTTTGTATCGAAAAACTCTCAATTTTATCCGTATTTGATCACATTGTATTAAAGTGCAATAGCCAGTGTCGGCAATGCAGATGACAGGTACGAAACTTAACATCATTGGAATTGAAATTAGAATAAAACAATCAGCTTCAAAAAAGTTATATGTAAAACAAAAGAAGGTGTTTACATATTTGTCGGAAAAATATTCTTCTTTCAGCCGCGTCTCTTGGGTAACAAAATTTAAGTAACACAACTGATTGCAAACAATACCTTTAAATATTGATTGTATTTGCAATAAAAAATCTCTACACACAATTGCTCAATTAATTAGGTGAAGTAGGTTCTCATCGTGTTTACTTTTTTTTTACGTAATTTGAAAAGCGCATTCTATACGTGATTTGTGTAATAAGTACTTAGAAACTAAAATACCACTCAAAGAAGAGTTAGTACGTCAAATATGTAAACATCTTCTTAGAGTTCCAATCGCATCTTCTCACATCACCCAATGAATACAAATTAATGGATTTTAGATAAGCACCGCTTACTTATTTTCGCCTACTAACGTGTTTACAACGAATACTCGATTTGAGATGTCATCATAGATTTTGTAATATTTATTATAAAGCTGCTAGAATAAACGCGTAATTGTGAATTACTTTACCTTTTAACGGTGATGATATTCTATGTGTCAAACGTACACGACAATGTTTACGTGAAATGCGTTCAGCTCATGTGACTATTTTGCAGTGTCTAATAATAGTAATAATTATTACATTAATTATACTTTTGGATACGGTATGACACCAAGTGACACAATACTTCGTATTGAATAAATAATACAAATTCTTTTTGTGCAATTATGTATATTTTATTATTTTATGAAGATCAGGACCAGTTTCACTCATCGCGAGCATTTTCAAGAGAGTTCACAAAATTGTATGTCCAAGAAGTACAATAAAAAAATATTCTTTCCAAATGAAGTATTATGTCACTTGTTGTCATAATTCATCATGCACAGCGAAAGTACATTAATTTCAATGACTGAATATGATTTAACTAGCAAGTTCCAGTGAGAATATATTCTTGCTAGTGATAATATATTCTCTGTAGTGAAAATGTATTAGAATGTGCTTTTACTGAAATGCCAGTGATAATACATTTTCCCTACCACAACTAATAGTACTAGACAAAAAAAACACTCACATTTTAAATACAGTACAAATATCGAAAGCAGAAACACTCATATTCATTCAGAATAATTCTATCATGGCACTAAAAAAAAGATTAGACATGAGGATATTATAATAATAATATACCTACATATACAAAAATGAATTAAAATGTTTCTTTATATTTTGCCTTTTGAAAAAATACCGACATCTGTTGGCATTCATTGACAGCACAATAAAATAAAAATCTATTTTATAAACTCGCCCATAAAACAAAACAACACAATAATATCAATATTTTTGTACCTAATTTATACTAGAGATAAATTAGAACAAATTGAGAAAATGTTGAAATTGACAAAAAATTGACCAAAACAACAAAATATCTGTATATATTTTTTTTAAATTGTGACTAAATGTTGTTGTTAGATAATAATTACTGTTATTTTTGCTTCAGAAAATCACATCTCAGATCCATACTTACTGGAAGGCATCGACGCAATCGAGGCTCTTGACCGAATCAATGCTCACGGAGAACTTTTCCATCATGAGATTCCGCACGTGAGAGCTTTGTTGGCAAATCAGAGACATAGAACTGAAAACGGATTGCACGCAAATCGTCTCGGAAGCATACGCAAAACATCTCCATGGTACAGGACGTAGATAACATCACAATGATGTACGTCTACTTCTGGGTATCTCTTTTATACTTATGATTTTAAACAGAATGAGTGGAAATTATTGCAGCCGCCATATTTCAATAAATAGGATTTAATAAAATAAACTTTTGTAAATGAACAAATTATACAGCATGCTAGCCTAATTATCCACACACCTTTAACCGTAGTAGTTTTCAATATTGCTTACAGTTTTTTTCATTTTTAGAGATCACCACTATAATGTTAGTTTTTTTACAGTTTCTGAAGATATATAATATTATCAATCAAACTAAATACTGCAATTGCTACCCATAATGGTGAATAAAATCTTTGAAAATACAGTTTACAAAGTAGCATATTTCTGTTATTAATATAACATCCCTATTCTTCATTAAAATGGCATCTAAACATTTGTTGAGTTTGTAACATACAATGCCAATTGTATAGTTAAAAATTATTTAAAAAACAAATATTTTTCTTATTATGTAGAATATCTTAAATGTTATTTTGGATATGGCGGTATTGTGAGCAGAAAACTATGTTTTCATGGCAAAATTTAAGTGGTAGGTAAGTCAGTATTCATATTCAGTAATTTGAACAAGATTTCTAATTTGTTCAAACAATTCCTACTGTACAATATAATCTGAGTTTCTTCATACTATTACTACATAATTGAAATCAATTAAGAAATTAATCTCACATAAATTTATTATTTATCTTTTAGATTCTCCCAGTTTTTCTAAATACAAATAATCCACCGAATATTTTCAAATTTATAATTCAGTGGTTTCAATACAAATCTGACATAAAAGTGTTATAATAGTTGCGTGATGATTATGGATATTTTTGACTCCTAATTTTCCCTACTGTAACATTTGGTGACAATAAAAATATCCACTTGAAATTCAGTAATAATCTTATTAGCATTTGCTTTTATGTTATGTATGGATATTTCCAAAGCTACATACTTAGCAGTTTCTTATCCAATGAGCTGGCTGGCGAGTTATTTTCAAAGAAACCATATTTTTGTAATAATATCAAACTCCACAAATTTTATTTGACAAGTAACAAATTAAGTTATAAAACTTATCCAACCCTATGGTTCACATCAATAAGATGTCATGGTGTTACCAGTACTATATATTGTATCCTTAAAAATAATTAAAATTTTGTGCATGCATTATTTTTCTCACATTGTGTTTAGTGTTTGGTCGTAAAACCAAAACTCTAACCTCAATAAGGTTAAAAAAACACATAAATTTTCAAGCTCAACGCTAAGATCTCTATGTTTGTGGACAACAAAGTATTCATATGCAGTATTTATTAATTTTGCAGGAGATAACCTTTGAGTTGTAAAATAGCTTAACATTAACTTCTGGTAATCTACTTAGCCGATGTGCCAATAAGTTAGTGTTTTAATTTTTTCAAATTAACATTATTGTTCTAGATTAAAAAAATATTTTGATTAATCTTACTAGTACACAGTTGTTAATTTTGTCAAAATGTATAGTAGATTCATTATGTTACTAGACTAGACACTTAAGAATACATAACATTAAAGTGTAATATTTTAGCAATTACAATATTTTTCTAATATTTTAATTTTATATCTATGCTTTTGTATGTGTTTTTACTCATTTTATGTGTAAGTTTAGGTAAATTATTGTATAATTATGTATTAACCTAGTTGTTTTGTCATTGTCCTGTTCATTTTAACATGTAAATGGTGCCAACAATATTCTACTTGTTATACCATTTATCAAATGTTATTTTACACAAAAAAAATATGGCTCACCTGTAAACATTTTTTCACTATTTATTTTTCCAAAAAAACCTTTTTTATATTCATATTATAGGAATAATACAATGCATTTTTAATAAAAAAAAATATGACTCAACCCTTTGAACCCTACAGGCCGGTAAAACAGCCTGGAAAAGCAACATATATGTATATATATCCGGTATACCAACCTCAGCAGCTACCTAAGCTATCACAATCTTACGGCTCATGCATGTAAAATAACCTTGGGGCAAGCACCTAGTGATGAACAGTTTCAGAAAGAGGGAGCATGCATGTTTATGCTTGCACTCATTGATACTTTCATATAATAATTTTAGTGTCGAAGACTTTTAAAAGCAAGCAAAGTAATGAGGAATAATCTGATATTCTTTTACCTATTCAGGACAGCCCTCAGTCCATTTGGTCGACAATTATCTTAATTTTCAGACGAAAATTCAAGTTGTGGAAAATGTAGGATTGCTTTGATGCAATTTTTAGATGCCTAGGGTGACAGCGCTTTAAAAGGCTTGGCTTTCAAAGGGTTAAATATATAGATATCTTAAGTATTTTGACTGAAGGTGCTTGATGGAATATCAATATCAAATTTGAATTGTTTGAATTTTGTACTTTTCCATGAGTTTTGTCGCTAACGACCCGGGTTTCGCCTTTCGGCATCTTCAGGTCCAAGTGCACGGATGTACTTGAACTGACAATTATGTAGTTCAAGTACATCCGTCACTTGGAATGCCTGAACATCACAAGTACATCCGTGCACTTGGAATGCCTGAAGATGCCGAAAGGCGAAACCCGGGTCGTTAGCGACAAAACTCATGGAAAAGTACAAAATTCAAACAATTCAAATTTGATATAGATATCTAATAATATTTCCTTTTTGAATCTATATTTTTGTATATATATTTAATGACATGCAAATAAAGTTAAAGTTATATCAGCACTATGCCATGGTCAGAACTAAATGATACAGAATAAGCTCTTGTATTTTTTTAAATATCTTCTGGAATAAATATGCATAATTTGGTATTTTGTCTTTATTATAATGGTGTCTACACATCAAATGTCGATGCATTCAATATATAAAAATGATTTTGGTGGCACGCATTTGCCACATGAAAAATCACTTTAGAGCCAACCTTTGTGTGATATAACTATGTAAAAGTGTAATATCCTATGTTTAATATAAAAATCATTGTCAAAACTTAAGTGTCAGTCAATAAATAATAACGAAGACATATGCTGTGTATTATTATTACATACTAACAATTTAGTTACGAGATTACGGTTAGTTGACAATAAGGTCAATTATACAAATACAGATAACTCCACGGTTAATTACTCATTCCACACAATATATATAATATCAGTATTGTATTTTACTGGACCATGAGAAAGAAGAAAGTATAAACAATACTCTACGACGATAGACCCAGACTCTCTGCATTCAGGTAAAGTTTTGTCCAACTATCTCTAACAGCTTGTTTTTTGTGCGAATTTTCAACTAGCCCTATTTATCTGAAGCCGGCAACTCTCTCAATACTTTACCTTTTCTGAGGATTTTCTGATGCAGTTTCAGGTTGCAATATAAATCAACTTGCTACGGTTTTTCTGAAGTGATCCTCAAACACTTTCTACCCGTACATAAATCAATCCTAACTGAATCTCAAGACAGTTACAGGAAAGGGCTCTCTGCCACCCTTCAGCTGACCCGCAACACGGGACAGATCACCAAAAAAGAATTTAGAGCTATATAGAGAATAATACTGCTTAACCTGGAAAAGGCATTCGACACGATCTGGAATGACAGCCTTGTTAACAAGCTTCTTGTGACAAACACCTCGTAATACATTATCAAAATCATTCAGAGCTACCTGAATGACTAATCCCTCTACGCAGCGGTAAAGTAGAAATCCTCTCTCCGCGCAGCCTCCGATGAGTTACCCCAGGGTAGTCTCCTGGGATCTAGGATGTTTAACCATTTCATTTATGACCTTACAAAAACTGCTCTGTCGCTCTTTATGCAGACGACCCAGCTATCACCTCCACGTACAAGGATTAAGACATAGCATTATGTTGCCTTGAAAAAAAAAATATACTGAAATAGAACAGGATTAAAAGATTTGCTGATGTTGAAATGCAATACATGGTTCAAATAATAGATACTAAATTAACACTGATAATCTTTTTGACGAGTTTCCACTAAGTTGCGTCCGAAAATAAAGAGTGTACTTCAATGACGACCCAAATTGAGTAGGTCGATAAATGGGTCCAATTATTTAAAATGTTCAAAAGACACATATGGATGCACTTCAGCTGGTAAAAACTATTTCATTTATATTTTTTCTGCCAAGAACGTCAGCACCATTGGGAGTGTTTTATCGATAAGAAAACACATTTCGTCAGTTGACCGAAGCTGCATGCTGCAGTCTACCATACGAGCGTTACTATGATATACTGTAAATTTAACTTTGACATAACAGCAATGACTTCAATGGCTCTGCCTTCTCATAGTACAGTTTTTGAATGGAGAAAGTAGTTGGTAAATAAAAATGAATTTTGTAAATTTATACAAAATTTATTGAAAATACAATACAGATAGTAAAAAGTCTACAAAAAAAAGAGTTTTTAGCGGCTTTTCAAAAAAAAAAGTGTTATAGTAATTGTTAATAATATAAATTAAATTGTCTAGAGTTAGAAACTCATATTAATCTGTGACATTAATTATCTATGAGTATATAATTGATATATTTTTATTTAATTTTTAAATATAAATCTGAGAAGGTAAATCTCATCATATCTACAGTTTTTTTTAAATTAATAAAACTCTTTTTGTTATCAGCATAGTTTTGATATTAAGTCAATCATTACATCTAATATACAATCATTATAAAAATATTTCGATATATTGGAATTTTGCCTATATAATAGTTTTTTTATGAAATACTTTTAACTTTGGGAAAAGAATTCCAAAAATATTAACAAATCTCAGATCTAGAAAAAACAGCCAACGTTAAAATATACAAAATTATCGAATTGCAATTCGATCAATTGAAAAAATATCGCAAAAAACTTGCAGATACACCTATAGATATTAGAATTAGATTTTTTATCCCTATAATTGAGTTGGCTGCGTTGCAAAGGTCTCCAGCGCAGAAACACATCTAGTTTTTTTTGTAGTTCCAAGCTGTGTAGGCGCAACGCTCTTGGTTATCAGACGGGCCCCTTTGTAGACACATTCTTTGTGTTGCTATTCCATAGTCTGAAAATACATCACAAAATTGTCAGTAAACAACTTTTTTGTACAATTCATACACTTAATAATAAATAATCAATAGATTTGAATAAACAAACATTTAGCACTATAAAAGTGTGGTTATGTGATTTATGATTTTAACAATTTTCAGTTTTGAACTAAATATTTAAAATTAGTTCAAAATATAATACGAGAAGACATTAAAATAAAAAATAAATTATTATGTGTATACAAGTAATGTATGTATTTATATGTAAATACATTTGTCAAATGCATGGCGTATTGGCGTAAGCTGTAATGCAACGATTTGTATTTTTTATGAATAAATAAATAAATAAATTAGATAATAACTATTTCTCTTTTGATCTCATCCTCTCTGAAACACAGGTTAAATGACAAAAATGCAAGTAGCTATGCAAATGCAAGTAGCAAAAAACCATTAACCCACTCTAATAGCAGTCCATATACTCCATGAGGAGCAGTGGATAGTAAAAACAATATAATTTATCTGGAATTAGATACTTATCCAATATTATATTAGAAAACTTAAATAATACGTAATAAATACCATCATCTTTATATGAGTTTCCCCCTTCGAGCATCTTGGCGCACCACCCAGAAGCGCATGGTGCGGCATCTACACCTCGTGTAACATCAGCTTGGGTGCTATTCAGTGTGAAGGGATCTTTGCATGTGCCAAGGTCTCCTCGAGAGCGACAGGTGAAACATCTTTTGATAAGACCTGAAAACATTCAATTTCACTGTAGCGTCCGACATAAAACAGTGCACAGATTATCTAGATCAAGAAGAATTATAAGCTATTTCAGCTTCACGCCACTGTCAGAACTTACAACTGAAATAGCTTTGCGCTTTATCTTATAATTCTCGTATAAATAAATAATTTAATATTTTTATCCCTTTACAACAATCCCGCATCAGGCTCAATTTAGTTCAACTACTTTCGATCATTGGTCATGGTTGATATTCGACCAATTGACTTTGAATTTGAAAATTTCCTATTATATGTAAATTCAAATTGTATTGTGAATTGAGCAATTAATTGTCAGGTCTTTGTTTGGAATAAGTAGGAATAAGAATTTGGGTTGTGATAAGATTTAACACGTTTCTTGCGATGAACACCACTGTTTCCGTAGCTGTGTTGGCGCACAGACGTCTTTTGTGTAAGTGGTATTGCAGGCAATATAACAAACATAATAACTCTTTTCAATATTTGTAACGATTTATGGTTTACAAATTTGATTATTTGTCAAGTTCTCTGTAAGGGGTGCGATATTCTTACGCAGTCAACGTCTTAAGCTAAAATATTTGATAGGTAGCCTAGGAATTTGATAGTTCTCTACTTAATTGTATAAATTTCATCCTATGAACATCTCTAGCAATGACTGTCATCACAAAGCTTTGTGAAATTTTCACTCTGTTTGCATTGGGTGTTAGCAGTGCCTTCCTAATTATATCATGCATTAGAAATTTGTTTTTTTATCTTATTACCTTGAAATTGAGTTGAACTGCAAACAAGTCAAAAATAACTATTCATAAATTGAATTAATAGTAAATTTGAATCGTTTGAATTTTGTACATTTCTACGAGATTTGTCACTTAGTTGCCGAAAGCCTAAGTCCCTAGTGACAAAACTCATTCTAAAGTGCAAAATTCAAAAGATTTAAATTTGATATTGAAATTTAAATTCCATCAAGCACCTTCAGTCTAAATCCTAAATAGTAGTGAGGGTGATGAGCTTACTGCTAGTTGTATCCTAGCCATATCCTTTAATACTTAAGCCCACCAAAACAATAGAGGTGGGCAACTGAATAAAACGTAGCTCTCTAAGTACAAATTCTGTTGAGAGACAATATGCTGCACATTAAGAATGGCATGATAAAAAAATGCATATACATACCATTTAATAATGTGTGCCAATGGCTAAGTTGGTTTAGCTGTTCAGGAATGCAGCAATGAAACATATTGATAATTATATATATTTTCGATAATTAAGTTGTGACTAAGTGAAATTTATTTTTAGCTAGTTTTATCTAATATTGGTTTCTTTAGTTTTGTTTGTCATTATTTTAGTCCCTAAAAGGTTCACAGGCTCTATATGTATATACAGGATAGCTTTTTCTTTGTGTTCTAATGGATCAGATATACAATATATGAAAGAATAAAATGTTCTAAATGCTCGATATTCCTGAATGACCCTGGCAATATATTGGTAAGCTGCATAGAGAAAGTGCAAGTAAATATTCAGATTTTACTTGATAAAAGGTGTGGTAAATAACATCAAAATATGTCCTGCAATGTTAGTTCTCAATATCAAAAGAATGCAATGGTTGCTACAACATTTTCATGCACTTTCTGGATTACTTTTGCCATGGAAAAATGACCTCGATTACATATGGTGAACTCAAGAGACTTCAATGCACATCTAAGACAAAAACCCAATAAATATTAAAATAATACAACTCACCTTCTGCATCATTCAAAGCGAAACCAAATAGTACACTTAATAATAAAAGTTGATTAACCATTTTAACGCTTAAAATGTCACTTTTGTATTTTATTATGCTCCAACATCACTGAGCAATCGTCACATTTCTTGCGGCCATTCTTACTATTCCATTTAGTAATTTTATCACATCCGCCTTTAAAGTTCTGTTCCTATATGATAAGTAAACTTGTATGGTTCTCTTTCTCATCCTTCACGACCTCGCGCGTAAGAAAGAGATCGAAAACCTTACTCAGTACTGTGAACCATTCGAAGGCCATTCTGTGACGTTTAAGAAAACTTTTGTAAATTATAATGTAAAAAAAATGTTTTCTTCAGAAAGTTGGTACGCATTATAGGAAAATTAAAATCTGTCAGTCAAGAGTGAACGTATTGTGTCAAAGGTAAACAACTTTTTACTGGATCAGTAATTTTAAGCAAGGTAAAACAGGAAGGTAGATTTACGTCACCGATCTAAAACCAAGAAAGACTACAAAAATCAAACCATCATTAGGTATCAGTTTAAAATGGTAATTCGGTGTATGAACACTCTTACTAAATACTGTAAACAAAGTTACCTACAAATACTGAAAATAAAGTGAATTATGAATGCTCACTAAATAATTGAATGTCACACATGTATTTCTCAAAGTTTAGTTTTAATAAAAAGTTATACATTATTTAGTGATATGGTAAAGGATATACGACGTATATCATCTAATTTATCCGTAGAAATTGCATATGCCCAATCAGACAAAAATACAATTATTTTCCGGTAAATGTTCCCATTGTAAATATTCCCTTTGACTTTTAGAGCAAGCAGCCAGCATTCAAGTATTATTGTTGTAAGCTGTAAGTATTACATTTACATGAGTAAATTTTCGGCTGAATATAATGTGTAGGATATCAGAGTGCGTTACCGTATACCAGGCGAGGCCAAACTTTTAATCACCACGGGCGATCTGTTTTTGAAACTATTGGCGGCGGTTGACTTCTATAAAAATTAGTAATTATCCAACCAAAAGACCCTTTATTGAAAATAAACATAGCATTGGCACTTTTTAAAAGGGCTATGCTTGAAAGACAAAGAGTGTAAATACATTTATTCTTTTCACCGTGTTTTTCATCCTGTTCCTATTCATAATAAATGTGATATATTTTCGGAGACTTGGAACACATGTGTTTGGGTGAATCATTGTGGGTCAAAGAATAAAACTAAAATAAATTTAATTTGCTATCAATAAAATAAAAGAGGCACCAGAGAAGTGAACGTATCAAAGTAGCGGGCGACGAGGCAAAGCTACTGAGAATCCCTCGTCTGACCTCTTCTCAAAATCTGGAGATGAGGTGCGGCTCAAAACATATATTTATTACGCTTAGGGATGGGATGGGCAGGAGTGATGAGGGGTCCTTCTTGGAAATCACAATCGGTTATTCAATTTACAGAGGCTCTATCTTAGAGCGTGCCATTTATTTGCTTTTTTATCAATACAGCATTACAGGTTACAGATTCTAAATATAGGTATGAAAAGGTGGTGGCGGGTGGGCTAGGCTAGACAATCATTTCTAGTGTCCCATTTTCGTCTAGTCCAGGACTTACTAGGGAGGTTCATGGGAGCCCGGTCGCGACGGCCAATCCCAAATTGACATCTCACTCTAGTGATCGCCTCTAGAGTTGAATACGCGAGATTTTTTTAAATTTGATAAAGGTCCACATAAATTAGGAACCTATGTTATTTTTTTCAGTGATTCTGCCGACTGCCGATTTAAGGATTAATTTAAATAAGAAATATCTTCCGATGAATTCGGCGGTAACTTTGAAAAAGTTCATTTTAATTACTTTGATAAAATGTTTGTTTGATAATACTGATAATAGAACAGATGATGCTCTTGAAAGAGGAGAAACACTTGTCACTATTGGTCACACAATGCGTGGAATGAACTAAGTATATTATATATTAATAAATATCTGTGACGAAAAATGGCAATGCTCTAACTGTGAAAAGATTTACACGTTGAGTACTTCACAAAAAGTATGCTGTGGATGGAAATCCAAAAGGATGGGTATTTGCAATTTATTTTTTCATGGTAGCTTGATGATGAAGCAAATATTGCTATCGTTGATAACATTTTTATTTCTACACTTCGTTTATCACGATTTTGCACGTCAAGGAAAATTATATTAGTCTATGGTATTAACTTTCCTTTTACAACATTATTGTGTTGTGATTTAAGCAATGTGTCATTTGTTTCAAATCAATTACGCTCTCCAAGCGACCCAAAAATAATAATTACAATATTTATTTTTTGAAAGAGCATAGGCAAAAAATGGTAATAAATTTAGAAATTCAAATACTTTTTCTGAAAAATCTTTGCTGAACAGTGACATTCATGAGTTTTATAATGTTTCATAATCTTATTGACAGATATGCTTTTTTGAATCGTTTGAATTTTGTACTTCTCCATGAGCTTTGTCGCTGACGATCCGGGCTTCGTCTTTCGGTATCTTCAGGCAATTCAATTTCAGCAATGAACTTAAACTGACGGGTCAGTTCGTTCTGGTTATTGAAATGTCTGAAGATACTGAAAGGTGAAGCCTGGATCGTAAGCGATAAAATAGAAAATTACAAATTCAAGAAAACAATATCTTGGCATTATAGTTAACGCACAATGCGCCAAAAACGAGTATGTGATAAATCTATTGACACCTCCATATTATTCAATTTCTTAAAATTTATTTATTCTGTGAAAGTGTTAAAATCATACAAAATAATTTTAAAATCTACATTATAGTTATGGATACCAATTTCTGTTTTACTTTGAAAAAGCAATAAACGATTCGATTTTAAACATAAGATTTAGTTAGAAAATGAGTAAAAATATGTTGCATTATAATATTATACACAAGTGAAGTTATTATACACTTGGTTTTTCAACTAAAGAAAAAGTTAAGGATTTCGACTGAGGGTGCTTGATGGAATTTCAATATCAAATTTTAATTGTTTGAATTTTGTACTTTTCCATGATGAATTTTCAAATGATGAACTTAATACTTTTTCATAGAAAAGTACAAAATTCAAACAATTTAAATTTAAAGAAAAAGTGTAGAAATAAAAAGTGAGGATTTACTCCTTTTCAAAAATAGGATTTACATATTTCTTAGTATCGACATATATAAACTAATATGTCAAAAAACAAATTGGACGAGTGAATGGGATAAATGAAAAATCAAGATTATAACAACCACATCATGCTAAAAAATGTTTTTTTCCATTATAATGCTTTTCCATTTCCTAGATTATAATTCAAATAGTTGTAATCTCTTGTAATCGTCCATATTGTCTATTTTTTCTTTGTGGAGTGGCTACACCATATTTTGAAATGTATAGTTGGTACCACTGATATTAATTTATCTTGCTTTTGAAAGGGCACTGTCGAATTATAAATATTCCTCTTACAGTAAATGGTTTACGTTTTCGTAAACGGTCGGTATTGTGTTGAAATGGAATTTTCTATTTTTCCAGCCGAATTATATTAATTTAAAATGCTAATGGCATAATATTCACTAGAATTATTAATTTGACAATTCGTTTTCCCCCGCTCAATCGCATTATCGCGCCCTCTGGTAGAAGAAATTTTAAGGTGACTACGTCAACATGGCGGACCGACTTGAATGTGAGTTTTGTTTTTGAATTTTGTATCATTTGAATGACATATTTAGTGAATAGTTACTGTACAACTATACCTGTTTATAGAAGTATATTCCCTCGTGAGTCTTTTGAAAAACAACCTGCAGTCATTGTTCTTTTCCTTTTCCTTTCAAATCTGAACTTTCATCGCGAACATTCAAAATTTGAAAAAATTCAAATATTATTTCAAACGTCACAATGATATCAGTATTGTGATCAATCTGAAACATAATTATGCAAACCTCACACTAGTAATTGAATGATCAATCGCAGGGTGATGTGCAAATCGTTTAATTAATTATTATTATGCAATATTTCTTAAAAACTTACAATTTCTCCATTTCAGACGAATCCAATTTGAAAAATGGTAACAACGTAACTAAGATAAAAGAAGAACCCGACGATATGGACGTCGAAGAAGACGACGGTGCGCCGCCTGCGTTCGGGCCAGCTGCATTAGGTTTACACCGCGTCGGCACGACCTTACCTCCTAAACCTACTCCTACACAGCCTCTTCAGAAGTTGAATGCCCGCTGAATGCCTGCCAGGATAAGAAAAAAGAACAGACTTTTCTTCGACGACGATATAGTTAACGCACCCCCTCCGAGATCGTCTCCCAAGCGAGGACCCAAGACTACACCTGTCAAGACACCCAGTAAGTTATCTTTGTCAGCTTCCAAGAAACAAAAATCTCCCACGAAAACTCCGCGCCTCATGAGAGATATGTTGCGGCGTAGCAGCGTAGATAGGGTTGAATCGGGTCCCAGCCTATCGCCCGATAGAAAAACTGGCCAGAGAATTGGAATGCGACTTCGAAATCTTCTCAAATTACCCAAAGCGCACAAGTGGGTGTGCTTTGAACATTTTTACAGTAATCTAGACAAGCCCTTGTTCGACGGAGAAAACGATTTCACCATTTGTCTGAAAGAATCTTTCCCCAAACTCGCCAGTCGCAAGTTGGCACAAGTCCAATGGACTAAAATACGCAGAATGATGGGAAAACCAAGGAGGTGTTCTCAAGCCTTTTTCGCAGAAGAGAGAAAAGACCTAGAGCGTAAAAGACAGAAAATAAGATTTCTCCAGCAACGTAAAAATGGCAATATTTCTTGCAAAGATTTACCCAATGAAATTCCCATGCAACTCATTGTCGGTACTAAAGTGACGGCGAGGTTGCGAAAGCCCTAAGACGGTCTGTTCACTGGCAGTATCGATGCTGTTGATACTTCCAACAATACTTATCGTATTACATTTGAACGGAACGGACTCGGCACTCATTCTGTCCCCGATTACGAAGTCCTATCGAATGAACCTCCTGAAACTCTCAGCATTTCCAGTATAATGTCACAAAAGTTTCGACCTAAATACATTATGCAAGAATTGATATCTCACTATCAAAACAAAAGTTCGGCTTCGGATAAGTCATACAATGACCCGTTACTCGGTGCGAACACTAGTATTATTAAATCGGAAGAATCTACAACTATCGGGGGTTATCCTGTAAAATTTTTGGAACACATTGTGAGGATCACTAAAATACTCAACGCCAAAAAGAGTAAAATATCTAAACTGAAGGAGTTCAATAGTGAGATAGAAAAAAGAAGATCATTTGGAGAAAAAATTCCTCTTGACTTTGAGCGCAAATACGCGGCGATTGTAATCGAACTGGATAAAATGAATTTCGATCTACAGAAGTATCTAAATGAGGTGCAAAGCTTTTGCCATGAGATCGCTCCGGGTCTCAGTGTCGCAGCTATGCTGGCGCCTTCACATTTGAGAGAAAAGTGTCGCCTGGAGTCCACTGAGATTGTAAATAAAAATATATCTAACATGAAGAATACCGTAGTCAAAAACGATTCTATTCTCGAACTCATCACTGACCTGACCGCTCTGATGCTGCAGGTGAAGAGTTTGTCTGATTCGGAGCAGAACGCCTATGAATTGAAAGTTCTCCAAGACACGATGGATCAAATAAAAATGAAACTGAACCCCAATGAACATAGTGTTTTTCAAAATTGTGTCGAAATTCATATGCAGAGAATTCAAATGGGACTAGGCCCTTTGGGTCTAAACACGTACATGCAAGCAGACAAATAATTGTTTATTGTACAAAAATTTTATATATTGTAATATATTTTATAAGACTGCTATTTATTGATTCTAATTTGCAAATTATTTCACTTAAATGTGAGGCTATTTATGATAAAATATAATTTGTGAATTACAGGGCAGGAGCAATTCTTCTATTAGTTATTTTTTCAATTAATTCATTAAACAAACATATGTGTTATCTGGGTTTTGTTTGGTGATGTTTAATTGCAGATTGGTGCTGTGCGCATGTGTTGTATATATATAAATTTTTTTACAGTAATTCCAAATTTAATGTTCCCACATTCTTTCGATGGGATCTTATGTGGATGTAACTAAATGTATTATTTAGATATGGGGTTACTGTGTGAAAATTCAGATAATTATTTAATATTGGATATCAGGCAAATGTCCATTATGTACTATATATTAGCATAATATTTAGTAAAGAATAGTTTAATGGAATGCTAGGCATGAACAATTTTCTTAAATAAATTTCACCATTCAATATAAAAAAATAATGTTTTATTATTTATTTTTTGGTTTATTTATATTCTTTGTACAAGATTGCTATTTTAAATAAGATCTACCATTAGGTATCTATTGCTGTATTGTGGAAGTGAAATAAATGGGTACACGCGTAACCTTATATGTATTTATTTTCATTGCTGAAAAATATTATTCATTCATTCTTGCGAGCTAAATGCCAAAATGATTATTTTTAGTTTCAGTTATTATTTTATATTCATAGCATAAATATATATTATATGAATTATAAATTATTTGAGTATAAGAAAAGATATAATACTTAATAAAAGTGGTTTAAAATATACAAACTGTCTATTTTTATTTTTTTTAACCTCGAGCCAGGACTGTCTTCAGACAATAAATCGATTCTGTTCGAAGGTTATTGGTGTTTGTGTTGTCTAAAAATCCCTTCCCACCTTTCCAATACCAAAAAGCGGCACTTAGTGAGAGCAATTAGCTTTTCCACTAGTCCTCGTATCCTTTCAATCCCTACTCTCTTCGAAAAAGAAAGGTTGAGCAACTGAGTAACAATCAGTTCTCATAGAAAAAAATATGTTGAGATAAACTCCGGAGCTAAAGTTGGGAGTGGATATGGCAAAACAAAAACCCGCTGCTATTTTCCCTTCTTTTGGTAGAGTAAATTAAAAAATAGTATATGAATAACATCTGTGTGAAGTAACCTGGGAAACAATTATAAAATAAATAAATACGTACTACTTAAGATTTGTTTTTTAAAAATTCAGCCAGCACCCGTCACTATTCTCAAAAATCTAAATGCGCCTGGAGTTGCAATGTGGTTAAGAACACCTGCTTTGAGCAGTATGGTGGTAAAAAGATGGCTATTTTTTTGTTGCATGATATGTTCGCAGTCTTGTAATTGAAAATTCATTATTTCCATTTAAAAAGATAAAGATACTTCACAAATAATATAAATATATATTAAGTGATTTTTGGTGGTGAATTTATAACTTATAATGAATATGTACATGATTTAGAGAAATGTAATATTGAGCATTAATTTCCATCTACAGTAGAACCTCCAGTATCCGGACTAATTGGGGATGAAGATAGTTCAGATAAGGACAAATCCGGATAATCGAAAAAATCATAATTGACAGGAAAAGACAAGTATACTCAGTATAAATCACTTTTATTTCTTTAGATTAATACATAGCTTTAATAATAAATTATTTTTTATTGAAAAAATCATTATCGATTTCTGCTTAAAGCTAGCTTTTCTTTTCGATGCTGCCAAATCACGAATACTTTTAAGACACATAAGTTGACTTGAATAGCACTCTTCTTGACTCTCAAGCCACTTCATGGCGACATCAAGACACTGACAAGCTTCAAAATGTGTAGGACCAATATCTCCCCCTTCACAAATCTCTTCTACGTCTTCTTGATCTTGTTCCTCTGAGGTTGATATTTCTTTAATTATTTCGTCATCATTCAAAATTTGGAATCCAGGATTGTTTGCATCGCAATTTAACCACTCGGTTATATCTTCTTCGTCACATTCAGCACACATTAAAAGTTGTGTTAAACAAATGCAACGATCAAAATATTAAGACGGCATTCCATCACGTACGTAAATAGTGGACGCAATTCGCCACTTGCATATCAGAAAATTTCTAATATTTTTGTTTATTTTGACCAATCCGGATAATCGAGGTTCTACTGTATCAGTTTTTTTCCTGAAATCAACGTCTCGAAAAAGATCTAGGCCAGAATTGGAAGATAGTGAAAGATATAATTTATAAAAAATTTGTAAAAGAATATCTTGCTTAACCAACTTATTCCATACAGCTCTCTACGTAGCAGTAAGTGTGCATATTATAATATAAAAATCTTCTAACGATGAATCGATCGTAAAGATAAATCCTTTAGTTCATTTTTATGACCAAAGGAATGGTTCCTTGGCCCTGACTAACTGGAATCAGCTTAATTTGAGCAGTAGCCAAAAGGAAGGTGAGCTATATAGAAAATACTGGAAAAAAAATAATATATGCGTTTGTTAACTAGGATTGGTGATCAGGTAACATCCCCATTATGAGGATGCACAGTAGGACTCCAATTCAATCAGAGCAAGTCTATTTGTGAAATATGCTGAGTAGCACATTTTTTTTATTCCAGTTAGTAAATTTAAATAATATACTTATTCAATATCAAATGTATATATTTTTATTTTTCATTCCAGTGAGATATTCTTTATTTTGAACTCTAATCATGTGAGGATATTGGAAATGGCTAGAAAAAATTCTGCATACGTCTTAAAACTCCCTGAAGAATGTGATTTTTAAGTACTGCAAGATTGTCAGAGCAATGACTGTTCAGTGCTATCGCATGATCTGGGATTAAAGGAAAAATGGGTGGTACTCGGGTATAAGAGGACTGTTTTTTTATTTCCCTAAAGTTGGCACAAAATGTAATAATGAAATAATAAGTCCATTTTAGTATTTTAGGTTGAAGTCTGTAATTTATTAATTAATTCTCATATTCAATATATTATCAATTGATGAGAATGATTTATCTCCATGAAGAATAATCCTAAAAAAATTCAAAAGCAAAAACTTTCTTTTATCAAATGGATGATTTATTGAAAAGCTTGAAACAATATTTATGTATATCTAAAACATGAAATAAAATTAAATGTTCAATGAAAGTAATTAACTATGCAGGGTTTATTTATGCCTTTTGGAAGAAGTTACAGCTGCTTTAACACATGTGTATTGTGCATCACTAGTTATTTCATTCACGTTGATCATATTATCCCAAGATTTACATGCTATTATAAATGGGTGATTATAGCCAAATATAAAAAACATTTCTTTTAAATTTACACAAACTGAAATCAGAGATTACGATTGCTTTCCTCGTGCCTGCAGAATACCAGTTGATTGGATCTAAAGGGAGTGATGTATTTCGTAAGATTAATGGTATCGTCTAGTGATTATTAAATAATTTTCATTCAGGCAGATTTTAAAAAAATCATTGAAAATGAGTCAATCATCCAAGATTATTTCTGATAAAAAGATTAAGTCATGCCATGTCAACACAATCAATTTTCTACACAAAAGTAACTTTAGTAATGTTTCTTCAATGTCAAATTTTGTAGTCCATGTTATATTTTTATGATCTTTTGATAGACCCTTACATGAACTGTAAAATTTTTTTATTTTTTATATTTATTTAACGATTCCAAAAGTGCGTCGGCTTCCTCAGACGTTTTTACTCTTAACAAAACAGAGACCGGAGTAGATGGAGCGTCAGGTGTAGGAATGCACATTAACATGACATTATTTTTCCCCACCCGCTGTGTCGGAATTGCTTCTGATAATACTAGATTCAGGAGGAGATTTCCAAGACTCGTATCAGCTCTAACAATCAGTTGATATTTTTCACTCGAGCTGATGGGCTTAAGAAACATTGTGCCGACGCCTCGATCTCCAAATGATCCATCTTTTTTCACAAATACTTTGCATCGTTTTGAGTAAATGCTTCCTTCTTCTACGACTGGTGTGAAATCAACTTTCGGTGGTTCTTCGTCATCCTCATTTTCATCATCCGCTTTTGGTGCAGGTTTGATTTCTGTCTGGGCTATGTTTCCAAAAGAAAACGGCTTTCCTGTGCCGAAAGTGAAATTGCTTGTGACCGTCTCTGTAGATGATTTTGAAGTTTGACCAAATGAAAATGTAGGAGCCTTAGAAACAGGAGTAGATGAAAATCCTTGATTGAAAAGGTTTTTTGGATTAACTGAAATGTTATCAGTTTTATCAACTTTGGGTGTATATTGTGATTCAGGAATCACTGTTTTAGATTCAATCGTGTTTGAAATTTTACTACTGTCAAATGTAGACAAGGGTTTATTAGTTTTACTCAAAACACTATCTATCTTTGAAGGTATCGGAGATGTATTGGCAGAAAATGATTTGATACTGGAGGAGATTGAAGGAGAGTCAGTTTTAGCAGTGTTAAGATCATTTAGATATTTCTTGTAATCATCAAATATTGGAGTTAAAATACAATAAGGATTTTTGTCTATGTGTGACTTGATCCATTCGCATACGCTGAGATTCAAATTTTTTAAATTCGCACAGTATTCATCAGAGTGTATGGAAGATTTATTGTTTGATATTTTGAATGCGGTATTGCTAATTTCTTTAGCTTCTGTTTCTATTTTTTTTGTTTCACTGGCAACAGGCATCATAAGATGACTACCAAGACTCGCCGTCGGGGATTTCACATTTCCATTTGAGGGTTTCGATAGAAAACCAAAAGGTGACGCTGAACTAGCTGCAGGTGTTTTATTGAAGCCTCCAAATCCACTAAAGATTCCTTTCTTGGGCTGAAATTCAAATAAATCATCAGTTAGATGCGGATTTCTTTTAGAATTATCTCTATTTTTTATCTAGAAAACACTTTTAACAACTTTTATTAAATTGAAAGCCATTCTTAGCTTAGCTCATAGACACTCATACCTATAGATCGAACTAGCAATATTAACACATTGTATGCTGAAAACTGCCCAGCGTGTTCTACTGCATATTAAAACACAGGTCTAGCATTGAATGTGTTCTTAGTGATGAAGCCTGCATTTCTGCAGGTTTTTGCTAGGTCTCGGTTTTTATGATATTTACTCCCACATAATATTTCGGGTTATTTGGTTTATCATTTGAAGATTGGTTTAAAATATGCATTTGTCATTTCACAAACGCATATTATATATGGGCCATTTCGCCCATGGGAAATGAATATGGCTAGCGCTGATGCATGCGTTTTTGCATATGGATTGATGCATTTTTTGTGGTTGTGAATCCGTTAATATGTAAAGCAGGGCAAAGTTCAACATAGAAAATTATATCATAGGTTCATCTAATGAGAGGGAAGACTACATATTCTAAATTTAATATTTGTATAGCAGATTTTTTAGCAATCACTGTTTTTGAAGAGTTGCAGGTAGATAGATGAGGCTAGGAGCTAAGACCAGATGGAAACCATTTACAAAAATAATCGCTATCGAACTATGCACAAGAGTAATTTACAGCCACTTTTTTACAACTACAAATGCCTCACTTTTACAATGACAATAACAGACTAACAATCATATTTTACTGATGATACAATGTATGTGACACTTCAATTAAGTTCACTTATAATAATGCTATTACAAGCATACAATTTCGGAATTATCATTTAACGCATTATCCGCTTACCTGGCAAATTATGAGAATAGCTAAATTCTTGAAATTCAGTGGATGTTAAGAAAAATAATACAATCTTAATCTTAACTTTTCCCCTCAAAGTTTGGCTCAAATGAGGCTTATTAGTTATAAAATTTTGCTGAAGATAAATATAAAAATATAACAAATGGCAATCATAACCTCATCTTCGTCCTGCGTATTCATACGTCGTTTGGCTGTTTTTATAATTCGAGAACGTAGAACTTCTTCAGATGCAACTTTGTGGACGCCAGCTTCCTCCGGTGGATCAACATCTTCCCAATTGTTTGCATTCAGTTCTTTTTCAGCTGACCTTTTTGCTGCCATACCGATGCCTAGTAAATATACTAGGTTAGAAGTATAATAATGCAACGGTGTTATCAGTTATCCATCAATTCAGTCACACAATCACACATTTGGTTAGTAAATTAAACATCTAAGCAGCAATCCAATTGAACATGTTGAATGAAGTATTTAAACGATTCTTCACAGGAGGCCGCACTCAACGTGATCTAAATGACAAGATAGAAGGTTTTTATTTAATGGTTGTTAAAATTCGTAGCTGACATTCATAACTAGAGATGCCCCCAATATAATCGTAGCCATGAAAAAGGTTATTTGAGTACTTGTTACATGTGTAAGTATAATGAATTATTTTTTGTCAAAATAATATAGTGGTTTTATGAACATCATCTTATAAAATCATTTCAAGCTGGAAGTACAACATTTAATTAAATACAGCTCGTGACTATGTAAAGTTTATGAAGTTTAATTCCCTCTAAATACTCATAGGAAGACTTGTAAGCTGATTATTTGGAACGCTACACTACGCTATTGTACAACAATAAAGTGAGACGTCGATAAATCAATAAAACATTTTAAAAAATCAGCAAACTTCTACAAAACCATAATATAGTATTACTTGATGTAAAATAAGTACTTATGTGTGATATAATTTGAGAAAACCAATCTATTTATCAGCATTTCATATTATTTACATTAAATTAATGCATGATTATTTTATACATTACTTATCTGTATATAGCATCAAATCTATGCTGGTATAATATTGTTGAAAAAATAAATAAAAAAAACCTCCTGAAAATGTTTCCAAATCACTTGAAAGGTGTTTATTGTCACTTACTGGTGGAAAGGCACCATTTCAATAAATATAACACATAAATTACTAACTTTAGAAATATTTTGATAAAGATTAGGATAAGATTCGCTTATTTTGAGTATCAAAAACATTAAAGAAGGTGCTCACAATGAACGAAATCAGTCCTAATCTTTATCAGAATACGTGTGGAATTAGTATCTAATTTCTGATAATGAGTGTTATTTATATAAAAAATATTGGCAAAGATAAATTACTGGCGTTCACGGAAAAAAATCGATGTATATGTACAATTATTTTTTATAAATATAGTGCAAAAAGACAAAACTTTTATGAACATAGCTTCAAAGCCTACAGAATTAGCGTATTAAATTATCTTTCTTTAAATTTGAAATACATTTATTAGTGTCTAAAAGTAAAATAATACTACGTATTGGAATAATTATATTTTGTACCTATGTAAAACTTTCAAGGAAACAATGTTCCACTTATGGCAAACTCAATATCATCATGAAGTTTTTGTGTGTGATAAACTCAGAATGAAGAGACCAAATGTACCTATGTTCATTCCACAGTCGGGGCATTGTCGTTAATGACAAGAGCAGAAAAATAATATGTGTTTGGCGAAAATTTGAGTGAGACGCGTTCAAAAAGTCAACGATAGTTGATTTAAATAAACTTAGTATAGTTTTAAAAACAATATTGTGCTTCGAAAAATTTCCTTTTATTTTCTCCCAGAAAATTATTGTTTATCTTTTACTTATTTTCATTGTTACGTATTTCTTAATACTATTTTATCCTGAACTGAGCGCTCGTGAAATGTCCCCAGTCAGCCTGGTCTCGTTGTGGGTGTTGTGTTTGCCTATTTTTTAATCGGTTTGTGTAACTTTATTTGCGAATCATAAATATTCTCTATTAACAGATATACTTAATAATAATGGAAGTTTCTAACGAAATAAAGGATGAAATTCGGAAATCACAGACTGAGTTGAAAAACGCGATACGAGTTCATCAGGTAAGTTTTCGTGCAGTTTTTGTTAGCGGGCCTTGAAGCCTTTTAAGACGTTTATTATTTTATTATTTATATTATTATAAATGTTCGAACAATGTGTGCTGTAAATATTATTAAACGTTGATGTGTTCACTCTAGAACTAAACATATGCATTCGGTATTTCGAACTGTTTGTTTTTGTACATGTAAATAATCACAGTTGTTTTTAGATTATTAAATTATAACAGTTGTCGGGGAATTTAAAACAATATTTATATTCTTTCAGTGTTGGGTTGGCCGCTTGAAGAATGATAAAAACGTAAGTAAATGACCAAACCTTATTTTATTTACCTACACTATATTATTCATGTACATACTCTGACCAAATTATATTATTTTTCACAGAATGGTACGATCAAATCTAAAATTAAAGAAGCCGAGAATGATATTCTGACGATTGGTTTCATGCAGGTGAGTCAATTTCAATCATATTTTAATAATTGTGTCATATTTTTACCAATTCGAAAAGTTCGCATTGTTTTCAATTTTAAGTTACGTGCATTTTGAAAAGTATTTTTTAGAATAACCACGGCGCTTAGAATACGTATATATGATGGTCAAATATTTTCACCAGTATTCTAATTAGTTTTAACGGATCGGTAGTTTCATTGGGTATTTTAAATAATATGAAGTACATAATGTGACGTTTTGTGTCATCTGGTATTTGAGAAATACGGCGCACAAAGTTTCGACGCGCCGAGCATTATTTGATGCAAGGTGGTTATTGATCTTATATTATAAACTTCGAATGGAAGGGTAGAATGAGAGGGTTGCTACAGGTTAATGCTATAAGATTGCGTATATGAATATGATTTATTTTAAATATTCTATATTATGTTGATTATAAAATATTAGGATTAAAAAATTCTTGTGTAATAATTTGTTTTCTGTTACATTATTCCATTGTTGTATCAGCCCGCCCGAAATATTCCAAAACCATGTTGGTTTCAATTTTAAATAATAATTACCGATTATAACCGGTTTGTTACGTCAACTGCTAGGAAGTAAGTAAAAAATATTTCCGTAAGTAAAACGTGTAAGTATGTTTTAGGGCATTTGTATTTTTTCCATTATTTATAATAATGGATACATATTTGGTAATCTTTATTATTTTTGTGGAATCTTTTTTTTCAACAATGCGTAAAAGCAATATTTATCTAGTTAGGTATAAGTTATATATAATTGTACATTTATAATACAGATGTTGTCACCTTTGACGTCTTGCAAAACGTACAAAAATAAAATACGTATAAAAATAATGTCTTTACCCATTTGACATGTAGTCATAGAGCGACGATAGATTTTACTATATTATACATACCGAGTTGAATAGTGAACCCTCTCCACATTTAATTTTCATAATTATTCATGTGGCCATAATAATAACTACGATCTACGATACAAATTAAAAATCATCTTCTTCGCCATTTATTTCTCATGTGCAGATAGTACTAATAGCGAATGATATTTAGACTACCGGTATTTGCGTGTGATCGATCATATATTATTTTATAAAACAACGTATGTTTTTAAGATGTATTAATAAAAATTGTTACAGTTGAAATAATACTTTAAATTAAATTAAGACCTTGGTGTTTTAAGTAGTTTTAGTAAGTGATAATCGTGACAAGTTAAAGAATTACATTACAATAGTATACAATTTAATTTGATACATAACTTTGTTGTTAATAAGAAGGACACGTGTTTTGCCTATGTTAAAATCATCTTCAGACTAACTATCGTATTTAATTTATTAATTAATTAGGGTTTGGTTTTAATAATCATATTATAAATTACAAAATGGTGGCTGGGATTCAGGCTAACTGTGGGAGGTTTGGCGGAGTGACATGGGATTTAACAGAAAACGATCACAACTTTAATCAAAATAATATTCTTACCAAAAATTATTCTTACTTGCCATTTAGGCTTTATGCAGTATTTTTAAAGTATGCAACGTGTGTTTTATTCAAAACTATTTTTTATATAGCCCACTTCACTTACAGATTTTTCCACAGTAATGAAATGATTGAATTGTAAGTTCAGTGCAAGTAAATTATTCTACTATCGAATATTGAACGGGGTTGGAGGCTAATAAAAATGCAATACACAGCATAAAACAAATATGCCTTTTTTTCGTATGATCTCACGATAACCGCCTGGAATCTATTTCACAATAGTAATCTTTACGACAGGGATTCCCAAACTGGGGCCGCACAAAACATATTGATAGTTCAGGGGGGCGCGGATTGTTTTTTTAGATTAAGGGGGCCGTTACATGAGTTTTGTTTTGATGAATAGTTTGGGAAGAACTGCTTTAAGAACAACAACAAAAATAGATGAATCGTTCATCTGTTGACTTGTTTGTGAATTAAATTTAAAAAAAGATCTATATGTTTTATGTAAAATGAATGTTTATTCTTAAAGAGTGTCACATAATAGAAGTGAAACCGCGCATGTCATTAATATTCATATAAGTTTTGTTTATGATATTTGAGCTCATGATAATAACATCAAGCTCTGACTTCGTCACGAATAATTTGTAATAGTAATAATTCAACAAAATTAAATCAAAAGTAAATTCCCTTTTGCTAAGCGGCCTCTTTTAGCTCAATGCTAAATGTATTGCAATGTTGTGTTATCGGTCTATTATCACTTTTATCAATTGACACTATAGCTTTTCATTTTGTTGACATATTCATGCAAACTTATTTCGAAATGTTGTTTTCAATTTGACGACCAAACAATTTGTTATCTCAAGTCAGGATGTATGTACAACAGTTTGAAAACCAAAAGCTCGCTTTCAACTATCTGGTGTCAGTCATTTATATAGTTTACGATAAAAGTCAAATTTTGTATTTGATAAAATTAAAATATCAAAGCTCATAGCATTTAAAGAATAAGATTAATAAATATTGTTTATATATTTTAATACATCTTTATCGAATATGTATAAAGCTAAAAACGGCGCCCCTCAAACATTAAATATTTTATGATTGAATCAAATGCAATTCATAAATGTATCCTGCTGCCTGTCTATTTGACAGCAATATTTCAATTTAGTCTAAACCAGTTTGAAGTTTCGAACAAGTCATCACAAACGGTTTGACTCTTGTTTGTCACATAATTGCAAATAATTAAACTGCACTTTAGAAAAGTAGTTCACAAGCCTTCAGAAGATTATACATTATTAATATTGTTATCATTCCTCAATTTGCGCACCAAAGTATGTTTATATTAATTTATATATAGCAAGATTATATTTCAATACTAATTATGTGCATGTTTAGTTATACAAATGTATTAACTGTAGAAGATTTCAATATTGAAATCATCAGTATTGGTAAATTATATACATATTACTAAAATAAACAATATTTAGTTATAAAGTGTGTACATAATCGGTTGTGTTATACTACAGCTCGCGTATCACATGCCGATAAGCACGTCAGCAATCCGTAATACGGTCAGATTCCCTTTCCTCTCTTTCGTTTTACCTTCCTTTGAAAAAAGGTATTAGTATTAATACTTTACCTCAGCACGTGTAGTGAGGAACTCAAAATCTTAGATAGTTCCTACACGTCTTGATAAAATATGATATTACTCTCGCGTTGGAAATTTAGCGTAACTTCCCGTGGTAAAATAAACTCCTTTATAATTATTAAGAGTGTGCATTCCACTCTACTTGATACCAAATCAGTGGTGTAGCTAAAAATATTGGGCTTCCAGCTATACCGCGTTTCTAAATATGACACGCTATAAATAACATTTTAACAGCAGTTGTCCCAAATACTTATTCTAATTGATTATGCTGTCAAAATTATGTATAGTTTATAAGTATGCTTTTAAGTATACAGTTACTTAAATGATGAGCAAACACACAGCGGGAGCCGTGAATGACTTGCCCTTAATAATTTTATTTGAGATACTAGGTATATTGATTTTATAATAATTTGAGTTAGGCCTGCCCTTCAGAGGCAAGGTCTCAACGTAGAATAATTTAGCGATATAAAACAAACTTGATAAGGTACTCAGTTAGACTTGTTGATGGTGTTTTAAGTTGAATCGTATGATGAAATTTCGTAATATTTATTTTAGTCTAGTAATGGCTATAAATAATATTCGTAACGTTGATATTAAAATGTATCTTCATGTGAGTGAGAGTGGATTGTAAATATAGATTATGATTCTCGGCACATATTTTTGATTAATGATTAAAATTGTCTGTGCGACGCCACTGCATAATGTAATATTGTGTTTGTTTTGTCGGTAATTCTATTTTTGAAAATGTATTTCGTGTCCCAATTTTTCATGACGTATTGCAAGGAACCACAAAAAAAAAATATTTTACCAACAGCAGTGACGGAAGTGGATTTAATCCTATTTCATTATGAAAATTATAAGATTGGTTCGGTTAGTCGTGCAAATGTGTATTCACTAAATTCTTTAATGGTATGCATTATTGAAATATAACATATCAAATCTATACTGACAATATATTCGTTATCTTGTTTTAAACCGTGTTAATTTATCACGTAGTTTGAATCAGTTTCCTTGATATACGGAATCCGTTGTATGATATTTGTGTTTAAAATTGCGGCGATGAGTATACATTTTTTGCTATATGTGGGAGTTGTCAATTATTATTTAAACTTGGAACTAAATACTAAATAGAGCAAACGCCTTACAGAAAATTCATTTTAAACTTTTGTTCGAAAAGTGTGCCAAGTTCAGCCGCGGGGCCGGTAGTTCGGAGGAATGCTCGCTATGACCTCATTGAGTTCGCACTTTTACTCTCTTCACGAAATTTATATCGTTCATATTCTCTGAGACATGATTATAAAGCTGGACAACGATTTTTATGCTTGTATATTATTATTATTTTTAAGATTTTTTTGTGGAATAAGAGAAATACTGCGTAGTGTCAACATTATACAAAAAAATTTAACGGATAAAATTAACTTCCGACAATCTTTGCTCGAAAATATTAAATGAAGTCAAATCTAGTGCTTATGATTGATTTCAATTATTACACGAAATAACGGATAGATCGAATGTTCTTGTTGATTGTGACAACTCTCGTGAACAATGATCGGCGTATTTTTAGCATATGTTATCACAATTGCCGCAGCTTCACCGCGTGCCGGCTGATGATTTCAATCATCTTTTTTATGTGATATACTATTGTTTTTTTTATCGGCCTTTGACGGATGCCCCCTCATCCGCATAAATTCGTTAAAAATATACTTTTCTTTATCTTTTTGGCATTTTGATTGTTCTCTGAATTACATACAATCAGACGCCAAAGTATGTTAATGTGTCGATATAAAGGTCTCCATCGAAATATTTTTTCGATCTAATTTCAATGTCTTTCACATGTATAGGGAAAGTCAGTTGCAATTTTATTTATACGTAATTTCAGGGTTGAGCAAAAGCAATATGAATGCTACTTTTTTATTATTGATTGCTAAAACGTCATTTATTTAATTGAGTTTTTTTAAGAATCATATTGGTAATTTAAAAAAAACATGTTTGTAAGTTGTTAATTATTTAATATAATTCTGCACACATAGGCTATTTTGCAGTTTCACATAAACTTATTGAAAACTTTTTCTTAAGACATTATTTTAATAATATCATTATTTCTTTCCCAGAAATCTGTCATCGACCGACTTCGGCATGAATTGGATTTGTATCAGCAGAGATTAAAAATCCGTAACAAGCAAGTGAATCTAGAATACGACAATCTATATGTCGCACAGCAATTGCAAGATCATCTGCTGCAGCAGGCCAACAGGAATAAGCCCATATCCTTACTGAAACCTTCTGTCCTCAGCGAGATACATATCAAAACCGAGAACAATAATGTGAACGGGAACAGGAAGCGTCGAGACCCCCCCGCGGACTCTATCACCGATTGCGACGACCAAAGCATTCGGTTGCGGAAGAAGAAAGAAGAGGTGGACGAAGACAGTGAATTTATTTTAGCGACTGAGAATTTTTCTCTAAAAGACAGCGGGATCCGCCAAGATGTGGTCCAAGACCGACGCGCCAATTTCACCAACGTTCTCAACAAGGCTAAACAGAACATATGGTTAGTATAATAAACTTACTGGTTATTGATTGATTGTAGTAAATGTATGTAATTTGATGTTAGTCCAAAGTGCACTTAGATACCGACCAAGATGGTGAATAGTTTTGTGATGAGGTTTGAAGATACGAGGTATCAATGCTCAACTGTTAAATGAACCAGAAATTGCAATGGATAACACACCTATCGCGATATATTATTTACGCAGTAAATATTTAAGTAGCATACATGCCAGGTGCGTTTGTCACACTGAATGTGTTAATATTATTTTAAATATGCTTCTCTACTTGTAATTTTACTATGAATAACTTTAGATAGTAATTGCCGATCCTTGTTTGCCTAGAGATAGATCGTCGATTCTGTAGTAGTTTAATTACTATAAGACTTTACGAATTGATTTTAAAATACATAATTATATGTATTTGTACCCATCTGCATTAATGTCTGTTATGTTTTCAACTATTCCTATTGCTTTGAATTTCTGTGACGGGGGTAGGCAGAAGTAATTTTTAACAACCAATCATCTCCCAACCTCATCCTTGTTTTCAGTAGCAATATCACCCGACCGGATCCACCGAAGAGAACTCCTTCTCCGAAAAGCTCGACTCCGTCACGTTCCGGCTCCAGATGTGAGTCTTCCCCTTCGCCGTCTCCTCCTTCTCCCGTTCTTGAATCTTCATCGCCGCCTCCGCCGGGAGAGCCAATCACGCAGGAAAATTTCCTGAGGTCCGTAGGGCTCATCACGCATCGTCAGAGACAGCTTTTGGAGAAGAAACGTAGTGAGAGAAAGAAGCGGTCTACCACCAGCACCAATAAAAATGAATTCGTGTATGGAAACTTTGAAGGACCTCAGGTAAAGCCATGAAAATATTCGACTCCTAACATGATTATTATTTCATTTTAAATTGATTTGCAAATCTCATCAGATAAATAGTAATATTATCTAACAGGTAGCTTTGCCACCACTCAATATTCACTCAGCACTATACATATTGTAATGCCAACATTCCGAAAAACAGACCAACATACCGAAAATAAAATTTAAATAATTGAAAGGAAATTGGTCACACTGCATTGGAGCTGTTGCTAGAAATGATCCACATGCATTTTTGATAATGGTTTTATTTTTTAGTATCTTTAATGACATAATAAAATTTTCATTACAGAAACGCAAGAAGAACAACTTTCCTTATCTGCAACAGAATTTGGCACCGCCTCAAACCCGCTCTCAAAAGATGCGAAGACAGCAATTGGCCACACGTGGTAACAATGCTCCCTCTGCACCCGCCACTTCCTCCTCACCCCCTTCACCCTCATCACCCCCCTCTTCTACCGTGTGGCCCTCAACTTCCATTACTCTGCCCAGTGGACTCACTATCGAACCCATCGTCTCGCCTGAACCCAAGCTTTGCTCCGTCTGCAGGCAAAATGGTAACATTTTAATCAATACCGCGTAGTTTTTTTTATCATAGATTCTTCTATGATTTATTACAAGTGAATTATACATATCCTTACAAGTGTGGTGAACCGTTTAGAATTTGCAGGTCGATTTGAATTCTAAATGTGTTATGTTTTTTTTTTTTTTATAGAAACCTTAATCAACTGCAGTTTTGTTTCATGTGTAAATAGTTTTCTTTTAGAGGCAATGAAGATTTTCCAAACTCGTTTTCACTACAAAAAGAAAGTTTTTCACACTGTTAAAATAATATAAGATGTTGTTAATTTCCTAAACATGAAAGTAGCGAGTTGATTCAACATTATTATTATGCAACACAGTCCTAAAATGGTAGATCCTCCATTGATGTTTGAATCAGTCTACGGTTTTCTTACTACCAAGGGATATTTTTTAACAGTTGACGAAGAAAGACTGGGCCTGGCGCCCTGCAATCACTGCTGAAGAAAAAGGAAAGACATAATGGAAGCCACTCATCAGCAAAATACCTTCTGCGCATCGTTGAAGATATGATCCTACCAATCAACCTTTGTTAGACATCTGCATCATGTTGGAATGGTTTCCGAGTATGACATACGCGCCTCTTATGATTTTTCGCTTGGTTACTTAACAGACAAAATCGCCACATTTGATTGAGTTCAAATAATAACCTTTTTATTCTTACTTAAATAGAAATAAATCTAAAACAACACTGAATATTTCCATCAAATCCTACATTTATTTTTATGAAATCTGTGTATAACATTTCTGGAAGTTGGGAAAGAGTAAAAACTGAAAAATATTGAAATCTTATCATTGACTGAAAAGTAGTTCAATTCCCTTTTTACAGTAAATATATTTATATATCAACCTGATATAATTGTTTTTTTTTAATGTTTTGAATCGAATCCAAGTAAAAACAGTTTCATTGATTGATTTCTTATTTGATTTACTTATTGATCTTTGCTCGGAAACATGATGTCTGAGATGTCTAAAATTCCTTCCTATCGTGTGCGAGAACGATTAGCTAACTATAACTTCTCCAAGCCCCTTCCTTATATTCTTACTCTCCCCAAAACGGAGAGGCTGAGCTCCTGAATTGTAACAAACAGTTTTCTTACAATAACTTCTGTTTGGTACTTCATTAGAAGTTTACTGCATATTCGTACCAGACATGGTTACATTGAAATTTTTTATTTATAGAAATAAAATAACAATAGGTCATATGTATGATTAAGTTAACAAGAAAACAGATTCCAGTTGGGATACATTGCCAGGATTACAATTCAATGTCAAGAAGGACACAACTGACATGTGGGAAACATCACAGAAAAAAATAACAACTGGAATTGCATTAATAATCTGGAGCCAAATATGGTAGACTCTCAATCAACATGGACATTTTGAAAATAGTAATGAAAGTTTATTTGACTACAGCAGCAAGCAAGATGGTATTTGTTTTAAATGAAAAAGTTCTTGGTGAATATTCATGACGCAACATTTATGCAAAAAAATCTTCAGGCTGTTGTTCCTACCATTAATGTTATTTTTTAGCTACCCATCCTATTTAAAACGGGCTCTATTATATTGTAAAAAATCATCACAATTGTCATATTTGTTTATTACTTTGTTTATTTAAATTTTAACTTGATTTATTTAGATGCCCCGTCCCTGCTTGTGAGGTGTCAAAGATGTAAGAGCTTCTTCCACCCGAGCTGCAGCTCAGTCTGGAGATCTCGATCGCCAAGCTGTTCGAGGAGCCCGCTGGCCTCTGATCCTCCAAGAACCGAACACAACCACTGTCCCGAATGCGGTGAAGAGATTCACGATCCCCTCACTGCGACCGTGCCTGCCGCAACCAGCCGATACACCAATGCTGAACGAGATGATTTAGTTAAAGGTAAAAATCATTTTCTTTGCGAAATCCTATTCCTCTATTACTTTTCAATAATTTCTGCATGGTTTTTATTACAATTTTTCTCACGAATAGTAAAATATACAACACATTGCTGCATATATAAATTTCTTAAAATTTGTATTTTATATTTTTGCATAGTGCATTTAAAATAATCAAAGTAAATGGAAAGAATTTTTAACAAAATATATATTCTTTCTCACAGAAAAGGTATTGCAGAAAAAACTTCTTCAAGAACGTAACCGACAGCTGACCACTGAGCTAAGTAAATTAGAAGCGAGGACTGATTCCCTCAAAGAAAATATGGATCTACATAGTGCTGAAAAGAAGCATTTACTATCAAAGCAGATTGAGACCCAAAAGAATTTGCAGAAGCTTCTTGATTTTGTAGGTCAATTTAAAGAGACTTCGATCAGTGTTCGATCGGTTTCCGTGACGGATAAAGATTCATCGAGGAGTGAAGACGAAGACTATCTCAATTGAAGACTTTATTTATAGATAATATAAATATCTTGCCACTGTTATAACTCAATTTTGTACCTCGATTTGGATACGTTTTTGCGTGACTCATCCAAATCATGATAACCAAATTTCATTATTCCTTTTATGGAGATACACAGCTAGATATTCATAATCTAATCAACAATATGAAATATATAATCAATTAAAAAATTATTGCTTTTTGATAAATATTATTCATTGATTTTTTTTGCTGTTTTTAAACATGATACAAAGTTGATTTCTAATGGTGAAGATATGAAATTGTATGTATTGTTAAATTGTTAGCTGTAGAATATTTATTATACTGAAACATTGTCATCACGATGGCGGTATTTGATGGAATTAAACTGTTAACATGACTGATATCTTTAATTTATGTTTTTCAGAATTAGGGAAAAAAGATGTTATTTTGTTTTTAATATCAAATTTGGAGTATTATCCAAGATTATTTCACCAAAGCCTGTATGTCCTGTTACATAAAACTTATTCGAAAAGATTGAAATACGCCTCGTGTTTTGTTAATTATCCGATGAAGAAAGTTGTAACAAAATGATGTTACGTTATGTAAATTTATTCCTAGTAGAGGCAGTCTTCTAACACCTTGTGTTGTATAACTTTAATTATTGTTTTCCCCCAATTAAAAGAAATCCTAATTTTAAATATAAGGTATTTAAAGTAGGTATGTTATGCTTTTACTTCCTTCAATAGTGTCCACAATTGGAGTTATTTTCTGATTATATTGAATCATTTGTCAACACAGATTCATTGCTAATAAGACGTAACTGGATAGTTACATCAAAATAGGAAAAACATGCATATATTAATTGGGGAAATCCAGTATTTTATTCACGAAGAGAGTTTTTAAACTGATAAAATAACAATTTATCAATGGGAAGTTCCTGATATTTTGTATAAATAAATCAAAGTTATTCAATTATTTAAGAATAATTTTCTTTTATGTTGCTAGAAAACTCACAATTTTTTCTAAACTATTAAGTTTGATTTATTTATTTTCTTTTTTTTAACGATATCAAATAACAATTTTTACTTTAAATTGATAGATAATCAATTGAAACAGTATTCTGTAACAATTACTGCCAATTAGCTAGATAATTTTGAGTACTTATGTACAACTGATTTCCAAACAAATGTTTTTTTGGAACTTCATATTTAGAATAAAATTAACAGTGTATTATGAAGATACCAATTTTAAGCTCCAAATAAATAATATTTTTATACATAGATAGATAGTCAGGAGTGGCTATTTCATTTCATCATGCATTACATCAATCAATGAACTGATAATAATTTTGATATGATTTATCATATCAGTACTATTTCGAAAATATGAATGGATTTTTATTATTTTTTCGATGAATCAGTAATGAATACTTCATAATTTAATCTTACCTAATCAAATTATACTTGGAAAAATGTTTAATATGCTTTCAATAGCACTTAGTGAGTAAAGGTCTCTTTTAAATGCTCGTTTTGACGCAGTGATGTTTATGCTAACGCATTGTGAACAGATGGTTGCCTCACAGCCAAAATTTGGATACATGCTAAAATTCGTATAACTTTTCTTTTTTGAATCTTAAGATTCTTTTTACAAAAATCACAAAAAAATGTTTTAATTTAATGAACCAACTGTCTCATAATTGTATAAGTAGATCTTCAAAACAGTTTTTCTCGTGAAGTGGAACTTTGGAGAATACCCAGAAGTATCTGCAAAATCAAGTGCGTCAATATTTCAAGCTAGGACTGCTTCCTGATGTATGATAATTTATTGAAAACCAGTTCAAAATATATCTTTACCCACTCGCAGGCCAAATGTAGATAGACTACGTCAACTCGAAATTTCTAGAGTCCTGCCATCTACATTTGGGCACTCTAACCCGAGAATTTTCATGATGATTTTATTTTTACCCCCACCTGAGTAGTTAATACTTTCGATTGTAAACTATTTTTATTTAAATGTAAGTTGTTGACTGGGCTGTATGATTAATTCTGTGTATTTATTAAAACTAAACACTGCTTCAAAATACCTTACTTTAATGCATGATATGCAGTATAAAAGTTTTCTATTTCACAATATGTAAATATTATGTGTCAAAATAATTCTAGAAATGTATGTATTTTACATGAAAGTAATTTTGTTGTGCATGCATTGAATTTTGAAGTAATTAATTTTATGACGTCTTCCTACGGTGCTGTTACCTATGTTACATTGTCTTCATTTTTATTACTGCAACTATTTGCTTGAGCTATTATTTTGTAGTTTTGCATATTTGATTACTTACTAGTTTTTGGCAACAAAACTCACTGAAAAAGATTATTATTCTCGATATAATCAACATCACTAATTCAGTTTAAAATTCTTAGTCACTTAGGTAAAATTCCTTACATTAAATTGATCACCCTTCATTTTACACTGAAGATTGTATTTTTATAAATTATTGCAATGTACAAAAGATATTTTTTAATTGAACAAAAATTCATAGGTAAGTAAGTACTTTATGCCAAAATAAAATGACTTTTTTTTAACCAAATCCATGTGTAAAAATTGTAATCTGTCGGTATTTAACTTTTATAATTTTTGAGATAGTTTAGCATTTGAAGAGATTCTGTAATATAATTCTGTCTCAACTTGTACCTTACTTTGTTACACATATTCAGTGAATTGGTATATTTTGAATATTGATATTGATCTGTCTGTAGGAAAATAATACAACATGTGGCCTTTATAGAAAATTATGTTCTTATAATGGTGTAAATAGTCTTCTTCGGTTAGGAAATTCATTAACTACTTTGTTAACAGAAACATACAATTTGTAAGTTTTGTTGAAATAAAACTCTTATACATGATTAATTTTTTTTTATTTGTATCCCCAAATAAACGATAATTTTACCATATTTGATATGATTTAGGATTTCGAATGAAGGTGCTTGATGGAATATCAATATCAAAATTGAATCGATTGAATTTTGTACATTTCCATGAGGTTTGTCACTAACGACTTGCGTTTCGCTTTTCGGAAATGTTCAATTTTTAATAAGGTCGTAAGTATAAAATGAGCTTTGGAAACGCATGTAATAATAAAATATAAATTTATTAAAAATATTCAATTTTTTATTGCAGTGAATGTTTAACTCTTTACAAAAGGTCTTTCAAATATCAAAATTATTTGAATAATCACATTTATAAAATCAATATATTCCACCTAAACTAACAATATATGACATTGCCGAAAGAAATTAAAATATTTATATGATAAATAATTAGCGAGTCATCCGGTATTATTTTGTTTATGGTGTCCCTTGATAATTGCTATTCCGTATTTCCGATAAGATATTCTTTCACTCTTGCTTATCTTCAATGATCTTTGCACATTTAGTCATGATGAATATTAGTATGTGTCATCTTATAGACCCTTATCCACATGATGAATTAGTGTCGGTAGTAAGACCAACTACGATATATGTAGTTTCACATGTCACCATTGGAAAAGATAATGGAGATCATTTTACATAAATATAACGCCTTCTTTATAATATTGCATTCTTGAGAAAATTGAATGTGCTTTATTTTAACATAAAATTACCAGGTACAAAGTGACGTATAATTTATTTCAATTAGCAATCTTCTTTAATATCCACATTAGTTTGGCCACTTGTTTCTATATCGCCAATCTTCTTAGGTGACTTGGTATGAGGTGATCGGCCTGAAAAGTTATTCATTTATAATATTACAAGATCAACGATTTCTATCAATTTGCTATATATTATAATAAGAAAATGTAAAAATATTCTAAAACCAACCTAATGTGCTGAGTAAAATCTTTTCGAATCCATGAATCGGTGACTCGAACATTACACTCAATATCAGAGCTAAAATAAATGTTTGCATTGAATGCGAGAGTGCCAAAAACAACTAGAAAAAATAAAAATATTAAAATGTTGATCAATTCTTATATAAATTTCAAATCTAAATGCTTCTTTTGTATCAGAATAGTACACTTATTGCTGAAGAGTGTTATTATGATTTTGAAGATTAAATTGTTAATTACACAAAATAGTACCGTAAAACGGGTGAATAGAGCCAAAAACAAGGATTGAACTTTAGCACAACTTTACTTAGTATCCAATGTGTTTTTTACTATTTATATATAATTCTTTACAATGACTATAATACTATTTCTCGAATGACAAAACCAAACAAACTAAATGGCTGGCCAAAATTGAAACAAACGTATTAAAGTTCGATGCCTGTGCATCCTTACTTTTTGACCCCTTAAAAACTTCTCTTTTATTGCACGAAAATTAAAATCAATCATGTTTTTTTTTGTTTATAAGTACCGTAAAACGGAATGAATAGAAACTCGTATAGAATAGAGGTTCATATATTCCAATGATTAAAATCTGTATTTTTGTCTCTATTCACCTGCCAAGTCTCAATTTACGCTCCCTTGTCTCTCTCTATTCACCCCGATTCAATGTGAATAGAGACATCGAACAAAATTGACTGTGATAGTGAATATTTGAATAATATTGTAATGGATGTGTAGTAGGACCATAGAAACAAGTTTCAAGCCATTCATATTTGAATTATGTGGCGCAGGTATGAAGATACATAGTCGTGAAGGGTAAAAAGTGTCACTATTCACCCCGTTTTACGGTACATAATCAATATTTCCAAAACTAGGCCAAAAATTCATGTCAGAATGACCATAGAAGATCTATATGAAGATCTTCATGTCTAGTTTTAAAACTATTTAAAATTATATATAATATATTGACCCACTGAAGTTTGAATCTAACTGGTAGTTATATTTATTATTAATTTTGAAGATTTGAAAATTCATATTTTTATTAAATATGTTTAATAAGTTTTACTACTTCTGATATATTATTTAATAATCTTTATAACATTTGACAGACCTGTCAATGTATCTAAATAGGAAATTATCACCAGGTTGCAGTGTCACCAATCGATATTCGCTTAATACGCTTGGTGCCGAATGATGCCCATAAACAGAAAGGTAGTGAGTTTATTTTGCACTTAAAATTCCTTCCAAAATTTTTTTTACATGCATTTTCATCCTGTGTATGTGCACTGTCAGAGAGAATGTGTGCGCGCTGCTTTAGGGATCAACAGATAAATTAAGACACATTTAGTTTTTTATACTGTTCAAAATTTGCTTACCAAATTGAAAACACTCAAATATATTGAGTTTCTTAATGTACCATACGCATGAAGCTCAATAATTCCATTCACAAGATATACACAGTATGTCAATCGACTCAGTGGAATGAATGGTTTCCAAGATAGAAAATCACCTAACAATCCTGAAATAATAGTAAAAATATAATGAAAATCTGTTTCAACATTGAGATATGAACTGAGAAAATTAATAAATATCAAAATATACTGTATAGAATTAATAAATAGTAATATCTAATATAATAAAAATAGTCACCTGCGTTCTTTGTTGCACATGCAATCAGTAACCATCCGGTTCCCGCCGACCAAAACAAACGATGCAAGGCAGAATAAATAGCAGCATTCAGCGGGTTGTATAAATAATCAGGTTGGTAAAATATCGCTACACTAAAAAATGAGCTAATAATACCAATAATGCTCACTGTCCAACAAATGCATAATGTAGATCTAGTGAATTTATACCTGAAAAGAAATATTGAATTATATATTTACTGAAAAAATGTATGCTGCTATTAAATAAATAAATATATTTTATTTTACTCAACCCTGATATTTGTATTCTGTATAAAATGTATCCAAATACAAGACCAATAGTGTAAGAAGTCGCTCTCATATGGGTTTTCATGTAAGCTTCTTTGAAGTAGAAATTGGATGCTACATCGATTACTTCTCTGAAATAAATTAATAAAACTGTTAAAAACTGTGAATTCTGAAATTATTTTTGTGCAGAAGTGTCATAATTTATTTGAGATATTTTACAACAGTTGGATATTATAAAAACTTACTTTGGAAATGGTAACAATGTTGGATCCAAATGATTCCAGAATGTGATAGCAAATGGAATAACTACTGCCAATACTGTACTCAATCCCAAAATACATTCACCAATACGCCTCCACTTCCACAGAGGGTATATTACAGCTGGAGCCAGAAAGAAGAGTTGAGTATCAACTGATAAATACCATGATTGAAACATACACTGTAAATAAAAAAATATGTTCAATCAATCTGTTCCAATTCCAGTATAATTGTTTTTTTGGTTGTTTTGTTTCTAAGTATGTATGGTAAACTTTGATAACATTAAACTAACTCGTTTTGAAATTTAACAATCGATTGACAACATTATAATGTCATACAAAAGACAATGGTAATAATTTTTAAGCACTCACCAGCTTGTCAGTATTTACATAATTGTTGATGTAAAGTATGTTAGCCCACCAAGATTCGAGACAACGTTCTTTTTCAATGGCCATTTTAGAATTCCACAATGGGCCACTACTTAGTTTGCTAAGCCACGTGGTGTAAAAAGCTATTACTATAAAATATGAAGATGTTACTCTGAAATAAGAAGTTACATATAATAAATCAGAAATCTCCAATAACTTGTCTTGTGGGAATTCATTGATGGGAATTTTTAAAAACAAAACAAATGATTGTTTGACAGTTAAATGTTTTAGTACTGTATAAAACTCAGCCCCCAATACAATGATAATTGACACAGATCTTCTATTTCACATCCAAATGATTGCAAGTACTTGGAATAAAAGAGTGTTTTTGAGGGATAGATAAACAATGAAATATATGGATTATTGTACCCTTATTGTGAGTACTTACTATTTATTTTCTACATAAAGTTTGTTTCTATATTTGTATCGAAATTGTAAAATAGTGAAATTGTTAGTTAAATCTATAATAATGAGAAATCAATGGGAAAAATACAAACGCAGTTGATTAATTATTTTCAATGCTCCATACCTTATGTATCTAAAAATATAAATAGGAATCACATTGACTTTTCCTTTTCTTTTATCTAATTCAGAAAGAAGAAGGCGACACATCAAAAAAGCACTCAGCAGCAAAAATGTGTCAACAAGAAGAGGGCTATTCAAAAATAATGCATTTTCTACTCTGGAGATCATCTGAAAGAGGAAAGATATAATATATGATTTTTCATTGTTTATTGTTTTCAGTAGTCAATCAACTTAGATTCTAAAAGAGTTGAATCAATTAATTAAGCAATAAATGTGTCAAATCAAATAGAAAGGAATATACTCCATCATATGAAATTTAATGAAGAAAACATATTTTATAAGCTTTGCATGACAACCATTTGTTACCAACTACAACAACCTATACCGGTGTACTGTTATTATGTACACAAATGCAAGAAATTATGATGGCAATTTTTGCCAATATAAGCTAAGGAAGGTAAATTATTTAGCTAAAAATGTATTTTTTTTTGATCACATACATACTCATGGATGTAATTATCCCTGGAAACATGAGTGGTTACTTTCTTACTATACAGGATTTATTTACATTTTTTAATAATTAATATTGGTGTTTCGGTGATGATCAACTGTAAGTATTAAATATGACATATCTTTTAGTACAAATAAGTTTGGAATAATATTTACTTCATCATAGAATACTGTATTTGTTACAGGCCCACTTAACACAAACACCAATAGATGTCCAGTTATTATGGAAATCATAGAACAAATTCTAATTCCAGCGATGGCATCGAGTCCCTGCTTGTTTTCTTCTTTTACAGAGAATATCTTTTTCAAATTTCGTGTTATGGAGAAGCATAAAATTAGAGATGCTTTTAAATTATTGGGTTTTTTTGATTTGTTTTTGTGTTTTGTCGAAAGATACAAATGGTATAATGTGCACATAATTGAAAATGCTATGAAACATCCAATCAGCGATCTGAAAAAGATAAAAATACCAATGAAATATTATGTCAAAAAGATATTACATATATGTACAGCTTTTAGCCATCTCTCGGTTGGACTGCATCATTTTTCGTCTTCATAGGATGATTTTTTAAATTCATGAGTCACAAAAATAATAATCAAATAATTGAAATTGTAAATGAATTCATAATAGCTTAAAAAGGA
This sequence comes from Himalopsyche kuldschensis, assembly GCA_028554975.1. NCBI lineage: Eukaryota > Metazoa > Arthropoda > Insecta > Trichoptera > Rhyacophilidae > Himalopsyche > Himalopsyche kuldschensis. Next base: position 606,160 of record JAHFWI010000100.1, read on the forward strand.
TTGTTTATACCAGTTGAAACTAAATGTGTTACAAAACAAAATAACATTAGTTTTAGAATAATTATTAAACTCGCCACTTTACATTCTCTCATGTTAAATGAATACAAATAGTTGCTTCAAATTTATTTCTAAGACGGCATTTAAATGAAGTAACCCTTGATGTTTTGTTTTCGTTATTGCAGATTATTCAGAGTAATTTACATCCGATAAAAGATATATTATTTTGTATATAAATACATGGATGGTTATTGATGCATTCATTAATTGGAACGTACGTGTTAAATTGATTAATTCAGAAAAATTGTAGTTGAAGGTTTATCGAATTAATAAACATTGTTAATTAAGTTGATGAGGAGATATGATATTTTCTCATTCTTGATTCTAAAGGTACTCGATGTGGAAATATAGACACATAGTGGCAACTAGGGACTCCAATTACTCGACATCTCAACTACTCGAGTATCGAGTAGCAAAAGTTAAAAATACTCGAGTATACTCGAGTAGTTACAGATGTACCATTTTTTTTTTAATACCATGTTTTTTTACGAGAATTGAATGTTAATCCGTTGCTCAACCTCTCTTTTTCGAATAAAGGGGGAATGGAAAAGATACGAAGACTAGGATAGGACTAGTGGTTAGCTAATCGCTGTCACTAAGGTGGGAAGGTATTTTAAACAACACATACACCCATTGCCTCAGCAAAAACGATTTATCTCGTACCGGCAATCGATCCCGGGCTAGATATATATTTATTATTCTATAGCTAAATATATATTAATAATTGAAATGTATGTATATAAAAAAATAAAGAAGGTTATTAAATTGCATTAATACATTTATTTCAATTTATAAAACATATATTTCAAAAATAATAGAGGGTTATACATCTCAAATTTTAAATTGGTTCGAAGTTTTGTTTTTATAATTCCCACGGAAGAAAAAACTCTCAGTTGAACGTCGGCTTTTTCAATGAATTAAAATAGGGCATCTGGTGTTTAAATGACTTTCTGAAACCTTTTTTTTTTATTTTGCTTACAATATTTTTTCAGGGATTAAGATTTTGGTTTATGACTGATACTTAATGACTTTAACAAAATAAAAGGCGAAACGAAAGATTTTTTTTCAATGTTTCATTTTGTGTCGTATCATAAATCTGTTATTCTTAAGATAAGTTGGGTAAGGAATATATCAGGAGTTATAAAAGAAATTTTCGCATAGCATACATAGTCAACGGCAAAACCATTCAAAAATATATATTACCTGACAGTAAAATTCACGCGTAAGACTCCAATATTTTTTTTCAAATAATTAAATAAAATATTGGAAATAAATCTTCATTTATAAATTACGAGTATTACTCGAGTATTTTTCTAAATACTCGAGTTTCGAGTACTAGAAAAATGGACGAGTATACTCGAGTATCGAGTACTCGATACTCGAATTGGAGTCTCTAGTGGCAACCCAATAGAAGTGATGAACTTATTTTTTCGGAGAGAGTAAGTTTAGATTATTTATAGTAGAACTAGTCGATGCAGCTAATCCCTCTCCCGACTTCTTTCCCGTTTTAAGGATCGGATAAGATGTGGATGAGAAGAAGTGTAAATATCAAAGCATTCTTTGCGTTTGGAAAAAAAACCATAATTTGATGAATGAAAATGTTTATTTGGGGATTAAAACCTGCGATAGTAGACTGATATTAATTTTAATAAAATATACGTATATCTTTTTGTTTTTTCTGCATCTCTTTGTTGTATTTCTTTAATTACTGAGAGTATTAATCATGAATCAATTCAATTTGAATGTAAAAAAAACCGAATTCAATCAACAAGTTAGTTAGAATACAGTCATTAACACGAGTCTACTTAATGTTGTATGCTGTAATAATGAGCCAGATTATATTAAAATAAAGTATCTTACGCAAATATGGTATCTTTTGTATTGATTACAGTTGGTTTATTCGAGTGGCAGAAGGTCGGATCAACTGTTACTTTGTTTTTGCCTGAAGAAATGGTCAAAATATTAGTGACGAATTCTTTTACATGATGGGAAGAACAGGAATTTGGAACACAAAATGCCCAATGGACATCATCTCTTGGACCAATCCTCTGAAAATATAAATATATTCATGATTATTCTATTGTGAACAAAGAAACGCTGTTATAATATAAGAGAACGAACTGTAATTGGAAAATATCTCCCCAATTACTGAGTGATGTGTTATATGTTTAAATTATGCCTAGCAACGAATGTCAGACGACAAAATTCACTTATTTCTTCTGCTCACAGATAGCACATGACTTAAAAATATAATATTATATATCATGCAATTGGGTCTGTTATTATATTATACAGAATTCATTTGCCATGAAAATTTGTTTAGCATACATTTATAAATGAAATGTATATCGTCAAAACAATAAATAAATACAATTGAAGTTAAATTAGATTTTCACCTTTGAAATATTTGTTGATCGGTACCCCTTTCTTTCGAGTTCGATATTGGCAAGACAATACTGTGCTTCAACTCCTGCAACTCTGGTATCATTTTCAGTGTCACTTCTGGAACTGAGGCATTCGTCGAAGTTTCCCAATTGGAAGGTGTCTCCCCATAGTAAACCGGTCGGTGATTTAGCGGAAGCATCGTACACTATCAAAGAAATAGCGCGCAATATTTTAAGCATAAGAAAAAACATAATTACCGATACCTACAAATCGAAAAATGATATACATATTTGCCTAGTACTAAATCGCATAAAATGACGGAATCAACTTGATTGACAGCTCAGTAGTAAAAAAATGTTATTTTCGAAGATGATAAATAGTAATCTGCGGTATTTCCTTGATAAAAAGTGTATCCATATTGTTAATTATCAAAAATGCATGCATCACGAGTTTATAAAAAATAAATAACAAGGTCATACATTATACCAACAAGCATTTAAAGTAGATATAACATGTATATCTTTCCTTCTATAATATCACCACAATAGTCCTTAACGTTTAGTGATGCAATCAGGGATATTTCAATAGTAACTTATCATCCATGATGTTTACACCCTTTTAACCATTTCCCATCGTGTATCGTCACGAGCAGTGACGGCTGGTGACGAGGTGCTGGGGGGTGCAAAAGGAAGATTCAACTATTTTTCCATACTACGGAAGAGAAACAGTTGGTATTGCGAACATCTGAATTGAAAGTCCATGCTATAGAAGTGTTTTAAAATCCAATAAATAGGAAAGAACTCTTGAAAAAATGGTTGAATCTTCCATTGCACCCCCCAACACCCCGTCACCAGCCGTCACTGGTCACGAGTAGAGTTTCCAATCCCGGGATCAAAATTTCGGGACAGCAATAAGTCGATCCCGGGATCCAGAGACTGCCCCCGGGATTTTCATATTTATTTTATTATCTATGTTAATGTACCATCAAAAATAGTTAATTGCAAAAACGGAATAATTGATGTCACGATCTTTTTATGAATATTATATTAGAAGAGCGAAAATATTCGATTGAAATATAATGTACGAGAGTATCGGTCTCTTTCCAATGCGATCTGATAACTAATTGAAATTAAAATATATCTAGTTATACACAATTTTCAAAAATTTCACATTGCTTAAAATGAGGATACATGAATGGAAATAATGAAAGCATTTATTGGTGACAAATCGATCTAGAAAATTTCGAGATTATGTTTTCAAATCCCAGGATTCATCAAATATTAAAAATTCCTGGGATTTCGGGATCCGGGATACCGGGATTGGAAACCCTAGTCACGAGTGCTACATTTTTTTGTGATTGTAAAACACCGTCGATTATAAAAACGCATACCGAATCCAGTGACAATTATATTCATTCAGTTAACATTAAGTATACATTTCATGGATAAATGCATGCACTGTGTTATTATTAAGTTTCTCGACTCAAAAGATAGTTTAAAATTCAAGTTCGCAGTGAAAACACTAAAAAATATGCGTTATGTTACACACATATCGACTTTAGTAAGAAAAAAGGACGTAACACCCTTTTTTGATAATCATAATGCATACAACTTAATACACGGTCTCTCAAAAGGATGTAAGCTGCAAACGACGCATTAGTATCTAATTCAATTTCTTATTTTCTTAAAATATAAATAAATATCTGGTAAAAAATGGACACTAAAATTGTTATTCCTTTTTTTTCTATAGCACTTGCAAAAACACCTAAAATTTCAGCCTTTAGACCAGAATACTGCCTTAAGTTTGAAAAGGAGGGCTCACGAAATTTGCAACGAGGAAAAACGACGTACACCATATCAATAACATAATTTGTTCCGTGTGGCTTTCTACAATCAAATTGTAAATACATATATATGAATAATACATAAGCTGCCAGAGATATCATGCAAGATTAAGTAAAGAAATCTAATACATATACACAAATTCAAAACAATGGACATTTATTCAATAAAAAAATGTGCGACCAACATTCATGTTTACACAAATATGTAATCACGCACATACACACATATATTATATCAAGGCGCAATAAATTATCAATGGTCTAAAGCAGTGATCGCCAAACAGTCGCTCGCGAGCTACCGGTAGCTCGCGGTGGCATTTTCGGTAGCTCAGGAAGGATAAATTTGAAAAATCCATGCTTCTTACATGGACAGCTGCACGTGGCATATTCACGCGTTAGAAAAACTTCTGATTTATTCGTGTACGCACCAGACAAAAAAATACACCTTCTTTGTATCGCGTGAGTGGCATCGCATGTCGGTTTCTCACTAGTTTTGTTTATAAATACGTAATCAAAGTACGCATTTAATGTTTTATTGGAAGTCCGATTTTATTTAAGTAGTATAATAAAATATGTATGGTACAATAAATGACGACGATAAAACAATATACAAAAGTAGCTCATCAGACAATTTCAATTTCTGAAAGTAGCTCGCATCATCATTGAGTTTGGAGACCACTGGTCTAAAGCCGTGAGAAATACTACAAAGAAAAACATTTTTGTTACATTAATGATTCAAATTTAAATTCATCGCACATACTATTAGCACTATTAGCAGGTTTATTCAGCGTAGATTTTTATTTAATTGCGAAAAAAAACGACATTGGTTTATTATTATTTCTGTGAATCGTTTATAAATTCAAAGAAAAAGAAAAAAAAGTTTTTTTTTTTTTTTGAAATTCGTCTTTAATCGTTCCTCTTGCGGTTCATGTGTCACCATAAAGTTGCCATTGGTATGAAAAAAGCATTCGTTCTTGGTAATGGTTTATTTCATGGCAAATCCTTATCTTTGTATTAGAATATGATAAATCATTCAAACAAAACTCTACCCTTTACTTTGTTCATATGGGACCACAAACGAAGTTTTGGCACAAGTTTTTAATTTGATACAATAATAGTACAAGATTCCACGAGTGCGTTCGTTGAACGTTAATATTCAACAATGCAAAGAATTAAATCATTACTAGAAGTAGCCAAGTGATATTATTTTTCAAGTTATGCCCATTCCTTATTTGTTTCTTAAAACTTGTTCTAGTTTAGGCCTCATCATAACACACGACACTGCTTATGTAATAACCCTGCATGTGCGGTCCAATGTAAAAAGCTGCTCCGCCCTTGGTTTAATTTATAGATAATCGATTTTTTCAAAATAATCCGATATATATAATTTATTTATTTATTTTGTAACCATTTCGAGATGTAATAAGCTATTTTGTAACGATGTTACAATATTTAATGGAACTGTAATGAATTTATTGAAAAAAAAACACACGAGACTTAATTACTATGATTATGGGGTCACATTAAAAATAATAAATATGATTTAAAGCAGTTAATAACTGAACCAAAACCAGAAAATAGCTATTACGCATAGTTTATGGCGAAAACGATTATTTTTATTAGATGTCTTGAGAAATTAGGAGTGTTAAAATTTAAATTTTTTTACACAATTCCAAATAGCTTTATTTTAGTGGTTAATTATGCCGCTCATTAATTATGAAGGTGGTCATTAAAAAAATTAAGATAGGTATATGAATAATAAGGTAGACGACAAAACAGAAATTTTTCACTCTTTTGGATAAGTGACAAGATAATGACGTTTTCCCTCTTTTTTTTCTTTTTTTTAAGTGTAATTATAGTCTCAATTTCATATTTTCACGTAAAAATAAAATATTTTTTTATACAATGGCGGAGGTCTCAGTTCTGTCCAAGGGCCTTACTGATAAGGCAATGATGACAATATCATTATATACAGTATGCGCCATTTGATTCTGCGCACCTCGAAAATCATAGAATTTTGCGATTTAAATTTAATTCACACACATATTCAAAAAAGTAATTAATACATCTATTAGAATACTACCTAATACATCCTTTTAGATAATATCTTGCAATAGAAGTCCTGTTTTTATGAACAAATTGTCAGAAAATGGATTTCGAGGGAATTACGGCCAACACGACCGTTGTGTTTGGGATTGATTTATGGCGGGTAAACAATTCACCGAACTTTTTTTTTGTGTTAAATGGAAAGATTAGATGTCAAGTAACATTTTAAATGAATAAAACAATTTTATGGCTGGCGCATTTTTTTATAAATATTTTGTTACATCTCCTTTGGACTCAATTACCGCCAACATCCTTTTGGGAAGAGACGCATACAATTTTTTTAAAATTTCTTCCGTTTTTTCATTCTCCCATACTAGCGCTATATTTTTTTTTAAGTTATTGTAAATTTGCTAACTTTTTATTTCGCAATTTTTGCTTAATTATTGCCCACAGGTGCTCTATCTAAAACAACAGCGAATCAAAAAAGAACGTTCTCCCAAATGTATTTTCTTAATTATAATATAGCTACCGATCTAAGTTTTCTGATGAAGAACTTAAGTAAACTTGACCCACAAACAAATATACATAAATCCTATTGATTATACTTACAATGCTAAATTGTATTCAATACTAACGAGTTTATGGATGACGGTTATTAAACGCACTAAAAGTAAATAAAATGCTTTTGATATCTTTTTTCTGAGTAAAAACAATGTCACCGTGCCGGGCTGGATAGAAAGAGCATATCTGGGACATTGTAGAGGAACATATTTATGGTGATTAGGGTTTCCAATTCCGGGATTAGAAAACATAATCCCGGAAAAATCATAATTTTACGTGTACTTGCACGTGTCATCTTTGGAACACCGAATGCTCTTGGAAAATACATTCTTTTCGTTATGGATTGATGAGTGCATGGAATATAAAATATTGTTTTGAAACGAATCTAGGGACGAAACATTTCAAGTAATAATACTGAAGCTAATGGATTCACAAACACAGACAATTCTAAAACTGATCCTAAAATCCTGTATGGTAATGGATTTGTCATCAATAAAAACGTTAAGTTTCTATTAAAGTGTCCTCATTTTAACAATATGAAGTTTAAAAAAAAAAATCCTTTTATGCTATGTGCATAACCAGACATATTTTGAAGATTAATTAGTTTTCAGGTCGCATTCGAACGAGACCGATACCCTCGAACATTATATTTTAATCAAATATTTTCACTCTTCAATAATGGATAAACAACCGAAATATAATATTCCAAAAAAAGATACTAACATCAACTATTTAAAAGTATTAATAAACATGGCTCATCTATCTATATAGACCGATCGATGTGAAACTTTACAAATTTATTGAGTACACTCCCGCAATGGTTTCTGGCATACCAACCCCCTCCCCCAACCTCCGCCCCCATTTTTTTTTAAAAACTTTACGAATTTTTCGAGTTCACTCCTTTGAAGGTTTCAGGCATACCCCCCCCAAACCCCACCCCGCCAAACAAACCCCCTCCCCCAAAAAAGGATATCGAATTTTTACAAATTTCTCGAGTACAATTCCGCGAAACTTTCTGGCGTACACCCCCTCCCCCACCCCAACCCCCCAATCCCTCCTACAATTGCTGGCGTAGCAACGCGCGCAGAGTACAGCTAGTTACTTAATAAAAAAAACTGAACTCAATTCAGCTTATAAATTAACACAACATTTTTTGATTCTGAGGCGGTACTAAGTTCGCCGGGTCAGCTAGTATTTAATAACTATGAAAATTACCGACCATTAACAAAATATTTCAAAAATTTTGGTCCGGAATTGGAAACCCTAATGGTGATCGAGTATCATAGTTTAAAGACTCTTAGACTAAGAGATGGGCGAGAGTTAAATGATTTACTCATTAGCTACATATATGATTCTATTATCGATTAATGTGGTCCATCAAAATTTCATTACGTAAAGTGGGACGACCATGTTACGCAGGTATAGCAATAATAAATAATAGATATTTGATGCATAGTGAAAAGTGAATAATTTATACACATTTCACAGTTTCGACGAAAAAACATTCCACAAAGTTTATACATACACACATAAATAAATGTAGTCAAATAATATAATATATTATATATAATTTCACATGAAAAAACGAAAACAAAGTTTTCATAAAAACGACATTTGACATTAACCATTTTGACAGTGAAAAGATAAAAGGACGAATCCGTCAGTTTTAAATAAGGTAACTTTTCGATAGTCAGAATATGGAATATGTACACGGCATATCAAAAGTTTCAAACGTCAAATTAGTATCTAATTTAGCGTTTAAGTTTGAAAAAGAATGGTCCCCTAAATTAGCGACGAAGAAAAAAGACTAACGCCACATCAATAATATAAGTTGTGCTGAGTTGGTTACGTCCTTTTTGCTTTTCTATCAATTTGAATTGAAATATTTAAACTCATCTATATGATATGATTGAATGTTACGTTGTTTTATTGCATTTCATTGACACACACATATTTACCTTTGCATAAAATATTTCAAAAGTATCGTCTATGTTAAGTGTTTTTTGTGCCAAAATTACACCTATAAAGTATTTATCACAATTATATTTGAAATTTTTAATATTTCTTAATGCAACCACGTGATTCATATAGTAACGGTCACTGCGGCATAGTTATGCTAGGAAAATGAGTTTTTTCTTGAAGTCAGGGACACAATTGAATCGGGCTTTTTGCAATACCTAGACGGGGACCGGTTTTAATACTCACTGGCCTCTGTATAAGTTAATAACTAATAGTGGCTTCGTGATAAATAAACTGTGCGTTGATGTCTAAAAATATATTATGCTGGGTGTAAACGCGATTGCTACTAATGTTCTCCGAGTAATTTGTATCGAAAGTAATTAATATACGAGTTATGATAAAACGACAGCTGACACAAATTGCACGTCTGTACAATATCAGTAAATGTAAATTAATATTAGTTAATCCTCTTTTTATGCGGATTTATTTTATGCGAATTCGAAGGTGATTATGCGGATTTTTATAATTCAATTTAACAAAAAATAGTGCCAGGTCCATATGATTACTTTCGACTCGTTATTGATGATATCAAATTTAAAGCCCATAATATAAATATAGACATTTATGCAAATCGGTATAAAACCTAGATGTATCGGATATATTGAACGGAAGTGGACTTAGTCAGAAAAAAATAGAAGAAAATGCTGCAGGAGGTTTGATCGCCACTATCGCTAGTAACAAAAGAAAGTATTACTAGATTAACAGGTTCTTCTGTGGATGATGTTTTATAGATGATTTTCATAGCCAAACGTTTAAAAACATATACAATGAAATAGCGATGTATTTTAGTTCTACAAATATTATATCAGACGTATTTGATAGTTATTTCGGCTTACGCAATCGACAATAGAAAAAACAAACTATAATTTTCGTAGAACTTATATGCATAGCTATTTTTTCACCGTGTTACAATTGAGTTCTACTAAGTAAATGTAACGGAGTAAGTCCAAAATAAAAGAAGCAATCAGAACTTGAATTCTAATTATTTTTTGCTTAATATACCGAATACTTTATTTTTGCTTGCAAAACGGTGCACGTGAGAAAATGACGCCTTATTTGCAAGAAATTAATACGACTAAACTAAATAGTTTATTCTCGGCATGACAAACTTAATGTGCATGGCAATATATTTAAACAGCTGACAATTACCTAATGGTCGTGCAAGGCTATTATCACTGTCCAGTAATCACCATAAACCTATTTTACATATATAATAAACTATCAATTGTAGTAGTTTACACAGAGAAGGCGTAATTATTGCATCTTGCATCGCTGAATTATCAATATTTGGACATAAAATTCCTGCTAAATGAATTTCGAATGAATTCGAAAATTCAAATAGACTCACAATTATTAGTTGTTTCGTGATCCTTCAAGAGGGTTTGAAAAAATATTCCCAATTTCACCAGACACAGAATATAGTAGATAATTATACATATAATAGCTACGAACTATGAAAAAGTTCCAGAGTCAATAATACGCATTTTTAGTAGCAGTAAAAACCTTGAGACGAATAAGAAAAAGAAACTACAATTTTATAAACAAATAGCAGTATAATAAAACTACTTATACTCCTGCCCAAAATGATAAGCATGTCCTGTGCTTTCGTCATTGCTTAATTTGGATGCTTTTAAATAGATTTAAACCAGGCATGGGCAACCTTTCCAAGGTTTGGGGCCAAATTATCATTCTGTCTCCGAGTCAACGGCCGGATCTAAATACTAAACATATGTTGCTTTTTTTGATTTATTGTGTTTCATCCTCGACACAACCTGTTCACACGTATATGTGCTGCCAAAAAGACAAATGATTTTTTATGTAAATTTTTCTTCATCCAAATATAATTTATACAAATCCGTCTAAGCAATGTTGTTAAATTGTGGTTTAAGCACTTAATCCCCCTGAAGCTCAATAAGCTAAATTTGTAAATTTGCTGGCACATTATTTACATCTGCATCCATCGGACGAGCAAATATTACGAATGTGGAGTCTTTGTTTTGGAAGTCAGCAAACCTCGTATCAAATTGCTCTATAGGTGCCTTAAGTTCATCTCCGTAAGAATTGTATGTGATGTTTGTATGAGCATTACTATTACTTTCTTTCTCTATTACTTTGCCGAGATGAATCAGGGCCGGACAAAATAGCTCAGCGGGCCGGTGGATGCACATGTATGATTTAAACGGTAGTATTTACGATGAAAGTGGGGTCGAAGAATCGATATAGACATAAAATATATACATTTGAGCCAAACAAGAAAAAATAAATAGTAAAAATAAAAAGATTTATTCAATTTCCGATGATAATAGATTTATTTAAAAAAGTCAGATCTCGACTGAAGTCAGTGATTAAAATATTATCAGCGCTGCAAACTAAGTATTGGTTACTTTGATGTGGTTAGTGGAAATCCGTTTAAAGACGTGTGTATACAGGATGTTTGGGGAAATAATTAACACAATGCTTACGTGAGTGCTTAAAATTGTGTTTTTGCTAATTGACCATCAAATGCGAAATAACATGTTAATAACCAAAGTAATTAAAAGGGCCTATTAATACTGAAGTATTTATCACGAAACCACTGAACTAAAATATTTAATAATAATTGCTTGAATTGTACTTGACATGTCTCAAGCTAATTTAATTTCCTCGCGCAACATCTATATGATAAGTATAGCAACAGTACAAATTTAAGTTTGAATCGTTTGAATTTTGTATCACTGTCTACCCGGGTTTCGTCTTTTGGTATCTGCAGGCATTTCAATAAACTCGATCTGACGAATGATCAAAGCCCGGGTCGTTGGAAACGTGGAAAACTCATGGAAAAGTACAACATTCAAATAATTTAAATTTTATAATAAAATCATAATCCTAAAAAAGGTAGTAAAATAATAGTACACTTACTTTTCAGAGCCCAAGGTTTTCCACTAAACAGTCCCTCGATTAATTCTAAACTTTGATTTTTACACAAAGAATCTTCCATTTTTTCCACATATTTCTTCAAAGAACTAATATCACTAGATACTACCACAGATATTCCATAACTTCTGGGAATATTTTGTTCGCCTTCCTTGTTACTATAATTTCTTATTGACAGCTGATTCATATTTTTTGGGACGCGATAAATATTGTCATGCGAAATTATGCGAGACATCTTCTTTTCTACAGGGCTTTGCGATAAAGTTAGTGAGTAAGTTTTCTTTTTTCCACTCGCATAAACAGGATTAGAATCCTTATATTTACTAAGTGTTGTTGATTCGCCACCACGTTCGGGGTCTGCGTTATCGTCGATGTCACTGTCACTGTCAACTTTCGGAAAAATTTTCAAGTCCGCGCGATTGCTTTCCGGAAAATTAGAAGAATTTTCACGATTTAAAATTGACGTGGCATAATTTTCAATAGTTACGTTATTGATATCCAAGCTGTTTTGTGTTCTTGCAGTAATAATCAAAACACTCATGTGCACTAGTGTTGAAAACTTTAAGTAAAACATCGCAAGGACTGACTGGAAACCTCCTGCCGACACTCAAGTCCAACAGTTGATCAAAGTGTGAAATTGAAGTTGGAATATTTTTTATTCCAAGTCCTTGTATCCCCCTCTTTTCGGTCAGAACTGGAGTTATTGCACTAACGATCCGTGTACGGAATGTAAATAAAATCGGTTTTATACAGTGACAGTGCAATACGGCATTCGAATTTCACTGATGTAGTAATGCATTACGTTTAAACGGAGCTGATTTTATATTCAATTTTGATTCGATTACATAATTTATAATTAAGGAAATTCAAAAAAAATATTCAAACAATATTTAAAATTTGTTTTCTCAATGCAGGATAAAGTTTTAAGTTAAAATTAGATTTTAGGCAATTATATTTAATTCAATAGACAAAAATTATGGTGAAACTATGTATCGTTTCGTTTTTAAATATAATACAAAATAAAACTAGTTTTATAGAAAGATTGAAAAAATCAGTTATCGATTTCTGCTTATAGCTAGCTTTTCTTTTCAATGCTGCCAAACCACGAACACTTTTAAACACAAGTTGTCTTGAATAGCACTCTTCTTGACTCGCATTAAACAATTGGTAAACTTTTTTATATCCGAGATCGTTGACGTTCCGACACCATATTTATTAGACAAAAAACGTCCCGATTCACCCCGTTTCAAAGCATCGATTATATCCAATTTGTCTTTTAATGAAACTACGAAACGTTTTCTCTTCGTTGACATATCGGTAAAATTAAAAATAAATATGAAAATCGTGATCAATTTTTCAACAAAAAAACGTTCAATGCGCATCGAATTTGGACGATGACTAACCCATATTTTACACAGGATTTATTGTTAGAAAATATGCAACGATCAAAATATTAAGACTGCATTCTATCACGTACGTAAAAAGTGGACGCAATTCGCCATCTGCATAACAGCAAATTTGTAATTTTTTGTTTGACCAATCCGGATAATCGAAAATCCGGATAATCGAGGTCCGGATAATCGAGGTTCTACTGTATATATAAAGAAATATTTAAAACTAAAAGATTAGAGTTATTCATTAAATTTATTAGCATCTGATCTTATAATTTACATTTTTGAAATTGTGAATATAAACTTTACGCAGTTATACTTATATCATATAAGGAAATAAAATCAATTTCAAATGATTAGTTTTAATTAGTATTACACATATATTGTATAATCGTGCACGCATGAAATAGGGTAGATGTCAATCGATTTGATTAGTGTTCAGGCAGTAATGGTAATTATTCAACCAAATGAGTCAGATATAAGTCATTACAATCATATTAAATGAAGACTTTATTATTGTGTCGATAAGTTTTACACCTACATATTTATATAAGAAATATATTCAGTGAATACGTAACTTATTTCATCGCTCTTTACGTATAAGGAAGTAGAAATGCATCGTCTACTAATTAACCCTTTAAATTGAATACATACATAAAGCAGATGATTAAGTGAGTAAATATTAGTAAAATACTAAAAAAATAGATTTTGTAAATTGTTTCACAAAGTGACCATTTTTTAAAAATGCAAAAAACAATTGAACGCATTTATCACAGAATTAGTTTTTTAATAGGCAACAAACTATGAATTTATTTTTAGTATTTTTCAGAATATACAGAGCATTAACAAAGTAAAATAAGCTAAAATTTCAATAATAAAGCACGTACTGTTGTTTTAATAATATTGGAATGGACTAATCACTAAAATAATACTTTCCGTGGATTAGAAGTTACCACAACTTTGTGTATGTGTTTTAAGCAGGGTCGGCTCGTGTAAAGGTGCAGATGTGCACTGTACTCCCATTTAAATATTAATGATAGAGGATATTCAAACATAACAATTGACCCAGTTCATTAAATTTAAATTCCCATCGTGATAACCAAAACAAATATTGCGAACAACGATGAAATACAAGTAGGTACGGACACCGCAGCGCGTGAAGCCAATATACCACTGTAGGTACTAGGTACCGACCCAAACCCGTGCACTCGAAGATCGAGAAGCTTATCGAAGATCGAAGGGTGAAAAACTTATACAAAACCAAAAAGACGCTGCGAAAGGGATTTTGTATGGAATATTGTCGTTTTTGTTACATCACTCTAGTATAGGGATACGTGCACTCGAAGAAGTCTCATACAGAACCAAAAAGTCGCTGCACAAGAGATTTTGTATGGAACATTGTCGTTTTTGTAGCTTGTTGGGAGTAAGGAGAGCAAATCGAAATCGCGCGGTGTAAAAAGGGATTTTGTATGGAATATTGTGGTTTTTGTTTCGCCTTTTTGGTCACGTGACACGTTCGATATGTATGGCGTGTGGAGCGCTCAGATCTACCTATACGTCTTCGTAAATCTGAGCGCTTGCACGGATCATAGTTGCGAATACAATTGTTAAAATTTATTTACTATTTAGCGTATGATATATTCAGGATTACTAATGATTTTTTACTGTGTGTACCACTTGCTGGCATGTGATTCTTTAATGTTTTAAATATGTGTATTTCAAAAACTTTTAGGGTATAATATTTTGTTTGATTTTTTGACAGCATGATTTGTATTTGCGTTATTTTGCCTGAAAACGATTCTTTCAAATCACACATTATTATTTTTCCGACCATATTATCTTTTTGATTCCTCATTAAGGTTGTATGTCATGAAATATGCGAAATTAATCAAACAAAAAATCAATTCACTTAACATTGTTAATTAAAAACACCAAATTTTTTTTCCCGGGTTTCCAGTCAGCTGCAAAAATTGATATTTGGTAACCTCAATATCCGATTTCATTGACAATTTCAAACTTTAAAATTAAGTGTGTAGATCAGTGAGGCGCAACCTGTGGCCCTCAATGATATTTTATGTGGCCCAATTAGACAAATCAACATCTTACTTTGAAAAAGTTCTAACTGCTCTTGACACTGTTTTGAGATATGAGCATTTGAAGTTTCGATTGATTAAAATTTACTTGTAACATTGAGCAAGTAAAAATGCTTCAAATTACTTATTTTAAGAATATTTTTTCACAACTCTTGCTGAGAAATAATGATCTTAAAGATATAATGAAGGAAATAATGATAACCATCTTAGAATTTTGTCAAATAAGTTTAGTAAAAAAAGTGTGCAGATGCAGTGCAACTCTAGAATTCTGCTAATTCCGTTATTCAACCATAGATAATTCTGAAATGTATATATGTATATGAAATAGAATGCGGTAAATACAAGCTTTTCCGACCAAAAAGTCATTTTATGCAAAAATGTTAATAAGAACCTTTTCAAAGTAAGGTAACGAAATATCAATCATCTTTTTTTCTTCAGATTTTTTTCCTGACGAAAGAATTTAAAATTTTAAATATTATATCACTGGTGAAGAGAAACAGTTGGTATTGCGAACATCTGAATTGAAAGTCCATGCTATAGAAGTGTTTTCAAATCCAATGAATAGGAAAGAACTCTTGTAAAAATAGTTGAATCTTTTTTTGTACTCCCTAATACTCCTGTCACTACCGCCACTGGTTTTAAGTCTGAAGATTCTTAATAAAGAGGCCAAGCACGTGTTACTATTTGTTACACAATACGTGGAATAAACTATTTTTATAAAGTATAGTCTATTATAAAGTATTTTTTTTAAATTATAGAGTTAATTTAGACTAAATAATACTAGTAGAATAATCTCAATATATTTGAATAATATTGTACATGAACATTAATTCTAGGGTATATTAAACACTAAATATATTTTATTTCATTTGAAAGTTTATTATGATTTGTATAAGGTATGATAATTTCAATAATTGCATTTTTAAAACCATGTCCGCTCCCAATGTGGAGCATATGGATCTCATCTTATTCTCTAAGAAAGTAGCGTTAGACAGGATATGACTAAGGCATGACTAGTGGATAGCTAATCACTCTCGCTGTGACATGTTTCAACGATCGGATGGGACGCACATGCATCCATATAACCGAACAGAAATCAATAATTCGATTGCATTTTTTATTTTATTTTTGTCTCCATTTTCAGTCACTATAAGTAAAAAAAATGTACAAATTTAATGTGTACTTATATTTGGAATATGAACTTTAATGAATTTTTATGGAAGATTTTACTGGAGAATAATATTCTGCTACGCACTTTGTTTGTGAGCTATTATGCTCCACGAAAAAGCACACAAATAAGACACTTATATTTTTGATGAGCAATATTTTTGAAGAGCAACATGAGTTTTCACTTATAAATGCAACCAATTCAAACAAATTCATCTATCTTTATAGTAAAAAAACTATATGCAAATACGCAAAGATTTTTCATTTATGAATTTCTCAGGATTGAATGTTTGATGTGTGCCCGAAATCAATATTAGTCTTCAATCAATATAACCCCAGCATGATATTTTTTGACGATAGAATATAACTGCAAAAATATATCTACACATTAGCTACGGTGAACGCGGAATACTACGTATTTATTAAATACCCAATCCAATTGTATGGATAAAATGTTTTACAAAATGTTACGTGAGTTAGCCATTCTTCTCGATGACCCTCGATATGTAAAAAGAAAAACTAAGCTGACCTCTTGAGCTGTAGCGATTGCGCCCTCCTATCAGCAGCGATTGGTTTGAAGTTGTTTGCTTTTATAATTCGAAAGATCTGCGTACGCCCTTGTTCGGAAATTATTATAGGCTTTGAATACGCGTTTAATTAAAAGGTAGACACCTTTTAATGTATAATTATTCCACTATTGAACTAGTCTCACTCTACATTATTCGAAGAACTTTGTTTTTGATAATATTTTGTATTATTTGCCCTTAAACCAATAAAGAGAAGCAATACATTTTGAGTTGAGCTGACTACATATACAGTGGAACCTCTCATTACGAGCATAATTCGTTCCAGAATCTTTCTCGTTACGTGAGACACTCGTTAAACGAAACATAACATAAGTTTAGAAAAATGTGTGACTGTTATGTGACTTCCCCTTTCTGCATCACTCGTTATGCGAAATTTCGCTCGTTAAGAGAGGTTCCACTGTATATTTATTTGTAAAAAACATCCAGTTCAAATAAAATTTAATAGATCCTCAACGAAGCATCAATATGTCTACAAAATATTGTTATTGTTTTGAAGAACTATCTCAAAAATATTTTATTTTATGGTACCTACGTGATTATTTTTAAGTCGCTCAATCTCTCACTTTAGAATAGATTACAGCTCTGCAATATTCACGTTGATAGTGTTTCTACGTCTGATTTAAGGATCGAATGAATGGGAGAAAATTGAAACGTCCTCCATGAGAATTTAGTCGATTGAAAAATCGACGAGTGAAGGGGTTTGTTCGGTGATTCGAAACCTTGGATATCGCAGCTGAAAAGAAAGTATGCACAATAGTGCTGACCATTTGGCTATAGGACTGGAATTGTATAGTACATAATTGATTATGTGTATAATTATAGAAAATAAAAGTTTCAAAACCATTGCAAAAGCAAATAATCCGATATTATAATCGACGTCACAAAAATCACAGCAATACGTAGCTTTTCCCTAAATTAAATTCGAATGTGATATGCAATAATAAAATATAAAATTTACTTGAATGAAATAGTTTTCAAGAAGTAATTAGGTTACAGCAAAATTATTATGTTTAGTTGACTTGGTACACGTAATGATCGTCAGAACTCAATTTTTGTTTGCTTATATAAACTAGGTATTATACTAAGAAAATATAGACAATACGTCATTTTGTTTACTTTTACATCTTTAGTTTTATTTATACACATATTATTTGATGTGGTAACATCGGTCCATGTTATTTTAAGAATAAACAAACAGAATGCTCTTTTAAATACATTTTAAAAATACACTTACAGTAGAACCTCGATTATCCGGATTTTCGATAATCCGGATTGGTCAAAATAAACAAAAATATTACAAATTTGCTGATATGCACGCATCGAATTGCGTCCACTGTTTACGTACGTGATGGAATGCAGTCTTAATATTTTGATCGCTTCATTTGTTATAACAATAAGTCCTGTGTAAAATATGGGTCAGTAATCGTCCAAATTCGATACGCATTGAACGTTTGTTTTTTGAAAAATTGATCACGATTTAAATATTTATTTTTAGTATTACCGATATGTCAACGAAAAGAAAACGTGTCTTAGTTTCATTAAAAGGCAAATTTGATATAATCAATGCTTTGAAACGGGATGAATCGGGGCGTTTTTTGTCTAGTAAATATGGTGTCTGAGCGACAACGATCTCGAATATAAAAAAACAAAGTGAAAAAAAACTTGAAGTTTACCAATTGTTTAATGAGAGTCAAGAAGAGTGCTATTCAAGACAACTTGTGTGTCTTAAAAGTATTCGTGATTTTGCAGTATCGAAAAGAAAAGCTAGCTTTAAGCAGAAATCGATAATTGATTTTTTCAATAAAAAATAATTTATAATTAAAGCAATGTATTAATATCTAAAGAAATAAAAATGATGTATACTGAATATACTTGTCTTTTCCTGCCAATTATGATTTTTTCGATTATCCGGATTTGTCCTTATCCGGACTATCTTCATTCCCAATTAGTCCGGATAATCGAGGTTCTACTGTATTTAAATTGTAATAATTATATGTTATTGAGTAAGCTACCCATAATTGGTATAGGTTTGGTTTCTAAAAGTCATATTATTGAAATAATTTGATAAAAATGTCAACACACGGGCACTAGATTACAAAATTATATTATGCAAATCCCATATAGATGATTTACCAAATGGGATATTGTTTGTTTATGAACGATGTTTTCGTTAAATGAAGTTGATTTACTCTTTTGTGTATGTTTTGTATTAATTGAATATTATTTGTTAACTAAATATGTACAATGCTATTTTTTCCTTATTAAATATTTAGCTATGGCAAATAAGTTGACAGAATCAATAACACAAATTTAAAGGATTAATATATAATAAATCCAACATTGATTTGACCATTCTCAGAATACTTTGACATGTTGTATACCTAAAGGTTTGCCAATGAATCGTATTGTGTTTTCGATAAACAATGCTGTTTACCATTGCATGAAAAAGATGATACTCAAGTCAATATTAAAATGAAGCATAACATTGAATTGAAAAAGATATGTTTTGTTTTGTTGAATTATTTATTGGAGAGTCAGCTGATTTCAGCGAGTGGCACCATCTACATTCTGCGATTCATCTATAGCATATGTTCCCAACCTTTTTAGGGTGGCGATCCCTTTTTATAAAAGCCATGTGACCCGCGACCCCGATGCAATTAAAAAAGGCATTTTTAATAAGGTAACTAAAAAAAACAACGAAAATGCAGTATGGTGAAAAAAAAAATATTTGACTGTAAATTTTGGCGACCCATGGATTGGGAACATGTGCTTTTTAGTAATTGCAGTAACTTGGACGACTAATTAAGTAATTAGCATGTCTTATTTATGAAACATTGTTAATTGCGCCTTTTTCATTAAAAATAGGCTTCCTAAAAACACGCTCCATATACATTTTTACAAAGGTCGAATATATTTTACAATATATTACAATAATTAATTGCAAAGTTTAGAAGGTCAGTGCTTTCTAACTGTAGACTTTAAGCGATAAAAAATAAGTGATGTAATTATAAGATGCACACGCCTACATAATGGGGGTGGTGGTTAAAGGCTCCAATTCGAGTATCGAGTACTCAATACTCGAGTATACTCCATATACTCCATTTTTCAAGTACTCGAGTTATTTGAAAAATACTCGAGTAATACTCGTAATTTATTAATGAAGGGTTTTATCTACTGCGGGAATTATAAAAACAAAACTTTGAATCAATTTAAAATTTGAGAAGCTTAATTCTCTCTTAAGTTTGAAACACATGATTTATAAATTGCCCTAGCGATCGGGTGGGTCAGGTTCATGTCCCTGCAAGGTGAGATTTTTTCAATTGAAAAAAAAATCTTGGTCATGGATGCATGTTTTTTTCGTTATTCTCGACTGATTCATTATTTATCAGCGAGATTATCTTGTATGACCTTCACAAATAAAAATATTTAGTGCATTGAAATTAGCTGTAATGCCAAATACTTCATTTAAATTTTTAAACAATGTATTATTCAAATAAAATAAGCTTTTTTTTTTATTTATCATCTTCTTATATACACAAATTTGAATTAATAATATATATGTTGGTACATCTGAAACTACACGAGTATTTTAAAAAATTACTACTCGATACTCGAGTAGTTGAGATGTCGAGTAATTGGAGTCTTTAGTGGTGGTATTCTCAGAAGGTAAACATTGTAATGTTTACGAGTGAATTAATTATAAGTTTTAGAGTATTCTTCAAAGCTATAATAAATCTTCTGATTATGTATGAATTAAAATTTATTTGCAATGAAATATCTGATTGATATTTTTGTAAAGCGACCCAAAAATAATGCTACACAATAATGTAAATTCTGTTAACTGAATTCAGGATTTCGAAAGGTGCTAGATGGGATATTAATTAATATCAAATTAGAATCGTTTTTAATTTTGTACATTTCTATGAGTTTTGGTACTAACGGCCCAGGTTTCGTTTTTTAAACCATGTCCGCTTCGAGCTTGGGGCATATGGACTTCTCACGGAGTTTACATCAACATGTTTTTTTACACAAGATCTGCTGGCTACTCAGCTGCTCAATCTCTCTTTTTTATAAGAGTAGGAGCAAAAACGTTAATTTAGTACTTTCGGTGGATTCGGCGGTTACTTTGAGGAAGTTCATTTAAAATTTTATATTTTCAATTTAGTTTTCTTGGCGTTGTGAGTGTTGTTCCAATTACTGATGTCAATGATGTAAAAAAATACTTCGTTGTGATGCTCCTTCTTATAATTTTTGGTTCGATGAATTTACGATTTGAAATAAAAGTAGCATTAAAATGATCGTGTGCTAATTTGTGCAATAGAGAATGATTAAAATGCGTGCTTAAAATATTGTCAAAGAACAAAATTCATTAAAAAAACAAGAGGTAAGAATTACATAAATAACGGCTTCCGCGCAAATTTTTTTGCTTACTCATTTTTATTATTGGTGCACCGCTCCGTCAACATGTTTTATATGGATCTTTTTCTGTTTAAATATCGGTAATGTAAGTCTGGGTGTTGTAATAACCTAACGATTAGTGTAAATACTTAATGGAAATGTGGAATTAAACATTATCAGCCGAAGTCAAAAAAATGTTTCCCAAAAGAGAAAATTTATATATTATTTCGTAATAAACAATTCCATTTCATAGTATATAACATTCACATAAATTTATTGATAATAGAATCTCATTTATTGATTCAGTTAACTTTATACGAGACTCGTGCTTAGTTACCAAATTTGAAATGTTTTGACAGTTAGTATTAAATATGGACATATAGAATATGGGGCATGTGCCAAAAACGCACTTAAAAGCTTTTTTCTTGTTCAAACTAGTAAATATTTGCAATAAATGTATTCTTACGGGTCGTCTTAGCTGGGCGAATCTAGGCGAGGCGTTCCGGCGCGGCTTTGAAAGCGGCAGAGTTTTAAAATATCAAACGGTCCTCGTGTTCTGTCATACGTAGGCGAAGCGGTCCGGTCAGGACGGCATATGTCGCAAGTCGCCTCAAGTGCGCACTCATGGCGCACGCGAATCGCTTGAAAATATGAAACGGTCCAAGCTCACCAGAGCGTTAATTGCGTCTCGCGTCGCTTACCTAAGACACGGGGTTATATAAAGTAAATGTCTTTTTCGCTAATTTGTCCATAATTAGAAGTGTTATTTTTAGTTTCGTTATTTTTTTAAATAGTTTTTATCGATTATCTCAGAATGTGCTCAGTCACATGCGTCATATTTGATGCGCACCGACGATATGCTTGTTCTAATGCACGTTTAAAACATAGTTCTGACGAGGGCGTAAGCCGAAATAGCTATCAACAAATATATAAAATAATTTATGTACAATTAAAATACATTGTTATTTTTCTTACCGTACCTTATGATTGCATAGATGTGTTTAACTTTTCAACATTTCTGTATGCTTTATCAATAATATACTAAAAAAAATACTCTGAGTATTGAGAAAAGGTTATTTTTACCCTGCACTAAAAAATTTTTTAATGCATATAAACGGCAAGAGAAGAAGTGCATACAATTATTACTAAATCTCAACGCTCAATTGATCACTAAAAATGCTCGCGCAGGGTGAAAACGATCCCGATTTTTATAAAATTATTATGTGGGAGTAGTAAAAAAAACTGTGTTTTATTTTTAATAAAACATTTTCGACCAAAATGTAACAGTCAACCTTATAAGTGGCTATTTTGGTATATTGACCAAATCCTGTTTGAAACCTATGATCTAAGGCAGGGGGGGCAAAATTTTCGGATGGAGGGCCAATTCCAAGAATTCAAAATGAGCAGCGGGCCGCAAGTAAAATACCATTTTTAGATATACACCCTATCATTTTTTAAGTGATACATTGGTTTCAAAAAGTAGCGCACCAAAAAAATCGCGAAAAAATGTATCCAAAATAGAAGAAAAAACAATAATTGTTTTTCAAATTCGACCTAAAATTTTCAGTGTTACATTGCAGATCATTAATCTCAAGTTGTAGCTCTTTCAATACAGTTTTAATATCTATTGAAAATGGATCGCTTACCAGCGCCAAAATCTCAATTTTTCGGAAGTCACCAATTCTTTGTGAAAAATCATCATTCAGAGCGTTCATAACACGGAGTTAATAGTATTTAAGTTTGGTACGATGTCCAGAGTAAATGCAAAATCACAAATCCCTAATCATCAGTATCGGGAAAGTCCGTAACATTCTTCATTTCCAAAAATAAAATTATAATATTTTTTATATTCCGAACTCTTCGAAGCACTTTTTCCAAGCAAAGTCATCGAATTTGACTGTAAAAAAGAATATCTGTATACTTATTCGATATCTTGAAGAATTTTTATTTGATTTTCAATATTTTTAAAAAAAAAATATTTTTACTTAGAATTAGGATTTATGATGGTGGGCCGCAGAAAACTTTCGGCGGGCCGCAGTTTGCCCGTGCCTGATCTAAGGCAAACATGTTCGCAGATTTTTTCCTGATCGAAAGAATCACAGTGTTTTTTTAAGTGCAATTTTTTTATTGAAAATAGTTTGCATGAGTGAAGTGTGTTGTGTTCAAGGTTATATTGCACTGACAATAAAAAACGTGCTTCTACAAACAAAACACAGAATTGATTTAATTGTTAAGGTTTTTTGAATTTAAATGCCAATTATGTAATGTATATATGTATAGCTATGCAATAAATTAGGATATAAGCAGTGGCGGCTCGTGGATAAAATAGCTGGGGGTGCTGCGGTTGATAAAAAATAAAAATAAATACATATTATATTTTACTATTAACATTAAAATTATTAAAATTAAAAGCGAAATGCATTTCATAAATCATTAAAGCTATGTATTTCTTTCCTTGAGTAAAACCTTTTCTAATGAGAAAAAAATTAGAAGAAAAGAAGCTCGCAGCCGCACGGACGCAAGAAATACTGCGAGAAAGACAATACCAAAGCAAGCTTGGATTTTCGAACTCCCCTCCCCTCTCATTCGCATACTAGAGTATATTCCATCGCAAACGGTACTGCATAATAAATATTTGTACAACGGTGTGTGGTAATTTTTGGATACATCGGTGCGCGGGCGAGTTTAATTCATACTTAAATAATATTGATATTTTCAAATAGGTCCGCAGTGCGCACGGACGAGCCGCCACTGGATATAGGTTATATAAAAAAAACTTTACCCAGTATTATTGCAAATATATTATATATATACCTGGTGATCCTTGTGTCACCAACTACTGAAACGTGATGTCTTCAAAATATCTGAATAATCGTTATATCAAAGTCTTTTAAGCGTCAATTGATGGATCGTCATAAACACACAGTTATAATTATACCGTGCTCTCTTTTCTTCATCATACATTAAAAATGATGAGTCCAGTGGCGGATCCAGAAATTGTCCCAGGCCATTCAATTTCAAAATAAACATGATGCATAAATTATAAAATATATGATTAAAATAAAACTTACACCCAGTCCCCCTTTTACGCGATTTTGATTTTTTTACAGAAGAAATGATGACCCTGCGTTTAATGAAGTGAAGACCTCAAATAAATTCATGTGATTTAATTGATGACTTTGACCATTATCATCGATTCTTTTATTTCAATTAAAAAACGCAGACAATAAAAACATAAAAAAATACAGTTCGCTACAGTTTTTTGTGCCAGCCCTGCGAATAAATTTTTAAGATGTCGCACGCGAAATACAATAGCTAGTAAACATACATTTTAATTTCGGCGTTCTCATAATTACAGTTATTTTCTTGTTGTGGCAGCCCTATTCATAATTGGTTAATTGTTTATAGACAAATATGTATGTGAAAACCCAATATTATAAAGCGAGCGCGCTCGGACGGTGTCCGTAGATAGGCCGATTGTTCTGAAATGTCATGTTCTGAAATGTCATATTCTGAAAAGTCTTGTTCTGAAATGTCATGTTCTGAAATGTCATGTTCTGAAAAGTCTTGTTCTGAAATGTCATGTTCTGAAATGTCATGTTCTGAAAAGTCGTGTTCTGAAAAGTCATGTTCTGAATTGTCATATTCTGAAATGTCATGTTCTGAAACGTCATGTTCTGAATTGTCATGTTCTGATTTGTCATGGAACCATTATTTACATGCCCCCAAATCATTATTGAGTGTAAAATCAAGTGCTTTATTGGATTCCAACATCATTTGTTAAGCTGCAGTTATAGGCCAAAAAAGTCAACATTTTCCTAGAAATATCTGAGAAATGTAATAAATACATAGGTGATTAGTAATATTATTAAAACATTATTCATGTTATAAAAAAATATATTTTAATTTTTTTTTATAAGAATTTATAGCATTAGCTTGGCCGGCCAGTAATAGAATTTGTATGTGTTTTTGGAATCAGTTATTGGCCACCATCATAATAACCATTTACAAATTATTTCCAATGCATAAAAATAATTATTTTATAATTTCACTAAAGACGAATAATTCTGTTAAATCAGAATTTAAATTAATTAACTTACAAACGTGTATGATGCTTTTAGACTGAAGTCCAATCCTTATGATATTTACAAGAGATCTCACTTGTTTCACGGTGACACTCCGGCTGTCTGATAAAAATGCGTTTTTGAGTTGTTTGGAAATTCTTAAAATGACAATTTTATGTTTAAACGAAAGAAGGAATAATACGGGAACTATATTAAAAAACCAAAAGTTGGAAATGTTGTTTTGGTTTATAAAAAAACTAGATTTTATATGTAAGTGGCTAATAATTGTAGATGGCCCACAATTGGAGGTTTTACGCAACTGTCGAAGGAATTTGCGCACTTTCACAATTTCATTAATTTGCGAATATTTCCTCGAAATCTTTACCGATTTCCATTTATAATTTAGCCATAGCCAAATTTTGAAAGACAAGCTAGATTTGAAAGCTTAAACAGTACTGAGCCAGACCTAGTAGCGTAAAAAATGACGTTTGGAAAAACGTAATCGCGATTAAAATCAAAATTTGAAGCAGTTTTCGGGAGAAAACTTACCAAATAGAAAAGTTGACTGTGTAGAAAGTATGATGTGGAATTTTTAAAAATATTTCGTAAAACTGGTGCTCTGGAGGGGTTTGTTTGAACTGGCAGGGAGCGGTAAACAGCGGACCGGGATGACCCTCATATAAGGAGTATGGTTTTACAAAAACGCTTCAAAACTCCTACAGTTTTCCATAATGAGCTTTAGCTCTGACGATTCCAAGCTTAATTCATGAGGACATCGCGCTATTCACACAGGGCATCTTAAAGTCGATGAAAGGTTTCAGCCAAACTGCATTTTTCCTAAGGAGTCCCATTCACCCTATATTAATGATATGGGAATGAAAGACCGGCCATGGCTTGGGGCTTTTACGTTTCTCCAGTGCATAATGAATGGCGAAACGTATAAAACAATTCTGGAAAATGAATTTTTTGAAGACCTGCCGAGTATTTACCTTGCAATACAATTTGGCTGAAACTTTTCACCGACTTTAAGATGCCCTGTGTGAATAGCTCGATGTCCTGCGAAATCAGTCAAACTTCACTTCACTTAACATTGTTAATTAATAACAGCAATTTTTTTTCCAGGCTACCACAAAAAATTGCCAGCTGCAAAAATTTATATTTGGTAACCTTAACATCGGATTTCATTGACAAATTAAAACTTAAAAATTAAGTGTGTAGATCAGTGACGCCACAACATGTGGCCCTCAATGATATTTTATGTGGCCCAATTAGACAAATATATCAACCATCTTTTTTTCTTCGGAAATTTTTCCGAACGATGGAAGAACATAAAATTGTCAATGTTATATCACTGGTGAAGAGAACCAGTTGGTATTTCGAACATCAGAATTGAATGTTCATGTTATAGAAGTGTTTTAAAATCCAAAGAATAAGAGGACAGAATTATTGCAAAAATAGTTGAATCTTTTACTGTACTCCCTAATTCTCCTGTCACTGACCGCCACTGGCATTTAGGAAAAAAGTGTGCTGATGAACTACGGTATTCAATAATTTATGATTCTGAAGTTATCATATATGCCATAATGTGGTTAATATAAACTTTTTCGACCAAAAGGTCATTTTTTTCCAAAATGTCAGTTAGAACCTTTTCAAAGAAAGGTAACGAAATTTTCACTTCTTTGTCTAAAACGAAATTACGTATTCTTCTTGTAATGGAATACCGGTAAAGAGGTGAATAGAGACTGACAGGTGAATAGAGACAAAAACAAGGATTGAACTTTAGGACAACTTTACTAAGTAACCATCCAATGTATTTTTTACATTTATATATAATTCTTTACAATGACTATAATACCATTTCTCGAATGACAAATCAAAAAAACTGAAACAAACGTGTTTAAGTTCAATGCCTGTGCATCCTTACTTTTTGACCCCTTAAAAACATCTCTTTTATTGCACGAAAATTAAAATTAATCATGTTTTTTTTTAATACGATTTAATACAAAATATATGAAATAATTTATGTAGAATTAAAATAAATTGCTATTTTTCTTACCGTATTATAATGGAGTTCTACCAAGTAAATGCCTACTCAATCAATATAATGTGAACGCCTACTCAAACAATATAAATTTTGTTAATAAGTACCGTAAAACGGAATGAATAGAGACTCATATATTCCAATCATTACAATCTGTATTTTTGTCTCTATTCACCCCGATTCAATGTGAATAGAGACATCGAACAAAATTGAATGTGTCTTAATAACGATAGTGAATATTTGAAAAATATTGTCATGAATGTGTAGTAGGACCGTAGAAACCAATTTCAAGCCATTTATATTTGAATTATGTGGCGCAGGTATGAAGATACATAGTCGTGAAGGGTAAAAAGCAGGGCTGTGGAGTCGGTAAAAAAAGTTCAACTCCGACTCCAGCATTTACCAAAACCACGACTCCGACTCCGACTCGACTAAAAAAGTTGAATATCATCACTCTTTTTTGCCTAATTTTCCTATTGATGTGTATTCAATTAAATGTCAACTCTACCAATCCAGCCAATAGCCAAATTTAACATATTATATGAAACATTAAAAAGTTCAAACTTTTCATAATTTCCGACTCCGAGTACGACTCCGGCCAAATCGCCGCGACGACTCCGACTCCGACTCCACAGCCCTGTTAAAAAGTTGACCCCGTTTTACGGTATACCAAATTTATGCAAATGCAGTTCACTATTTTCGCTGTGAGAAAAAATCAAAACATTTTAGATCTATGTATGTTGTCATATTATGATGAATGTCGCATGGATTTTAAATAATGATTGATAATTCAATTTTGTGCAATTTTTCACAGTGCTATATAAATCGATCGCTCAGTGTTCATAATGTATGTCGAAAAAGTAAAAACAAAAAATGTGTCTTATTAATTAAATTTCTATTACATATATTATAATATGTAACAATAAATGAAAACTTTCGGAAAGAAGGTTTATTTCTCTACTGAAAAATTGTTGCAACGTTAGCACATTATCTGCCATCTGTGTGTTTTGCTTGGCAAAACACCTATGTCGTTATATTGTAGTAGTTATAAGTTATTATCATAGATGGCAGCACAAATATTTTCGTTATTAAAAACATTAGTTATTGTCGATTTCAAGAAATATAGGATTTTCGCTACTAATCCATTCCAAAAATTGAGTAATGACCAATATGATAGGTGGTTCATCAGTATCAACAATACTTTCAATCTATTTGGAGTTAGTTTTGTGGAAGTTCATTAATTAAAATATAAAAAATTTACCAACTTATTGAAAACTTTAATACTACCTATATGTAAGAAACATTACAATAGTAGGTCTGAAGATGCTTCTCCAAGAGTCGAAATACGGGCAACTGATGAACAATACAAAGTTATCAATTTAATTTTATGTAAACAATAACATAGATTTCCGATTATTACTATGTATATAATAGTTTTATATGATAACACAGACGTTTTTTTTTGATTAATAGTTTCGACTAAGTCTTTTGATAAAATCATATAAATTTACTGTTTGTGTCGGTCGGACGACCTATAAATAATATCAATATTAGCTAGGGGCGTTACCCACATACGTTTTTTTTCAAAACGGAAATCATTTTGTTTTTGTTTTAGTGAAACCTACATATATAAGTTATTTCAACAAGGACGCTCGATTTTAAAATGTTAACAAAACAAGTTTTTTGTCAGATATCCACTCAATTTTCATTTGAAAGTACCATTTTAGGGCATTGAAAGTGGAATATAACGTCGTTCAAATGTTCCTCGCGGTTTTGCTGGTAGGCACGTTTTGGGAGGTCCTACTTTCAATGACTTAGTCTTATAAATCTGGCTCGTATCGTTATCGGTATTCATACCATACAGCTTAGGCGACAAGAAGTTGCTCTATAGCGCTCGAAATTGAAGGTTATTGCAATGCCAGTTTCGTTTTGGAAGAAGTACGGGCCGATGATTCCACCAGATCAAAATTCGCACCAACAGTGACTTTCTCGCGATGCATTTGGTATTAGTGTATATCAATGGATTGGAATCGTCCTAAATCTAACAATTTTGAAAGATTACTTTTTTGGGGAAATTTTGGTCAACTTACCACTGCTCAATCAGCGAATACACAGCGTTGTCTGTGCTCATTTACCGTTCGCCATGTTGAAGTCACAAAAAGGCCAAGTTCTTGTGAACTACGAGAAATTGGCTGCCTTGGGCTTTCCCGTACACACATTGACGCTTATTAGCGATGTTTTCAGTAGATATTGCGTTTCGGTGACGTACTGGTGTTGGCCGATTATT
The DNA here is from genome assembly GCA_028554975.1 of Himalopsyche kuldschensis. Taxonomy (NCBI): domain Eukaryota; kingdom Metazoa; phylum Arthropoda; class Insecta; order Trichoptera; family Rhyacophilidae; genus Himalopsyche; species Himalopsyche kuldschensis. The sequence goes on from JAHFWI010000100.1 coordinate 636,012, forward strand.
AACCAAACCGAAATTTGGTCACTGAAGGTTGAATAGTTGACTCGACAGAATGGTTGTGGCACTGGTAAAAATACGTATTGTGCGGAACGTTTCTCGAACGGAGCATTGTCTCTGATAGTAAAATTGTATGATTTGCACACGTTGTTCAACGCTATAACCATCCATGGTGATTTTCTGTACGCTACTTAATAATTAATAACAAGTCTGACATATGCCACTTTAACAACATGAACCTAACCTAACAAATTTCGAGTGTCCTCTTTGAAAGATCTGTATTTGCAGCAAAAAAACAAATAACTGATGAGAAGAAGACGATCATTTTTTTTAGTTTTGATATTACCAACAGTGGTAATTTATAAATATCTCGATGAAATTTTGCTACTTTTTTCGATCATTCGAAAAAGGGGGCTCCGAAATTATACTGCGCCCGGGGCCACTAGAGTGTTTAATCCGCCACTGAATTAACGGCAATTGAAAATTCTCTAAAAATTAAAAAAACATTAAATATATATCACTGTTCGAATATTTTATTGCACTTGCCACTTTAAATGCCACCTCACAAACATTTTAGAGAACCATGATTACTTTGGTAGATTAATCATATTATAATGATATAATATCAACTTATTTATTGTAAGCAATTTAGTGGTCAATTGAAATATTTATGAGAGAAAAAGATAATTGATATAAAAACTATAATTCATGTAATTATGGATTTATGACATATAATTTTATCAGAATATATTATTATTTTTTTATTGAATATCACCGTGTTGAAAGTAAAATTGTTCTTAGCCAGCGGTATCCAACAAACATTGTTAGTTGAGAAAATATTATTGGTATTTGACGCACTGCACATAAAAAAATAATAATTAACATAACCTATGATACTCATGGTTTTATTCAATATCAGCCCGGCTGTTGAAATGAACGTACCAAAACATTTTTTATATGCTGTATTATAAACAATATGTTAGAGCAATTCTTATTGACGCAATAAATTAAATAATAATGTATAACGTAGAGAAAAATATTGTTGTATTTGTATTGTTAGTGTCGAACTTCTTTCAACAACAGTGACTTATATACTGACATGAAATTTTTCGGATACACTCAGTTGGTAAGTTCGTTTCCTTCATTATATGATACTTTTGTTTTTGGTTCTTTCAATTCTACAACCGGGCTGATATTTTATAAAAACCATGAGTATCATAGCTGATACCCGGGGCCCGAAGAGGTTAAGAAATTATTATTTCATTGACGGTTAATAGGATACTTGTTTCATCATATTAAACAAACATAATAATAAACAAATATTGCATTAGTAAATAAATAATTAGTCATGTCTGTGGTCGAGTGGTCAACAACGTTGGATTCGTTGGCGGTGCTCACATGCTCGAATCCCAGTACGGACAAATTCATTTTGATTTTTCAATCGATTTATAGATTTTTATTCGAAGATATTGGTTATCTGTGATTACAATTCTCTCCCACCTATCATATTCTTAGCCTTATCCCTACTTTATTTGAAAAAGAGAAGTTCAGCAACTGAGTAACAGTTTCAATTAGTCTCGTCGATCCACATTGGGTGCGGACATTACTATTGTAACGGAAAAAAAATCAAATTCATCTACACTGATTTGTTTTATTTTTATTTAACGAATAACAGATTGCACTATACATATTTAGAAAGCTAAGCGTTTCATAAAAGGGCGCCAGACAATCTTAGATTGGACCGTATGCCAACCGCGGGCCGCGTGTTGTACATAGCTGTTCGAAGCTAACGTATCATAATAAGTAATGGTGATTTTTTCTCCTTTTTCTAAAACAAAAAGAAAAATTCTGCAGACCGAAATAAAATCATAATTACAATGTATCGATGAATAGATAATAATTGTTATTATAATAAAATGAATATGCAGTAACCGAGCTCGTAAATAATCTGAAAAATATGAAAAAATATTTAAAGAACTTGAAAATTTTTTTAATAAAAAAAGTCGGTAAATTCTAATCGTTTTTTCAAGGTCATAATTAAATGCTAATATTTTTTTACTCGTGCTGTGAATCATTTGGAAAAACTGTTATTTTATATGTTTGTGTGAATAAAAATACACACAAATTAAACAAGTGTTAACACTTTGCTTAATTGCTTTGGTAATTAGCATGTAATTTTTGCATCCCGTAGCATTATGCCAGTTGAAATAATTATTGTGAAACCTAAAAATCATTACTACCGCCATAGTTATATTGTATGATGTAAGGACCGGGCTCGGTTTCGCTATAACATATAAAATCATTATGTTAAAATAATTATTATGAAGTTAACCGATACCGGTAATTATCCCACGTATTGTGAATCAAATATGAAATTCGAGTATTGATTGAGTTTGCATTTACTTGGTAGAACACCATTACCGTCGGTCCCAGTGGTCTAGTGGCAAGAGCTTTGTCCTAGCGATCGGGGGACCCGAGTTCAATTCTCGGCAAGGTTAGATTTTTTCAATTGAAAAAAGAAATCTTGGGCTGGGTGTATGTTATTTATTGATTGAGTAGGCATTTACTTGGTAGAACTCCATTATAATACGGTAAGAAAAATAACAATGTATTTTAGTTCTACATAAATTATTTTATATATTTGTTGATAGCTATTTCGGCTTACGCCTTCGTCAGAACTATGAAAATAATTTATGTAGAACTAAAATACATTGTTATTTTTCTTACCGTATTATGTTATTTATCGTTGATTTTGTGCACAAGTGATTCATTATTTATCATCGAGTTAATCTCGTATGACTTTCACAATTAAGAATATTTGGCGCATTGGCGTAAGCTGTAATACCAAATATTTTTTTTTTGTTTATTTTAAAATTAAAAAAAATTTAAATATAATCTTAAAAAAAAACATACATACATACATATATTATTATAACACGGCAAAAAAGCAGTGTATTTAAGTTTTACAGAAAATATTTTTTATATTTGTTGATAGCTATTTCGTCTTACGCTATTGTCAGAATTATTTATTTGACGATGGCGTGACGTGACACATTGTTATTTTTTTCACCGTATTTAATACGTGTATTATTATTAAATACGTCAGAATAACCTCTATTTAATTCATTTACCATGGGATTAACTCTGCCAAACGCAACTCATTAATTAATAGTTTCTAGTGTCATCAGTGTATTGTTTATTTATATCTAGCTTCTCTGCGTCACGTAAAAAAGAAAATTCCCAGCTTCCATTTTGTAACTGATAATATATGAATTAATCCTAAACCTTATAACGAAAGAAACCATGCAATGGTAAGCCTGAAGATGCCTGTTAAAGAGGTGAACAGTGAGTCACAATCTGTTACACGATACGTGGAATAAACATAGAAATCAACTAAATTTTATATTTAAATGAACTTTCCCTAAATAACAACCGATTAAATTTTGAGTATTTAGGTTTTTTATACCATGCTGGGAACGACAACGTAACAATAATAAACAATTAATTGTCGTGAGACAAATGATGCGAATTAACATAAATGGAATTGAATTATCAATAATCAATATGTGAATTTACACAAATCGGATATCATAGGTATTCCTCACAAAAAAATGAGTTTGAATAAATTCTAAAAGTAACTTTAACCAATGGGACATTTTCCAGCACGACTAAGATCACTTAAAGACAAACATACGACCACAAAGTTAGTACAGGGCACTGAAGTAAAAAAAATCCAAAAGAGACTCACGGCTGAGGAGTCGGAGTCGTGGAGTCTGTGTTTCTTGGCCGCAATCAGAGTCGTCGTGGCGTTTTGGCCGGATTTTGAACTTTTTATTTTTGCATATAACATGTCACATTTGGTTATTGGCCGGATTGGTTGGTTGATATTTAATTGAATACACATACATAGGAAAGGTAGGAAAAAACGTGACTAAAATAAACTTCTGAGCCGGAGTCGTGTTTTTTGTAAATTATGGAGTCTGAGTCGCAATTTTTTAATGACTCCTCAGCCCTGGGTATAATAAATACTTGAAAGAAAACCCCTGCTCGATATCGATTTGAAACATAATATATGAATGAATTTTATTCACGCCTCTGTTCAAGAACTAATGGAAATTTATGATGGTTACTACGATGTATTCAATGTTAATATGTCCACATTGTATATTATTTATTATTGCTGTATGTATTATAATTTAAAACGATTTGTAAACTTAATCAATGGCAACATAATTTCACTACCTTAATGACATAGGAAAAGATAACAAAGCAATAAGATTCTTTTATAAGGAATTAATGTCTAGTTTGAAGTAAACGTAATATAGTTTTTATGCACTTCATACCCTTTAATTACCAGTTACAAAGTAATTGTAATTAGTAATTAAGAACATGTTGATATGAAAGGTTGTTTGAATATTGACTTAATGTGTGGCCGTGCATGGTAATGTTGTCACGAATATAAACGAGGGGAGAAGATTAGTGTCATTCAAATTCATAAATAAATACTCTTTTTATAGGTACGCGGTATTGAGACAAAGTCACACAGATGCAGCAGTTTTGACGCATGCTGGCCGATGATTTGACCTTCTATAAGCCGTGCCCAATGGTCCGAAATTTTTCAAACTCGTGTCTGCATTGTCGTTATTCTGTACTAAATATGGAAAACGAAAATAAATCAACGGTATTAAAAAAATCTATTGTTATAATATAACAGACTATTTCCGAGCATACAAATAAATGTTTTTTTTTAACTGAATGTTTCATTCTAGATTCTGGCAGTCTAGATTTAAAATTAAATTTCTAATGTGAATGTTTCACATTGTGCATTTTCATTATAGACCGTCAGATAGATTTGTTATCTTACAGGTCGCATTTTGTGGAATTTCAATTACAATTTGGGTGTGAATAGATCTGATTTAAATTGTTTTTACTTAAGAATGTTGAATTTTGGTTTATTTGTGGCGTCATTTTAATGAATATCCTCAGCTTTAGAAGCATATGTATATAAAAAATAACGGATAATGCACAGTGAAGAAGTTTTATATTAATTGTTTATTTTATTATTCATCATTATTTTTTTATTCGAATAATAAGTCATTCGAGTAATATTTAATTCATGCTTTTATTTGAATGCCTTCAACTTTATTTAACTTATTTTCTGTAACAGTTAAAATCGTATTCCAACACAGTCCAAGAGTTGTGGTATAAAGGCGTTTTGCTCGTTTTTCGATGATATAGATAGAGCAGATGTGCTAATTACAGATAATTTATCATTTTTTTCTCAGATCAAGGGTAAGATCATCGCTATATGTTCTATTATTCTTGAATTGAATTTGTAAACATTAATAAAATATATGTGATTGAATGAAATTACCAATGTATAATGTCGTCGGTTTAATTCTAACATCGATTAAGTCAGCTTACCGTAAGTGTTCAGCAGCCAATTAAAACTGAATATTTCAATTAACAGAAAAAAAGTCTTTGAGAATCTCCTACAAAATTTTCTCCGCCAATCTCCTACAAAAAAAAATCTATAAGATTTTCTTTATGTTAGTTTACATATTCAGTTTTAAATGTCTCCTGAACATGGTAAACTGACTGAGACAATGTCTCTCGTTTCGATTGCTCTATGTTTATTAGTGTGGAAATGTGTAGCGTCAACTAACTGTTACTTTGATCCTGCTTGAATTTGTAGTCAAAATACTGGAAGAAAATTTCTGGGAAAAAAATGACCCAAATGATTAACTCTGCTGAACCAGTTATTGTAAACGATTTTTTAAATTAAGGCCCTAAACCAGTGCTTGAAGGATATGAGGTCCAATTTGACTTACGTACCATTTTATCCAGTAGTCTTAGTATCCAATCCATTATTACATCTAAATACATCTCTGGTATAGTATATGTTAATATTTTAAAGCAAATTTATTTTAACAATTACTCGAGATGTGATATTATTAATAACGGAGATAACAGCCACATTAAATAAAAACGAGTTCATTAGCGCGCTGGTTAATCACATTAGTTATGAATAAGTTTATAGCGGAACTACTTAAGTAAACAATAATTGATTTCTGAGTTTATAAATCTTTTGAGGATTTTCAAATACTGTTCTATAATTAATAGTTAATTGCAGGGCTGTGGAGTCGGAGTCGGAGTCGGAAATTTTGAAAGTTTGACCTTTTAATTTTTGCATATAATAAGTAAAATTTGGCTATTGGCCGGATTTGTATGGTTGATATTTAATTGAATACACATACATAGGAAAATTAGGCAAAAAAAAGTGACCATATTATACTTTTATAGTCGGAGTCGAACTTTTTTTACCGACTCCACAGCCCTGGTTAATTGGAACACACGATGCTCAAGTAACATATCATTTTTAACTGATCTAATTTAATACAGTCTACTTTGAAGTTAAGTGGCTTTAATGATTGGAAATATTGGGACTGTGTAGTAGGGATATAGCTAATGTTATATGAGTGCATAAAGTAGGTTGGGGAAGGTGCCGTGAGTGAAAAAAACGATTTTTAAAGAATTTTTTATTTTAAATATATACATTAACAAACAGTTTAAAAATAGGATATTACTGGTAAAATATTACATATTAAAGTCATGCCATCGCTAATACGTTGATAATAAGCTTTGAACCGAGGAAAGAGTATATTTTAAGAAAAACAATTGAAAATATTCCTGATCTTTGGACTGATATTTAAAAGACATTTTCGTTCCAGGGTCCTCCAAATATAGGTTGTTAATACTCTTAAGATGATATGTCATAATTAGAAATAACGAAATGGGAACTTCGTGGACAATCGCATGGAATAAATTACTTCCGGTTTTGGACTAATAAATCATTCGATTCCCTATACAATTTAAATAATTTCTTCATAGTAGAGAAAAGTCAATCTTGTTTAAGATTAATTTAATATAAATTTTAACATTTAATCCATTTTGTAATTTCATAATTTAAAATGTTAGAATTTATCTTGCTTCATTCTTTAATCGATTTTTTTGGACGGTTCGACTTGACATTTTCCATCTGTAATATAAATTATCAAGGAAAATATAAATTACCAATAAATGGAATAATCAAAGTTATTTTAAATTTTATATTAAAAGTCAACTGATACTAATTAATTTTAACATTTTTTTCAATCAGTACCTTTTTTACCTCCAAACATTATATTTCTCCATATAAAGCTTTCATCGATTTTTGAAGTAACTTTACATTACCATCTGTAAATTGGAAGAACAGTGAAATTTCCAATATTATGAACTATCATGTTTTCACGTACCTAATAAATTTGTTACAATCTTTTTCAATCCTAAAAAATCAAAATGGTATGAGAATCAAAATCGTTTGAAGTAAATGATAATGTAATTTACCTGGAAGAACAGTAAAATTAATGGATTGAATTTAATCATTTGGTATGAGAATCAACATCAACGAAATTTTAGGGTGGACTGTTGAATTCTGCAAAATTAATTTAATTTTGCTAAATTACAATTATAAATACATATACCAAGTGGCATTGCTTCGAAGCTGAAGGGAAATAAAGATCACTTACAATGGTAAATAAACTCATATATTTCGAGTCTCTTAATGTTCCGAATGCATGGAGCTCGACTATTCCATTCACTAAATATGCGCAGTAACTTAATCGGCCGAGTGGTATGAAACCCTTCCACGAAAAGAATGTATTTATAAATCCTGAAAAAGAAAAAGGTATGTGAAACTTATTGCTTATATTTATAGAGCTATCAAACATTATGTTAATTGACAAAAGCTTGATGTTTTCACCTCCATTCTTTGTGGCACATGCGATCATAATCCACCCAAATGATACTGACCAGACGAAACGATGAATAGAAGAATAAGCTGCTGCAATCAATGGATTGTATACGTAATCAGGTTGATAAAATACTGTAATACTAAATACGGAGCTAATAATTCCTATAGCACTCAGTGACCAGTAAGTAATTAATGCTGATTTGGTAAACTCATATCTGAAATAAAGCACGATACAAAATTATAAAAAAAAATCTCACAATTTGACACAATGATGTTGTAGAATTTCAAACAATAATTTTACATTCGCTTATAATGTTGTGCAGACAAATTAAAATTTTAATATATAAATACATAGGATGTATCTTTCAGTTATTATTAATCTCTTATTGTTTGGTATAAAGAATAATTATATATTTTATAAGAATTGAGAAATATCATCCACTGCGCAACCGTTGAAATCGTCGAGTAGAATTAGTTTTTATACTTTACCCAGATTTTTGTATTCTGTATTGAATATACCCGAACACAAGTCCAACAAAGTAAACACCACATCGCATATGTGTTTTAATATATGCCGTTTTAAAGTAATGGTTCGTAGTAATATCCACCAGCTCTCTGAAAATAAATATTTACACAAAAATTTTAATATCAGATGAAAATAAACACCGAAAATTGCAATATCACCGGCCGTCGGTGCTTAGTGCAACTTCAATATATCATTTAAATAGTTGAAAAACGTATGAATTCTGAATTATTTTTCATTAAAACCCTTCCCTAAATGATCAAAATTTCAGGTTAATGAAGTCGAGCTCTAGCATAACGAGCTTTTCTCTGCGTGTTGTCGACATCTACTTTTCAAAGGACGGATTAAAATAAATTTCATTTTATAAAGATTTTTATGAATTATGATAGTTTGTGATCTTATATTGAAAAAAGATATTTTACTTTGGATATGTGAGGAACGCTGCGTCCAAATTATACCAGAATGTGACTCCAAAAGGGATCATTGCCGCAACTAATGAACACCCTCCAATAATATATTCACCGATGCGTGGCCATTTCCACAGAGGATAAACAAAAGCTGGAGCCAAAAAGTACAGTTGAGTGTCCACTGACAACTGCCACGATTGGAATAAACACTGAAAATATAAAATATGTTGACTGTAATTGAACAGCTTTTCAAAAAACCACCGAGAAAAACCAAACATTACCATTATAAACATAATTATTATAGGGTGCGATGGTAGCAAGTAAAATTTGTATTTGCATTCTGTGAATCTATTAAAAACTTCGCGCTAGGAAATGGGATCAAAAATGAGTCACAATATTTCTGTAACATTCTCATTGCATTCATACACGTAAGAATTATTTTTCTTTGTATATAAAATAGAATTATACGTTAGTTGATTTAAAAAATATTAATTTATAATTTATTCATCTCAATTAACATATCTTATCATTGGCACTTTTAATGTTTAAAGACAATCATTTTATAAATACGCGTTTGGTAGCATAGAATTATTCATTTGTTTGGACTCCATTATTCTGATTTATGATGATAAACAATCTTACTCGTAATACAATATTCATTCATATAAAAAGTAATATATTTACTATTTTGTCCGTGAATACATAGTTGTTAATGTAAAGTAAATTAGTCCACCATGAGTTGAGGCAGCGTTCTTTTTCAATAGCCATTGTAGAATCCCAAAGAGGACCAGTATTTAATTTATCCAGCCATGTGACATAGAATGCTATCAGAATAGCATATGCAAAATGTCAATCTGCAAAACAAAATCTTTTAAAAAAGCAATAAACTGTTTTTATTAATAATATCGATGTTGTTCTGAAAAAAACGCAAGCAAAAACCGATAAGTGCGAATTTGATCAAAACCTACTAAAATGTACATATCAAATTGTGTGAGTTGATTTTTGTCGTGTAATATTTGTTGTCTTTTTGTCATTTCACATGATTTATCAATTGAAGATACTTACGAGAAGCCATTCGAGAAAAAGGGTCAATATCTTTAGCATGCCACGAAAATAATTCACATAAGCCGATAAATTCAATTCCGAAATATCGATTTTTTTAGGTTGATTACAAATAGCGCTTGTCTCGCAAGTTAAAAAGTCATATTGCGTTGGGAGAAAACAAATATCCGATAACGCAAATAATTTAAGACTTTAACTACTAATATTGAGAAGTGGGCCTGTCGGTTTTTGGTTTTAAGCATTTAATTTGTGACACTCGTCACAGTGCAACGGTGTTTTGAGCAATAGATTATTTAAATCTACATTAGATTAAAGGAAAAAAAAATGCTGTTAATTCAAATAGTTACCGATTAAATAAATCATTTAAGTTTTAAGGAATAGTAATTTTGTTCAAGTTTGACGATATTCAATTAAATCAATAAGAAGAAAATAATATATTTTTAGCATACATTCATGTAATTGATAAAATATAGCTGGCATATAGTCAAATTACATATGTTCTAGAATTTCGATAAAATCAATCATTGATTAAAGTGTTGACATTTTAACACAGAGATTTTTTCAGTCGTTAATCGGTTCCTTTTAACTATTCGTTTCCAAAATTTCAAATCATGCCTTAGATGCTTAGATGAAATGAGAGAACATCACGTTATTTGTTATAAAGCAGATAGTTAATCAATTATTTGTAAGAAATACCCTTTTCAATGATTAACTTCAAAATTCTAGCTGCTAGATTTTATCAATTAGAATAATGTTTGTAAAAACACCAGTGAACTTTTTTCTCATTAATAACAAAAGATGTTAATGCCTCAAGATCTGACCAAAAACTGTTAATCTATAGGTTTTTTTTATTATACTGCTGAAGTGATAAATGGCTAATGAATTATATAAGTATTTGATGCATGCAATTTCCAACAAGCTGAATTAAGGAGTTAGCAATTAATCTGAAATATGTGACGTAAATGCAGCTTTTTGTAAAACAACAGAAATTCTTGAGTTCTACCTCGTATTTGGATATAACACATGATATGTAAACAAATGGTTTTCTTGCCTTAAGTATCTCCAAATATAAAGACGGACAATGTTGACCTTCCCTTGTTTTTCTAAATCATATAGGAAAAGTCGGCACATCAAGAAAGCACTCAAAATTATAAACGTATCAACCAATAAGAAACCATTTAACATTACCGACGATTCCAATTTTTTCATAATCTGAAAAAAATAAAAATATTTGAAATATATCTCTTAAAGTATTGATTAGTAGTGGACTGCACAATATCAACATTCAGGTATTTCAAATGAAATGCCGGTAATAAGTGGCAGATTACCCCATAAACGCAAGAGGCGCGCGTTTGGGAGCCTCCAAATCTTGTATGAAAAATATGTTATGCCTCTCAATTGTTTAAATCCGCCACTTCCATTAATGCAAAAATAAATCAAAATCAACGAAAATTACAGATCATACGGCTAATTTGACTGCATTATTGTTAAAAAATACATGTTTTAAAACATACAAGGCTGAATTTCATACAAAACCTTAGATTTTATATTAAAAAATTCTTAGTTAAGCCATTAATATCTATTACAAAAGTAAAATTACAAGAATGCGGGCATCAGTAATACCGATATTACAATCCCTACTCACAAATGCAGGAATTCTGATGAAAAAGCCGTGAACGAATTATAATTTAATATTAATAGCAGGTAGCCGGCGCTAGTAAAAAAGATTTCGCTTAAAACATCTAAAGCTATTTAAATAGTAAATTGTGTTAAGTAGCAAAGTGTATAAATGCTGTTTTGGTATTGCACCAGCATTGAGGCTACACGTCTATTAAAGTTTTTGTTAAATATGCTACGAACACTAAATCCAAATAAAAATGTAACTTGCCGTATCATTGAATTCCGTGTTCATTACAGGGCCTGGCATTGAGAACATCAAGGCATGTCCAGGTATTATAAAGCACATTGAGAAAAATTTTACTCCAGGTATAAGATCTAATCCAAGTTTACTTTTCCCTTTCACTGACAGCATGCTTTTAAAATTCCGCACCAGGGAAAAAGATAGTATCATTGATTCTCCTACGCTTTCAGTTCTATCAATATGTTTTTTATTTTTTCTAAAATTATATATATCATAAAACGTGCAAAATATCAAAAATACTATGAAACATGCGAGAAGAGATCTGAAAAAAAAGAAAATATACCTTATCAGTTAGTTATAGATAGTACTTTGAAATTATCATCGTTATTTTATGTTGAAACATATTTGTCGGGTCCGCGGTCGAGTGTTAATGTCATTTGCTTCGGTTGCGGAGCGCACGGGTTCGAATCAAATTCCGGGCAGCTTCATTTTTTAATTGTATAATTGATTTCTGTTCGGAGTCAATGATGTCTGTGTTGTCTAAAATTCCCAATCTTAAAAAACGGGACGCCACGAGAGCGATAAGCTTACCACTAGTTCAGTCCTAGTCCAAAATCCTTTCTATCCCTAGTCCCTTCCTATATTCCTACAAAAGAGTGATCGAGAAACTGCGTAAAACAATCAATTCCTGTTTGAAAACTCCAGTAAGTGACCACAAACTCCACATTTCAAACGGGCATGATTAAAAAATATTTTGTAACATATTATAATTTTTTGCTTGTTATTATATTATAATTGTGCAATATAAAAAAATACTTTATTGAAACAGCTGTTCTTAGCATAATACTTATAATGGTATTAATATAAAAATGGTCGGATAGGGTTAAGAAAATAATAGTTTGCTAATTAATCTCTGAACGATCCGTTTTCAGCACCATATATCTAGGTGAAGGGCGGAAAGTCATGGCAACATCATAGAAATTCATTCATATTTATAAAAATTCACGAATCAGCCGGATACCGGATTGGCAGAAATTAAACGTTGTCCAATAAATTATATGTTTCTTTACAAACTGTTTTACTTGCAGAAAATATTCAATCGACTTAATATCATTTTATAACGTCAATTATAGTATCATTTTTTTCTATATTTAGATAATGATCAGTCCATTTGTTGAAATAATGAACATACTTAACATGAAAGAATATTTGAATTTCAAAAGCAATAGAGCTATATTTAACTGAGTCTTATTAGCTTATTACACTACATGGTAAGTGTTAAAAACGGATCTACACGGACCTTTTGTATTTTCTTCACAATAAGTAAACGAGTTTAATTAGAAAAAATGTGATCCAATAGATAAGCAACATACCTAAAAACAAAAACATGGCATGAAATGCTTTGAGTTACAGAATAAACTGGTAGGAAATTGGACTTTTTAAAACTTGTTTTTGCTCTCCTGTTAAGTAAGCAAAATGAGCATAAGTTTGTATCATTACTTCCTCGATATAGTCATTGGGTTTTAGCTTATAAATTAGTAACAAATTTGTCCTTAATAACTTATAGAAATCAATCATTGAAAAAAAAAAAACTTCTAGAGCTAAAAGTGATTCTAATAACCTTGTTGGACAAACGAGATAAGATATTTCTGAGTGCCAAAATTTTATGCGATGAAAACGAGGTTTTTTTTAAACTAAATCCTACGTAACTATGAATAATTTATATAAGTTTGGTAAAAAATGGCTGTCAAATTTTAACAAGTTCTTTTATTATTTGGATTAAAACTAAATCACTTCTCTTTCCTTGCTGCTTATCGTTAATCATTCATTTAGCAATACACATTTAAGTAATAACCACGAGTCTAAACCGGTGGTTCTCATGTGCAGTGTACAGCATGTACAGTGGCCGCATGCGGCCACAAGAGATTTTTGCTTCAGCCACCAACAGCTTCATGGTAAATATTAGTATTTATTGGTGTGAACCACTAGTCTAAACTCAATACACTCATAATTATACCATGCAACACTTATGTTGCTATCTTTTGGTCATGTAAAATAATAATGTTTTAGCTTACATAAACAAAATATCTTTTAAGTCGATTTTTAACGGCTTATTAGAGTGGCAGTTTGTACGATCAACTGTTACCCTGCTTTGGCTGAACTTTGTAGTTAAAATCTTTGTTGCCAGTGCTTGAACGTGATTGACAGTGCATGATGATGGAACGCAAAATGCCCAATGGCTATCGTCTCTCGGACCAGTTCTCTGAAAATAAACAAACGTTAAAAAACTCGTCCTTAAGGTACAGCTCAGTTAAGGAAAAAACGCGGCTTAAGAATTGTGTCACATTCTTGTATTATACGATTAATATATGTATGTTATAAGCTTTGATGAAAAAGATTTATGATTCGATCATTTCATTGGGTGATTGGGGACTGAGCTATCAAGATATCAAGATTATTATGACTACCTTCTGGTAGTATAATGAAAGTAACCTGTCATTAATAACAAATCGGTAGTTAAATATATTCTGATCAGCTTCGAGGCTTAATGGGTTTACTGATATAACCCTATTTTCTATTCATATATCTTATAAACGATAAAAACTGTTTCAATGAGTTTGTGTGTGAACTTGATGTTGGCAAGAGGTAAAACCCGTGTCACTGGCGACAAATGATTAAGAACGTGTCAAAATGTTGAATGATTCAAATAAGATTAGTATCTTATAATATAAGGAAATATAAACAGGCAGACGCTATTAAGGAATTCAGTGTGGAATGGAATTATAATACAATATTTCAGTACTTATTCCACGTGGAATTTATTAGATCGCGAGACTAATCAGTTCATAATGGTCGCGATGAGTGAAACCGGTCACGATCTGATACATTTCATGTGAAATAAGTATGTACACAAAATAGCCTTAATACACGAAAATTCTTTTAATGAATGATATTGACACGTGGACGAAGAAAACAAAAAAAGTTCATTTGCAAAAAAATATATTACCGTTAATGATTTTTTGTGAGGTTCCATTCTTGCTAAACAATACTGTCCATGCACACTGGGAACACTGGAGTTGACTCCAAAATCCTGATGAATGCCGAGACATTCATCAAAATTTCCCAGCTGAAACTTGTTACCAGATAAATAGCCGGCAGACGATGTTGCTGAAGAATCATACACTAAAATGAATCAGATCGGACATTCATTTAGTAAAGTATTAAATCGTTTTGTCCCAAGACATTAAAATAAGAAAAGACTTTTCAAATAAATAATTAGTTCTTCCAAGCTGTCAAAATGACCGCCGCCCTAAAGTTGCAAAGTATTCGACACAAATACCTTAAGCAAGGATTTGCTGATTTTTTTAAAACTGAAGGTTAACTAGTCGATTTCTATGGTAAGGAAGTCCAGATCAAAAATAATGTTAACAGGAAACAATATGAAATTTATTCTAAGCAGCAAATTGGTATAATTTATTGGAGTTTTTCATTCGTATTGGTAAGAAATGTGGTATTTATTATTCGACGTGATTTGTCACTGCCAAAAATGTTTATTAATT
Source organism: Himalopsyche kuldschensis (assembly GCA_028554975.1). Classification (NCBI taxonomy): domain Eukaryota; kingdom Metazoa; phylum Arthropoda; class Insecta; order Trichoptera; family Rhyacophilidae; genus Himalopsyche; species Himalopsyche kuldschensis. Next base: position 651,211 of record JAHFWI010000100.1, read on the forward strand.
ATTTTTAATTAAAATACGATCAGAAGTTCAATTGAAAAGAATGAATAAATTATCATGGTGGTGATATAAAAAAGTCATTGATTTTATTCAATGACATCGATATCATTTTTTATTATCTAAAAGAAAAGATTTTTCCATTTCATTAAAAAAAACAAATGGTTTATTTTACAATATAGTTGCAAAAAAATTAAAAGATTCTCGAGAAAAGAATGTTGACTGAAATAACTGTAACCATAAAGTGTCATAATTTTTATTCGAAGCAGAATGAAAATATTTATGTAACAAAAAACAAGATCCTTTTCATTTTTTATGCAACAGCCATAATTCCCAATTGGCAGAACAGGGATCTAAGCTCTTACGAATACAATTTATAAGATGTGCGCAAATATAATCAAATCAATCAAAGTATTTTGTACTGTACATATGTACATACATACATACAATACGTGTGCGAATTTTTGAAAATAAAATATACAATCGATTGTCTGTCACTTAAACTTAATTGTAGAAGGATGAATAAGAGTCAAGTGTATTTCTTTCAAACTATTTTTAATTGATAAAAACTAAATACATGGTTTTAGTAGCCAAACATTTCATTTAAATTATTCATGTAATTTATGCGGTCTGTAAATTTTTCAAAAGCACTCAATTACTGTACATATAGTTTAATTTACAGGTGATATCTTTTCAGATCCCTTCGATTTTGCTGATTTAATTTTTCAAAAAATATGCGTGAAAATACGGTTACGAAAATAATCAAACTTACTTTTCAGCGCCCACGAGTTTCCATCTAATAGTCCAGCTACCATTTGCAGACTTTGATTTTTACACAGAGAGTTTTCAATTTTATCCACCAAGTTTTTTAACAAAACAATATCCTTTGACAATACTATTCTGTTTCCACTTAGCATGGGATTTTCATGATGTTCGTCGCTAGGGTATCTAGATTCTTCATTTGAGACGTGGTAAATGTGTGCATTATAAAACACGTCAGACATAGTTTTCTCTTCAAGATCTTTCGATAAAGGTAATAATTCGAATTCATTGCTATCGAAATTATTATTCGGAGTCAACGTTGAATATTCGCTCAGTAATGCCGATTGTCCTGATATATTTTCATACATTGTCTCATCGTCGATGTTTTCTGTATAATTACGCTTTTCATTTGGATGTGGAGATATAAAAGTAGTATTTTTAACACTTTCATTATAATCACCGTAGCTTTTGAATATTGATGAATTGCTTGAGTGAGTTATTTTTGAAATTTTTGATTCTGTACTTATAACTACACTGTTTTGGGCTGCAAAAAGTAGTATCAAAATACTTCCGTGCACGTGTCTGGGCAACATTATGCGATCTAGCTTCGTTAAGCTAGTATGAATATCTGACGATAAAATCACTGCTGATTTCAATTATAACCTTAATATTTTCAATATCACATGATAATATAAGAGCAGGGATATTGTTTAAACACTTTTGATCGGTTCGTAAGCCGGTTGCACAAAATAAAATACTACGCGATCTTCTATTTTCACGTTATTACAATAGAAAATTGTTTGAAACGAAGAAATAATTTATTCACATACTCAATTTGATAGAACAGTCACCTCGTTATTTATAAAAATGACTCGAATTGTGAAGCGTGCTTGTTTATATAATAAATTATTGTCTCTACTACCAGCAAGTATTGAAAGTTATGAAAAGCTTTTAGAGGGGCATGTCGTATTTTTCTACAGGGATTATGGAGATCATGCGATATTTTTATATGGCTGTAAAGCTTTCTTTGAGTGATAATTTAAGAATTATAATTTAGTGTACTTGTTTATTACAATTGTATATAACACACATGTAAAAGGAGCCTGGTAGGGATTATTATTAAGGAAAACTAGTGAAAAGAGGTACTCGATTTCATAAGAATTATTGATTCTCGAATTTCAACAATGCTGTTTCCAGAGATGTTTGAAAGAATTCGCCGATTTGAAACATCATAAAAACCATTCATTTCACATAGATAAAGGTTTTTCTAGCATTTTGACTTATTTCAACACGATTAGAGTTGTCTTTGTTCTTAACTGTTTTCCTCGTGCTTTTGGATTCGCATCGCAATAAAAGCTTTACTTTTTCAATTAATGATTATGTGATTGATATCTATGATATGTAGTTGTTTATTGTAGCTGATTATCCACTTTAACTTTATGGAGTTGAAAATTTGACAGCAATATAATGTACATTACAAGTAATTCTAAATATATTTTAAGTCTCAAAATATTTATAAATATGGTTGAATTAGTGAAAGAAAAATAGAAAAGGATTAAATTTTATCATTATAATAAACTAAATATTTATTTTTATCTATTGAATGAAGCCTTCATTTTTTGGTAGTATTCGGTAATTATATAAGTTCGGGAAGTATTATAAAGGGTAACCGGACAAATCAGAACATGACAATTCAGAACATGACAAATCAGAACAAGACTTTTCAGAATATGACATTTCAGAACATGACATTTCAGAACATGACATTTCAGAACAAGACTTTTCAGAATATGACATTTCAGAACATGACATTTCAGAACAATCGGCCTATCTACGGACACCGTCCGAGCGCGCTCGCTTTATAATATTGGGTTTTCACATACATATTTGTCTATAAACAATTAACCAATTATGAATAGGGCTGCCACAACACACAAGAATTTTTATATAGATAATAATAATATAATAAAAAATAATAATTAATAATAACAACATAGAAGAAAAGTATCATAAATAAAAAATCTTAAGATAAAAATTTACATTTATATAATATTTTTACATGCTTCTCAAATGTCGTATCGAGATCGACAATAAAAATTATTAATTAATAATAACAACATAATTAATAATTTTTAATGTTATTATTATGTGTATAAAAATTCTGTGCAAGTCGATCTCGATACGACATTTGAGAAGCATGTAAAAATATTATATAAATGTAAATTTTAATCTTAAGATTTATTTGTTATGATATTTTTTTCCGCCAGAATAAACCGGTGTTAAGACTGTTAATAAACAAAGACGTATTGTAAAACTAAAACCTTCGTTATTTTGCCCGACTCAACGCCAAATCCCACATACATATATATATATACATATATAGATATTTGTGCCAGCCCAACGAATGAATTTTAAAATGCACGCGAACTAACTACAATAGTTAGTGAACATTTATTTTAATTTCGGCGATCTCATAATTACAGTTATTTTCTTGTTGTGGCAGCCCTATTCATAATTGGTAAATTGTTTATATATATATATATACAATATGTATGTGAAAACCCAATATTATAAAGCGAGCGCGCTCGGACGGTGTCCGTAGATAGGCCGATTGTTCTGAAATGTCATGTTCTGAAATGTCATATTCTGAAAAGTCTTGTTCTGATTTGTCATGTTCTGAATTGTCATGTTCTGATTTGTCATGGAATCATTATAAAGAGTGTGCTTTATTTTTTAAATTAAATCATATCCACCAACGAGAGACGGTTGACTCATTAAAAGTTAAAATTATATTATATTTGATTTTCATGTTTCTTCTATAAAATTTTACTAAAAAGATAGTTAACTTTTATTCAATAAATCTGAGAACCGAAAATCAAATAACTTAAATATAACTTTAACCATAAACTTGAACTTGTCAAGGCGCTGTTACTGACACGGTAAACCGGTTAATCAAGTAATCGTTTATCAAAAGCGTTGAACTTCATACGCTGATTATAATTTAATAATTAAACTATAAATCAATTTATATTTAACGAAGTTATCCGTATGCATTATACGTTTTAAGAACACGGATTCTATTTTGCTTAATATTCCTGGCAACTTTAACATTCTGAAACTATCAGGATCATCCCGATTTAGGTCCAATTGTACAATGAGCAGCTTGAATTGTGAATCGGCGGTGAATTTTGAATAAAAACTTTAAATTTGAGTTCAGCAATAGTACCAGAAAATTAATTATTCAAGGAAAAGGACTTCTTTATCGGAAGTTGTGTAGGTAATCCAAGTTAACTGCTTTTATAAACCGATAATTTGTCTCGTCATGATAACCGAACCAATCCAACAATCCAATATTGCATTAAGATGTTATTATTAGTCTCGGAAGGTGAACGACAAAATCTTTTACTACAAATAGCATATTATTATTATACAAGTCAGATGGGATGGTTATATGCGATTAAGTGCAAATATTCGAAAAACTCCCAATTCTTAATTCTTCCGGAGAAATAACTAACTCTAGATACAAGAAGTGCTTTTTCAGATGGAATCGTATGGTTACTTTAGTAAAAAGTATAATGTAATGATTATTAAATTAACTTAGAGAGGCGAAACGCGTGTCATTATTTATAGCACAAGAATGGAATAAATAATTTTATTTCAATTCATTGTTTGTATTAATATTTTTTGTTCCAAGATGGCCAAAACGTTACAGACACGTATGACTTATATGTATGGCACATTCGTAAACCTATTGCATATGTTAAATAAAAACATTCGTACATTTGGTTCCACTGGGATGGGTGTATTTTTTGCGGTTCCATGACAAATCAGAACATGACAATTCAGAACATGACGTTTCAGAACATGACAAATCAGAATATGACAATTCAGAACATGACAAATCAGAACACGACTTTTCAGAACATGACATTTCAGAACATGACATTTCAGAACAAGACTTTTCAGAACATGACATTTCAGAACATGACATTTCAGAACAAGACTTTTCAGAATATGACATTTCAGAACATGACATTTCAGAACAAGACATTTCAGAACAATCGGCCTATCTACGGACACCGTCCGAGCGCGCTCGCTTTATAATATTGGGTTTTCACATACATATTGGTCTATAAACAATTTACCAATTATGAATAGGGCTGCCACAACAAGAAAATAACTGTAATTATGAGATCGCCGAAATTAAAATAAATGTTCACTAACTATTGTAGTTAGTTCGCGTGCATTTTAAAATTCATTCGTTGGGCTGGCACAAATATGTAAATATATATATATATATATATATTTATGTGGGATCTGGCGGTGGAGTCGGGCAAAATAACGAAGGTTTTAGTTTTATAATAGGTCTTTATTTATTAAAAGTCTTAACACCGGCTTATTCTAGCGGAAAAAATATCATAACAAAAAAATCTTAAGATTAAAATTTACATTTATATAATATTTTTACATGCTTCTCAAATGTCGTATCGAGATCGACTTGCACAGAATTTTTTATACATAATAATAACATTAAAAATTATTAATTATGTTGTTATTATTAATTAATAATTTTTATTGTCGATCTCGATATGTTTATATTTTACTAAAAAAGTTAAATTGTTTATAGACAAATATGTATGTGAAAACCCAATATTATAAAGCGAGCGCGCTCGGACGGTGTCCGTATATAGGCCGATTGTTCTGAAATGTCTTGTTCTGAAATGTCATGTTCTGAAATGTCATATTCGGAAAAGTCTTGTTCTGAAATGTCATGTTCTGAAAAGTCTTGTTCTGAAATGTCATGTTCTGAAATGTCATGTTCTGAAAAGTCGTGTTCTGATTTGTCATGTTCTGAATTGTCATATTCTGATTTGTCATGTTCTGAAACGTCATGTTCTGAATTGTCATGTTCTGATTTGTCCGGTTACCATTTTTTGCAGCTGGGGAAACACTGTTTTAGGTAAATACAAAAGCATATGCATACTTCATACTAGAAGAGGCAGTGCTTATAGAAGTTTAAGAAAAATAAAAAAAAATAGATAAAAAACTATATTTATGTATGTTTGACGTCATTTGTTGTCACGACATCTAGTTATTATATTGTTGATGGAATATAATTACATTTCGTAAATCAGTGCACATTTTTTATGCGTACATTTTATCCTTCGTGAAGGTCGTATAATTATAAATCTATTAATTCATGTGTTATTATTCTTAGTATAATAAATCAACTTGCTACCTAAATAATAGTTCAGTGCCGATAAACATGGAGATTTTTCTATTAGAAATAAAAATGAATTTTCACAAAGCCTTCACTAAAAATCTCTATCAAATGTTGATTGAAATTATGAATTACTCGTCTGGATATTTTTTTAACGAAAAGTGATCACGAAATTGATGAAAAGCGGGAAGGCTTTAGGCAATTTTACCCGATGCCTATCGGGGCTGCAATGGGTTAATTAATCTTTAAGTGAGTGTAGTAATTGAGTGGAAGAGGGAGATTAAAAAAAAGAATAAGATTTTTGTTTCGTAATGGAGAATATTTTTTGGTTTATTTTGATAAAATCAGGGCTGTAGAGTCGGAGTCGGGGTCGTCGCGGCGATTCGGCCGGAGTCGGAAATTTTGAAAAGTTCAAACTTTTTATTTTTGCAAATAATATGTCAAATTTGGCTATTGGCCGGATTGGTAGGGTTGAAATTCAATTGAATTTAATTAATTCAATAGGAAAATTAGGCAAAAAAAGTGACGATATTCAACTTTTTTAGTCGGAGTCGTGTTTTTGGTCAATGATGGAGTCGTGGTTTTGGTAAATGCTGGAGTCGGAGTCGAATTTTGTTTTACCGACTCCACAGCCCAGGATAAAATAAGTAATTTTTCATTAATCGTAATTGATTCATATTTCACAAACCATTTTTTTGTCAATAAGTTCTCCATTCTAAAAGGGTTAATAAAATGCTTTTTTAGTTTAATAAGGAAGATTTGTAAAAACACATACTTTAGACTGCAATAAACGATTCCTATTATTTATGAGACTTCCATAAATGGTGTCACACGATTTTGGTCATTTTTGATGGTCTTCAACGAAACGCATCTTAGCAAAATATTTAAGCCTAGCGTCTAAATACTCTAAATGTCACATTTTTAAAACCTCACCAACTTTTCAAAGAGTTTCAAAACATGTTGTAATCCTTGACACATCCACTGAAGGCATAATTGAGAAAATAGTTGATATAATTCTAAAGAAAAAAGGTCTTTATATGATCTTAGCTTAATAACCTGGCATTTCTTACCAACTCGCCACTTCACAATTCGTCGATTTTTTTGGCCACTGTCCTTCTTAGAGTGGGATGTCATCATATTCACATATGAATGGAATCTTACGAGAACATCTGTAGATTTGCATTACAGATAGTCCTCGACTTACGACCATTCACACTTGCGACCAATTTTTAATTTTTATTATTAAATTGCATTACGGTGCGCCTTTGTGTACCCTGATTCATGCGTAAACAAAGATGACGCAATAATGACGCCATAAATACTTCCTGCCGGTAAGTAGATCGCGGGATGTGCGCAAAGAGTGTCGTTTGTTTCTCACTTTATCCCTTCATTGTTTTTAAATTATGTATACACTTGGGCCTCGTATAACACGGTTTTACACATCACGGTTTTACACAACACGGATGTAAAAATTGTGACATATTTTTATACATCACGCTTTATATAACACGGTTCAAGGAAACAGAGAATTTAATGTATTGGCGGAGAAGGTTTTTATGAGATGGATATTCATGACATCCAAGAAATATTGGAGGATCGTACGTTGCACGAAGAAAAATTGGTCGAAATTTTGGATGATCCTACCACAATAAATGAGTCAAAAAACAGTTGCAGCGAAGTAACTACATGTTTCATATTAAAAACAATAAATGACCACATGGAATTGGCTATTAAATCAGATTTTTTTACTGAAAATAATCCTTCAGGAACTTGCAAAATAATTTGGCACCTTATACGTAAAAATTTACACGCTAAAAGTAGACAATCGCTTATTACCGAATTTTTGGAGGCAAAAACCCATAAATCCAGAGTCCTCCGATGATGAAAACTCACAACCGAATTCGAAAAAGTGTAAAACATATAGAATTCTAAGTGATAACGGTGATGAATGAATGGTTAATTATGTTGAAAAGTCTCTTTTAATAAATATGTAAATATATATTTGTTTATTTAAAAAAATAAAGTAAAATAAAACTATTCAATATTTTTTTTGGAACGCATACCCTAATTTTGTATGAACTTCAAACCTTGTATAACACGGATTTGTATTACACGACGATTTTGTGGAACCATATAATCGTGTTATACGAGGCCCAAGTGTACATAATTCAGTTAACATACATTAATATAATAAGATATAAATAATACATACACCCATTTAATTTCTGAAGTGAATAATAAATAAATCGTGCCCATAATGACTGGCAAACCGAGTAATAGTATTTCTTAGCAAAGGAGAGAATTGGAGCAATTGAATATCGTGGAACTGATATCTGCAACCTATAGCTACCTCTCTATGTATCTATGAACTACGATACAATATTGGTAGACAGAGTTTGTATTTTGTATTAAATAACTAGTACATACATACATATTTTGTATGAAATTCGACTAACGACCAGTTCGACATATGACCAAAGTCCAGGAACGTATCTCGGTCGTAAGTCGAGGACAACCTGTACTTTTCTTCTGGAAGCTAACTATGATGATTTATCTAAAAAGTGTATTCTATTATTAAAAGGCGATACAGATTATAACATAGTTTACTTACATACAGTTGATATCACACTTATATAACAATATGTAATAATTATTTAGTAGTAATATTAACAAACCACTTTTCCACAATGCTCACTGAAATTGTATAGAAGCCATAGAACTGCAATGAAATTATCGAGATCTTTTGTTTTTCTTTGAAATTCTTTTTGCGAAAATAAAACAAAATAACTACAATTCTATATTTGAATTACAAAAATCCATTAGGTGTCAAATCGTTAAAAATTAGCGTAGTATAAGTTAAGCGTTGTATAATAATGAAATACAATATAAATTTGACAGCCTTTTTATAAATTTCAATCGAAAAAATATTTTTATTCAAAAACCAAATATTTATTCGAAATAGTTTATTCAATAATTAAGACGCAGGAATACATTATAACCATCGTAAAATGTCACCATGAATGGCCAAATTTATCAAATCTTTCATTCGAATCACAAATCATTTTTCTCTTCTTTTTAATTTTATAGATATCAGGGCTGTGGAGTCGGAGTCGAAGTCGTGGAGCCGGAGCTTTTTGGCCGGAGTCGGAGTCGGAGTCGTCGCGGCGATTTGGCCGGAGTCGTAGTCGGAGTCGGAAATTTTGAAAACTTTTTATTTTTGCAAATAATATGTAAAATTTGGTTATTGGCCGGATTGCTAGAGTTGATATTCAATTGAATACACCATCAATAGGAAAATTAGGCAAAAAAAGTGTCGATATTCAACTTTTTTAGTCGGAGTCGTGGTTTTGGTAAATGCTGGAGTCGGAGTCGAACTTTTTTTTACCGACTTCTCAGCCCTGATAGATATTGTTCCTTAAGCAGCATCACTAATTCTTAATAAATTGTTTAAAATTAAAAAGATCGTTTAGTGTGATAACTGTAGAGTAGACCCTGTACTTTTTTCCACTCTCATACTGTGTAATTATTTTAAGTTTTATTTCTAAATATATTCCACATCTTCTTTTTCACATCTACTCTACCATGATGATCACGATTTATCAATTATTAAATACGTATATTATATCGTATAAATGTATAAAAAATGGCCCAAACTAGAAGATGCAATTAATATAGAAAAATAAATGCTAATTTTTTCACGTCTTATCGTCGTTGATTGATTACTAAAGTGACTTATCGAAATAGTCTACTGTGGAAATACCTACCTGTAAATTCGGAGTTAATATGGGGATATATCTGTTTATATGTATGTTGTGCAGCATATACACAAACAATCTATTTATTCGCACCAAGCGCATGGCAAGTCTTTCCTTTTGGGCACTGTTTTGAAACATGGTAAAAAACGGTTTCGCATCAATGTTTATATACATATATTGTATATTTTGAAATATTTAAAACATTCTCTCTTTACTCTTCAGTAAAATCAGATTTCCTGGAAAGTAGGTTCTGACAATAAGAACACTTTATTCATGTACCTACCATTAGACATCAGTAAAAAATATATCTTTGCATATTGACTTTACCTGAGAGCGTTGTTATTAATTACATGCATCTGGTGGCCATTAATATATTAAACTGCATAGGTAGAGCCACAATATGAATATAATTGTGAGCAAAATAATGTTTTTTTAACATAGGTTTTTTCACAGCTGACATCTGTTATTCACATATATTTATATGGATTAATAATTATTGTGAAGTGAACTTTTAATGTGAATAAATTATAAAGTACGACTAGGAAAATCTGTTTTATAATACCGCTTTGTGTGTATCAAAGTTTATGAAATAGATTCATTTAATCATTTATTGCAGTGATGCACAACCTGTGGCTCAGTATGAAATTTTATGCATCCCAATATGACAAATAATTCACCACTTTCAGATTTTTTCACGAGCGATGGAAGTATTATTTCATTGAACATATAAAATGGTTTGTTTGATATGCGAAAAAAGTATTTGAGTCCCAAAGGAATACAATCTGATTCGTCACTATCAAGGGAAACATAACATATTTAACGGTTTCAGGGAAAAAAAATTGTTTGATGCATTTCAAAAACGGGTCGTCCCTCTTACAAGCAGCAATTTTTAGTAAATTTATCAAATCTGTTTGAAGGCATGGGTGTTTGTGTTGTCAAAATTTCTTCCCACCCATCCGATCCTTTTAGCGTTGTGTAATAGGAGCGATTAGCTTGCCACTAGTCCTGTCCCTTATCCTTTCTATCGGTACACCCATAAAACTGAAAAGATTGAGCACATTTAGAGCGGATTCTGAGCTAAAAATACCGAAATCGTTATTTTTAATCCCTTTAACTAATGCGGCCCTCAAACAATCTGAAAATTGATAAGCGTATGTGTCACACAATTGCTCAAAAAATAATAGAACGGATGTGTTTAAAAAAATGTGGCAAATGTTCAAAATATCAGGAAAATATCAGTAGAAAGTCTAGGAATGTTTTTTTCCCGTGGTGAATATAACTCATGCTGTATTGTAGACCTGTCCCAGGTAGGGTTTCCAATCCCAGGCCAAATTTTTGATCCCGGTATTTCGAGAATGCAATAAGTCGATCCTGGGACTGGTCCCGTGATTTGGAATATTTTTTAATGGTCGATGATCTTAATATTTATTAAATATTGGCCGAGTATCGGTCTCGTTCAAATGCGATCTGATTACTAATTGAAATAAAAAAAAATATGTCTAGTAATGGAAATTTAAAAAAAAAATCACATTGTTAAAATGAGGACACATTAATGGAAATAAATAACGCTTTTATTGATGACAAATCAATCCTGGGATTTCAAGGATGAAAACCCTAATCCAAGGGCTTTCGGTGCACCGAATAGACCGAAATAAAAAACTCCCCCTATGATCCCCCTATAAAATATCGCATAAATTAATTGAATAAGCAGCGAATCTACACTGTCATTCGATTGTCAAAAAAAACATGGCTTTTTAAGCTGCCGAATACAAACTGCATTATTCAGCTGTCAGTATTATTTAACTTTTATTACGGCAGTGATCGGCAGTTCAAAGTCTAAGCTAACACAAGGAAATGGGCAAACGTTTTCTGGTGGTAATCAGATTGCCACACCCCTGATCGTGCCCTTGCTAAAATTGAAAGAGAAAAAGGCAAAAATAATTCGCTTAGTGATTATATTGAGATGTTCGACGTCACGGAATAGTTTGATGCTTGATGACACATAAACAGGTCTGGTATTAGAGACGAACAGTAGCCTATGTTGGCGTTTTCGCTTCAATCTCACAATAATGTTATCTTCTCTTCCAACAAGAATGTAATGTGTCAGTCCAATGCGAAGATCAAAGGTCTGACTGAATTCAATTTTTTTTTTACAGTTAGTTTTTTTTTAATTTAAAGCCTAATCTTGCTCGTAACACGATGAATATAAAAAAATGTGACATCGCTAACCATCAAAAGAAAAATTATTCTTGATATTGAAATGTATTGTAACATAAAGAGAAAACTTTGACAGTGACTGTAGAAGAAATTTGATGATTTTTTGTATTATGTGCTGTTTCATTTGACATCAAAAGCAAGGGTAGTATACTTGGGCCTCCTATAACACGGTTTTATACAACAGGGATATATAAATTGTGATATATTTTCATACAACACAGCTTAAGGAATAAAAAAATTACATGTTTGATTTGGTGTAGAAGGTTTTTATGACATGGATATTCATGACATCCGAGAAATATTGAAAGATGGTACGTTGAACGTGGAAGAATTAGTTCGTAATGTTGGATGAACCTACCACAATTAATAACTCCGAAACCAGTTGCAGCGAAGTTGTTACATGTTTCACATTAAAAACCATAAATGAACTTGGAATTGGCTATTGAATTAGATTTATTTTTTATTGAAAATGATCCTATAATGGAAAGAAGTTCGAAATTCAATCAAATACGATGAAAAGACACGATGTATAAAACTCACTCTATGTTCTGTCTATGGACAGAATTTGGTGTATCTTTTGAAGAATATTGTTTATGGCTAAAATGTCCAACGGTAGAGACTTTAACCACTACAACTTAAATCGCTTTTTCGTCGTGAACGATTCGTTTTCTTTAAGTTTCTACCCGGTGATCAAGTATCTACTCACATATTGAAACATGTATTTCTTATATATTTTTTATGTCACGATATTTTATAATCCAATGAAATATATAAAATCTATAAAATAGTTCACATTATTTCCTTGCCATGCTGTAGTGTCCGACAAGCGAAGCGCGTTCTGAATAATGGGTGGGTTTTATTCTGCGTCTAGTATGTATGTGTTTGATAGTTTGTCGGATAATAATTGATTGCTTCGATTGAAATTATTGTATTGGTTTTCACAAACTTTTTGAAAAACAATATACTATGCAATTATTGAGGAATTAAATAATATTAAAATGAATAAATGATTGTCTATCTATATATATGTATAAAAATGAATGTTTGTCTGTATGTCCGCTATGGACTACTAAACCGCTCGACCGATCGATGTGAAGCTTTACAAATTTATTGAGTACACTCCCGCAATGGTTTCTGGCCTACTAACCCCTCCCCCCAACCACCCCCCAACTTCCACCCCACAATTTTTTTTTTAAACTTTATGAATTTTTCGAGTTCACTCCTTCAAAGGTTTCTGGCATACCCCCCCATACGTCCTTCAAACCCCACCCCGCCAAACAACCCCCCTTCCCCCCAAAAAATGATATCGATTTTTTACAAATTTCTCGAGTACAATTCGGGGAAACTTTCTGGCGTCACCCCTTCCCCCACCTCACCCCCCCATCCCCCCCTAGAATTGCTGGCGAAGCAACGCGCGCAGGGTACAGCTAGTTAGCTTATAAAAGGTTCGAGAAATTGTAATGCTCGATATTTTATGATTCATTGTAAAATATGTAGAACAATTCTAAGGTAGTTCCCATAATTTAATATTGTTGGATCTATGGTTTCATCAATCGTTTATCCATTTATGGTATTTATGAAAATTATTAAAATATCCCATATTACCCGATCGTATTGTTGAAGGAAAATCTAAGTTCAAATATATAGTTTACTAAATCATTTCAAACAGAGCAGTGCTTTTAGAAACCGGTGATAAGTATATAAACATATGTAAATACAAATCAAGATCAAAGAAATCAAAATGTAATTCATTTTCGTTAAATATTTTTCTTTATTGATTTTTTACTTACAGCGCAATTTTTTCAATAATTATTCGCGGTTCAGATGTTTGGAACTATTGAAAAATGACGTTTCATTAAATTATTAAATATTTATGATACCGCTGTATAGTATTTATGTGCAAAAATGCCAACTATTACTTTATTGTTGGTTATAAATGCCCTTCTAATTGACTAGTTGGAGGTCTCTGCCTTAAAATACAAAAAGCACTGGTTTCTTCAATTGATAATTCTGCCAAGTACAGGTAGTCCTCGACTTACGACGATTGGCAATTTTTTTTTTTTTTGTATTACGGTGCGGTGCGCCTTTGTCAAACCTGATTCATACGTAAACAAAAATGACTTAATTTCTGGAGTGAATAATCAATAAATCGTGCACACAAAGACTGGCAAACGGAGTAGATGTGACAAAAAAAGAGAAGTGCAATAGATTTAGAAAAAAAAACTTGAAATAATTAAAAACTATGAGTGGTAAAGGAGTAAAGGGCATAGCTCGTGATCTACACTTATCACATTCAATGATCTCTACAATTTTGAAGAATAAACTAAGTAATAATAATAATAATACATTTTTAGTACTTTTTCCAAATAAAATTTATTTTTTCAGGACCGGTTTCGCTCATGGCGAGCATTGTCAACTGATAAGAAAAACAATACAACAGTGATATTTATACAAAAGTTAAGTATGAAAAACAAGGTATGACAAACAATAATCAAATAAATTTTATGTGGAAAAAGTACTAAAAATGTATTATTATTTTTATTATAATGCCTTTCCACCAAGTATTGACAGTGAACACCTATAAAGTAATAAACTAAGTATCAGTGAAGCTGTTAAAGGAGCAATACCCATAAAATCTACAATAATAACAAAAAAAAGACTTAGACTCATTTACGAAATAGAAAAACTATTGGTGGTTTGGATGGAAGATTTGATAAAAAACGAATCCTCCTTAGCCTTTTGTGATTATAAAGACAAAGGCGGGAAAGCTTTGCTTCTTACAATCATTTTCAAGTTAAACTGGGTATTGTTTTTCTGAAGGAATTGTGTTGGGGAAAATATCGGAAATCTCGCGTAATTTTCTGTCAATAATTAACAAAATTGTCATCTCTATGATGTATTCCATTAATCTATAATAGTTGTTATACATAAACAATATTTTTTTAATTTGATACCATTGCTTATATTTCAACATTCTTGGCTGCGATAAATTAATTTCATAGTTCAAACTAGATATTTTTATTGTGTAAAAAGCCCTGGTCTATTAATACATCAGTTGTTTCAACTGCTAATAAGATCGTAAATTTCACATTTATTCTTGACGCACACTCACCGAATGAAATAGTTTTCATCACTCATCAAAACTTATCCGACCACTAAGAATTGATTAATTCCAAACGTATACTTATTTAATCTTCAATATACGATTATTTAATACACCCGATCCTCTTTTTCTAGTCCCGTAGAGGTTCCCACAAGCCGAAACCGGTATTTTAGTTCGTTCTTTTTTTTTAGTTTTATCTAGTTCATTATTTTTATATCTTTTTGGATACCCTGACATTTCTTAGCAAAGAAGAGAAATGGATCAATTGAATATCGTTGAACAGAAATCTGCAACCTGTATCTATGTATAAACTACAATACAATATTGGTAGACAGAGTTTGTATTTTGTATTATTTATATTGACCGGGTTGATCATGTTATTCTAATAAATAAATTAAAAGCAATAGGAAGCTCGAACAAGGTTATCAATTTTTTTCATTCTTATTTGTCAAATAGACGCCAATATGTTGAATATGCTGGGTGCGTATCACAAATTTTTCCAACATATTCTGGAGTGCCACAGGGATCAAACCTTGGTCCTATTTTATTTCTCATTTTTATAAATGACATTGTGCTAAGTATGAGTGGAATAAAGTATCTGCTCTTTGCTGATGATTTAAAACTGTTTTCAACCATCAGGAATGAGTCGGATTGTACTATTCTACAGCATAATATAAACTCAATTGTAAATTGGTCCTTAATAAACAAACTTGACTTCAACATTTCGAAATGTTTCTGCATTTCATTCTCTCGTTCAAAATTTCCTATCAAATATAAATATGAGATATCGAATATGTCTTTACAGCGTTTGTCTGAAGTTGTTGATCTTGGTATAACATTTGACTCTTCTTTCACGTTTCATTCCCACATTTCTTCAATTACCCTGCAGGCTAGTAAACTTCTTGGATTCATAGTTCGGCAAAGTAAGCCATTTGAAAACCCTACTGTGTTTCGTACTCTTTATGTTTCTTTAGTTTTAAGCAAACTAGAATATGGATCTATTATTTGGGGTCCATATGAATTTAAATTTAAGTCGCAACTGGAGCGAGTTCATAAAAAATTTCTGCGTTATTATTATTTCAAAAAATTCAACTATTTTCCGTATGACAATTCATTAATGGAATATTATCCAACCAAGTTTCTTTTAGGAATGCTGTCATTTCACTCACTTGAAGCTCGAAGACTAATTGCAATATTAAAACTAGTACATACATACATATTTTGTATGAAATTCGACTTACGACCAATTCGATATACGACCAAAGTCCAGGAACGTATCTCGGCCGTAAGTCGAGGACAACCTGTATAATTCATAGAAGGTCCAAGCCATCCATATCTTTCATTCGTATAATTATAATGCATTCCCAAGGCTTTCCAGAGTGCAAAGTGACCGGTATAATACAGATAGTCTCGAGGGCGTAGAAAGTGACAATTCATGGCGCAAGATGCTCTCCCGGGCTTTTTTTAATTTGAAACAATGTATTTTCATCATAAGAAAAAAGCGGCCCCCATTTATTTCATCAATGTGCGGCTGACATTTTATAAAACGATGAATTCCACCGCCGTATACTTGTAGAGAATGATACAATGAATCTACTCCTGTAGTGATGCAGGAAGTTCTTACGACATGGGAGGACTCGAGAGAAGTGACTGCTGGAAGAAAAACAGTAAAATGATGGATAACATATTATAGATCAAGTATAAAAATATTTTGAGGTGATTTTATACAAAACAAATTTAGATGCCAATAAAGGAACTGCTGTTGGGTTTCAGCAAAACCTGTCCTATCCTGTGATAAAACGATCTTCGAAAGAACAAAATTCGATAATTGTAAAGTCAATGTAAATTAAGCGAAATTGAAAGATTATATTATAATCATAAATTTTAGGACCGCATGATATGTATCGGTGTACTGGAAAGTTTAATAAGTTATCTGTAGTTCAGATTTTACCACAGTGAATTTATTTTGCCAACGACAGCAAAAATGTTTTAAATTGGAATTAAAACTAATAATTGAATATCCGCCATATATGTATTAAAATAAATTCTAACGATAAAAATAATACATTTGAAATTAGTCAGAGTAGGATATAAATCAAAAAAGCCACGTCTAAGAATTCAAATTTCAATTGAACAACCTAAATTTTGACATTTACGTTGCCAGGACTGTAACCCAGGTTTGTAGTATTAAGTATTTTTCTTTATCTTATACGAAATAACGTATTATTCTCGTCTTGAAATATACCAAATTTACGCAAATGCAGTTCATTATTTTTAATATGAGATAAAAAGCAATATTTATTAATTTTTTTAAGATCCAAGTTGTCACATTATGGATATTATGATGAATGTCGCATGGTTTTATTATATTAATATGTAATTTTAAAATAGTGATTGATATTTATGCACACATCGCTCAGTTAAGTTGATATCCAGGATGCAGATTTCTAGAATGTTGCCACCATCGAAATATATAAAGGTAGTAGTAAAAACCAAGACTGTGGAGTCGGAGTCGTGGAGTCGGGGTCATCGCGGCGTTTTGATCGTAGTCGTACTCGGAGTCGGAAATCTTAACTATTTTGAACTTTTTATTTTTGCAAATAATATGTAAAATTTGGCTATTGGCCGGATTGGTAGGGTCGATATTTAATTGAATATACATAAATAGGAAAATTAGGATAAAAAAGTGACGATATTCAACTTTTTTTAGTGGCAGTCTTAGTCGTGGTTTTGGTTTTGGTAAATGCTGGAGTCGGAGTCGAAACTTTTTTTACCGACTCCACAGTCCTGGTAAAAACTAAAAAAGTTTTTTATTTACTTAAATCTATTATAATAATGGGAAATGAATTTTTATTTGAAGGTTCTTTCTCTACTCTGAAATTATTGCAACGTTAGCATTTATGAATATTTAGCATATATATTTAAAGTCTGCCATCTGTGTATTTAGTTTGGCAAAACAAGTTTGTCATTATATTGTAGTAGTTGTACATTATTATCATAGATGACAAAACAAATATTTTTCTTGCAAATATAAAAATTATTGATTATTAATGGGAATAAAAATCAATCGGATGAAAATTTTAATTTAAAATATTAGATATACATATGTATATTTTATTTTAAATTATAAAAAGCAGTCAAATATTATTTTTTTTTACGTTGCAAATCGGCTTAATTTTTTTTCAGGATCTAGATCCATTTCCCAGGGAATATGTCACAAAGCCAGACCAAATAGTCATTCCGAATTCATACGATTCCTCAGCCCATAGAAAATTAGTTGGTAGAAAATAAAGATACATACATATTTATTCAAATGAAATCATTTGAAAATTAGTGTTATAATATTTTTAATGGATAATTTGAGGGGAGGGGGTTGCCACCATTCCCCCCTCCCTGGATCCACAGCGGTTACACTGCTGACTTAATCAACAAGTCTGCTGATGTTATGTAAAAGAATAAAGAAAGAAGAACTGTTATTATGAACAAAATATTCTATAATAGTTATAATACATCGGTAAACGATACATGATAAATTCAAAATCTTATCTGATATGGAGATATCTTTAAAACTTTTTATAGATTGCTTGAAGTCATATAAATATTTATAGAAGAAAGAAAGAAAGAAGTTTTATCAAATATAAGGTTTTTACTGTCTCAGATATTGTTGAATTTATTTTTCCCGTATATTGTTTGTAGACAAATTTGCATCACAGATATCAGTAATTGTAAATGCACTAAACATAAAAAAATAAAATAATATCACCCAACGAATATATTATTGAACTTTAAAAATAATTTTGGTAGACTAATCATATTAATTTGATAACAACATATTTATTATTACCAATTTAGTAGTAAATTTAAATATAAAATAATTATACATTTATGCCATATAATTTTATCAAAATACTTTTTTTTATTTCATATCGTCATAGAGTAAACTTATTATTTGCCAGCGTTATCCAAAAAAACATCTTTAGCCGTAAAATAAAATATTACTGGTATTTCACGGACTGCTTACATAACAAACTACTGAAAAATATATTTTATTATGATGATTAATGTGCTTGTTTTTTATTAAAAAAAAAACATGATAGCCAGATATCGTTTTACAAAATCAAAAATAAGCCATATCCTGGGGTGAGTGGTAAACGTCAGTTGCGGTGCTCACGGGCTGGCAAAAATTGAACGCACCACGCGGGAAAACGTATAATGTGTGAACGTAAGATCGGGGTTCCACTGTAGTTTCATTTTTAATTTTTCAATCGATTTATGAATTTTTATTCGAAGGGATCTGTGATTCAAATTCCCTTCTACCCATCAGATTCTTAGCCATATCCCCACTTTTAAAAAAAAGAAAAGTTCAGAAACTTAGTACCAGGTGCTGTTGAGATAAGCGCTATTGAAAGTTTCGTTGGTCTACACTCTACACTGGGAGCGAACATGGCTATTGTAATACAATTTTTATAATTTGTATGAATGACAGAATGCTTATAGAAAGCCACGAATTCTTAAAGAGGTCGCAGAAAATCTTCGATTGGGCCACATAGCGACCGCGGGCAATGTGACGTATCATAAAATGTAGTGGAAATTTTTTCTAATACGTAGAGAGTTCAGATTAAAAATGCATGCATACTTAACAATGTATACATTAAAAAAGAATAACTGTTATTATAATAGACTTGAATGAAAAAAACTTGAATAATTAAGTCGGTGAAGTTGAAGACCACACTTCATACTAATATGTTCTTTACTCGTGCTGTAGAGGTCTGCACGGGCTCGGGTTTGTCCACGGGTTTTACCCGGCCCGGCCTACGGGCTGGGTCGGGCCGGGTAACGAAGGTTTGGATTCAGGCCCGGGCCGGGCTCGGACGCAAGTATACAACAAAATGTAACAAAAATCGGGCTATTGAATCGGGCCGAATGAGCTCACCACTCTCGCAAATCTAAATTTAATACTATAATAAACTTCACTTACTCGTATTAGTCATCTTTTCGACCCATTCGAAAGAACAAAACGCATAGTTCTTAATTTAATGGCTTATTTTAATGACGCCATTATTTTTAGTATTTTTTAATGATGTCTGCTTCATAGGTTTTTGTACAATACGCATAATGAATTTCATAATATGATCCTGACTTCAGTATTTCTTATATGGCTATTTCGATCGGTCGCAATTCGATTTGTTAGGTTGATTTTTTTAAAATTTACCGGCAAGAAATGGGCTTCGAAAATATTAAGACAAAACTGAAGAGTGGAGAATATATTTCTTCAGTAACAACCCATGGGAAAAGTGAAGTGTGGAAATCATTTAGTGAAATCATAGAGGTGGGTACAAACAAAAAAGTTAGATACGTTAAGTGTATAAAATATGTTAATGCATTTTCAGCTTTTCTAGTTCAAAAAAAGGAACTACTCACTTGAATCGTCATTCCTGTAAAACAAACAAAAACTAATTCTAATTAGGATACAATGTATTTCGCACAACTGCACACACGATAATCGGTGTCAATTTTAAATTTTTATTAGAAAAAAAAATTTGGATATTTTCGGGCAAGGTTGCAAAATGTCGGGCTCGGTTCGGGTTCGGGTAAGACTTTTGAAAATTAGCCTCGGGCCCGGGCCGGGCCGGGTTGGAGGTCTTCGGGTTCGGGCCGGGTGAAATTTTAAAATTTCAGCCCGTGCAGACCTCTATCGTGCTGTGAATCATTTGGATTTAGTGCTCATTTATAAACAAAATCCAAATTCAGAAAAAATACAATTAATAAATAATGCTAATCAAAATAATTATATTACCACAGCCATTAGTATTTCCACAACCATATAATATGAAACGACCGGGCCCGGTTTTGCTCATCGGAAGCAGTTTCCGCTGATAAAATATAAAAGCAGGGCGATTTATTATAAAGATAAAATGTATCTTTGTGTACTCCGCACAAAGTGTAACAAATAATGACACTTAATATTTTAAATACGACTGGCTCATATGGAAACGTAGTTTATTGCCTTAATGATATTGGATAAAGTAACGAAGCAATATTTTACTCTTTTACTAGGAATTTCATGTAATGTCTTGTAAATTGTTTATAGAAAAGTTAATAGACCTATTATGAACTTCATGAATTTAACCACCTGCTTAAAAGATATACATATAATAAGTAGTTTTTTAAGGAAATGTTGATATTTCCAATCAGTCCGAAATCAAGGTTGATTGAATGCTGAATGTAGAGTAAGGTTGACACTAATATTAATGAAAGGAAATAAGAAGTGACATTATGTTACTAAAGTACAATTAGCAAACGTCTATTAATTAAGAAAAAGTACGTTAGTCAAAACATATTAAGGTTAGAAACGTAATATAATAAGTTGTAATTACGAAAATTTTCACATTAGCCATCAGTCTGAGATCGAGGTTCTTTGAATTGTGAATTAACGTATAGGGCAAGGTTTACATGAATATAAATTATGAGAAAAAAATAATTACACAAAGTTACCTTAAAGCTTACTACAGTTAAGAAACATCAAAATCATCAAATGAAGTAAAGTTACTTAAACATTTTCAGGTTGTAAACAAAGCCAAAATAGAAACCCAGTACAGAAAGAATAAAATGTTTAGTGGGGGTCTTGATAAATCTTCGATCCAATGTATTTAACAGACAATATTTCCATTCAATAAGAAAAATGATATTTTTTTCCTTTTTATTCAAAGTATTGAAAAGTATCCATACAGCTGCGGCAGTTTTGACGCATGCTGGCCGATGATTTCAACTGCTGTAAGCCCCGCCCCGCTAGCCATGCGATTTTTTTGAATTTTTTGCGTGACCATATCGTCGTGATTCGTGACCTTAAATATGGAAAACTTTAAATAAATCATAGAAATGTTGGTTATGGAGTTTAATTGTAAAAAATGATATCTTAAAAAAACACAACATTTTGCGTGTCAATTGCTCTATATCTTATATAGAAAACCAAAACGGCGTATGTATGTCTGTGGGTCTGTAATTCCCTTTTGCATTGTTGGTCATTATGTTGCCATAAAAACGAATATGAAAGAAAATATGTTTGAATTTTTATCGGCGAAATGACATTTAGTCAAAATGTAATAAATTAGTTCATTTGAACTTTTCCCGGCTTTTTTAAATGATAATGTTTATTATTTACGTGAAGGTATTATTTGACAGCAAATTAGATTTTTTCCTTGAATTTGGAGATTTTAATGGGCGAGAATGGGGCTGTCAATATATGAAAGGGGCTGTGAAATGTCAATGCCAGTCTGAAATGTTCATTTTAATTCCATTTTAAATGACCTAGACTTTTGAATTTAGAAAAAAGTTGTTTCAACTTGGCCCGTCTGAATTTACGCGCCGAGGTGAACATAACCCCAAACTGGTCCGAGCGAAGCCGGGTTGCAATACTAGTTAATTTATAAGTGTAGCGAAGTAATGGGTCAAATTTTTAGGAATGGTTTGGTTAACAAAAAAGATTGGATTGTTCGATTCAATAAAACTAACTAAGTCGAAGGTTGATTTCTTACTTTTATGTGATAATAATATATTCTATGAAATTAATTCGATGTTGTTATCATTGTATTTTTAATGCGGTTGACGGATTTTGTTTTTTTTGCGGAATCATACATACCTAATGATACCTCTGGTATAATATGTTTAATATTTTAATATAACCTTGGCTTTCCGTGTGATTTTATTAATAATGGACGAAAATAATCACACAATTTAAATAAAAAATACTTCATCAGCACGCTGGAGAGTCACACTAGCTATGAATAAATTTATAGTAGAACTATGTAAATAATAATCGATTTCCAAGTCTGACGTCACAAATGTTTTGAAATTTTTCAAATACTGTAACTAATAATACATAGTTAATTGGAACACGTCAAACTATATTTCATACATACGAATATCAAATAACAAACTATTTTAATTGGTCATAAAGATTTATTGCAGATTTATGTTAAAATATCGAAAACAAGAACGATCATTTATTTCTTGAAAAACACTACGTAAATACGTTGTTTTTTTATGATAATTAAGTGACTTTGTTGTATGGAATTGGGACAGTGTTGTATGGAGTTTTTTTTAATTTTATGTTTATAAATTTACTAAACATTATTTGTAAAATATTTAAAAATTCTTATACAATGTTAAAAATAGGATATTATTGGTAACATATCGAATATTAAAGACATGTTATCGTTAAAAGGTTGATAATAAACCCTTAACCGTAGAAGAACATATATTTTTATTATAACAAAAATATTCCTCATCTATTCAGATGTTATGTCATCAAAAGAAATACAGTGGAGCCCCGATCTTACGTTCTCGCATTATACGTTTTCCCGCGTGTTGCGTTCATTTTCTATAGTTCCGGCATTTAGTTCATATATAAAACTTTCCCGCATTAATCGTTTTCCGCATTTAACGTTTGTTTTATACGGTTCCTTGAAAATCGTAGAATCGGGGTTTCATTGTATCAAAATGTAAGCTGCATAAAATAATTGAAAAATCTGTTGAATACTGCTGATTGAAACGAGCCCGTTTTACAACGGTCAAGCAACAACGATGTATGCAATGCTTGAGTTTGTTTAAATAAAATTCCTAATCAATTAAATTTATTCTGAATTCAAATATCTATGGCCAAGTGTAAACATACCAAACACGTTTTATATTGTCTAACACAGGGGTTACCAACCTTTTTGTATCTTAGAGCACATTTTAAAATATCGGTAGGACGGCGGGCACCACATATTTTTTCAAAAATAAATATTGCTTTGAAAAAATATTTGAAAAATTGGTAATAAATAATACACAAATAGATATTTTTAAATTATGGTTTATATTCTGTTATATAAAATAAATATAAGTCAGTGTGATCTTTGGCATTACATTTTATTGGCCAGTGTCTCATAATTAGGGGAGTATGATGACGTTCCTGTTAACAAGCAATCATAAAGATGTTCATCGGTGAGTCGAGATCTATATTTTAATTTTATTAAATTAATTGTTGAAAATAATGATTCACAAAGGTATTTGGAACCAAAATATGATTTAATCTTATATGCCGCTTTTTTTAAAAATGGAAACTTTTTTCCGTCCACTGTATTCCAGAAGTCAGATTTTAACATAATATCACTCTGAAGGTCCAAACATCTCTAACTCCAGTTCTTCTGCCTTTACTTGAACAAGCTCTGCAATATATGCAGCTATTTCCTTTATATTCATTTGGCAAGTAAAAGGATTCTAGAGCTCTACTACTGGGTTACTCTTGCAGTGATCTATATCGATTTATGCAGACAAATGAATTACGTTATTATTAAATTAAAATTATTTTTGAAAATATTTTACAAACTTATTCAAATATAATAAAATATATGAAAATTGAAATGAAAAATTGTTGTCGCGGACGAATGGGAGTGGGCGTACAGAAATCGACCTGCGGGCGCCATGGCGCCCGCGGGCACGGCGTTGGTAACCCCCGGTCTAACATATGCATCCTATTTTAAAACCAACTATTACTAGAATATTATTTATAAAGAGTTTATCCCATGGAATAAATTCGTTTTGGCATTAGACCAGTTAAATCAATCGATTCCCTATACAATTAAATGATTTTCTTAGTTTTAGAGAAAAGACAATTGTCGAGGACGTTTCAAATTAAGTAAGTTACTTTTTTACCCTTTCACTTATGTACACCATTAGGTAAAGGTGACTATTTCGAACATTGAAATTATCGTTAAGTCTCATGGCCTCCTGTATTATATTTTACAAGCATTACTTATTTTTTCTAGCCGGTTCGACTTTATATTTTCCATCTGAAACATAAATTATCAAACATCATTTAATTTACCACATATGTACATGCTAAGTTATTTTCAACAATATGAGCTATCATGTGTTTGTACGTACCTAATAAACATATTACAGTCTTTTTCAATCCTAGAATAGGAGTCTCAAACATTATACTCCATATGAAAGCCAGTAAATATGTTTGAATTAGATGTGATACCCCGAAATTTAACTGGAAGTAAAGTAAAATTTTATTGCATATCATACACGTTTAAGTTATTACCATTTGGTTTTGAAATAATTTATTTCTTTAACATGTTGAACACTGTTGAATTCTGTACAATTATTTCACCTATCAAAAATATATCAGGCGGCACTGGCATCTGTTATAAATAAAAATCGATAGAAGGGAAAAGATGATCACTTACCATAGTAAATATACTCATATATTTCGAGTCTCTCAATGTCCCGAATGCATGAAGCTCGACTATTCCATTCACTAAATATGCACAGTAACTTAATCGGCCGAGTGGTATGAAGCCCTTCCACGAAAAGAATGTATTTATAAATCCTGAAATAGAAATAGGTATGTGACACTTATTGCTTATTCAAGAGCTATCAAACATTATGTTAATTGACAAAAGCTTGATGTTTTCACCTCCATTCTTTGTGGCACATGCGATCATAATCCACCCAAATGATATTGACCAGACGAAACGATGAATAGAAGAATAAGCTGCTGCAATCAATGGATTGTATACGTAATCAGGTTGATAAAATACTGTAATACTGAAGACGGAACATATAATTCCTATAGCACTCAGTGACCAGTAAGTAATTAATGCTGATTTGGTGAACTTAAATCTGAAATGAAGAACGATACAAAATAGAATCTCACAAGCGGTTACACAAATAACCGAAAAATGAAATGATCTGTTCCGGGGAAACATTTTTACAATAAACAAATTCATTATTATAATACAATACGAACATCATATTATAAGAACTCAATAAGATAAAGATGCTGTCATAGACTGTCAAAAAACTTTTAAAACTTAATTATGTGCTGTGCTGATAGATCAAAGTTTTCTTTCATAATACATGAAGATATGAAATTTCAATTAAAAAAAAAATATTTATTTATTTATTCCCATTCATTTGGTATTAAGAATAATTATTTACGCTGTAAGTATTGAAAAATAATATCCACTGCGCAACCGTCCAAAACGTCCAGTAGAATTAGTTTTTTTATACTTTACCCTGATTTTTGTATTCTGTATTGAATATACCCGAACACAAGTCCAACAAAGTAAACACCACATCGCATATGTGTTTTAATATATGCCGTTTTAAAGTAATGGTTCGTAGTAATATCCACCAGCTCTCTGAAAATAAACATTTACACAAAAATTATAATATCAGATCGAAATAAAAAAAAATTGCAATATCATCAGCCGTCGGTGCGTAGTGCAACTTCAATATATCATGTGAATACATAGTTAAAAAAAAATATGACTTCAACTTCAATTCAACCCTCCCTTGAATTATCAAAATTTCAGGTAAATGTAGTCGAGCTCTAGCATTTTTTTAAAGGTTTTTATGAACTTTGATAGTTAATAATAAAACAATATTTTACTTTGGATATACGAGGAACGCTGCGTCCAAATTATACCAGAATGTGACCCCGAAAGGAATCATTGCCGCAACTAATGTGCATCCTCCAATAATATATTCACCGATGCGCGGCCATTTCCACAGAGGATATACAAAAGCTGGAGCCAAAAAGTACAGTTGAGTGTCCACTGACAACTGCCACGATTGGAACATACACTGAAAATTTAAAATATTATTGATAACTTTTTGACTGTAATTGAACCGTTTTTTTAATAACCACCGTGAAAAACCAAAAAAGACCAGTATAATCATAATAATTATAGTAGTAAGTAAAATTGTTATTTGCATTCTCTGAATTTGTTAAAAACTTCGCTAGGAAATGGGTTCAAAAATAAATCACAATATTTCTGTAATCAATCAATTTCATTGGGTTAATTCACGTTAGAATTATTTTCTTTGAATATCTTATATATAAAACCGAAACGGCGTATGTATGCATGTGGGTCTGTAATTCCCTTTTGCATTGTTGTTGCAAGTTCAAACAAACAAATTGATTTCGCTCGCGAAAGTTTCGACGGTAAATTTGTTTCGTTATCAATGTGTGTGTAGAGACTCCAATTACTCGAGTATCGAGTAGTACATTTTACAAAATACTCGAGTAGTTTCATATGAACTAAAATATCTTATATATTAAAACCGAAACGGCGTATGTATGTCTGTGGGTCTGTAATTCCATTTTGCATTGTTGGTCATTAAGTTGCCAGTTGTTTCAACTTGGCCCGTCTGAATTTACGCGCCGAGGTGAACATAGCCCCAAACTGGTCTCTGAGCGAAGCCGGGTTCGAATACTAGTACAATATAAAAATATTACGTTGTGTTATATTCATGTTAGTTTAAACATTGTAGTCATTTTCTTAATTGATTTTCGCGACACTTGCGTCGTTAATTTATAAATCTTATTCAGGAGTTATTAATTTAATTGCCAAAGTGTAAAAAGTATGCCAATTAATAGATCTAATAGATGCTATTCACAAAAAAAAACTAGTATGAGATTTTCAGACAGTATCACATTTTTTCTTTTCGCTGATTTGAGTTGACTTCGTTAAATATAATATGTATTTTATTCTTTAATAATATTTATCGATAAATAAAAATATGAACTTAGGCCGATCGCAATAAATTAAATAACCACTATTAAGAAAACTCAGACGTCAGGATTCCATTATTTTGATCTCTGGAGATAAAAAAATCGGTAACCGGACAAATCAGAACATGACGTTTCAGAACATGACAAATCAGAATATGACAATTCAGAATATGACAATTCAGAACATGACAAATCAGAACACGACTTTTCAGAACATGACATTTCAGAACATGACATTTCAGAACAAGACTTTTCAGAACATGACATTTCAGAACAAGACTTTTCAGAATATGACATTTCAGAACATGACATTTCAGAACAAGACATTTCAGAACAATCGGCCTATCTACGGACACCGTCCGAGCGCGCTCGCTTTATAATATTGGGTTTTCACATACATATTTGTCTATAAACAATTTATCAATTATGAATAGGGCTGCCACAACAAGAAAATAACTGTAATTATGAGATCGCCGAAATTAAAATAAATGTTCACTAACTATTGTAGTTAGTTCGCGTGCATTTTAAAATTCATTCGTTGGGCTGGCACAAATATGTATATATATATATGTATGTGGGATCTGGCGGTGGAGTCGGGCAAAATAACGAAGGTTTTAGTTTTATAAAACGTCTTTATTTATTAACAGTCTTAGCACCGGCTTATTCTAGCGGAAAAAATATCATAACAAAAAAATCTTAAGATTAAAATTTACATTTATATAATATTTTTACATGCTTCTCAAATGTCGTATCGAGATCGACTTGCACAGAATTTTTATACACATAATAATAACATTAAAAATTATTAATTATGTTGTTATTATTAATTAATAATTTTTATTGTCGATCTCAATATGTTTATATTTTACAGAAAAGTCTTGTTCTGAAATGTCATGTTCTGAAATGTCATGTTCTGAAATGTCATGTTCTGAAAAGTCGTGTTCTGATTTGTCATGTTCTGAATTGTCATATTCTGATTTGTCATGTTCTGAAACGTCATGTTCTGAATTGTCATGTTCTGATTTGTCATGGAACCAAAAAAATCATACTCGTAATACCAATATTCATTCACATAAAAAGTAATATACTTACTATTTTGTCCGTGTTTACATAGTTGTTAATGTAAAGTAAATTAGTCCACCATGAGTTGAGGCAGCGTTCTTTTTCAATAGCCATTGTAGAATCCCAAAGAGGACCAGTATTTAATTTATCCAGCCATGTGACATAGAATGCATATGAAAATGTCAATCTGCAATACAAAATCTTTTAAAAAAGGAATAAACTGTTTTTATTAATAAATTATTGTGTAACCCAATCATGCGACGATGCACGCTATTGATTGACAAATGTACTCAAATATCGACGTTGTTCTGAAAAAAACGCAAGCAAAAATGTCAATCTGCAATAAAAAGACTTTTAAAAAAGAAATAAACAGTTTTCATTATTTTTTAAATAATACATTATTGTATAACCCAATCATACGACAAAGTACGTGAATGATAGCAAATTTATTCAAATATCAAAGTTGTTCTGAAAAAACAAAACATAAACCGATAAGTAAGATCAACATATAAATTATGTTGTGAGATGATTTAAAGTAATAAATATAATAACTAACGTCAATTCTCATAATATATCAAATAAAAAAACATTTTAATAATACTAGATTTTAATGCGTCAAGATCTGATCAAAATGATATTTTTGGCACAGTCACATAAATGTCTGGTTTTTTATTGAGCTATTAATGATTTATGACTTTTGTGATTATATTTATTTGATGCATATTATTTTCATTTAACCGACTTATGGAATAAACTGAATTTTGTGATATAAATGCACCTTTCTGCAAAACAACAGAAATTCTTGCGTTCTACCTCGTATGACAAGATATAACACATTATATCTAACAAAATGATTTTCTTGCCTTACGTATCTCCAAATATAAAGACGGACAATATTGACCTTCCCTTGTTTTTCTAAGTCACTGAGAAAAAGCCGACACATCAAAAAAGCGCTCAGAATCAAAAATGTATCAACCAATAGAAAACCATTTAACATTAACGAAGTTTCCACCTTTTGCATAATCTGAAAATGAAAAAAATATATGAATATTTGAAATAAATCTCTTACAATATTGTCAGTCAGTAATTGTACACTGGATAGTATTAATATTAAAGAATTTAATGTGAAATGACTGTGATACAAAAATATATCAAAATCAAAAAATTGAAATCCTACGCCTAATTTGATACCATTATTAACTAACACAGGGCTTTTTTTAAATAAAAAGGTGCTGGAACTCCCTTCATGTCAAGCTTTTTACTAACAAAATACATATTCAAATATCATTTAAATCAGCTTTCCTTGTGCCACGAAGAGCACAAAAATATTTTTTTAGATTTTTTTTCTACTTTAAGGTGTTCACTGTCAATACTTGGTGGAAAGGCATCGTAATAAAAATAATAATACATTTTAGTACTTTTTCCACATAAAATTTATTTGATCAGGACCGGTTTCGCTCATGGCGAGCATTGTCAACTGATAAGAAATACAATACAACAGTGATATTTATACAAAAGTTAAGTATGAAAAACAAGGTATGACAAACAATTGGTAGAACAACTAAGCAACTGATGATCAGTTAACAATGCTCGCCATGAGCGAAACCGGTCATGATCAAATAAATTTTATGTGGAAAAATTACTAAAAATGTATTATTATTTTTTATGATTAATTTTTTCTTTTAGACATGTGACATATATTTAAAGCTACAGCAACAATCAATAATCATATTTATAATAAATGGCGTGAAAAAAAGGTGCCGGAACACCGTTCCACCGCGTTAAATGGGAAATAACGCCGTGCAAATACATGTGTATCAGAATACACATACTAGGCTGGTTTTATTTTATGCTTTTAGGGAGAAATGTTGAACTGTATTTTGTTGAAAACATGTGAAGCTATTTTGATATATGATTAAATTGTGCTAAGTATCAAGAGACTACACGTTTATAAAAGTGTTTATAAACATGTTACGAGCACTAAATCCAAATAAATGAATTTTACTTGCCTCATCATTGAAATCCGTGTTCATCACAGGGCCTGGCATTGAAAACATCAAGGCATGTCCAGGTATTATAAAACTCATTGAGAAATATTTAACTCCAGGTATAAGATCTAATCCTAGTTTACTTTTTCCCTCCATGGACAGTATGCTTTTAAAATTCCGCACCAGAGAAAAAGATAATATCATTGACTCTCCTACACTTTCAATTCTATTTATATGTTTTTTATTTTTTCTAAACACATATAAATCATAAAATGTGCAAAAAATCAAAAATACTATGAAACATCCGAGAAGATATCTGAAAAAAGAAAATATACCTACATATATATGTAATATTTAATAAGCACTGACTGTTATATTTAGGATTCTACGAATGTGAAAACTTTATTATGTATTTGAAGGTAATATTTTTTACAATTATAATTTAATTAATGAAAAAAAAGATTTCATAGCTTCCCGGGAATTGTGTTGAAAGTCAAAAGCGGTAAATTAATATGAAGATATGTTAAAAGGGTAAATTATGGATATATGGTCACGGGACAGAATCCCAATCCTCTAGAGCTTATAATTTTATGTTTTGACTTAACTCTTTGAGTTCTTGTGGATTATTATAAAATGTGGAATCAAAATGATTTATCTGAAGAATAAATTACGAGAGTTCTGAAAGAAGAATTTGTTTTTAATATTAGCCTATAATAAAATTTTTTCTTATTTTAAACTTAATAAACTTATGTGACTGTCTCTATCTGTATAAAATTATTATTAATGTTGTTTGTGGTTGCATTTTTGCTCCTGTAAATTAAGACAACTCGGCTTCATACCTATTGCGAAGTATTGCTTAGGATCTTCTATAATATTACATTTAAAATTAAAGACGAAACATTTCAAAAAAATCGTAAGCCTTACATTCATTTCATTTATTGTGCTTATTTTTCATAAATCTTACAAAAATCCTGTCCCGTGACCATATATTCATAATTTACAGTTAAAAGTTATGGTAGTATTATAAAATTGAAAAGTTTTTGCACTTAATTAAGTTATCAATTTTGATGTAACATGACAAATGAACTTCCACAAAGCTAAAAAAGCGAAATAATAACGTTATTCAGGAGTTTATGAAATTTTACATTAAATTTATCAGGTTATGTAATATACAATAAATTAAAAAAAGGCAATATAATAATAGCAAACACCACCCAATTTATAAAAGTTCAGTAAAAAAATGCCAAGTTTAATTATTTGGATAAAAAGTTACAGCAAAAAGTCACTTTCCTTTCCTTATTGTTTATGATTGATCATTTTTTGAATAATACATAATAAAGCAATAGCCATGAGTCTAAACATAAAAGACCTGAATTATACCAGAAAACATTGATGTTGCTTTCTCTTGAACATGCAAAATAATTTGTTTCTTAGCTTACATAAACAAAGTATCTTTTGTGTCGATTTTCAACGGCATATTAGAATGGCAGTTTGTACGATCAACTGTTACCCTGTTTTGGCTGAACTGGGTAGTTAAAATCTTTGTTGCCAGTGCTTGAACGTGATCCACGGAGCATGACGATGGTACACAAAAGGCCCAATGGCTATCCTCTCTCGGACCAGTTCTCTGAAAACAAACAAACAAACGTTACAAACTCGACTTCAAAGTAGAGCCTAGGTAATAACTAACACCGTTTATTAATTGTATCACATTCTTGTAGTATACGGTTAGTATGTAAACTTTGATGAAATAATTGACAGTTCGATCATTTCACTGGGTGATATTGGAATGAGCTACCAAGGTATCAAGATTGTTATGACTAACTTTTGATAGTACAATGAAGGTCAGTTGTCATTAACGCTTTCCTTTACGGTCCCAAAAAACATATATCATATATGCAACCAACTTTGCAAGAAAGCATAGTGATTACACATTACCTAACCGGACGTCAATTTTTGGAACTTGAAGTGAATATAATTGAATTTTAAAACTGAGTGGTTTTTCTCTTGATCAAAAATATGTTTTTGTTCAAGTAAGTAAATACCTAAGTGACGATAGTATTATATTATGTGTGCACAAAAATGCACAGAGTGATTCGTTTAGCTGTTAAAAATGAATGTGAGAACGATAGATCCTGGTTCCATTGTACTTATTGAACGATACATGTTTGTCGAATACTGGTTTAATTAGATTAAAAGTAATCATATTTTACTGACAGTGGGACAATTTAAGGGTACACTTTATTTACTCTCTATTCAATAAAGTCTATTGGTTGACCAAATCAAAATTGATTTGTTGTTTCTTCATAAAATTTTTACTCAAAAACAAAAAAGAAAAAGTGTTTCGATTAACTCTTTAACGCAAAAAAATTTGAAATAGCTTAAATACGTGTTTTTTTGTTGATTAATAATGTTGACATGCGGACTAAGAGAACAAAATATGTTCATTAGCTAAAAGTCTTTAATACCTTTAATGATTTTTTTCGCGGTTCCATTCTTACAAGGCAATACTGTCCTTGCACACTGGGAGCACTGGAATCGTCACTGAAATCTCTATTAATGGCAAGACATTCATCGAAATTCCCCAGCTGAAATTTGTTGCCAGATAAATAGCCGACAGACGACGTTGCTGAAGAATCATACACTAAAATGAATCAGATTAGGCTTGCATTTATTTAAGCATTAAATTGTTTTTTCTCAAAAAATTAAACATACGAAAAGGACCTTTCAAAGACATTATTAGTCATGAAAGAATCCTTGACCACCGCCTTAGAATTGCAAAGAAATTGTCACCTCGGACAAGGATTTGCTGATTTTTATTAGCTAAAGGTAAACAAGTCCACTATATGGTAAGTAGGCCCAGATTAAAAAAATTGTGAACATGCCACTTATATTTATATAGTATTAAGTTTCAAAAGGATACCATATGAAATTTATACAAAGCGGCAAATTTGTATAATTTATTCATATTGATGACGTGCGTCTATATAAATATAAGTTAATGTAATTATGATATAATTTAATTTTCGAAAACACAACCAATAATCAAAACTTAGATCGAAAGAAATTATTATGGTCGTGAAGAGTGGCTAACATTTTTCAATGTATTTTTTTAGTATCTCAAAAAATAGAAAATCACATTCAATAAAAGAAAACAAATTACTGTAAAACATATTTCCATACAAATTCGAACTCCTCTACTCGAAAATAGTGTCGGTTAAAATATAATAGTAAATGGAATAATAAATCAGTATTGTTATTATGTTTATTAGAAGGCAATAACTATTTCACAAAAGACAAGGTAATTTTTATTTTTTATTCATCAGCTATAATTACTTCGTTGAATGTAAGTAATTTATTGGATTTTGCAAATATAATCAAATACCAAATCAATATACTGCTCACTACATGAAATTTTTTAGTATATGGGGTTATCCGGGCTGTCCTTTCCTAGTTTTTTTCTATTTACATATGGCACGCAAGGGGAAAATTTATGGGGAGGATTCGTTATCAGTCATGATGGTTCGGCTGTTTTTGCTGGTGGTTTATTGACTACTAATATAATGGAATTGGGTATCACAAAATTTTTAATTACTCTCGCTTTTGGTCCTGACAGGGTACTGGCGTGTTATTAAAAAAAAGCTTGTATTGATTTCATGAGAAGTCTTTTATGTTAAACATTTAATTTTGCAACAAAATCAAGATTTTTCTTGAATGATTGAAAATAGATTGAAAGAAGATTAGGTTTAGAATCATCATTGGAAAATTATATACCCGTGATTTATTATATATCAGTCATTTTTAGATGATTATGCATGGATTGAAAGCTGGACGATCAACCGATTAAAAATTGGTGGCTTTTACAGATTACGTGTCAACGGTATTATAAAAAGGATTGTAAGTTGACTCTTCCCACAATGATCGATCGAAGGAATCGCGAGCATGAATTGTTTTTCCTTTCAATATATAGGGCCATCATGCAAATTGGGTTGACGTTGGGAAGTGATTTGAGAGTGTTGCAATGAAGCGTTGACAGATATGTTGAGTTGGCTCTTTTCTCCTTCAAGGAAAACAGAGGGTTTTTTTGGGAAAGTCATATTTTTTTTTCAGCAATTAATTATTGAACATACAGTTTTATTAATTTGCAGGTGACATAATTTTTCAGAACACCATGATTTATACTATGATTAAGGTAAATGAATTTTTCAAAATAAATGTGTGAAAACAATTTTACGAAAATAATCAAACTTACTTTTCAACGCCCACAGTTTTCCATCTAATAATCCAGCAACCATTTGCAAACTTTGTTTTTTACACAGAGAGTCTTCCATTTTTTCCACTAAGTTTTTTAACACAACAATATCTTTAGACAGTGCTATTACGTTTCCACTCAGAATGGGTTTCACATAATTTTTGTCGCTCGGATATATTGTTTCGTCTTTTGAAACGTGATAAATGTGTGCATTATAAAACATGTCAGAAATTGTTTTTTCTTCCAGATTTTTTGATAAAGGTAATAATTCGAATCCATTGTTATCGAAAGTAATAGTTGATGTCGACGTTAAATATTTACTCAATAATTCTGATTGTCCTGATTTATTCTCAAATATTGACTCATTCTCGATGTTTTCTTTATAATTACGCTTTTCAGTTGGATGCGATGATACAAAAGTATTATTTTTAACACTTAAATTATATTCACCGTAACTTTTGAATATTATTAAATTGTTTGAATGTTCTGTTTTTGAGATATATGATCCGTGACATATAACAATACTGTTTTGGGCCGCAACAAAAAGTATCAAAATACTTGCGTGCACGTGCCTGGGCAACATTATGCGATGTAGCTTCGTTAAGCTGGTATCACTGTGATTTCAATTGTAAACTCAATATTTTTATATCAAACGGTAATATCCCCAACCTTCGCTTAAGATCACGACATATTTTTTTTTGTCACTATTAATCGGTTCGTAACAGTTGTAGAAAAGAAAACACAATGCGAAATTTTATTTTCACGTAATAACTATAGATTTTTTTTGACACGAATAAATAATTAATTAGCATACTAATAATACAGTCATCTCGTTATTTATAAAATGACTCGAATTGTAAAGCGCAATTGTTTATATAACATATTTTCGTCACTACTACCAGCAGGTAACGAAAGTTATGAAAAGCTATTAAGGAGCATGTCGTATTTTGTTACTGGAGGTTATGGCAATGATATGATTTGTATGCTTACGCTAACGAATAAGTGAAAATATTTAAGAATTATAATTAAGTGTACTGGTTATTAAAAATAACATACATTTAAAACAAGCCTCGTAGAGATAACAAAAAAATGAAGTTCATTATTCAAGGAAAATGACTGAAAAACAATACTACTTTTTATGATTTATGAAGTTTGATAATTTTGATGACGTCTGAAAGAATACGATCATTTTGAAATTCCATAAAAAAATATTACTTTTACGTAGATGAATCTTGCATTTTCATTTTTTTTACACCACGTTTAAGTTTTTATTCGATCCTGTTTTCCTTGGATCAAAATATCTGATTGGGCCCTATCCGCTTCACGGAGTCTAACATTTGTCAGAAATAATTATCTACAGCAGTGTTTTTCAAATTTTCGCGGCACACCAGTATACATTTATCTATAAAAATGCGCATATGCAGAAATTACACGACTTCGTATTTTTATTTGATACACGCAATAAAGGAACTAAAATGATAACATTTTTTTAGTCTTTTATGCAAGCAAATAAAATATTCGTAATTATTTTAATTGACATTTACGTAGTAAAACTCCATTAAAACACGGTGCTGGCATTTACTTCAAAAATATATGAAATCAATTTGTGACATTTAATTCTTAATTATTACAATATAAAATTAGGATGTTAGAACAGAAGAGAAAATGTGTGTATGAAGATAGATAAGAAAATGTGTGTTTAAGCAAATTTCCGAAATAACTATAAACTATATAGGTACCTTATAATTTTTGTAGAATAAAAAAAAAGTTAATATTTCACCGTGTTAAAAAATATTCAGTTTTGGGAACAGAATATATGGTTTGCCTTATTAAATAAAATTAAAAAAATACGTAATAAGTATTAAAATCCCAATTATTTTGGAACTACAAGCGGCAGGTAACGTAATCAAAATTATATAGAATTGGATAAAAATGAAAAAAAATATTTTAGTTTCCAAAAAAATACATATCATGAGGTAGTTTTCAAATTTAATCAAATCCATTTGTTGACAACTGACAAATTGTGATATTTTCATCACCTTTTCCTCATAAGTTTTTATTTACAAGAAATATTATTAAAATATGATTTAAATTAAGGAATTACAGATAATGTATAACAATTTAAACTTTTCCATGTGAATAAAAAAGGTCACAAAAAATCAATCCAAAATTGGCAGTTAAAAAAATAATTTTGGAATTGACCAGTTTGGAAAATTACCTCCTGAATTATAAATAAATATATTGATTGATTGAGTTGGCATTTACCTGGTAGACTTCCATTATAATACGGTGAGAAAAATAACAATGTATTTTAATTCTACAGAAATTATTTTATATATTTGTTGATAGCTATGTTTTTCTAAATTGTATTACAGATCTTTGAATAATTGGATAAAATCTTGACAAAAAGATTTACTTCTATATTAAATAAAGCATAACCTAAAACTGTATCTTGTCAATTCAAACCGAACCCTTTAGGAAAGTGAATAAGATTTTGGTGACTTTTAACTCTTACAACTCCCATGTCGATTCTAGCTCAACATCGTATTGGTAACGCGTAACTCCCACTGAAAAACTTGGCTGGAAAATTATTTCAAGACCGGTATTTAGTGGATTGATATTGGTTGATTGATTGAGTTGGAATTTACTTCACAGAATCCATTATAATATGGTGTGACGATGGACATAAGAACAATGTTAAAAAATCACGCATTAAACGTTCCTCAATTTATCGATTAATCGTCTAAAAATTATTAGCCCGTCACAAATATTATCCCGACTGACCGTTTTTGTTGAATATTTCTTAGAAGCACATTCGAACCCATCCAATCGATTCGTAGAAAAAAACTGAGACTGCAAGTGTGCAATTGTTTATGGTTCATTGTCATAATGTTTCCAGTAATTACTGAGCATCTGTTAAAAATTCTACGAATTTGAGGGGCATTTGTTTGAATTGAAGTGCTAAGCTGCAAAGAAGCAACGTAGTGTTAAGGACTTTTAAAAAATATGAATGTTATAATTTTTGATTTGAGATTATTTAAAATTTCACATTGTTAAAGAACGAGGAACATTACGAAATAAATAAAAACCTTATTGATGACAAATCCACTAGCATCCAGGATGTTCGGAACAATTTAAGATGTTTTTGTATTTATTAGGCACTCATTAAAACATTATTTATCATTATATGTTACATTTTCTTAAAATTCGATGTTGTCATAAATGCATATCGCAGCAAATAATTTATTTTCTACGAGCATCCAATACGAGCAGTGGTAGTGGAAAAGCTGCTTTAAATCAAGATGCGTACGAGACAAGCCGTGTGACAGGGACAACACGCTAAAATCTCTAAGTTAGCCGATTATCGACGAAAATTTCTTACTAAAACCCGACGGGTCAAACAAGGGTTGCCAATTAGATTATACTTTAATAATATACCAATACGTGGAGACCGTGACGCAAGGTAGATATTTTTGTTGTTTCTAGTTAAATGAGTGACATTCTACTTTGTAGTTCAGTGACGAAGTGTTTGTATCGATCCCGACGAAATTTTCTAGTAGTGATAAGAAAAAAATAGATAGAGAGATAGAAGTTT
Organism: Himalopsyche kuldschensis; assembly: GCA_028554975.1. Taxonomy (NCBI): domain Eukaryota; kingdom Metazoa; phylum Arthropoda; class Insecta; order Trichoptera; family Rhyacophilidae; genus Himalopsyche; species Himalopsyche kuldschensis. The sequence continues at coordinate 689,728 of JAHFWI010000100.1, forward strand.
ACTTGATATTATCGTACGTTAATGTGTTTCAATGCATTGTGTGGGTAAATTATAATTACCAGGAATTTTTAATATTGTATCGTAAAATGTAATCCCGCTAATAGTATGGAATTACCTGCATACATAATAGGTAGGTTTAAGCCGACGCATTATAAAAGATTTGATTTATTTTAATTGGTTGAATTTATTAATAATGATATTAAACCACATTAAACATTCCTCATCTTTAACTTTCATGCAAATAACATACCAAGTAGCAAAATGTTATATTGAAATTCCATCAAGCACCTTCAGTTCAAATTCTTAATTATATCATGTAGCTCTTGGGTTATCATAATATGGGTCAAAATCTGGCCCGGCTGCTGAAAAGGTTGGCCACCCATGGTCTAAAGTGTTAATAATTTATCAATAATAGAAATTTTTAAATAAGAACTGTTAAAAAAATCTGGTGGAATACTGCCTGTAGCAAGGCAGTTTTAGAATCGGCCAAGCATTGCATATGATGCACCCATTGCTTGAATATATATAATAATATTTCTTATTTACTAGTTGGTATTTTTGAAAAAGTACCTAAATATATGGCAAGTTATGTTTTATATTATCTAAAATATTCATTGTACGCACGATGTCTCTTTTCCAACTATCATTACAATATTTTTTAGGAAGAGGAAAATCCCATTGACTAAATTCCTTTGGCATTTGACTCATTTAATCAATCAATTTCCTATACAATTCAAATATTTTCTTCATTTTAGTGAAACGACAATTGTCGAACATTCCCATTTTTATTTAAACAAATCTTGGTACAAGGTGACCTTTTCTAACATTGAAATTGTCGTTAAGCATTATCGTTAATTGTATTATATTTTACGAACACTATTTCTTCTCTTTCACGGATTTTTTCAGTCGGTTCCACTTTATATTTTCCATCTGTAATATAAATTGTCAAACAATATATAATTTTCCCGATAAATTTCAATCAATTATTTTCAATATTATAGATTATCGTGTATTTGTACGTACCTAATAAATTTATTACAATCTTTTTCAATCCTAGAATAGGGGTCTCAAACATCATACTCCATATGAAAGCCAGACAAAATGTTTGAATTGCATGTGATATTGCGGAATTTACCTGGAAGAAAAACAAACGATGTTAAAAAGTTAAGAATTAGATATTTTTGCATATCATACAAATTTGCGTTTGAAGAAGTAAAAATGTAATGGGTATGACAATCAACAGAAGTGATCATATCTAATAATGCATGTAATGGGTAGAATTTTGCCATTTGGTGATAAAATATACAATTGAATTCCATAAAATGATTTCATTCAATTCTTCGCTGTACACTTGTACCTATTATAAATATACCAGGTGGCATTGGTACCAGTAAAGTAGTAAAATTAATGCTGAAAGGAAATATAGATCACTTACAATCGTAAATAAACTCAAATATTTCGAGTTTCTTACTGTTCCCAATGCATGGAGCTCGACTATTCCATTCACTAAATATGCGCAGTAACTTAATCGGCCCAATGGTATGAAGCCCTTCCACGCAAAGAATGTATCTATAAATCCTGAAAAATAAATAGGTCAGTGAAACTTTGTGTTTATATTTATAGAACTTATAGAGCCTTCACAAATTATATTAACTGACAATCACTTGATGTGATTACCTCCATTTTTTGTGGCACACGCGATCATAATCCACCCAAATGATATTGACCAAACGAAACGATGAATAGATGAATATGCTGCTGCAATCAACGGATTGTATACGTAATCAGGCTGATAAAATACTGTAATACTGAAGACGGAACTTACCATTCCTATAGCACTCAGTGACCAGTAAGTTATTAATGCTGATTTGGTAAACTTATATCTGAAATAAAGCACGGTACAAAATACAATCCCACAAATGATAGCAAATGGTTTTATTCAACATCAGTAAGCAGCCTATTTCCACACGTGCCTCTAGGTGAGACACGAAAGGATTTTGAGTGTACACCTCAAAAATGTCGATTTAATAAAATTGTCGGTGATTAAAAACTTATTTTTAAAAATCAGTCGGAAACCGATGCATACATATATATATTGAAGCGTTAGGCCTACATGAAAACGGCTGCTTGCATGTGTAGAACTATAATACTTATACCACTACCTGCCCTCGCCCAGTCACTATGAAAAACGAGAGCAACTATCTTGATATTATAACCAAAACGTGGTGTGAATTCCCAGACAGATTTCATTGTACAATATGAAAAAGTCACATTCGTTCTTTCAACTTAGAATGTACTACTGTGAGTACAAATTTTCAAATATGAAATATATTATTAGCCCGTATCGAATTCGTTTAGCAGAAGAAAATTCAGATATAAGCATTCGGAATCTATGAACCAAATATTGAGATGTTAGCCTTTAAAGTTGAATCTCAAAAGAGTTACTTATGTTTATATGTTGTATTTTATATAATACTTTAATGTATAGGGTGTATTTTTGTAATCAATGAAATTGTGTTACTATAATAGTTTTATTTTAGTAAGTGGCGAATTTTGGGTCCAGTACTTTGAATTAACTGTTTATTGACACGCCATTGCATTTGGGTTGCCGACCGCTGATATAGAATAAATGAGGATATGGAATGTGTCAATTTTTTTTTTGTTAGAGTTTGCAAGTTAAAATTATAATCCTATTTTAATTCCCATCCACCCTTAAGTAATTATGAATATCTAGAATGAAGAATATTCATTAAAAATAGTTATTTACGTTATAATTCAGTATTGGAAAATAGTATCCACTGCATAACTATCAAGTACGTCGAGTAAAATTACTAATTCTAATAATACTTTACCCTGATTTTTGTATTCTGTATAGAATATACCCGAACGCAAGTCCAACAAAGTATACACCACATCGCATATGTGTTTTGATATATGCCGTGTTAAAGTAATGATTAGAAGATATATCCACCAGCTCTCTGAAAATAAAAATTATAATATCACACATATGTAGATTAACGCGAAAATCGCAATACTACAGTAACTTTAATTTCAAATTTACGCTTCGATCATATTATATTGTGTCACTAGCTATCAAGGTTCGAATAAAGTAGAGCTCTATCTAGTTTAATGCTAGTGAGATGTTGTTAATGCATGCAAGTTTTTCCCACAATTCGACTGACAGTGATAAATAAATTTATGTTCATGCATATTGGTTATGCTCGAAAGAAAATATTGCGCAAAAAAAATATATTCAAAAAAAAAACATGCATGGTGATCTTATATTGAATACAAATATATTATTTTAGATATACGAGGATCTAAATTAATTTTCACTTAAACCCTCCCCTGAATGATCACAATTTCAGGTTAATTATTAATAAGTCGAGCCATAGCATAGTGAGAGTGAGATGTAAATTATTTATACGAGCTTTTCTCCGCGTGTCGTTGACATCTACTTTTCGAAGAACAGATCCAAATAAATTTATGTTCATAAAGGTTTATATGAATTTTGATAGTTTGTGATTTTATATTGAATAAAGATATTTACTTTGGATATACGAGGAACGCTGCATCCAAATTATACCAGAATGTAACCCCAAATGGAATCATTGCTGCAACTAATGTGCACCCTCCAATAATATATTCACCGATGCGCGGCCATTTCCACAGAGGATATACAAAAGCTGGAGCCAAAAAGTACAGTTGAGTGTCCACTGACAACTGCCACGATTGGAACATACACTGAAAATGTAAAATATGCTGAATTATATTTTGAATGAATTTGAACTGTTTCTTTTTAAATTACAACTGAGAAGAGAGACCAGAATAATGTGGTTCAATCATAGCATTAATTATTAAAGTTTAATATATACTACGTTCCACATATTTTTGGTAAAATGTTCATTCATAAAGAAGTTATGTATTTACCATTTTGTCGGTGTTTACGTAGTTGTTTATGTAAAGTAAATTAGTCCACCATGAGTTGAGGCAGCGTTCTTTTTCGATAGCCATTTTTGAATCCCATAATGGACCTGTATTTAATTTATCCAGCCATGTTACATAAAGTGCTATCACAATAGCATATGCAAATGTCAATCTGTAATAAAATGTATTTTTTAAAAAGAATAAAATGTAAAAAATATTATTGTAACCTAATAAGACGAAGATGCACGCTATTGATATACAATTACTTGAATATCGACGTTGTTCTGGAAAAAAAGCTTAAAAATATACTAGCCTAATTAAATATTTACGATGTTCAAAAACAAAAGCCGATAAGTTCGTTTTTTTTAATCAAAATCTGGCAAAATGTACGAAGATATGGTGTGAAATGATTTAAAATATACTATACATTAAGTCATTTCACATAATTTGTTTGATATACATAGATATACATATACCTTGAAAAACTGACAAGAGCAAACGAAAAAAATCTCAAATGGAGGCCAATTAATGCAACTCCGATATGTCCAATTGTATTTCGCTTTTGTTGATTGCAAATAGCAAATGATCATATTGATCTCATATATGACAGTGGACTTGTCAGTTTTTGCTTTTAAGCGAATAATTCGTGACGTGCGTCACAGTGCAACAGTGTTTTGAGTGGTGAATTTTATTTCACTTCATTTGTAAATCGGACTGAACAACTTTCTAATTAAAAAAACAAGATCAGAATGATGTTCTTTTTATGAAAAGCTTAAAAGAAACCCGAGCTGTTAATTCAGGCGGTTATGGACTAAATACAACATACAGTGCCTTTAATGGCCAGGTTAAGAAAATGATTAATTGGAACAAAATAATCAAGATTATTAGCAATAGTTCATGTACTTGAAAAACTATAGCTAGCCAGATATGATCTAGAATTTTAATAAAATGTCTCCTAAATTAGGGACTTTCTTATAATAAATATTATTTCACTAACGGTATTTTGCAAAGGATTGGTAAGGCGCATATCCAAATCATTTTTTTTGATGCTTATATTCTTATATTTAAGGGTCGATATCTTTACGTATGAATAAATCTTATTCATAAATTTTGCAAAAATATTTTTTTGCGTTTTCGAGAAAATGATTTTATCTATTTTAAAATAAGTAAAAAACATCACGTTGTAAAATTATAGCTGTTATAATTTATAAATATCAAAAATGTCACTGAATGTTTTCCTCACTGACAGATGTGTCTCCGAATTTGATTCTTTTCAAACAAACTCAACATCAAAGATGAGGAAAGAGAAAAACAACAGAAACTCTTGCGTTCTACCTTGGACTTGGATATAATACATACTAAGTAAGAAAATGGTTTTCTTGCCTTGCGTATCTCCAAATATAAAGACGGATAACGTTGACGTTCCCTTTTGTTTCTAAATCATAGAGGAAAAGTCGACACATCAAGAAAGCACTCAAAATTAAAAACGTGTCAACCAATAGGAAACTATTTAACATTAACGACGCTTCCACTCTGTGTGCTTGCTGAAAAAGAAAAAATATACACCCCATCCATTATATTTTGTATGAAATACATATAAAAATACGGCTAGATACTATTATCATTCAAAAAAAGATTTATTTTCATGTAAAAGATTCGTCTGTATATAAAAAGTATTTGTTAAATATGTTATGTTTTGCATTTGTTCCAATTAAAAGTACAGATATATGTATATAGTTAATTTAACTTGCTTCTTCAGTGAATTCCATGTTCATTATAGGCCCTGGTATTGCGAAGAGCAAAGAATGTCCAGGTAGTATAAAACACAATGAGAAAAATTTTACGCCATGTATAAGATCTAATCCTAGTTTGCTTTCCCCCTTGAAAGACAGTATACTTTTACAATTCCGCACCAGAGAAAACGATAATATCATTGACTCCCCAACACTTTCAGTTCTATTAATATGTTTTCTAAAAACACATAAATCATAAAATGTGCAAAAATTAATAATACTATGAAACATCCGAGAAGAGATCTGAAAAAAAAGAAAACAAACCTTAATAGTTAGTAAGTAATATAAACAATTTTTTTTTCAATGATCATCGTCATTTAATGTTAAAATATAATTTCATAAGAACGATTTTTTGCTTAGTCAGTTCATATTGTGAGTGGCTGAAATATTTTTAGAAGTCAACTGTCTTATTCGTGAAAAGCAAAATTTTTTTAGTAGTAATGGTGTCTAAATTATGTCAAATAAAAGATTTTTTTTTTTGAAAATGTTTTGTCTCTTATTGTAAGCGACACATTTTCAATGGTGCTTCTTAATATAAGATAATCGATAAATTATTGTCAAGTGGTCACAGAACCACCCTCTTCTTAGCCACCCAGTGACAGGATTGAGAAAAATAAATACATATAAACATATGACTGTTTAGGGTTCAAAGAGTTAAAAACTTATATAAAGAACAATTTATTTTACAGTAGTAATGTGTTCTTTATAAATTTTGAAAATATTCATAAATCATCTTAAAGGCAGTACTCTGGTCTAGGATTCTGAAAAAGCCGTTTATTTTTTATTGCACATTTTCAATTTTCAAACATTTTAAAATATGTACGTCGTAACAAGATTTTTGCTTAAATTATAATTATTGTTAGAGATATAGCTACTTTAGTGAAGTAGAATCTAACCAATCTGGGCGGTTTTTAACTTTGCTCGAATTTTATACACGTTTTTCTCGTATTTGTTTTTCGTAATTTAAAAAAAATAGTTCTCATTAAATCTCAAGTTATTCATCACCATTTTCGATTAAATTCGACAATTTTTTTTTTATACATTCCTATATAGTATGTAATAGGATTATAAAAAATGTCAACTCTTACAATTTAAAAAAAAATCTCAAACAGGGAAAAAAAAGATTTAAATGCAATAACCTTCGCCATTTTGCGATTTTATTTTGACTTGGCTCTAGTATATACCAGAATTGCATCTTTACTGATTACGAATATATATATTTTTTATTATTTCATTTGACTAGAAAAGTTGAGATCTTGGCACAGATGGAGCGCTATATTTTGAGACCCCCCCCCCACTTTGCCAGCCTGTAACTTTTTCGGGTTTTAGGTTTTTTGTTTGAATATTTGTTTGTTTATTGTTAATATATAAATAATTATCTGGTAAGAAAATGGACATTAAATTAATATTTTTTTTTTTTTTACAGCACTTGTAAAAACACCTAAAATTTCAGCCTCTGGACCAGAATACTGCCTTAAAGAAAATGTTTTTTTTACTTATGCTTCATTAAAATTTGTATTCATGTATATAAATTTATTTCAGCCAAATACTTCTAAAACTGCATTGGACTGCAGATGGAATATTTCACAAGCATGTTAATAAGCAGTTTATGCGATGAAAAAGAAGTTTGTTTTCAACATAAACCTTACGTACCTTATAAAATAACCGTAAATTTTATACGAGTTCTTTTATTATTTTAATTAAAAATTGACACTTCTCTTTCATTGTTGCTAAGACCAAGCAAAATTTTATGCAATACAACGACCATCAGTCTAAGCTAAACATGTCTAAAATTAAACCAAAACCTAGGATAGGGTTATCAAAATAATAGTTAGCTTATCGCTGTCATATATATATGTGATGAGCGCCAAATAGTGTCCAAAACTGTCAATAATATTTATACAACTGCACGAATAAATTGGAAAATCAATTTGCGATAGTGTAAGATCCAAACTTCAAGGAATTATAACCATTAACTGTACAGCCAAGTAGGACGACAGCCCTAAAAGTTTACCACTCAGTTACAGGATTGAGAAAAATAAATACACAAAAACATATGACTGTTTAGGGTTCAAAGAGTTAAAAAAATACAGAACAATGTACAATAGTAATGTGTTTTTTTAATAATTATAATTTGTACTTAAGTACATATATGAATTTATTACATTAATTATATTTCAGCCAAACACTTCTCATATAAAACTGCATTAAAATGCAAATGGAATATTTCACAAGCATATCAATAAACAGTTTATGCGATGAAAAAGAAGGTTTTTTTTAACTTGAACCTTACGCTACATGTAAAATAACCGTCAACTTTATATGAGTTCTTTTATTATTTGGATTAAAAATTGACACTTCACTTTTATTTTTGCTTATTAACAAGTTAAATTGTATGCAATGCAATGACCATCACCAATCAGTCTTAACTAAATATACCAATATATAATTAAACCATGAAAACTTTATGTTATTTTCTCTCGAACATGTAAAATAATACGTTGTTTGGCTTACATAAAGAAAATATCCTTTGTGTCGATTTTCAATGACGTATTAGAGTGGCAGTTTGTACGATCAACTGTTACCCTGTTTTGGCTGAACTGTGCAGTTAAAATCTTTGTTGCCAGTGCTTGAACGTGATCGACAGAGCATGAAGATGGAACACAAAATGCCCAATGGCTATCCTCTCGTGGACCAGTTCTCTGAAAATATTCAAAGCTATAAATTCGACTTCAAGGTGTTACAGCCCAGTTAAAAAATTACACGGCTCATGAATTGTGTCACATTCTTGTAAAATATGGTTAACATACAAATATTGAAGAAAAAATATGGTTCGATTTTTTCATCGGATGAAATTGGATTGATATCAAGATTCTAATAATCACCTGCTGGAATTACAAGGTAAGTCATCATTATTATCAAATCGGTATTAAAATATATAATTATCAATATAGCTTCAAGACCAGTGGCTCTCACGTGAAATTTTACCAAGGCCGCATCATAGACATAAGCGGTCCTATTAAAATGTCTGGATGCCGCACCAAATTTTTGAGTCTATTGTGTTTGAGTTATGTCAAATGGACATGAACATGTTTGAAAATTGAACTTGCATGACGCTATACCAGGGGTCACCAGCCTTTTTCAGAAACGGGCCAGATTTTATTTATTAATTATGCGCTTATTTGAGTTTCAAAAATTGAGAATTTTTGGAGGGCCGGATGAAAATCTTTGGCGGGCCGTAGTTTGGTGACCGTTACGCTATACGATGAAGAAAATAAATGAATTTACTCATCATTTAATTGGCCCGATACAGAGCTGCACGAGACCGTACTTTTTATAAGTTTGAATACTGAGTGGTTGACTTTGGCCAAACATATTTGGTTTTTTAGAACCTAGCCTCAGTGACAATAGTATTATATAATATTATGTATGTATAGTGAAATTCCAATCCATTATTAGAATGCGAAAATGATAGACCGTCGTTCCACCTTAACCGAGTGAAATATTAATAATTTACAGAGAATGGCTTCTGCACATTTAAAAAAGCCATGTATTTTTGGCAGGACGACAATCATAGATGGGGACAATGTAGATTAGGATATAATACTAAAATTGATGTGTTTATTCTTCATAATTGTTTTTGTGGTGATTAACTTCGAATTTTCTACAACTGAAATAGTCTGAAATGAAAGTTATTTTGATGAATGGTGTGAAGACGCGGAAGAAGACAACAAAATAAGTTCGTATGATAATGGATTCGGCGGTAACTTTGTGTAAGTTCATTTAATGTAAAATAAAATTATAACTTATTTCACGTTTTGTATATTGAATAGTGACATATTTTACCTTTTAAGAAACGTTTATCATTTACTCAAGTCAGCTTGCAATAGTATAAGTCTGAAGATACTTTTTAAAGGGACGAAACACGTATCACTATTGGTAACTCAATCTACATATGTGGAATAAACAAAGTTATCTTTTATTTTTTATCGACATAAATTCATTTGAAATATCACTATATTACCTTTAATGATATTTTTTGCGGTTCCATTCTGGCTAAGCAATACTGTCCTTGAACTCTGGGAGCACTGGAATTGTCTTCAAAATCCCTATCGATGGCGAGACATTCATCAAAATTTCCCAGCTGAAACTTGTTGCCAGATAAGTAGCCGACAGACGATGTTGCTGAAGAATCATACACTAAAATTAATCAGATTGGGCTTTCATGTAGTAAAGCCTTGAATTATTCTAAAGCAATACATGAAAGAATTTTTATTAAACCTAAAGATTTTTCAAATAAATATTTAATAATTATTCCTGAAAGAATTCTTCTTTTGCCAATATTTCAATGGTTGCCACCTTAAAATAGCAAAGTAGTTGTTGTGAAAAACTGGACAACTTAAGGTCAAAGTCATTACTACTTCATTAAGCAGCTCCAGCTTAAAAAAACGGGTTGTTATTGTACAAATAAGTAATAGTCGAAAATAGTTTTAAATATATTCATATTTAAATTTGCATAGTAAATTGAGTTGTTTATTTTTATGTTTTTGTTACTTGCCCAAGAGATGTATTTAACCACAAGCTATACAAATAAAACTTTGATTTTATTCCACGTTGCATTTTGCTAAAAATTAAAAAACTTGATTTCATACTTATCAAAGTATTCTTTAGGATCTTCTATTATAATAAAGTTTGCTTAAAACGAATCATGTATCACAGTTAGTATTAAAATAATGTGGAATAATCCAAAGTTATTTTAAAATTTATATCTAAAATGAATTTCCACAAAGTTACTAACACCATAGACAATTTATCTTTCTGAAATGCAAAAGTGGTTCCCTGAGTTTAGAGGAGGAGCTAAACAGGAGAGGATTGGGATTCTGTCCAGTGTACCTATTACCATATTTTACCAAAAGTTCTCATCAAATTACATTTAAATCGGTTAATAGAAAATATTGGAAACTTTTTTGCATTGAAAAAATACCAAAACTTTGAGGTCTGCCATTGGTTTTTTTAATATATAGAACTCTAACAATAAATCAATCATAAATTTCAAGACGAAAAGACATTGAAAACAGTAATAAAAAAACGGCTTTTTCTTATTATGAAATGTTTTTAGCTTTGCTCGAAACTTTGAACACGTTTTTCTCGGATTTTTTACATAATAGTTGCCATGATGTCTCAAGTTTTCAATGTCAAGTTCAAATTCGATGTGAACTTTCTTTATACATTCATTTATGGCATATACTAGGATTATAAAAAAACGTCAACTTTTACTATTTAAAAAAAATCTAAAACAGGGATAAAAATGATTTCTTTTTTAAAAGTTGGACCATTTTGCGAAAAAATATTGTTTTCACTTGTTTTTAGTACATACGGAATCATTTTGAAAAATTTTGAATAAAGTTTATTTTTTTTTTGTGACCATTGGGTTGGTTGGTTGATTTTTTAAATTTAATACTTTTTAGGTTTTAGTTTTTTTTTAAATATATTATTGAAACGTGAAAAATCCCTAAATTAATCAAACGTAAATTTTACAAAATTAATTATATAATGATTCTATAATTTAATATCTACCATATATTTTACATACAGTTTCATTTACGGTTGATAAATTTTTTCAGACGCTGCATTTCAATGATTGATTTTTTCTAAATATATGTATGAAAATAATAATTCTAAAATAATCAAACTCACTTTTAACGCCCACAGTTTTCCATCTAATAGTCCAGCAACCATTTGCAAACTTTGGTTTTTACACAGAGAGTCTTGCATTTCTTCCACTAAGCGTTTCAACACAACGATATCTTTAGACAGCGCCATTCCGTTTCCGCTCAGACTGGGTTTCACATGATTTCTGTCGCTAGGATTTATTGATTCGTCCATTGAGACGTGGTAAAGGTGTGCATTATAAAAACACGTCAGACATAGTTTTTTCTTCAAGATTTTTTGATATAGGTGAAAATTTGTATTCATTGATATCGAACGTTATCGTTGCAGTCGACGTTAAATATTCACTCAATACTGACGATCGGTCTGATATATTTTCATTTGTCGTCTCATCGTCAATGTTTTCTGTATAATTGCGATTTTCAGTTGGATGTGAAGATACAAAAGTAGTATTTTTAACACTAACATTATAATCACCATAGCTTTTGAATATTGATGAATTGTTCGAATGTGTTATTTTTGAAATGTTTGATACAGTACTTATAACAACACTGTTTTGCGCTGCAACAATAAGTATCAAAATACTTGCGTGCACGTGCCTGGGTATCGTTAACATTGTTTATTCCAGCTTCGTCGAACTTGTATTAAAATGTGATATTAATTCGTTGGTGATTTTAATAACACCCGGAATATTTTAAAAAAAGACAACAACAATTGTCATATCCCCTTCTACTTCTAACTTCTAATAAGCCATCGCTGAAGAATGGGAAATGTTATTTAAGCAAAAAATAATTAATTCAAAGACTTAATTTGATAAAGCTGTACCTATGAATAACGCATCGAAAGTTTTGAAAAGATTTCGAGTCCTGCCGTATTTTTTATGGGTTCTTCAATCTTTTGATGTTTCCATATGAATTAAAAGCTTTCGTTAACGAATAAGTGATTGTTTAATAAGTATAATTAAGTGTACTGGCTAACTTAAATGTATAATAAGATACAGACTGACCACGCTACTTATGCACTCGAAAGAGTGGCGCTATGAGAATGTCCTTAAAAAAAAGATTGCCAGAGTTCGAAAATTTTTAATTCCCTAATTTGATATAGTCTGAATGCGTGGGTGTATTCTTATGTCAGAGGGGAGAACATTTATTTAGTATCAACGGCTGCCGCAAACTCGAGTGAACTGTTAAATAAGTCAGAGTGTATGTTGAATGACTTAAAATTAAAAAAAAAACATTTAAGTTTATGTTTTTTAAGGAAAGAGAGTGGAAAACTGTACTATACGATACATTTGATGTAGATAAAGGTTTCTCTTGCATTTTGATTTTTTTCACCACAATTTGAGTTGTCCTCGTGCTGATAATTATAAATCATTTTCAATTTCTTACTACAATAGAACCTCGATTATCTAGACTAATTGGGGATGAAGATAGTCCGGATAAGGACAAATCCAGATAATCGAAAAAATCATAATTGACAGGAAGAGACAAGTAGTATATTCAGTATAAATCATTTTTATTTCGAATCCTTCCTTCTCCACAAACAACTTCAATGAGTCAATAAAAGTGTTAGCTGAAAGTATGTCAGCCGAAAGTCTTTCCCCATGAATCTCAAGTTCCCTGAGACCATGTCGTTCTTTGAATTTTTCAAGCCGGCCCAATTAGTCTTTTAAAGAAACTACGACACGTTTTCTTTTCGTTGACATATCGGTAATATTAAACATAAATATTTAAATCGTGATCAATTGTTCAAGAAACAAACGTTCAATGCGTATCGAATTAAACGATCACTGACCCATATTTTACGCAGGACTTATTGTTAGAACAAATGCAACGATCAAAATATTAAGACTGCATTCCATCGCGTATGTAAACAGTGGACGCAATTCGCCACGTGCATATCAGCAAATTTGTAATATTTTTGTTTATTTTGACCAATCCGGACAATCGAAAATCCGAATAATCAAGGTTCTAATGTATTTGATTTCTATATGAAGTTGTCAATGATCCAAAAATTGGCGTTTGGCCTTTTCCGCTTATGGAGTGGAAAATTTGTCAAGAATATTTATTACAAACATATTTTTTTTTGATTTTCGAGACTATTCTGCAAAATTTCACTAGAAAAAACAAACGCCAGATTTTTTTGACATCAATCCGAGAACCTAATGTATTCGTTTTAAATTATATTAAATATGATTTTAAACTTTAAACTTCATATTGACCTTGACTTGGCTTTGACGTAGCAGTATGTATCCTTTCCGTTTATAATCCTATAAAGCAGGCGGGGGACAACTTTTCGGATGGCGGGCCAATTCCAATAATTCAAAATGAGCAGCGGGCCGCAAGTAAAATACCATTTTAAGATATACACCCGATCGTTTTTTACGCAAAAAATTGGTTTTAAAAAGTGGCGCACATAAAAAAAATGCGGAAAAAAGTATCCAAAATATAAGAAAAAACAAAATTTGTTTTTAAATTCGATTTTTTTTTTGCATAAAATGTTAATTTATATACCTGAAACATTCCCGTTTCATTCAAAAATTATATTTCTATCTTCAGTAGTATTTATTAATGTCCATTTACACGCATGATTTTACATGCATGATTTTGCGCACCATTTTTTCTGTAAAAAGAAAAATCTCGTAACTACGAGTAAACCGTATAAAAAAGGAACGTTGCCGCCAAAAAACCGCGTAAAATCAAAATTATTGATAAAAATCGTGTAAAAAGGGGACCGGATGTACTACTGTACTCTATTTGGTACATTATGGATATATGGTTACGGGACAGAATCCCAATCCTCTCGAGCTAAGCTCAAAAGATTTATACATACTGGCTTATAATTTTATGTTTTGACATTACTCTTTGAGTTCTTGTGGATTATTATAAAATGTGGAATCAAAATGATTAAATCTGAAGAATATTACTGATTATTGTATGAGTTCTGAAAGAAAAATTTGTTTTTTAATATTATCCCATAGTAAAATTATTCTTTTTATTTTAAACTTATGTGACTCTCTATCTGTATAATACTATTATTTGTGTAGTTTGCGGTTGCATTTTTGCTCCTGTAAATTAACACAACTCGATTTCATACTTATTGCGAAGTATTCTTTAGGATCTTCTATTGTAATAAATTTTAAAATTAAAGACGAAACATTTCAAAAAAAATCGTAAGCCTAACATTCATTTCATTTAATGTGCTTTTTTTCATAAATCTTTACAAAAATTCTGTCCCGTGACCATATATCCATAATTTACCCTCTATTTATTATCACAAAAATTTATGAGAAGAATGAAGCTATTTCAAAGTTTGAAATTTTTCAACATTTTTTAAAATTCAGGTGTTAATTTTGTAGTTGATATTTTAAAAACATCTTGTGAATGGTCATAGAATCAGAATGCCTGTTCACATTTTTCGTGCAAAATCTTTATGTTTTTCGAATTTGGTTGAATTAAGAGCATTGTAAAATTCGCAGATTATTTCACGACGATGAAATTCTCTTAAATCAGTGTTACATTGCAGATAAATAATCTCAAGTTATAGCTCTTCCGATATAGTATCAATCAATATCTATTGAAAATGGATCGCGTACTAGCGTCTTTGTGAAAAATCGTCATTCAGAGCGTTCATAATTTTACTATATTCTTCAAAATTATATTCTGGTATATTTAGCAAACTTTTTACTTTGAAGTTATTGTTGGAAGCAATTGCTTTCGATATGTTGTTGAAGAAATAACTTGTTTTTTAATTATAGTACATTCAAACATTTTACCATATCATGGGCGCATATTTTTTAGCTCCTGTTGTTTGGTCTTTAAGAGATTCCATGTAAAAGAGCTCTTTATAAATTAAAAATTAAGAGGTACAGTTAATAACCGCCTGGTATCCTTTTGATCGTTACTTTCGAGTACCATTCGAGTATTGGTTGTGATTGCTTATTTAATTTTATATGAATAACTTCAATTCTTCATACTACGGTGCGTCGAGATAAGTTTATCTTCACAAATTTAAATTCTTTCTTAATTTCAACAAGATCTGAGATGATATATTTACGTAACAACAAATTTTTCTTTTTATTCGATTTTGAATATTTTTTTTTATAAAAAATTATTCCTGCTTAGAAATACGATTAATGATGGCGGGCCGCAGAAAACACTCGGCGGGTAGCACTTTTCCCCACCCTGCTATAAAGTTTATTCTATGGCAGGAGTTCCCAACCCCGTGCCCGCGGGCGCCATGGCGCCCTCCAACCGATTTCTATGCGCCCACCAACGTTAGCTCGAAACATTTTTAACTTAAAATTTTTGCAAAGATAGTTTTGTGGATCATTGACAGGTGAAGTCTCTCATGCATTTCCCAAATATGAAAGAAATGGTAGATAACAGCTAATTAAACGTCATACACATTCAAGTGCTTCAAAAACAGTTTGAAGAGAGATTTATGTAGTTTTCGAGTATCGAGCCAACGGTCTTCTTTATTGTCAAACCTTTTATTGGCCAATTGAATACAATATAAATAGCTTCATGTTTTGCAGGTTGTGTTCAAGAAAAGGCACAGCAAGAAAAAAAAAACACTGATAATCTTTTCAACGAGTTTTCACTTTCTTAAAAAAAGAGGGGTTGAGCTGAGAAACAAATAGTTCTCGTAGAAAAGAACATATAATATTTTAAGATAATCGCCGCAAAACGTCCACATGCCCCGCGTTAGGAGCGGACATGGTTGAAAAAAATCATTATCTCTTTATAATATCCTTAAAAAAAATAGGTGGCGCGCGCCGCTCCACATTTTTCATTAAATGCGCTCTCGGGTCCAATGAGGTTGGGAGCCCCTGTTTTATGGGTAACCGGTTAGTCAAATAGACTTATGTAAAAATATTATATAGTATAAGTAAGGTAAATGTACTAGTAGTTGATTGCTCTAAATTGTAATGTTCAGACAAGTTAAGGCATTTGTGGTCGGATTGAGCCACTAACACATCACCATTTAGTCAATGGAGTGCTAGGGTGGCCATTTGAAAACATCACCTAGTGAGCAAAGTGTATTATTTCAAAGGACATAAGTGAATGTAGGCATCTGGCAATTCAATATTTTTGACTTCATCATGTCAAGTTAATGCATTACGGGCAGTCATAATATTGAAGTATTTAATTCATTTTTAATTTTTGTGTAATATTAAGTTTTTGGCAGGGGGTCAACTACTCAAACAATTTTTCATACTTTTTCAGAAGTTGATCGGGGGCGGTCAACTACTGGATTAATCAATTTAAACTATATCACCAGTAGTTGACCACAAGTCAACTACTGACACATCGCATGGTCAATTACTGGGTATGATAAAATTTTCAAAATATTTCCATTGTCTCAATATTGTGTATAATTGTAAACCTCTAAATATGGTGTTTTTCTGAACAGGGCTGCCAACCTTTTCTTCACCAACCCACTTTTAGATAGAGATAAAATTCTCAAAATATTTCCAGCATCTCTAGATGGTGTATAAATGATTGAATCTAAAATTGAGTTGGTAAAGAAAAGGTTGACAATCCTTGTCCGAAATAAGTAATATTTCGAGGTTTACATTTATAAACAAACTAGAGACGGTGGAAATATTTTGAAAATTTTATCTCTATTTAAAAGTGGGTCTATCAAGAAAAGGTTGGCAGCCCCTGTCCAGAAAAAATCATATTTCGAGGTTAAAAATAATACACAATCTAGAGACGGTGGAAATATTTTGAAAATTTTATCTCCTACTAAAAGTGGGTTAATGAAGAAAAGGTTGGCACCCCCTGTCCAGAAAAACATCATATTTCTAGGTTAACAATAATACACAATCTAGAAACGGTGTGAACCTTGTTCACTATGAAGCCCCCTGATTAGACACGGTCAACTACTGAAACAAAGGATGGTCAACTACTGGATTTTTCAATTTGTGAGATCAACTACTGAAACAAAAAAATGGCTTTAAATAATTTAACACAACTTTTTTTAAGCAGGCCCTTTCGTAATTTTTGTAACATAATATTAATTAAGACATACATATGATCCAATATGAGTATACTTGCTTTACCATCATTTGGTACAATGCTTAACCTTAATCGTTAATTTTGTTAAATTTTCTCTTAAGCGTTCAGCTACTGGTGCATTTACTTTACCACACATATTTAATTGATTAGATCACATAATCCATGAGAGAAAAACACGTTTTTTGAATACACAATTTTCAATTAAAATATTTCTATAGACCAAGTATATTTTGATTTATTATATTATATATATATTATTTAAAATATTCGCATCACAGTTAGTTTGAAGGTTATAACTCAGAATTTTTTCTTTTGGTTCGTAGTAGTATGCATTGATATAGGCTTACCATAATTTTCAAGTTCTCAACAGGGGCAGGTTCGGTAACTAAGGAAAAAAAAAACAATAGCTACCAAAAATTATTTATTTTCCCATAATTCTCCAAGATAGAACAGAAGTTTTAATTATTTTATTTATTTATTGTAGCAATCGTACTTCACACTGGATGACTGGAGTGAACTTTTTCATAAAAGTCATTGCATGTTATGCCAAAGTTTCATTTACAGTAAAGTAATATTAGTACGGTAAACTCCAGTATGCGGCTTCAGTCTTCCGTTCAAATGTGTTTCATTATCGAGAAAACACGCTCCAAAGTTGCGGACGATCCTGGCAGACATAACATATAATTAATATATGATTGTATATCATTAATATTGTTTGTGTATTTTTATAATCTATACGGAGTATAATGTTGGTAAATCTTTGTTTATAAATCTATTCAAATTATAGTAATTCATAGCGTTTCCAATTAAAATTAATTCACCAATAATTTATTCAAATACGTTTACAAACGCGGCTGTTCTGTTTACATTAAATATCCTCACTTTTGAAAAATACGGTTTCATGTTAAAAACAAATGGGATGAAAATTTACATTAATTTGTATCATTAGCTGAATCTGTTTTCATGCTACTGCCGGATGAAGCCCTCCCTAAATTTATTTATGAAATACATTACTTTAACTTGTACATGATTTTCCCCGTCTCCCAATGTGGCGCCATAATTCTTCTGCTTTAAACATGCCACCCTTACTGTGGATGACTTTCAGCCTTTTATTCTGCATTTTCTATGAAAACTGAAAAGTTATGGCAAGATAATTTTATCCTAAGGTATTCACGAGTAGGTAAGAAAAGTGATAGAAATTCTGATTGTTATTAACGAAGAAACATAGCTTGTGATTTTTTTATCTACACATTTGTTGAAATCAATATCATTGATTTTAAAAAGAAAAAATAGCTCAAAATCCTTTTATTATTAATACTTCTCCTTGACATTTTTTTTTATTTCGAATAGTATGTAGTACATCATTTTGTTGAGCTGAAAAATATATTTCATTTTTGTCCTTTTTTTGTAATGTCATCGAAAATATGGCTTGAAAAATGTATGGTATTTCCTGCAGTTTACTAGAAACAAGTTAGAATGAGTACCTAGCACACCCGCACGCCGTTACTTGATATTTTATAACCAATTGGTCACATAAATGTTTTGATTATTTTAACCCAAATACATTCATCAAAAATATTTTTCTGTTTTCAAAACATATTATGTGAGTTATGTATATAAGTTATTATTGAGGTCCTAAACGTGCGCATCTTGCGCTAAAAGGGTAATTAGCCACAGTCAAAGGCAAAAAAGTAATCAATTGAAGTCATTATGATGTTTTATGGAATAGAATAGTTACTCTAACACACAAGTTTATCAGTATTTACTTTTATCACTTTAAAGGTGTTTTTTTTATCTACTTTATAATTGTTAATGTAAGGTATGCAAATCTGTGTCATTTTTGAATCCTTAAATCGTTCAAAATTTGTTCAATCATGAAGATTTCTTTATATAAATCAGAACAATAACTAAACAATCCTCAATCTAATAATGGGACTCAATCTAATAATAGGACTGCAATAAGCACAAAAGTCAATGATTGCAGCATTTAGTAAATTAAAATTATAAAGGCCTCCCAGCTCTATTAGGCGATTGGACCACAATGATAATCATAATCGTTGATATGAATATTGAACAGTAAGAGGTAGGGAAATAAAACATAAATAATTAATAATAATGAAATATATTTCTCATTGTTAAATATATATTATAAAAACAATAACATGGTAAACCCTATTTTTAACCCACCATACTCTTTTCGTGCTGTGCTTATAAAAATAATCTGTTTACCTCTTAGGTAATTACCGAGCAAAATAAAAATGTTCGAAACCAAACAGACAATAGACAAAAATTACTTCCCTCAGTCAGCATTCGGTTACTACATAGTTATCAAAAAGACAGAAATACTGCAGAAAAGTAAATGTTTTTTAACAGTTCTCACAAATCACACAGTAAATAATAAATAATATATCTGTTAAGATTAAGAGCTATTTTGACACTGCTGTCAATTTTAGGAAAAATAAAAGGTGTCATCTTCGTGTTAAAGAGACAAATCTTTATTAGATTGTCTATAGTTAGCAGTTTGTGATTTTAATATTGTGATGACTTTCGAGAGTTCATATGGAAATCTTATTTCAGCCTCTTCAGTATTTTGTGTAAATACTTAGAAAACCCTTCCAATCCACCGATTGCAAACTCGTGATCTAGATTCAGTTGTTGTTGACAACTGTAACATCTTCGTTGAAACGATAATTCTACTTTTATTACTCGGCAACAAAAATTTTGTAAATAAACTATTCAACAATTCTCTAGCATTCATATGTCATACTGTAGTACCGGAACTATCAAGGTTATTGTTTGATGAGCATACAAAGGATCGGGTTAAATGGCTGCCTTTTTTTTATTTTTCAATATATTAGTTATGAAAAATTCGCCAGCTTTGTAAGACGACCTCACTAAAGGGCCGCTAGCTGTGTATAAAAATCCTAATTTAGATCCCATTTCTTCCCAGTGCTTAAATTTTTCCGGAGTAACATATTCCACTACTTTCAGGTGGCGTTTGGTAGGTTGCATATATTGTCCTAATGTTACGCAATCAACACCAACTGCCCTCAGATCTGTAAATGTAATAATAATAAATAAATCAATTTGGGCTTTAGCAAGCAAACTATATTTTTATTTGAATGCTAAACTCTTTAAATTTTCAAAAATAATTACCTCTCATTGTTTGCTCCACTTCTTCATCTGTTTCACCCAATCCAAGCATTATGGAAGATTTTGTGATTAAATCTGGGCTTAATTGCTTTGCTGTCTGCAAAACTTTCATTGTTTGCTTGTAGCTAGAATAAATAATTGTGCTCTATTCAAATTTATCTTCATCCATAACAATTTAATACATAAATAAAACATTTTGTTATAAATTTAAGAGAGGCATAAATGAAGGAAAATTTATGTATTTTCATAATATTGATTTAGATACAACAGAACCATCATCTTTTGTTTTAGCATTTTTCGTTGGCTATGAAACTTAGTTCCATTCATTGCTTTTTTAGAGGGCTCATAAAAAACAATTGATTGTGGTCCTACTGTGTATACATACTTATTTCAACTATGTATTTCCATTTCTAATACGGAGAGCAATAAAAACTAGTTTTAAGTCAAATTCCTCTTTTTTCAGATGAGTAGGGATGTAATGATGGTGCTAGAACTAGCAATTGATAGTTGCTTCCACTTTTGCTGTTTTTGTTGGATACCATGGATGCATATAAACATAACCTTCATACAATTGTTGAAAAATATACTTGCAAATGTGTAATTTATTTTATTTGAATGTTATCAGGAAATAGAGAAGGATGCAACTTTAAGAATGAAGCCAACCAGCTAAGATCGTATCAATTAATATTGACAGAACAATTTTAAATAAATTACATACCCTGCTCTCATATCTCTTACATATGGCGTAAGATGTTCAACTGTTTCAATGTTATGTGCAAAGACGTCAAGCCCACTGAGAGCAATACGTTTGATGCACTCTTCATCACCTCTGAAATCTGGCACCAAACATTCCACGAGAATTGCATCATTTCTAAAAATACATTTGACAGATGAAATAATTTGCAAAATAAATATTTTAAGTGTTTTTTAAATTTTGAATTGGCATTAGTAACTTTAGTGTCTAAATTAAATGAAATTTAAAGATGAGTAATTTTTATCGACTTTTGCAGATGATGCCCAAGATATCCTATTATGAGATTTCATATTTCATTACATGACATAAGATTACTTACTGTAACTTTATTTCTTTAACAGTTTCTGCAAAATGTTTGGAGCCACCATCCGGCATATCTATAAAATAAGAAAAGCCGTTAAGAAAACTAATAGGCAACCGAAATTGATCCAAAAAAGTATTATTAGACTAAACAAAAGCATACCATCTCGGTCAACAGATGTAAGCACTACATAATTGAGCCCCCATTCAGCGATGGCTCGAGCTGTATTTATTGGTTCATTAGGGTCAGGTGGAGGAGGTGCTCTTGCTGTTTTTACTGAACAAAATTTGCAGCCCCTGGTGCATGTATCACCCAATAACTGAAAAAAAGCATGAATTATTTGTCTGTCTGGTCATACAATGTTTACCAAAAAGCTTTATTTTCTATTTAAATGTTTACAGCAATAGTCGGAAATTACTGAAATGGGTCTGCAATCTGCATATGATTTTTTTCCCCTTGACACAGTAGAAATATTGCATTATTGAAGATTATACAAATATGAATTTAGTCCACCAAAAGTGAAGTAAAAAAATCCTGCATATGTGTAAATGTCATCTTAGTGTCTTCAATTACATTTTTATAGTATACTAGCTTTAACGTCAATCGTTTCATACACAAATTTAACGGTAAGAAGCTGTATACCGCTGTTTATTGTAAAACAAGAGGACTTTTTCCTTGCATGAATTTCTTACTGTTTCAAAAGGATTTTTTTTGTCTAAACTACCCTGTTAATGTTTTGAAATATTTCTTTTTGTGTGTTTTAAAAAAGGAGTGAAGTCATTCTTTAGCACATGACCCTTGACAACCGACCGGAATTTGAATAGCACTGATTTAGAATTCAAAATATGTGGAATTAAAAGCTAATATTTGTGTTTATTTTTCTAATGTAAGATAAATTTTAGTTACTTATCTAATTAGGATATTGTAAGACTAGAGGTCAAAAGTTATTATTATCTAAATGTAAATATTCCAAAGTAAGAAACTATTAAATTTATATAAGTGCCTAGAATGTTGTGAGCGTAAGAAAAAGTGAGTTTTTATTTAATTAAAAGATATCAATGACTAGCAATATTAGTGATTGTATGAAATATTAAGCCTTATATAAACTATTGATAATTATTTGCGAAAGTTTTATTTGAATTTATGAAACTTTCATGATGTTAGACACGTGCAGTGTGTTTTCTACTCTAAATACTGGGTATGCATGTCGCGCTAGGAGCGATATTTTGCACTAAATGATTCAGAGAATAGTTAAGCATTGTTTCGCTGTGTACCTTAACTTTCAGCACAGAACAATTCCATCATCTTGATCGGTGTTTTAGCGCATTTTAGTGCAATATCAATTCAATTCTAGATTATTTGGCAGTGAATGTGTTAATCAAATTACCATAATTGTCGCTGTTGCTGTCCCATGTTTGCCTCCACCCCAACATTCTCCGATATTTGGGCATCTGGCTTCTTCACACACAGTATTTAAATTCAGAGTGCGCAGCTGTTCTTTTAGTTTGCTGAAGTTTGACCCTGTCCAATTGAAAAAAGCGATTAACCAAAATAATCCATTAAAGATTTTTTTACATTATTATGTGTATTCAGTATGTTGTTGTTTCCATTGCAAAATTGTATACCTGCAATATATGCGTTTTTGACATGATTGAATTTACACATTGGCTGCGGCGTATTTCAAAGCACATGGAGAAACGACGCATATTCCGTGTCCTCGTAGCTAATGTGTTAATTACATTGATAAAGTTCTCCAAACGCCTATTTCACACACACAATTAACAAAAGTTATGGTAAAGGTAATGGCAGTTTCAGATTGAGCAAAGAAGTTTTTTTTGGCGACTCTTATTAAAATATGATTCAATAAAGTTTGTAAGAATACTTAAATTAACTCACAGGAAAAAAAAGACGACATATTTTGGAAGCGGAAAACACAAATAATAATCATTTATTTTCGAATAAATATCTCAATGATGTGCTTTGTATCAAGTGTTGCTGGTAAACTTTCAAATACAATAAAACAGTGACTTTTCAAGAGGTTAAATTTAAATTGCGAATAAAATAAAACCAATTCAATAAATACCTGTCGGTATAGTTGTCTTTAACCAAGGAGGTAATCGTAACCTTGCATTTTCACCCTTTTCCCTTTTAAGTTTACCATCATAATCTTTCCAATCTTTAGGAGGGTCTTCGGAAAGAAAGTCCTTCAGATCAGGACCTCCTTCTAGTTTTGTGTGCAATCGTAGTGAGGTTATTTTTGTAACATGATTCGAACGAGACTCCTGTGGTAAAACATAGTATTAGTGATGTCATAATCAAATGGATATGCAAAAAGCGAACAATATTAACGATAAAATAATATTCACATACAATAGTCTTTAGACAGCCAACATTTCTAACACATCCTCGGAACATGACAGTAGCGAATAATTTCGATAATGGATTTAAAATTGGAAACGTAATTCACAATTTCATGTGAAATGTCAAAGCAAGAACGAGTGGAAAAAATGACAGAACTCTCAGAAAGTGTTGCAATAAAACTGTTAGAAAAAAATATTTTTCCCTGCATGTACAGAGAGTGACTATTTGTAAAATTATTCAATAATAGAATGAAAATAAAACAAGCACTATGAAAATTTATTATTTAACTCACATGCAATTAAAAGTCTTTTTTATCACTATCCCTATTTGGATCTTTGAAACCAAGAAAAGCTACATATATGAGTAGGTAAATTATCGATGAGACCACAGAGAAGAGAGGCGCTCTCAACCTGTTTATTGTCTTTGCTCTTTATGGCGTGCTGATAAGTTTTATATTTATGAGTCAATGCATATTATGGCGATTGACAAAGTATAGTAAGTAAGTCTATGGTGTATTGTCAATTAGTATATTTAATTACATAATATTATGGTATGTTGTCTGTGGTAAACTGTCTGCGGTATATTGTCTATGGTAAATGAGTGGTAAATTATCGTTGAAACCATAGAGTAACACTGGGTGGGAAAGTTATATAAACGCCGTGAGTTCGTTAAACACCTCATTAAAATCCCTTGAGGTTATTGTATCACGAATCAGTGTCACCATCATCAAGAGATCTCCAGATCATCACCATTTCATCACCTTTCACCACCATCAACTTTTTTAAAATGTTTTTAAAAAACGCGAAACGCAACCTCTAAGAGACGAAAGGGAAAGGAGGGTTTATCACCTTCGGTCCCCCACATAGCGAAAGACAAATCATCATCGTCTACACACCTCATTAGACTCTGGAACATGACAGCAGAAGAAAAGAAGATGACTTCACGACTCCAAGAGAACTTACAGAATGTCTGGGACACTGAGGCTTGACCTCTTCTCGAGGGCATGCAGGCGTGTGAATAAAATCTTAAAGCAAATCCCTCCAGGTTATTGCATCACTAATCAGTGTCTTCATCTTATCACAATCGTCATCTTTGCAACTACTAACAAAAATTACTAACACGCGAAATGAAGGCAAAATAACTTCGATTCCCCACAAAGCGTAAATACAAATCAACACCTCATCATCAGCACAGATCTTGTCCAGGCAACAGCTCTCCCACAATAAATATCACCTCTACGCACAAGGACTGTGGCGTGGCTTTACGTCGCTTTGAGCTCCAGGACAGCCAAATGACTTATTTGGTTGCTTCAGTTGCTGGAGACTTCATTCTCCAGCAACAAGGAAAAAATCTCTTAAAGAGAATCGAATATAAGTGCCTGCGCGTAATATTTTAATATTTAATATTTTTTTTAAAAGTAAAAAATATTTGGCATTACAGCTTATGCCAATGAGCCAAATATTCTTAATTGTGATAGTCATACGAGATTAACTCGACGATAAATAATGAATCAGTTGCGCACAAAATCAACAATAAATAACATACACCCAGCCCAAGATTTCTTTTTTTTCAATTGAAAAAATCTGACCTTGCCGGGAATTGAACCCGGCCCCCCTGATCGCTAGGACAAAGCTCTTGCCACTAGACCACTGGGACCGAATAATCTCAGGTTTAAAGATGACAACCCGCGGGCGTGGTAAAAAAAGACCAGGCATTGGAGAAACTCATTCAGATTTATAGATAGCTTGAAGCAGAAGCTCAATCTCGCTCCAACTCTCCAAGCTTTGCAAATCTTAATGTTTAAAATCTAATTAATGAATTTCGAGAGCCCAGCCAGGATGATGACCCATACCAAATTCTACAATTCCCCCCTTCTCTTACAGCAATTTTTTCAATAGCGGAGACAATCGTAGAAGAAGCCTTGCCAGTTTTCATACAAACGCCCAAAGAGATAAATCGTAAATTACGAACCAGGCTCGTCTATTCATTCGGTACTGTTCATGTGATTAAATATTGCAAAGATAACTGTACAAGTTAACGCCAAAATTACGAGCGATTCCTAGTGAGAATTGTGCCTCTTGTGAAAGATTCTTAAGACACTCATTCTCGTCAAGGGAATTTCTTAAGTTTTTATCCCACACAAAGCCTTCAGCTGATAGAATCTTATAGTCGATACTTAGCTAGCTTATATGCGGAAAAGAGAAATAAAGACTTAGTTTGTACCCACCTTCGCGAGAATCATAGCCAGGAAACAAAGAGCCCACTTCATGGGGTGAAGATATATAGTTTCCTTTGGAAAGAATAAGTAGAAAGAGGAACACTTCATTTTCAGCTCAGCTCTCGATCAGACATCAGCTCTTCCAAAACATGGATCACAATGAAAAATAAAACCGGTAAGTACTTGACTGAAATTTGTGGATTAGGTATGCACAAAATAATGTTTTTAAGCAATCTTAAAAATAATAAATTTTATATTCGTTGGCACTCCACCCTTACGGCGGGTGGGAAGCAATCGCATGAAGTGAGCCGCGGGCGGTGAGTGGATAAAAGCTGGCGGCAGACGATATGCTAATATATCCATTTGAATCACTTCACCAAATATTTAAATAGCTTTCCAAGTTCGAGTTCATACAGGCTATTTCTGTGATACACCGCGACCCGAATATCGCGTCCTACAGAATGGACTGCTTTGAACTGCGATAGCCTAATTTCAAATAATATTTATTAAAATACTATCATTAAGTAGTATTGTGAAAAATGGGTTTTTCCACGTCCGCTCCCAACTTGGAGCATATGGACACTTTTTTTTTCAATGAGTACTGCTTGTTACTCAGTTGCTCAACCTCTTTTTTGGAAGCGATCAGAGATTGAAAGGATACGAGAACAAAAACAGGACTTATGGTAAGCTAATCGCTCTCGTTACGCGCCGCCTTTTGGGATCAGAATTATGGGATGGGATTTTAGCAACAAAGATACCCGTTGCCTTCGAACAGAACCTAATTTATCGACTGAAAAAGTCTGCTCGAGCCCGGGCGGTGCATAACCGTCTGGAATGGAAATTGTTGTCATTTAAATATTACTTATAGTCAGGGCTTTTTTTGGAAAAAAAGGTGCCGGAACTCACTTTATGGCAAGCTTTTAACAAAATAAAATTGTATTCAAATATCATTTAAATGAAATTAAAAGCAGTTTTTCTTATTTCACGAAACATGAAAAAAAGAGTACAGTGAAAAAAGGTGCCGGAACGCCGTTCCACTGCGTTAAATGGGAACAAAGCCCTGCTTATAGTAAGCCAATTACTTATCTGGCACCTGAAATGTATCAATTTTGTGGTGTGAATGACCGCTGTGTGTTGATGCTTTAAATATGCCGATGAAGAATCTTTCGCTTACGAGATTCATTATATTATGAAAATAACACCCGACTTGTTTCATTGCTGCCATCTCCATAAGCGTACTTATTACTGCCACTGAATTGATTCTTAAAATCCATAGTGTGAGAGAATCTCCCTCGTGGCTAAGAGAGGCGAAGGTAAAATAAAAAAATCAATCCTACAAGACCTGTCCTTGTCCAACTCTTCCATACTCACTCTTTCCAAAAAGACGAGAAAGGCGACTGAGTACCAACAGAATAACAGTTTTAGTGGAACAGCGTCTAATAAGAGTCCATATGTTCCTCGTTGCGAACGGAGCTAATGAAAAAATTCATTCATGTGACGCATGCTGCTTTTTGCAGCCTAGTTCTAAGAAGTCCACTCAGTGGTTTTAAATTCTTGGCAAAGTAGAATGTGATTTTACATTAGACAATTTAAACACTGGAGTGAGTGATGTCTTTTCTTCTCGATTTGATAATTTTTATTTGCTTTAATTTATAAGATAAACCAAATACCTCATCTAGTCAGATTCAATAACCGTGCTTGATATGGCTGTACACTTTAATTATTATTACTGATTCACAACTTTGTGGACAATCTGTACACCATTCATTTGCGTATTGGATTCACCTGTTATAAGTGTTCAATCAACATGGCTACATTTTAATATATTTGCTGATAATTTTGAGACTTCAGGGTACAAAAAATATTTAAGTCAAGTACTTAAAATACATGTTATAATGAATGTCCACTATGAACGCAAGTGAAAAAAGACGGTGTAGTAAGTATAACCATATTTTAAAACTTACTCTTATAATATCGGACGAGCGGGAAACAAATCTTTGATTTAATAAATAAATGTATACATTAGATCAGGCCTGGCCAACCCAAATTACTTGATGGCCTCAAATTTTACAAACATTATACAAAAAAAAATTATATATAAAAATGAAACGACAGCCCCAACATGTGAAAAGAAAACACGCATTGAACCAACAGCAAAAAATGTATTTGGGTAGTAATCAACATAAAATTTGTTAAAAAACAATACAAAAATATTTTAACCCTGAAAATTATTAATTAAGACATAAATCAAACAATATTACAAATAAAACCAATTATCAGTGACTTCTCCTTTCAGTGCGAGATTTGAGATTCTTTACGCTTACTTAATTTTTCTAAATCTATTTCAATACTTGAAGTTGCACACCTTAACTGGTTTTCCAGATTTACGTCTGTTATTGACGCTCTATTTTTATTTTATTATATTTCATTTTTGAAAAAAAAACTTCACAAACGTATGTAGATCCAAAGGCACTAATAATTTTTTGAGCAAAACATCTTATATTCGGAAATTTTGCTGTTGTTATGTACTTGCTATAAAATTCTATTTTAGGAATCGTGGGATATATACTTTTTAGTTCACTATTGCATTGTAGGTCGATTAATTCCATTTGTAAGGTTTCTGAAACAGTGGAAACGTCGACACTAAATGGAGAACTAAACGTCTCAAATGTTTTCTCATAATTTACCAGTTCTTTAAAACGACAATTAAAGGCTACTATAAGTTTTCTTATCTCGTCAGAATATTTTGAAAAATTATTATTTTGTCTTTTCTTTCAACATTGGAAAGTGTTGTGCATTATTATTTTAAGTTGGCCTTCAAACAACAATAATTTTATTTGGAACGCTTTAATCAAATTGCAAGCATCGGTAATTAAATTATTCTGATTCTGCAACTCCATATTTAAATGATTCAATTTTTCCGTAATATCTACCAAGAAACAAAGGTCTTGCAACCACTCTTCATTTTTTTAATTCTAAAATAGGCATATTCTCCTCAATAAATTTCTTCACGTAACTCAAAAAATCGTCTTACACATTTTCCGCGACTCAACCACCTAATATTGGTAAAATAAACAATGTCACCATACTCAGAATCTAATTCAGTGAGGTATGCTTTAAATTGGCGATGCTGAAGAGCGTGCGAACGGATATAGTTCACTGTTTTTATAACAACCTGCATGACATGGCTCATAGATAATGCTTGAGCGCATAAATTTTGTTGATGTATCAAACAGTGTACCATATCACTGGTTTTGTTTATTTTAGCCTCAACTCATTTACAATCAACTTTACAGCACCTTTATTTTTTCCAATCATAGCCGGTGCTCCATCTGTTGTTAATCCGGAAAGCATCTCTAAATGTAAGCCGTTATCTAACAAACATTTTTTATGGCTTGGAAAACGTCTTCACCTTTTGTAGTATCTTTATGAGATTTAATAACGATTCATTAATACCACGAATAAACACTGCCAGCTGAGAATGAAATATCTGTTTCACGCTTTTAAAATTTTTAATATGGTCACGCAAATTCATAACTATTTCTCGGAAATATCATTAATGCGGCGAGTTATAGTTTTGATTTCAAAATTGTACAAATTTAACTACAATAAAGTTCTTTAAAAAAAATATTTAAAAAATCATCACATGACCGCGGGCCGCACGATACGTCCCGCGGGCCGCGGGTTGGCCAGGCCTGCATTAGATGGTGATTAAAAATAAACTATACTATTTTTATTTCGAATTTAAAACCATGGAAGCAATATGGCATGCTGATTTACCCAACATGTTTATCATTGACTTCATGAGCCTCACTAAAATTCTAAATTATCACATTATGTATTATACGAATAGGTACTTTAACTACGAATTAAAAAAAAAATGATTTTGTTGGATTTATCGATGAAATTGAGGGGATTTGAGAATACTGATATACATATCGGAGATTGAAATTAATAGAAAAAGTGTATATGTAATGAATATAAGTTTGCCACACCGAAGACTTTACTGATCTTTGGTGGTTCTTAAGACCTTATTTATACAGACCTTATTTATACAGTTGTTAAAACGGTGCTATGTTAAATCATTCTTCTCAATTGTAAAAAAAAGTTGTTGAAATGCGCCGTTCGACTAAATTAATGTATTATGCTAAATGGTAAAAGTATGATTGTGAAACTCCATCAAGCACCCTTAGTCGATATCATAAATTATAAGCTAAACGTTGGGAGCGGACGCGATGAAAAACACTGAGGGAATATATATTTAGCATACTTATTTTGGCTTACTGCCAATTCATGCTAAACTTATCAGAACACTGATCAATTTGTTAAAATTCTTTTTTTAGTGGGTTATTTGGAAAAATATTTTCGTTTTAAATTGACACCCCTGCCAAACGCGTTGAACTACTCATTCGACTTTGCACGCTTAGCCTTTGTTAGTAGGGGTTATATTCCTCTCACCTACCGTGTAAATGAGCACGAAAATCTTCTGCGAAGATCTTCACCAGGCAATAAATATCAACCCTCTTTTCCTTTGAACCCTTTGAGGGCTACAATAGCTTATATGAGAGCCCCTCCCTTCACTTTCTCCGTCCTTACGGAATTATTTGCGATTTCTCGAGTACTGTTTAGTAATGGCTCTTCCCGTTGCAAAAGTTTAATGGAGACGTTGTTAGAATTTATAGCGGAATGGTGGCCGTCCTTATTTGATGCGTTGCTAATGGGATTGTTGACGATTAACCAAGTTGAATTAAAATGAAAACTTCTGTCAAGAGCACATCAAAATTGGATTACGTTTAATCTTGGTTATATAAGATATTAATTGTGCTTTTAAATACATGAAACGCCATTTTTTACGGACTAGTACAACAACAACGACCTTGAAATATCTAATGTGTGAAGAATAAAAAAACTGACGTGGTTGAAAAATATTATAAAGTAGCCAAATAGTAATCAAATAGTAAAATTCACGACAAGTTCTGATCGCTATGCTAGCCTTTGCCGGTCGCATTTAATACAGTTTGTTGAAATAAATGATATACACCTTTCCAAAATTTTTGCATAAATGTCCTGCATTTTATTTTCCGAATTTGAGCAGAATGCAGCAGTCATTAACGATTAATTTTTTTAAAGTTTTATGGATATTTTCCCGATTTTTTTTGTTGATTATAAAATAAATAAAAAAAATATTTTCATACACTCCAAGTGTTATTGTTTGAAATGCAGAGTTTGTATCCTTGGTAAACGGTTACATAAAAAAACTGAATAATTATAGCTGTAGCATAAATAATTTATGAATATTTTTGATGAAATTTGATCTTACAGTTTTGTATTCCAGAACTGGATTTTTAAATCAAGAAATAAAACTATTTTGAAAAGATTCGGTATTAATGCAATAAAAGGTACACGTAAGGAAAATGGAGAAGATTATATTGACGTAATATGGAAATTTAGTGGCGTTTTTCGCCATGCTAACTTTCATTGTTAATCATATAAAATCTAATGGAATTTTAAAAAAAAGTGTTCAAAGAAAACTGTCTGTAGTCGCTTACTAAGCCTATCTTTTAAGAGATGGTACAATTACAGGGCTTAAAAAAATAAGCTCATCACTTTATGGATGACAAGACATTCATGGCTCTGATAACTAAAACTACATATTTGATAAAAAAAAATATGAGTTGTATGAGTCTCCAACGCTTTAAATATACTTTTAATACTATATTTTACTTATCCCAAAAAGTAGCTCCATACAATCATAATGAAGCAAGACATTGGGGAATACTTCGTGTTCCGTGTCTTAAATAAGGAATAAAACATGAGCGTAATCGTAATTTTCATTAGCTAATTCGATTACACGTCTGACTTAATTCGAAAGTCAGAACGCGCGCTTCTCTCATCTACGACAATATGGAACTCGGCGTAGAGCCCCTGTGTACGTAGCAATGTCTACGGCGTAGTTCAAACGAGAAGTCGCTGTAGACTTTTTTGTTGTTCTGTCCAAGTCTCTTGTCGTTTCGGGTGCTGTGCGATGTTTGCCTACTTACGCCGGAGTAAGCATCTCACCAATCGTGACTTCAAAACGAGATATCAACCTAATATAATACTAGATACCGAAAACTCCTAGATCAGAGGTTGTCAAAAAATCATATAAAATAAAATATCAACCGGCTGTCACTAGCAAAGATACCTGTTTTATTTCAACAGATAGTCACAACACATTATTATTTATATAAGGAAGACTAAAAACATTTCGTATTCATAAATTCTCGTTCAAATAATGAAACTTATGCACAAAAGCTTAAAATATAATTTTGTAACTCTTAATTAATAAAGAGCTATATTTTATCTACTTGGTATTCAAATATCTTAAGTCAAACAATGATTCATCATTTAATTGTTGTTACATGTTCAAAGACAGACAACGAATAAAAGAGATTTGAAGAAATGAAAAATAGTCTATGATTTCAAAGAATCTCGTGTGTATTGCAGTTGATAGCACCCACTACAATAAGAATCTTGGACTTTTGCTGGCATTTTTTGGACGGTTGCCACTTGTCCTTTCCTTACGACATCCATCATTCTCTACCTTCTCCAAGAAGAGGCGTTGTGCAAGCTATATTCAGTTCTCGAAAAAACAAGATCTGTTGATATCATTAAGTAGAAGTTTGGCTTATTTTATAATTCACGTTAGGAGCGAATATCGTGTATTGAGATCCTTTAACTCGATTTATTGATATCACTAGCTTATGTTGATATCGCAAACAAGAAGCTGCAACAACTACGGTCATCTTACAGTATGCAAAAATCAGGTATTACACGGTCATAATTTCGATGCTAGTAATATCTTTTGTATTGGAACTAAAATCTTTCATATAATATAATGTACAAATAATATTTAAAACAACGGATAGTTGTAAAAATGAATATACATGACTATGTTTAGTCTTATCATAATACCACATACTAGCTCTTGTAATGACTGAATCTTATGGTGGCCATGGTATTTGAAATATGACATTTTAAAAAAAATATCCAAAAATATTTTTGCATTACAATTCTATCCATATATGCATATCAAACAAAATAGAAATTCACTGTCAATAATAAAACATATTAAGTACTTATTCTACATACAATTTATTGCATCAGGACCGGTTTCGCTCATGGCGAGCATTATCAACTGATCCAAAAATAGAAGTGACAAAGAAACGTTATAATTAAATGAAAGTGATTCCCAATTTTATGCTACATTTTCGTAATGTTTGATTGTTATTTTTTTTAATGCGGGGATAATGGTTTATGAAATATTAATAAGTTTAACACAGTTGTAGAAATTGAATATAAAATGAACTTCCACAAAGTTACCGCCGAAACCATCGAAAGTATATTAAGGTTTTCGTTTATTGAATGTAATATACTTCAAATATATTACATTCAATATATTTCAAATCGAAATAGTTTTTTTCAGAACTTGCACACAAACTGCTAAAAGTGCCTTCTGCTCTTAGATATTGTGTTTGGTTTTCCGTTAAAACTTTACAATTTCCGCGCTGCGATGTTTTTGCTAGCAGTTACAATACTAGTGCACGACGCTGAAACTTTCAGAATTCAAATTCGGCTTGAATCTTAAACAGTGTAATGTCTCTTAGTTTCTCGAATCAACTGAATTTATTTGCCGAGCAAATAGTCTTGCGCCGAAATAAAAGTCTGCAGCGTTTCAATAAAGCTCCAGCAAAATGTTGAAAAGAATTTAAATAATACAAATGTACGTGAAGCTACTTACTATATACTGTATTTAAAAACGGTTCCACTCATAAGCCCTACTGGAAATATTGTGATATTTTAATGAAAAAGTTATTTCCAATTCAAGCCCTAATACTGTTAGTTAAAAAGATCCACCTTTGCAAACCACGAATATAATGTGTAAAAAAAACAACATTTTAATATTTAAGTTGACAACCATTTAAAGCTCATAGTTAATCCTGATGGAAGATTTTCAGAAAAATATACCCATGTTGATTAGCAAAAATAGACCTACAGTAGAATGAAAGCAAGTAACACAACTCGTCGATTGAGAAGACGATATTGAAATTAGTTGTAAGCTCACTGAACTAACTTTGCTTCCCTTTTGCAGAATATTTCAGCGATGAAATGAATAAATATTTTTATGTAACAACATTAAACACAAAATATGATGAAATATGATGAAAAATATGCTGAACCGTGATTGAATTTGCAGGTATAGTTTTAGCCATCCACCGAGCTGAATAGTAAGCTCTTTCATGAATTGAAGCTTTATTCATGACCGATTAATCAGTGCCAGCTTCTATAAATACTATATGAATAAAAATGTAAAATATTTGGATTATATTTGGACATATGTACATATGTATGATATTAATATTTTTTTAATTCAGAACAAAAATAAACCGTTAAATTCTAACCATATTCATGTTAAACAGTTTTGATGAAGAAATTTACACTCCCATAAAAAAAATCATATAAATAGCCCAAAATGTATTTGAAGACATTCATATTTATAATATTAAGCTGCTTGGTCTAAGATTTAGTCTTTTTACAAAACTTCGGATAAACAAAAAAGTTGCTTAAAAATAATGTATTTAGATTAAAGCCATGAAAAATGAAATAAACCATTCAAAAAATAACGTTTTTTATAGTAAAATATTGTTTGTTGCAAATAGATGTAGCATTTCAAACATGTCGGATATGCTATTATGTTCACAGTCAATATCTTATTCCGAAAGGCAGCCGTTGCCTACAAACGTGTCGGTTGACAGTTGCCACGGTTCGCTGGCCAAAAACATTCCTTCCAATTATAAAATGGATAATTGAAGCCTTTTCAATTTTATTCCGCTGTGTAATTGGAATTTTATTGCGTTTTTCTGCTTTGACGTGAAAGTCCGCGGATCGGGGTGGGCATGACTGCGTGAAGCGGGTGGGCGCCGCCTATCGGTTCATTTGCCGCCCCCCTACGGCTACTTTTATCAGTTGTACCGTTTAATTGACAGTCCAGCTATTTATTGTTTGACATTTTAGACATGTTTTCAATGTTAATAATATCGTGTGTATGTATCACAGAGGTGTGCTTGTGTCATATTAGCGACTACGTCCCAACAATTTTAAATCAAATAAAGTCAAATAAGTTTGACCGGCATGTATTATATGATCAGCAAATATATGTAATATAAAAATTGTTCTCCATCACTCAAAGAATCTCTATGGATCACCTCAGCACTAGGTTGCTTGAATATCTACTGGTTTAGGGTTTTAAGCAGAAGATAGTTCGTTATTGACATGGATTTTTACTAACTTAAAATAAACAAAATTATGTAGAATTGTAAATCAAAAAAAATAACATTATAATTTCATTAAACTTTAAGCTTGCATGCTCCCAGTTTCTACCTACGTGGTCGTGGCCAAGGCCAATCAATGTTCTTTGTCAGAACTTGTTTGTCGCGTAGGTCATTTGAGTCGCCAGTCGCAAGGGCTGTTCGGCTGACGAATGCACTGCCTATTGATGTGGACATCTTCGGTAGTGAACTTAGTTCTTTTTTTATATTTTTTTCTTTTTATGTAATTAATATGTTTCTGTTTAATACATTTGTTTATTCTATTTTTTTTTCAATTTTGTGTAATATTTTTTGTGCTATTTTAATTAATTGTCAAATGCATGGCGCATTGGCGTCAGCTGTAATGCCATGTATTCTGTTTAATTTTTTACAGTTGATAAAAATAAATTAAGGTCAAGAATATCAGTTGCAAGACGCGTTTGGAGAGCAATCTTGATACAAATTATTGGGTCCGAGCCAAATTAGGATTGTAAAGGATAATACTATATTTATTTACTCGTATAAGCCCTCTTTACATTAAACGAAAGAATGTAAATTCTTTTCGGTTGTCAAATAAACAAAATTGTATTTTGTATTACGGCATGATGTTTGTTTCTCTGACGAAAATGAAACACGCGTTGAATTTTGATAATATTACACTGACAGTACTGACTGATTAGAAAAATGTAGGGCTGAATTTAAAACAAACAGAAGTATTACCGGGCGGGTGATTGATATAAGAAAAAAATGTTTGATCTTAGAGGATAATGATATGAATACTTCAAAGTCGTACAATTCAATAATACAAACATTGCGTTGAATATTTCATTATGTGTTTCATTGTTTCGGCAAGCGGCGGAACGAAAAAGGAATTCAAATTCAATTGCTGGAATCGTAATCTTACCAAATATGGCGGCCGGATGAACCCTAAATTATCGTGTAGCGCGAGGCAAAAATAAAATGAACTGAATGAATA
Source organism: Himalopsyche kuldschensis (assembly GCA_028554975.1). Classification (NCBI taxonomy): domain Eukaryota; kingdom Metazoa; phylum Arthropoda; class Insecta; order Trichoptera; family Rhyacophilidae; genus Himalopsyche; species Himalopsyche kuldschensis. Next base: position 726,251 of record JAHFWI010000100.1, read on the forward strand.
TAATAAGATGGGCGCCAGGAAGAGGAAAGGCCTGGCACACATTGGGAAATCTAAATTTTACTCTGTAAGAAAATGTTTATAGTTTCTCCAAATATTTTGGAATTTCCGTTCTTGTACACAGTGCGACCAATTATTACAATATTAGAAAAATATTAATAAGTATATCATTTATTTTTAATATAACTGGTCGAAATTCAGTCATGAAACCTACATTTCCGTAGAGGGTATGGATAGAAGGATTTAAAATGATTAGTAGTTAAATATCCGGTCGAACTACGTCCCATTTTTTTAGTAAAATATGCGACAAGGATTATAAATATCACAGGTGGCCATTTATTTAAATGCAAACAGATACATTTACTGATAATATAGATAGGCAATTGTGCGTACGGTGGTGCGAATCCGTTGACACTGCAACCTGATTAGATGAACGCAGAAGAGCGTTGATCACTCGGCCATTGGTCAGTCTAACAATTGAAATTAAAAAAAATGATGAAAGCATATTTGAATGGTGCCATACTTCATGTAAATATGAACCAGATTCGAATTATTGCAATGTTAAATTAATTAATTTTGAAAATTTTATGTGACGTTTGCAATCTTAATTAGCAATTGTAAAAGAAAAACGACTTGGGACTGATTGATGATTAAAACAAAGATCTAAATAACTTATTCTAAGTCTAAAATCTAAGACTCTGAAGACTGAATAAAAAAATCATGCATGTTTTACTTTAAAGGTGTTATTTGTCAATTCGTGTTGGAACTAGAACACATTTTTTGTAAGTACTATATTCACATAATATTAACATGTATTATGACCAGGACCGGTTTCACCCATTGCGAGAATTTTCATCTGTGTTGTTGAAGTGAAAATGATTATCGTGTGTAAAATTTTTTCTGAACCCGAAAATCTATTTTGTCATTCATGGTTAAATGTTTGATATTTAGCAACGATGAATATATGTACTATTTTTTAGGACTGACTTATTGAACTATTGCATTCCATTAACTGATTGTTAAATATAAATTTAAGTCATTATTAATTTAATATCATTTGATCTGTATGAGATTGCTTTTGTAGCGGGGGAATCCAGTGTGCGACGGGCCCAAGAATAAAAGAGCCCAGCATTTCATTTGCGAAATGTCGGTGTTTCTGGCGTACCTCCACCTGATGTTTAAGCCTCCGATTGGAGTCGCGGCCCGTGCCCTCTCCTCCTCTATTCATTTAATACAGACTATGAAATTGGTTTTATCCAATTCGTCTGAATCTTAAAAGCTATTTGCCGGGAGTCCCCCGAGAGAAGACGAGTCGTATCAGATATTGTTCAGCGCATCCTTTGCGCGTCTAACAGGGATGGGAAATGCACCTGGATATCATTTGAAGAAATGATTTGGATTCTATTTAATAAAGCGTCAATGTTAAGGTGACGCTTTTGATGTACACAGATTTAATAACACTGCAAATTGTATTTATTTTACCGATAAAACTTTCCTCGGTCATTTACCACCAGCAAAAATGCGATCAGCAATTTTTCTCTGACGATCTTAAGCTATCCTTTCAAGTGACAAAATGATATATTTAAAGAGTGGTCAGTTGAACCATAGTAATGTATTCAGTTTCTAAATATCGTTGATTGATATACTATACTAGAGTTCAACTTAAAATTCAGTTGATTTGATAAATACAAATGTCCTGAGACACTTAGGATGTTTTAAATGAATCGAATCAAAATGACAAAAAAACTGTAGTTGAAAATATTTTGTGAGAAAGTTTTAAATGATTTTTAGCTGGTGTAATTTGCTTCAATTTTAAGATACTATGTAACGTTAAAACACGAAGAAAAATACAAATTAAAAAATACCAATTGAACCAATTACGATAGAAATTACAATGAACATCCCTGAATTTGGTAGAAGTTCGCGCTTACAACTTTTTATCGTGGCAATTATATTTCCGTTATTTTGCTTTTGTCTTATAAATACAACCGCTGAGGCAATCAAAATGTTAAAATTGGTTTAAAAAAACTTAACTGGTGAGCACGAATTATTTTAATTCTATAGGATCGTAAAATGTAACCAGCGTTATATGGAGCTTTATTTCAAATGAATTAATTTGCCAACTTGAATGCGGGTTTTTCGGAAATTTCGTATTGCATTCAGCTGACGCTAAAGAACTCTATGTAAAAAAAGTAACTGAAGGTAACTGTTATGGTCATAATACCATTACAATTTTTCTATTATAATAGTCATGAATAAAATGAAAAAATAGATAATAATTTAAATTAAAAAGAAAAATATTTTGATACACGGAAGGTGTAGCTTTTTCGGTATCAAGTCATCATCAGAGTAACGCGATTTTCTTTTATCTATATTACGTGTCATTGTATAGTTCTGATGAAAGCGTGGTGCTGATAAAGTTATTAGCTGTATCTAATAAATCTCATGGAACCTAATACTTTCATAGAGTTCTACTTTAAGGAGTTCAAAAAAATTATTAAATTAATTTACCAAGTACCTACCATTTATAAGCAATGCAATATTTATAATACAAGTAAAAAAATTTAAGCTGTTCAAAGATTTTGTTGCCCCCATTGTTAAATTAATTATTAAAACAAAACGATAGTTACTATATTACTGTGGAATTATTAGATTTCAAACTTTGTTTCAATTGCTGTGTGAAAATATGTCAACTTAATTCATCGTAAGTAAAATGATGCTTTATGTATTTACACCAGTTTGCATGCCATAAGTGGTGGATTCACAAGAAAAAGAGTATGTACATATGATGTAGTGAGAGTGTTTCAAAGAACTTCAACAGGATATGGATTCTGCATGTATGTATCTACTAAGAAGGCTTCACAAGTTCTTTACTGAGCGAAAGTTTCCCGGTAAAAAATAAACTTGTATAAGGTATGTTTTGCGTTAAGCCAGTAAGTATATGCTTAGTTATTTGATAGGCCGAGGCTTTTCATCCAACTTATCAAAGTTTTTATTTACTTTACAATTTGAAAACATAGTCGAAAGTTTTTCCTCTGCGGAGGTCGGTTCCCATTCTTAAAATTGCAAAAGTTCTTCCAATCAAAACAAGTTTATAAAAAGCCTTCAGCGAAGGTCTCCTCGAACGAGGAGAAACAACACCATTTTGAATATTGCTTCTTTTATTTCACTTTGTAACGAAATTATAGAGAACTTTAATTAATTTGATCGCATTTGTTCCCTCATGGGGCCCAGCAGGGTTAGCAATTACAAAACTTCGCTTTTGCTTTGCGAAACGTGTAATAAAATTGTGAAGTGCGCCGCTTTGATTTTTAACATTCGGATTCGTACGCAGTTTTCATTGGATTAATTTTGTTTTGTGTTTGCTGTTTCTGAAAGTGATTTGTCCAAATTTTTCACTCTGTAATCCGGAAAGTTTTCTATTGTTAAAAAGGGATTATAAAAACAAGTTTAGTTTTCCGTAGCTTAAGGATAACTACAATGCAATCATTGTATATTTGCTTTACTACGTTTAGATTTTTTTGTTTTGTTGTATTTACAAAAACTGCTTATCTTAACTGTTATTAAATCACTCAACCTCTCGTTTTTGACGAACGTATGATGGTGCTAAGGTACATATTTGCTAGTAGTAGGTGATCGAAATTACTATGCCCTGTTTTAAACATTTGAACATTAACCCGTAGTACCCATGCGCAGAGACCCTGGGCTCCTGGGATTTTTTCAACGATCCCAAAATTAAAAAAAAAACAAATAAAGTCTGTTTATAATATTTATACGTATCACTTTTATTTAAATATAACATAAAACACATGCTATTTTACATGCACGTGCCGTTATACCATGCCTTAGTGCTCAATGTTAGATGCAGTATATAAGCCTCTCGTGTATATATGTCGCTTCTCTTGGCTGGTTTCCCGGCTCTTAGGGTTCAAAGGGTTAAAGATCAAGCAGGTAAGAATGGATGTAATCGCTGTAGAAATCTATTTTTCTGTTGAATTTTAAATATTTTTTCGTAATGGGTAATCTGTTCTCATAAAAACTGCAATAGAATAGAACGCACAAGAGCGTTGATCACTCCCCTGCAGGACTCTCATTGATAGTACCATCTCTTATGGTTGGGTTAGTTTATTAAGTTATAAAGTACTCACTGAGCGAAACCGCTTGCTCTCAATATTATTGAAATGTGTTTTATTTCTCATATAAATTATTGACCGTAACCATTGATACTCAATTCAAGTGATTGACTATAAAAAAATTTAATTTATAAAACAAGGATTTGATTTTGAATTGATTTAAAACAAAATAAATATTAGAATGTTGGGAAGCTCTTTGAGAAGAGACTGTGGTGCAATGAAATGATGCAGTTAAAGTCTTTGCGCATTTTTTCTTTTATTGCGAAGAAAAAATCGTAAGAATTAAACGTAGTTTAAAGACCATTCATGTGAGTACATATTCTTTAAAAGAGTAAAAATTTAAAATTTTCTAAATAAATAAACAAAAAATATAATATAAAGTATTCATTCAATATGAGTGATTTTATTTTAAATGGATTCAGAGCTTACAAAAGTTATTTATTGATAGTTCATTTGCTTGATATTGGTTGTAGATATGGTTAAAAAAATCTTAAAATATTCAATTAAGAAAATTTTGATTTAAATAATGACATTTTTTTATCTGAAGTATTGCCCCGTTTGAAAACTGTGGCAGATTTCACCTAAAAAGCTTTTAAAACGTCTAAAACGAGGTATCATTACGGTTAGTTTTTTTTTTTTGCAATACACCTTATACTCGAGATTAACTTGAATAATTCGGTACTGAAGAAGAAGATTTTTTTTTTTTTTATAATACAATTTTTTGAAAATCCAGCGACAACCATTTCGAAAAATACTGCTATATTATATTTTAAAGTAAGTGAATAGTAATTAAAATCACAAGGGAATGTTCTTGTTATCAGCTCAAAATTATACTTTTTATTATTATTTTACTCCGCCCCTGTGGCAATCCTTTGAAAACACTTTTTCAATTACAATACTTCTGATGCCCCTCGGCCATGATTGGTTAAAAAAACTTCATCGGCGAGCCTCGAGAAATAAAACCCGAAACCATTGTAGGCTTCAAAAACTTTACAGCAAATTCGTTCGCGTAGTTAGGCGTGCATATTATTTTTATGATATTATAGGCAAAGACCCTGGGAGAAAAAAATATTTACAAATGAAAAAGCTCTAGTCGATTTTATGAGATTGAAATGTCTTTTGTTTAAGGGTAATGGTCTCGTAATTAAAGAAATTCAGAGACACTATTCGCACCGGTTCAAAATAAAAAAATCTAATTAATAGTTAGTGGATAAAATTATTGGCTTTTTAAGCACTCAACAATGTGTATGATTCGACATTGTGTTAATTTTTTGTCAAGAAATCACTGAAATTGAAAATAATCGATTTATTGACGGTCGTAAATACGAAATGGTCAAATCGATCGACCATGAGAAAATCTTTTATAGATTGTCTAATCAATCAATACATGCATTTGTGCTAGAAGACATAAATGTCTGTGATATTTTTGCTTCTTTTTATCCATAATAATCGACTGAAAAAGAGTGCAAAAGTTTTCTAAAAGATTATGAAGTTGACCAGCCTTTCTTTTTGGAGAGAATATGAATATAATGATTGGGCTAGAAAAGATAAGTTTTTGTTTTTTTAACTAATTAAAAATTGACCAATGAAGCTGTTCACATAGGAATTCGAACTAGTGGACGCAATAATCGCTTACGTCGAACTTTAAAAACGTTGACCACTTCGCATCAGATACTTACTATTTTCCTTAACATTTATGATTTTATGATGCAAAGAATACCAAGTCACTTAACTACGTCTACGTCTAATGTGCCGTTCTATACATAATATAAAAATAATAACTTCACCTGATTCGGCGAATATAAATAAATTTGTTTTATTTGTTACTAGTATTGCTACCCGGCGTCGCAAGGACTAAGCGACCAATAATTATCTAATGTTATATGATTCGACATAATTATTTCACAAAATATAACATCCAAAATAGAGTTAAAATAAAATCACAAACTTTATTTAATTTGATGACAGCCCCATTCTCGCCGATTAAAATGTCCAAATTCAAGGAAAAAATCTAATTTGCTGTCAAAGAAATATCAAATAATACCTTCACGTAAATAATAAACATTATTATATTAATAAAAGCCGGGAAAAGTTCAGTAGAAGACTAATATATTACATTTTGACTAAATGTCTTCGCCGATAAATATTCAAACATATTTTCTTTCATATTCGTTTTTATGGCAACTTAATGACCAACAATGCAAAAGGGAATTACAGACCCACAGACATACATACGCCGTTTCGGTATTATATATAAGATTCCACGCAATGTTCTACAAAAAGTCCCACATGTATCACCTCTTTGAAGGAACGCTTTTCTGATTCTAGTCTGAAAACGATTCTCAAAAAAGCGAAGCACGTGTTTCTTTTTGTAAACAATACGTGTAATAACAAAGTAACTAAATTTGATTATATATAACTGTAAAATTATCATGTTATAGATAGGTAAAGCAATTGGATAATTACAATGTGAAGCTTGTAGTCTTTTGAATTACATATTTGATTTTTTAATACTTACAAAAAATTCAAAGATCGTCGTTTACTATCCTTGACACAGCAGTTGGATAAACTACGGGAAAGCTGTGATACTCAGTACGTCCCGACACGAAAAACTTTCTAGCTTACCCCAAATGCTTGTATACTGCTAGAGAAATCATTAATTACCGATTAGGAAAGTTTCTCCGCACTTCGTATACAATTTTTCATAACATCCATAAACTCGGTTTTAAAGGACATTTATGGTCAACACGTACCTTTTGGATATCACGATATTTTGGAGAATTATACCGGGATTTTTTTTGTCGATGGATTATTTAATCATTACGTCACTGAGTAAATAAAATATTTTATATTATAGATAATGGTGGAAAAATCTTATCCGCTAAAAGTGCACAGGCAATGTTTAATGTTTGAAATATTGGCTTTATTATAATTTTAAATAATTCATGAATATATATGTTTTGAGGATATTTTTGTCTTTATATACAAATAACCCTATAATCAGCTAAAAATGGTTGAAATGGGTGAAACCAGTCCTGATCTTTACGAAATAAATGTGAAAGTTGTAAAAAATGTAATTAAGGATTTCGACTGAAGGTGCTCGATGGAATTTCAATATCAAATTTGAATCTTTTGAGATTTATATTTTTCCATGAATTTTGTCGCTAACCAATCGGGATACGCATTTCAGAAGGAGTGAACGTCAACTAACAAAATGTGTTTTATTTGTTTAGTTTTCTTGAATCATTTCATGGTTACATTGTTAAAACGATTAAATTTAAGCTTCAGTTGATAGTTTTGCTATATCATTGTTTGCGTTACAAAAAATTTCAATTGTATACTAAGAATGTATTTTCACATTATTCGTATTAACATTTACATTTTGTTATTTATTAATAAGTTGATAGTAAAGTCTTTATAGTATTTTGAGAAAAAAAACAAATTTTGAAAATACGCTGTCATAATTGTCACACTAAGCTATGTATTTAATATTATAGCATTGATTTCACTTTTATGACAGCTATGATTTATATTTTTTATTGAATGTGTCGTTTTCATTCTGTAAAAAAATCTCAAGTAACTTATAAACTGAAGTTTTCTTTCAAAAGTTCCCCGCCAAGTTCTCAATTTGCAGCTGAATGGGTCTATTATTTTAACGGAATAGGACTAGAGTATTGCAGTACTGTAAGTAGTTGCCAAAGCTCACGACATGTGGAAACATTAGCGCCTTAATAAAACTAGTTACGAGCTTTTATTTTTCAGATCGCTTTCATCGGTTATCTCCCAACTTTATGCTTTTGTTTCAAGTTCAAGTGCAAAAGTTTCACAAGGTTTTGACTTCATTGTGTCTTTTAAGAAAATCTTTATTTTATACGCAGGTAAAAAGGCAACCAACACACCAAATTGTACTTGAATTCCATGGAATATATGTATGTAAGATATGATATTATAAAGTTATACATTACGTACGATTAATTGTGCTTAAAAAGAAAAAGTGTGTGCTATTTGATGGCCCATATTTATACAATGGGAAAAGAATAAAATAAGCTTCATAGACAAAAAGCCATGTAACTTAAAAAAAAATCACGGTATAATAAAGCTTCTAAATATGTATTATTTTATATGGAAAAAAGTACGCAGGGCCTTTCTTAATAAAAAAGCGAGAGACGTCGCAACCCGATATTACTGTGTCCCACCCCTCTAAAACTAAAATTAGGGGGGAAAATATCTCAAATATTATTAAAACAAAAACTTTTATTCTTAATAGGTGTAGGATACGTGACGATTGACATTTTCGCCTTTCTTCTGGAATGGCTCAGTTGAATGATCTAAAAAAAAATCCTTCCATTTTATTTACTTATTTCATTTTATAAATTTTGTCTTCATTGTATGAAAACATTTCAGTTTTTACAAATATTTTTTCCCACTCTATCTTGTTAGTGTTTTTGACAAGCAATATGTTTGTAAACATGCACACAAAAACAAAAGCCTCAGAGACAAATAAGTATAACTATTGTTTTCTCAAAAAAATCTATCAGAAGATATTCGATTTCGGAAGCAGACATGGATTCAAAAAAATATATGCTACCCATGAATGCACTTATGAAATACAAGAATATTGTACTACCATTGTCGTCTACATACATATTACCTTCTTCAGAGATGTTTTGAATATCTGTATACATATATCCTACAGATAAGTATACTCCTTTCGGTTGGCAGACGATCTCATTTAGGTCTTGTGGGGCACCAAAATTGAAAAATAAAACCTTTTAAATTGTTCAGGAATGACTGCAGGCTCTTTTGCGTTTCTCCTGTATTTGCATTACCGCTCGAGTACAGATACAATACATTCAACTTATCGATGCTTATAGACTTTGATGTACAAAACATGTTTAGATGAAACATGTGTTCGGTTTACGACATTTATTTCAGTATTTTTAGTCACGAAGAAATCATTACACAAAATGACACTGCAAACGATAAATGCATTAAATATCGCATGCTTTTTTTTGTTATACTCTCTGAAATCAATACGTACGTCATGTGTTTATTATTTGATTGATTGAGTATTTTAACAAAATGGTATTATAATGAATGAAACGATCGATTTTTAAGAAAGAAGATTATCTGAGTATATTTAAACTATAGATACTTGATCATATTATAATATCCCGTAAGAGTCATTAAAATTCGTATCTTTTTCTGTAGACATATAATATTTATCGTATCAATTACGCCCTCGCATAAGATCGGTATTTCTATGAATTTATCTCTTTTCCAACTACCTTTCATCACAATTGATTCTAATGGTAAATATGTTTATGTGTTTTTTTTCAATTTAGCTTTTACAAATATCAAATTAACATTGATAGTATCATATTAAAAAAAGTAACGCCGAATACTAAGTGGTTTTCATAATATCACCTAATTTTAAACATTCCTTTCATGTATGAACGATATAAAATTTTAACTAACAGTCAGTTTATATAAATAAGTTCGCTTGGAAATCTGCAATTATCGGAAGGTAGTAAACTTGGGAGGTTAGTGACACAAGTTATGGATGTGTACAATGGTTGAAAAGGACATATAATCGACACGAATTTAGGTCCATGCTAATATCCGAGCTAAAGATTCAAGCCCTTAAAGTAAACCAGAATAAAAGAGATATACCATTGCATCAAATAGGCTGTTTAAGAAAATAAAATGATTCATTTAACCTACCTATGTATGTGAATGTCGAAAAATTGTAATGATGATGAACGAATTTGGAGTTTTCTCAGAAAAAGTACGACTATCGTTATATTGTTAGAAATTCAAGGTAGATGGAAAATATATTTAAATACGATAAAAATATAGCCGTAGGCTACTTTTCCGAGCGATAAGAAGACTTTATTTCCTTAGGGACAGGGTGAAAAGTTGTAGCATTTAGGTAGATCTTTACGAATAAAAAATCTTCAAATTTGAAGCAGGCATTTTGAGATTTTTTCAGGAACAGGAAGATAAGCGCTACTTTTTTTTTGCGGAATTTATTTAAGAAATATTGTGTTTTATCTAAAAATATATTCTTTGTTTTTAGAAAAGTTATTTAAACAGTGACAATACGGCTGATATTATATATTTAGATATTTTATTTAGGAGACTTTGATACCAAACGTATAATAATGTTTGAAAATTAATTTTATTTACAAACGTAGATCCTGTATAAAGCAACTAACTGCCAATAAAAAAATACTATATGCAGAGAAAGCACCATATTGGGATGTAAGGTAACTTGTGGATAGGTTGATTTGTTAAAAGTGATAATTGTCTTTAATTATTTAAGAAATTTTGTAAATGATTAAACTATTGGACGTTCGTATATATTACCAAACCTGATTAGGGGGTGACCAGATCAAAGTCCATCCACATTTACTTTGCCATTCTTTTCGAAACCTTGTAACGTAAATAAGAAATAAATAAAGGATAATAGACTTCCGGAGTTAGCGGGCAAACAAAATAAATGGACGTTATCAGCGCTCCGCCGAATGAGCTTAATTTCACGTTTCTTTTTTCTAACAATGCTCTATTTCCAACAGGGTCATTTATTCTCACTCTCTGCAAATACCGAAATTGGTATTTTCCGATGTGCGCTCTGAGATAATTTTATTTTATGTCCCCTGAGGGTTTGCCTTGCAGCAGAATTGCGTGTAGAAATCATACACTCAAAGATATATAATTAAATGTGACTGGCGAGGTGGTGAACTATCAATCTAAATGGCACGTAAAGCGATCAAGTATCCCACATACGTAATTGTGAGAATTGAAATATCGATGGCTTAAAGAGTAATGTCGTAAACTCCACTTTTGGCTGAAAATTACTTAATAATGCCATCTTGGTTTATTATAACCAAAACTTATTTAAGTGCATTGGAATAACGTTTTAAGAAAATGTGAAATCTCCATTGTCGCTCTAAAAATACTACACTGCTAATTATCCAACTCCGACATTTTGTATTGTCACCTGTCATTTATTCGCTGTTTTTCAGCGGTGGTACAAATACAATCGTTTGAAAGGGGTATTTTTTTGTTTATAACTTATAATTTTACATTCTCAAAATAGTCAGTTTTTACCCTCTGCACAATTGCCAAAAACGGAGATAGCAAATTTTATCTTTTAGCCATCGATATGATTGTATAAACTATGGAGAAATTTGTCTATGCACATTTTTCAATTACATGTAGATACGAAACCACTTCTTTGTTTTAGTCGACTAACATCTTTCCATCATAATTTTAAATGGCCAGAAACAATACGTATGAAGCAAACGAAATGATTTATAATTTTCGGTGAACATGACATATAATACATTTCGGTGAAATGACATATAATACATTTCACACACCGAATTTATTTTCAAATTATTTTTCGCATAGCTGTTCTCTCATTGTGAAGTATTTTCCGACGAAAATATTTTGTTATTATTTACTAATCATCAAAAACTTACTGCTTAATTTTCTTCATGTGGCATTAACTAAGAATGGGAATAGAGTAATCGACAGTTTGCAAAGTATTTTATTCTAATTAAGATAATTAAAGGTCACTCCCATGCATCTATGCATCGGAACAAGGCTATTTTCCGTATGACAATTCATTAATGGAATATTATCCAACCAAGTTTCTTTTAGGAATGCTGTCATTTCACTCACTTGAAGCTCGAAGACTAATTTCAATATTAAAACATTTTTCTCTTCTTCTTCGGGGCCAAGTTGATAACCCTGACATCCTTGGAAATTTAAATTTGCATGCTCCCAGCTTTTACCTACGTGGTCGTAACAAAGACAAATCAATTTTCTTTGTCAAAACTTGTTTGTCACGTAGGTCTTTTGAATCTCCAGTTACAAGGGCTATTCGGCTGATAAATGCGCTGCCTGTTGATGTTGACATCTTCGGCAGTGAACTTGATGCTTTGTTTAAAAATTATGTTTTCTTATGTAAATAATATGTATCTGTTCTGTTTCTTATTTTTGTGTAATATTTTATGTAATCTTTATTAATTTCTCAAATGCATGGCGCATTGGCGCTTGCTGTAATGCCATGTATTTTAAATAGTTTTTTGCCAATAAATAAATGATTGGGCTTAGTGGCTTTTGAGTTACGGAAGACAACCGTAATTAACAAAACATGACGGGTGGTGGATGGACAAAAAAATGGAATATGAAATATATCCCAAGCATAAAAGTTTACTACCGATTTTACAAATGAACTTGTTTTTTATTCTTCCGTGATATCTATATTTTTTTAATTCATGGAATATATGTTTTTTCACTATACCATATAATACACATATACTGTATTAATTTAGAGTGCTTAATTCCTAATTACTATTAAATTAATTGAAATGAATGTGTTGAAAACTACTCTACAAATCTTTATAACACTGTTTTATATTGGCAGTGTTAAGAATCATTCTTTGTACACGATTGACTGGATCAGATAAGTTGTATCCTCGTGGAAATTTGCCACACAACAGACGGCACGAGATAGTTGGCTAATGGTTGCTGTAACTCGCTTTAGCTGGAAAGATTAATGGGCGATAGAGTTCCGATCGATCGTCCGAATTACATTAAGAAAAAACCCCGAGTCCGGCCCTGCTCATCCCGCTTTCTTAGTTCTAGATACGTCTTTGTGTCAGTAATGTTACCCCAAAATACATTTTTATTTTAAATTGCCAAACATCTTATAATATATTTACACTGGTTACACCTACAGATACAGATATTGTACAATGTTTTTTTTAACAATCAATATTGAAAATACTTTTTACAGATGGTAAAATATTAATTTTGCAAATGCTCTCTTTCTTTGTTACTTCAAGAAATACTATATGTACGTTAAATAAATATATCACTTTTAAGGTGCTCACTGTCAATACTTGGTGGAAAGGCATTATAATAAAAATATATTATTTTATTTTATATTGCCACACAGGGCCTGATTAAAAGTTGTAATTTAAAAATGCCTATGAGTCTATAAAGCACGATTGCTTGTAATACACTTTATAGATAAGTGTCAAACTATTAATTTACAAAAATATTAAAGCTGCAATAATGTACCAATATTTAAGATTGAGATTAATTCAAAATAATACGAGTCAAATTTGTAAATATTATACATACAGAAAATCAATACACATAAGTTACGTTAACATATTTTATAACTAGTATTAGTTCTTGATGAAATTAAATAAACAAAAATTTAAGCTCGATACGAACATTAAAACATTCCGCACAATTTATTTTATTATTGTAGCAGGTTTAGTATTAAAACCTTCATACATAAAATAAAGAAGGTCCTTCAATAAACACAGTTTTTTATAACATAAAAAAAACATTTTCCTTACTATAAGTAAATGGGAATGTAACTAAAGCTTTGCTAAGTTTCTTTTAGATGCTATGGACCTTTTTTATTAGCCAATATTATATATTATTTTGAGAAGAAATTCCCTCCGTCGCCTGGGTATTTTCCTCAGCCGACATTAGTTTTTGCGGCAATATCTCACTTATAAAAACACTCCCTTACACGTATTAAGCGAAATGGTATGATTTATGAAACTTAATAATAAGCTTACTAGCATACTTGTAAAATATTTCATTATTTTTATACTGCTTGGATGTAAGACGCAAATGATTCATAGTTTGTCTGCGAATGAAAATGAAAAATCTTTTTAATTTATAATCATTAATTATCAGCATACTAATTTGTCAATCTTGTCTTTGTCTGGCGGATGCTCTTGAGGGTTCTCTATATACGGTGAAACCAAATAAAGACACATTTAAAAGCTGATTTATGAATATGTGCTCAAATGCATTGATGCTATAAATATAATAGAAATGCTTTATTAGACACGAAAATTATTCAAAATAAACAAAAAATAGTTTGTGCAGAGTATTCGATATATTATTTTGCTTAGTCACTGTCGCACAAATGAAATATCTTTTGGTAATTAAAACAAAACAAAAAAAAAAATTGTCTAGGCTAGGATCGCTTTTCTTCTCCTTCAATTTATCTTATGAGGTAAGATGACTAAGAAAATCTCATGATCGATTTATGGACGGTAAACATAGAAAAATAAAATTCAATTTTTACTTATTTGAAATTTGAAATTAAACATATGGAATGGTTCATTGGAATTTTATTTTCATCTCCAGTCAACTTCACACGACTTCGTTTCATTCATCTTGAGCTCGTGTTTAAAAAATCATCCCCTCCTAATGTGGAACATACATATATACTCATAATAAAGTAATTTAAAAAACATTTAATGTTGTTCTATGACAACTGCTTTATATTTAGTCTACCTCTCCTTTTTTGAAATCCAGAAGAATAGAACAACTATAAAAAGAAACAATTTTTAGTTAACTATTCGATTTTTTTATTTTTATTAATGGGAGCAAATTTCACAATCACCCATGCCTTTGAACGTTATTTTAATGTATTAATTAACTTTGATTCATGTCCGTTACCACCAAATTAGTAGTCACATTGGCCAGTAGGCTTCAGATCAGAAGTTTTATATTCAAGTTTACTTTTTATTTAACATTAATAGCTGTAAAATATTTTTATCGGCTATTTCAAAAAGTAAGTGCGGTATTTTTTTTGAAACTTTTAATAAATAAACTTAACGCTATGCGCATGATCTTTCATATAATTCATAATATATGAAAGGCTTTGTGCAAGTACACGTTTATTTGGACTTTAAGATACCGCTGAAAAATTCGAAAATAGAATTTGAAAAATTCCGGCCTCAGTTGGATTTTTCATCTGAATTTCCTAGCGTTAATTTACTTTTCCCGCATGCAGCGGCGCTTTGTCGCGTTATGCAACGCATATGGAAATTTGTGATTGATCTTACAAATGCTGACTTACAACATTTTACTACATGCCGAAAATGCACTTGAATAAGGGCTCATTTTGATTTTGATTTGGTTCAAAATCCTAAACTTCGTAGGTATAAAATAGGTGGGAAGAAAAGTATTAAACTGAATGAATCATTTATCTATCGACTTAACCCCGTTCATACGCCACGTGCAGACACGCAAACGCCGCTACGAGTTTATTTATGAATAAATATCGTACTTTTAAATGGAATCTAATGCAGACACATCTTTAAAATGCAATGTGATTCTTAAAATATCGATATGTTTAGATGTTTTTATTTAATTTTAGGTTAAGCTTACATATGTCACTAGGGCTTGCACCTTAGTATTGTAAATATCCCTGGAAACATTATTTTAACACTTTAAATTTTTTTTCACTTTTCTTTGAAAACCAAAAATAATTCGGGTATAAAATGATTTTTTGGATATAACATACCATTATATGGGTATAACATACGTGGCATTTTCATGGAAAAATCGATGGTTGAAAATGATTGTGTGGCAAAATGCATGGAATTGGCTTGGCGTTTAAGGGGCTAAGTTTGAAAGCTTGAACAAACGAGTGTCAGTATATTAATATTTTCTGTATTACATATATCACATAATAATGTCATATTTTATACTGGCTGTTTTTAACTATTTTAAGGAGGTGGCCTTAAATAATTAAAGCATTTCATACTGTGATAAATTATTCATATTGGACTTGTCATGACTTTAAAATATAGTTTTCTGATCGATTAGATTAACACATAACACTTAACACTAGTTATAGAGGCGTAGAGACGTTGTTGGATATGCCAGCCAAAATATATCATTCACATTACTTTTTAAAAGATCCAAGTAATGAAAATAAGAATGAATATACAGAATAAATTATATAATTTTCATGTTCAAATATTCAAATTAAATTGATATACTGCATCATATCTGGTGAATTGATCTATAATATTTACAATGAAAAGTGCAGTATGCACTTTTGTGTGCATATAAGTTGCATTTAAATATGCAAGAAGGCTTTAATAACGTCGAGCGGTCTAGAATGCGAGAGTTAAGAAAATATACCACCCATTGCAGGGTCAGGGAAGATTAAAAGCTTCCTCCACTTCGCGGGTAGTGCTTAAAAATAGTTGTAGAAATTGGCAAACCTTTTTGATCGTTACCAAATAATGGTCGATTTTATGTTTTTATGTGTTGCCATATTACTACCAATCGAAAGAATTAAATAAGGTATCACATATTATTAAAATGATGGTCCATATTCAGTTGATAATATACATATTTTTGATTTTAACATTAGGGCTAGGCATTAATTTGACCGACGTGCACTGGCAATACTTAAATTAGTATGGCAAATATACATAAGTAAAAAGCGTGACGATGTTGTTTTACAAACTACGGTAGACAGATGTTTTAGTATAGAACGGTAATACAATTAATAAAGAAAAAGCATTCTGATTACGCTGAATTTTCTAGCTTTGCCAGATGGCTTAAGAGGGAAAAGAAGATTTTCGTATAAATAATTCAAAAAAGGCATTTCCGTCACTACTGATTTGAAATATTATTTAATATCACTTTTCAGGTGTACACTGCCAGTTGAAAGGTATTATATTTTCAAAAAAATTGTACATACTTACTCCATAGGTAATATACAAAAATCAGGGCCGGTTTCGCTCATCGCAATCATTTGAATTCGAAAGTGCTCGCGATGTCACTCAACCGATCCTTATCTTAGTAAACTAATTTGTGGAATAAGTAATTTTCTTTAGAAATTATTATTATATTCTTGAATGAAGTATTTGTTAATATACCGGTGTGATTGTAAAATGGCACTAATTTGAATAATTATTTTATATGTATCTTGAATGTTAATTTAATTTAATAATGATTTCACGAGCTTGAACACCGCTGCAATGTGTGATACTTGTGGGCCGAGGAGTATTATGCTTGGCTAGATCTGATATTAAGGCTACCCGTCTTTGCAGCCCTTTACGACGTTTACGAGTCAGAATTTATTTGTAATATCCTCTGCACTGTGAGGTAAGCACAAATTTTATGTCACTCTTTTGTTGATAAAGCATTTATTTCAGTCCCTTATTGCAATATATGAAAAGGAATGCACGGAATTGCATTAGACATTGAAGTTCCACTCACTTGTTTATATAAATGGTAATGAAGTCTAAAATTTTAAATAACTTATTATTCCACGTATTGTGCTACTATCTGTGACACGTATTTCGCCTCTTTCAGAGACATCTTTGGACTTACTATCGCAAAGTTTGCTAAAGTAATGAAGCAAGATTGATTCTAATATTTTAAAATGATAAAATTACAAAATGGAGTTAAAGATTTTTCCTTTTTACGGGAAGTAAGAAGGGGGTTATACAATCAAAAAAAAAGCAAACAAATAATCATACTCAGCATTACAAAATATTAACTAATGAGATAGGTTTGAGTTAAACCTCTTAATTGGAAATAGTGTAAACAGTGGCAAGCAACCTGTCCTATTGAAATGAACGTCCACAAAGTTACCGCCGAATCCATAGAAAGTATGGTAATTACGTCGGCTTAGTATGTATTTATTGTATTAAAATAATTCAAATAATAAATAAAAAAATAAGACAAATAACTCAAAGTGTCCTTAAATAGTATAATAAAGTAAAATAAAATAAATATTATTGATCACCTACAAGGCGAATTTGATAGGTGGCGTAATTCTGTAGATTGTTTCAGGTTCTATTATTTAGATGCGTTCTGTATTTACTCAATTTTTAATTCTATTCCGATTCATTTAATTATCATTTTCAATGAAAATAAAAAAAATAGTCCCCAATCTTTCCGATCAAACAAAAAGTCCAAAACCGAGACTTGGTTTGCCTCCGTGACATAAAGTCACCGAGAGAAGAATATTTGAGTTTATTTATGTATCGAATGGAATATGAATTTGTATCAAATAATGTTTGGGATCTTTTTTAGTTATTTTATCATACTTTTCACAGTTTATTGGGAAGTATTTATTGTAATATTCACGAAATGGAACGCTCTAAAATTTATTATATATACATATGATTATATATTGACATATTTTTTAGATCATCATTGTCCTTGTTTTTGTTCGGCAAAAAATATTGAATTCAAGATAATTATATGTAAACTGAAACAGATATTTTGATTTAATAGGAGCCCGTGCGCTACTCTTCGCGGATTTCACGAACTGGAGCGACGGAATTTAATCCGAACTCTGGATGCACACATTTTAAATGGGAGGATTTTATCTCGATGTATTTTTATAAACAAGTATTCGATATAAGGAATAGATTTTTTAAATTGCATTGTTATATTAGTGAAATTCTAACTAAAATGATATGCAATCGATTCGTTTTACATTTTCGTAATCAAGTAGAAACATTTTCCCAATAAAATTTGGTTTTCCCTTATTTTAAAAACGAGCGCAAAAAAGTGACGATAAAACGCATCCATATATTGTTTACCATTGCAATTCCGTGTGCCTCCAGAGAAAAAAACAAAGAATAAGCGAATAAATTCATTCGAGAAAGAAACAACGATGACAGTAAAACACCACAGTACAGCTCAATAATGGCCAATTTATCTCTACAGCTGTGGTAAATAAGAACGTATAGAATATAAAGTTGAGAGGGAAAGTAAAACCGTTGACGAAAGAATGTGTGGATTGAAAAATCGGATGAAATCTTTTCTAAAAACAATTCAATCATAAATTGTTACACTAAATAATATAAAATGCCTTTATACTTCTGATATGCAAAATACTCATAGTAATAAAATTTGCACAAAAAACTTTTGACAACCTCACACAGATGTCGGAACATTATCACTTTTTATAATTCGAATCGAATATAATATTACTGATAAGAGTGGTTTTTTTATGCATATACCTAAGTATGTTTTAAATTATCGAAAGATCTACTTTTCAATGAGATGAAACAGTCTTTATTATCGACGAGCAAGGAGGTGATCTACAGTATGACACTTTGTTCAAACTTTATTTCCACTATATTGAAGTAGACGATATTATTTCAAAATAAATACTGTAGTAAACAAGTAAAACATCATAGTCAACACAAAAAATCTTATTAAATTGAATATGTATTTAGCCATTTCGTACCAAATCTACATAACAAAATATATGGAATCAAACCAGGTGATCAGTCATCTGCATCAATCCTTTTGAGACCAGCGCATAAATTTTATTCGGTTAGTATATCCGAGTTCTTCTGCATAAAAATCAATTCAATTTTAATTGTACCTTCTCAATAAATCCATTGACTGGAATCAATATGTAAACAATTGTGTTACTTTGAAATCTAGTTTTACGCCTCAAGCGTTGAATAATTTTTGTAAGGTGAAGTGAGATCGTTTCAATGTGGTATAAGGCACAGTTTGGCAATAGTTTGCCAATTTTAAATAGGCAACTTAATCTTCCAACTCACCTTTGTCACATTCTTAAATATATCTAAAAATAAATAGTAAAAAATATAAATTCAAACAATCGAAATAAAACAATTATCTAATAATACGTCGGAAAAAACCCACCTATTAATATAGAAGACATTTCCATGCTATTACCTGGTAATCAATTTTTACGAAATCACATAATTTGTAATTTACCCATACAATTCATTAAGACTCATTTACATAAAAAAAACTTCGCTAGTTCATCAAGATTGCGATATTAAAAATGTACTACGAGTTAGTTCAAGTTAATTCGTGCACTTGAAATGCCGGATGATGTTGAAAAGTGAAATCCAGATCGTCAGCGACAAAACTAAGCCTAAGAAAAGTATAAGATTTAAACCATTGAAATTTTGTATACAAACTCACGCACAGGTAAAAGACATTTATTTTTGCATTTTATTCCAACTATTAAGTGAATAAAGCGAGCGAAAATATTGGATACATTGTCATCACAGTCTGCCGAGTCCTTTGACTCATACGTCGTCGCACAAACCGTATTGATTGGACAACTTTTCTTTTTGAAATGTCTCAGCTTTTCAATGGGCCTAAGCTTTTAGGACAACTAGGAATACAAGATAGTAATATGGCGCGGGAGGCGGAAGGCAATCAGGCGAATGGATTGGCCGCCGCAGCGAGATCCGCTCTTTTGTTGACATTACAACCTGTCATAGCCAGTCGGCGATGTCAACGACAAAGAAACCCGTAGAAAATGTTACGAAAAGGGTTCTCGCCTCAGCATATGTATTTTATTGACGGCGTGGGCGGTTCGTGGCAGAGAATATTTTACAAATTTGTCTGGAACGCTTTGATTCTATGCTCAGTACAATACATAAAGCTGTAATACACGTGTAGCACTTCAATAGTTTAAATCAGTGTTTCGTATGAGTTTTTCTAAATCAAGCTCCTCTCAAATGCGCTGCTAATATCAAAGTGGGTGATTGTGTGATTGCATCTTTTGTTTCTTTGTTTTGATCGAAACCAAAATATTGAATATATGAAATAAATTTTTACAATAGCGTTAGTTTGAAATTTCGTGTTCATATCTGTGGGCGTTGAGGGTTGAATTATTTTACTGTTTTAACGAATTTCAAATGTTAAACCTTTTGACTAATATATTTCAGCATTTACTTACATAGTTAGTATATCGATTGAGAGTATCAAACTTCAGATGCCGTAATAAAATAATAAGAAAAACACTGAAAACTTTTATGAATTCTATCTAGCCCATTTTTTCAGGGGCATGTATTTATTGGGTCAGTAACTAATTCAAATTTTTGTCAGTTAAATAAATAAATGGTCAGTTAAAAATCAAAATTTTCAGTTAATATTATAAACGGTCAGTTGTCATTGTATCAGTGTGAATGTGGTCAGTTATTAAATAAAACGGTCAGTAATATATTTTAATGGTTAGTTATTTATTAAAAATGGTTAGTATTAAATTTAAATAATCAGCTTTTTTAAAAAAATGATAAGTTTTAGTTTGACATGTTGTGAATTTTATTAAATAAGCTCGCAATAGGCAAATTTATGTGATGTTATTTTTTTTTTAACTAACCATTTATTATTTTAACTGACCATTTTTATTTTTAACTGACCGTTTTAAGTATTTATTACTGACCGATGTACGTATTTATAACTTACCATTTATCGAATTAAAAACTGACCAAATAATTAGTAGTCTTTTTCAGGTTTAGATAGGGATATCGCGCGGTGATTCTGTTGAATAATTAAATATACGAAAGTGAGTATTATTTCTGTTTTATTATTGTGCAAACAATTCATTGAAATCAAGAGAAGAGTTTTATGTAACATTCGTAGGTGTTTTGTCACTTGGATGAAATGTAATGCAAAACTCGAGATACTTAATTTGACATAAAATATCTGCCTCTGGTCTCGCCATCTGTGTTCATATACCGCCACCACGCAAGTTTGTGTATTATCAAGATTGGGAAGTCGATTTCCTCTCGCCGCGTCAGGTAAACCACCCGACGACCCTCCACCCTCACGCACACACACAATGTTTATTTGCGGAAAAATGAAAGTCAGAACCGCACTAAATTTCAACCGAAACTTATTTATTTTAAAAAAAGAACATACACATTCGATCAATCTGAGTGAGTCTTGCTTACGCTATCAAGAATTTTTGACATACAAATATCAGTAGATGCCACATGATACCGATAAAGTATTGTCTAAGTTTCGTTTGTCTCCGGGAATCATGGAATACTATGGTTTTCGACGAAGAAATATTTACCATCTAATACTAAAAATAAGTAAAACAAAAAGCATTTAATTTATATAAGTATACATATATGAACACACTTTTGATTTAATTGACATTTACTTGGTACAACTCCATTATGACAAGGTGAACAAATAGCAAGGTATAATATGTAGAACTAGCTCTTACGAGGGCGTAAGCCTCAATTGCTATCAGCTACATATCATCGATGGTGTTTAGGCATAACCTGATAACTGAAAACTATTGAATATAACCAAACAAATACACTATTTTCAGACATTTGATTCTTCCACTAATCATCGAAATAATAATGATTTTTATTAGTTCAAATATAAATAATGAAATTATATCTCAAATTGCCTATCAGCATAAACCGATATATTATATATTTTCTTTTTTTCATCGTGCTATAAATACCTACGCTAGTTTTGAATTTTATTTATTGAAATAATATTATATACATTTATATATTTTAGATTCAGTTCTGAAATTGAACCCACATGGCGCACACATCCCCCATTTACCTCATACGAGGTCCATCCATCTATCCCATGAGGTTACGCTCACCGTGCTCTTATTCTCCCGCGGTATGTTTAATTCATAGGTGCGAAAGCTACTGCCAAAGGATGAAGGAGGCGAATAAAGGAGGCCGGGTAACAGAGGCTCGGGGTAAAAAATGTACGGATCATATTGAATCCAAGATCTTATTTAGGTGAAATGAAAAGTCACTTGACGTGTTTACATGATCGCAACGTAGCAACGGAAATAGTGACAGGTGATATGTAAGGCGCTACAAAATGAATAAGTGAGTAGTGAATAATAAATTTCATTCAGATTCTATGTAAACATGATTTTTTTTTTATTAAACTATAGAAGACTTCACGAACGAGAAGTAATGTTTATTAAAAGTTTAAATTGATTTTATACGACCGCTGCTGCTTAGTTTCAAGCGTTCTATACTTGGGTCATAATTATACCAAAACTTTTCTTTTATTTATATTGTAATACCTATTTATACACGCCACGTTGTAAACATTATAAAACAGAATAAATCAATATCAATGCATCGCCACATTTTAGAATACAATGTATAAAATACACTTAATCAATTAAGTATTTCACAGAACAATTTAAACCAAAGTTAAATAAATCATATCCACATTATTGTTTTATAGTAATTATTATTATCTTTTAAAAGTTCATATTATATTATTTGAAAAGAATTCAGTTGAATCGTAGTAATAGCATTCTCAGTTTGCGATTTATATTCATAATCGATTAATATTTTAGTATTTTTACTATTATGTCCGGTCCGTGGCGCAGTGTCAACGTTGCTGGCTTGCGTGCCGGGCTCGATTCCCGGTACGAGCGGATTTTTTCAGTCGATAAATCTGTTCAAAGGCATGGGTGTTTGTGTTGTTGAAAATCCTTTCCCACTTTTCCGATCCCAAAGAGCTAGGCATAGTGACAGCGATTAGCTAATCACTTGTCATGTCCTAGTGCTCGTATCCTTTCCATCCCTACTCTATTCGAAAAAGAGAGGTTGAAGAACTGAGTAACAAGCAGTTCTCGTAGAAAAGCATATGTTGAGATAAACTCCGTGAGGAGTCCATATGCTCCAAGTTGGGAGCGGACATGGTTAAAAAAAAATGACTAACATAAATACGCCGCAGGTCATTGGAGGCAAGTGAATTAAAACACTGCCCCCCTTTATGTCCCAGAAATTATTGTTTTATTTACTCATTTGTATTAATTTTGCAAAACTTTTTTGAAATTGATGTTCTTCCACTCTTCTTATTCCCATTTGTAGAAATGAAAAAAAAGTGATATTTTTTAGAAAACTTTACTCTTAATAATATCAGTCAATAGAATTTGAAAGTTTTCAAAGCTAAAATCACAATTTGTGTTATTTTATTTGACAAAAGCTTTATGTATTCTTTTTTGCAATAAAATCGTATGGTAAAAAAAAATTCCATTGTTCGACGATATTGTTACACAGAAATATGTCTAAGTAGAGTTTGTTGTAAATGATAACGTTTTTTGTTTAACGGATGAGTGTTTTTCTTTCGTTCATGATAAATAGATTTTCCACTAAGTACTTTAATACAAGCAAAAGTAAGTCTATGGGCTAAACAATTTTATGAATGTCAGAGAAGCATAAATGAATATTATTAATTCATAACACAACTTTTTGATTCTTTATGTATTTCAACTGTTACTCTTTTTGTGACCAGCAGGATTTTTCAAGATTAGAATGGGTATGATAATAAATTGTGGGCTGATAAAATATATCTTCCGCTTAGAATAGAACGATGTGCCACGTTCCTCACATCGATGGTTTGTTCTTCAATACCACTGAGAAGATATTTTTTTAATATTTTACGAGCTTGCGTCGGATGAAAACATATTACTACTTAAAAAATATGTTGTATCGCTCGTGAAAATAATTGATTATACTTATTTTTTATAATGTTTATTTATAATAAGATATTTAGTTTAGGGTTTACATTTAAGGTGAATTTTGTGCATTTCTATGTGTGTTGTCACTAATCTACCCGGGTTTCACATTTTGGCATCTTTAGGCATTTCAAGTGAACGAATGACAGTAAAAGTTCATCAAGAATGCACAAAATTTAATTGATTCAAATTTGATGAGATATATAACTAAAAAATATTTTATAGAAATTTTAATTAAATCAAAAATATATTTCTGTATTCCAGGTATTATTTTTATTAACAACTATGTCTTTGAATGCAAATTGAGAAGATTGCCGCAATCAACCAGATATGGCTTTTCGTCAGTGGGTCGATCGTGATATGTTGACCAGCCCTGTATGATAATAAATCTACGTAGTTAAGATTGGGTGACCTATACTACAAGAGGTTTTAGTGACCTTTGACAGAAGTTTAAGGTTAAAGATCCACAAGTTTTTCTAAGAAAAACATTGTATACCAAAGATAGTTAATGTATATTTTTCAAAAGACCGCTCTCTTGAATTATTTATTTGAACTTTTGACAAAGTGAAGCTTAAGAGAAAAACTTTAAGGCTAGATTTATATAACAATGATTGCGTTTAAAGAAACTTTTGTTAATTTTTAATATTATCATTTCAAAGAGATTTTTATAAAATTCTGGGAAAATTAATAATAATTATAAACTTCTACTTGGTCATATTAATATTAATTTTTCTCGAACTTTGCCAATAATTCTAGGAAGCGAACTTGGCGCTAGTCAAAAAGAAATGTCTGACAAAAAATTATCAAACATCATTTACAGGAAATTCACTTCAATTGCTTATCATTCTTTATATGCATATTTATATACAGGCTAAATAGCTATTTTGAATTATGGTGGTTTTTTTACAATGCTTTCAATTTTTATGCGAACTAGTTCTGGATGTATTTATAAAATTGTAAAATCAACTTAAAAATAAAGGTAAAATGTTTATGACCTAGTTTTGCAAATATACATAAAGTTTGGTTTTCTAGATTTTTATGAAACCAAGTAAAAATCATAATCTTTTTAGCTCATAAAGTAGTAAAAAAGTTTTCTGGCTATTTCCACATTAAAAATGTTTTACACTAAAAAACAAGGTAAACTTTATTACAATGTTTGCAAATGTATTTTTCCCCAGAAGTTTAAAAACTAATATAAACAGTTTTTCTAGGTGAATGAATTATTTTGTTGCCTTTTGAATCTTAAATAGACGTTATCTAATAAGAAAAATAACGTAGATGTGAATTTCATTTCAAGTTTCACATTTTGGCTATCAAAAAATATATATTATAGGGACATATTCACTTTTAATGTATTTACTGTCAATACTTAATGAAATGGCATTATTTAAAAAAATTATAACACATTGTTTGTACTAATTCCACATTCGATTTATTGGGTTTCATGAACGGCTTCACTCATTGCTAGTATTATCAACTGACCTTATTATTACTTGGTTAAATTTTAAAAATATTTCAGTTTCATATGATTGTTTAACTAACTTTTTAATTCAATGTTGAAATATGCGCTTTGGGAGTGATGAAAAATAGTCAAAAGGCTTATCGGTCCATCGCGTACGTTTGACTTTTTAAACAAAAAAATCTTGTGGCATAAGACTGCAAATGAAACTAAAAATTATATATAAGAATAAGTATAATGTTAATTCAGTTAGAAAACTATATTACTCATCATTTATAGTATTCAAAAATACTTATAAAGGATGGTTTTATTATTGAAAAAATGCAGTTTTTTGAAAACGTAAAAATATACATTTTTATTTATAGTTTGTAGAGTATTGATAGCTTTCAATGTATATTATAAATTGACGTCCACTGAATTATGCTTGAATAATCACCGAGTATTTAAATATCCATTACGCAGCGTCATTGATATTCTCGACACTGAATTTATTTACATAATAATATTTCCCACTGTTTAGTTGTTTTTGCCGGAAGCAATGTCAACGATTAGAACTCATGCTGATAGAAATTAGTTATTTTCATGTGCAATAATAAAAAAAACATATTTTTTATACTTTTGCAAGGACAGTTACTTAATTTTTTGGACGAAAAGTATATTGAGTAGTTTTAACGCTGTCAGTATTTTCATAATGAGAAAAATACTTTATTTGTATTTAAAAACACGTAAACAATTAAAAATATTGCGTACTGACTACTAAGTAGCATACATTAGTATTTTTGAAATAAACATGTTGTTCCCTAGCTGTCTGCAATTCACTCTATTTCGCAGAAGATAAATGTTTGAAGCTTAAAATATATTACGGTGAGAAAAATAACAATGTATTTTAATTCTACAGAACTACTATAGTTCTGTCGATGGCGTAAGCCAAAATAGCTATCAACAAATATAGAAAATAATTTCTGTACAATTACAATACATTGTTATTTTTCTAACCGTATTATAATGGAGATCTACCAAGTAAATGCCAACTCAATCAATAAACTTAAAATATATGTTATTTTATTGATTATGCTTCCTTGATTTTACGATTACATGAGATAAAAATGTATTGATTGAACCAGTGGTGCACAACCCATGACCCGTTTGTTGCACACAGTTTTAAATAACAAGTGTTTCATTAAATATGAAACAATGCTTAATATGTCAAATAGTATAAAATTGATTTTGAATTGTCATTGAATTAACGGAAAGTGATTGAAATATTGACTAAAAATAATAAAACGTATGTCTATTTCAGTTTGATTTATCATTAAAGCCGGCTACGGGCCCGTGAACAGTGATTTTTTTTTCTAATTTGCTGATTTGTTTGAGAAAAATTGGTTTAAGCTATAAGAATAAAGTGTTTTAAATAGATAGCAGAGATTGGTAAATTTGTTTTTATCTTATATGTATTAACAATAATCGTTTTGATAGTAGTCGAAATGACCGTTATCCTTAATCCTGAGTGCAGCGTCATTACGCAGTCATGGACCGTATCGGGGGCAGACAGGCGGGTGTGAAATGAGCCATAGGCCTCAAATGAGCACTTCTGTCCGGCTGGTGATGATTATAACTTTTAACCCTATTATTAGCCACGCGCACCTTCGCTAAAGGGTGTGTTAGAATCTGGATTAGCTGAATTCAAAATGCGTTGATACTATTTTCTTATATCCAAACAAAATGTGTTTAAGTGATTTTCTTTATCGCTATGATAATAAGAATTGTTTGGCTAAAAATTATCGAGTGCGATATTTTTAAAATAAAGCGTTTCCTTTTCATCGACTCGATTTTGCGTCACGGCTGGAATATTTGAAAAAGTATTTTTTGACGTGATATTTCTGAATAATACAAGTTTTCGATTGTCAAAAATTATCAGTTACACAACGATTTCGCTGCATGTACCTACTTACTATCAAATGGGCGCTGTGTTATTTAATATTTTAGTGCTTACGATTTTTGCACTAATTATTAAATTCATATCAAATAAAAACCTCAATCTACAATCACAAGTATTGTATTATAATAATACTTCATCCGACTGCACAAAATTAATAATACCGGTTAATTTAATTCATATATTATATATCTAGTGAGGGAAAAAAGTAACTACACCGGTAACAAAGAAATCAATATCTGACATTTGTTAATTTTTCATTAAATGATTTTTTAAATAATGTTAATTGCCTTAAAATTGTTCGACTAAATTTGCCACTATTAAAAACTGATTTTAAATTCTATTTTAACATTTTTATTCAAATACTTGGACATCTTTTATGTTTAAATGCTCTGACCCGATCCTGGTGATATAGTAAGGTAAATACATTAGCGAACTATTAGTCCTATTCTTATATTATTTCTTTCTACAAAAGAGCGAAGTTCATCTATTGTCTAACAACCACTTATCGTAGAGTTGTATTCTATTGAGATACTCTTGGGGCTATATGGAAAAGGACAATATTAAAATGTACTTATAATTAATAATTTAAAATATGCTTTATGTTCTCGGCGGATAAAAATATGTTTTTTATAGAAATTTGTTATTTTCATACAAGAAATAGTTGACCTGGAAAGATACAACGATTTGACAATGTTTCCAATACGCGCAATTATATAGTGAGGTTTATTACGTGTTCTCGTATTAAATCAAAAGTGACGTCACGTGTGGCCGACGTCTCTGTGATTTATCGAGATGGTCATAGGTACAAGAGCGACCATACGCAAACAATTCACATTTAAATTGTTATTTTATATTAAGGGAAGGAGCAATGCTTGAGCTTTTGTGGTGGATATATCTATATTGATTGATATCTATAACAAAAAGTAGAAATCTAAATAAAAAAACAATAGTGGAATATTATATATCGCTAGAATTCGGAACGATAATAACGGTGATTATCCTTTTTAATATGTATGTAGTTGCATATATAAGCATACTGTGTAGTAAAAAAAATATTCAATATTGCTGTCATAATCTTCTTAATTATAAAACAATGACAGGTGTCTGTGATTCGGCTAATTCGTTGTATATATTTTTTTCTTTCGATTAGCATTAAAAAAGGAATGTAGTTAACGTACGTCACGACAGAATAATTTGAAATTCATTCATATTTATTTTTGAATTTATTTTTGTAGGACTGTGTAGAATTATAATACATAAAACAAATACTAACCGAAGGTGGTCGAACCAAAAGTCCTCTTATAAACCAGACAGCATAAAAAATAGTAAGTAACTTTTTAATAGATTTTGTAGATTATGTGAATATTATTTGTATGCTAGATGACAAATTCACATAATAAATTACCTTACAGATACTTAAGAAAAAGGAAACGGATGTAATACCATTTTCTATCAAATCCTATCAAAATAATGGAAACTGAAAATGCTAAATAAGCATCTAATTCCCCTATAAGATTTGAAAAAGGTGGGCCCGTAAAATTTTCAAAAAAGACATAATTTTCACAAAAATATTTTTTTACGTGTGGGTTAAGCCCTTCTGAGCTTTCTACAGTTGTTATAAAAATGTTCCTATATTTATATACTTATATTCAACGAAGCTACGATTAATCATTTCAGGTAAAATCTGAATATATTTCAAAATAAATTAAATAATTCGAATGTGTGTATTCGGTTACAAATTGTTTGCGGTTGATTAATATTTTCCACCATTTCACCTATTGACGCTAACCAGAATGCAGCAGCCTGTGGCATGGCGTACACTCCAGTTCTGGCACTATGTCCAGACCTTAATCATACGCACATACAAAAAACGCCAGTAGACATTTTCATATTTTTTAACGTGAATGTTTGAAACTAATTATACTATTTGTAGAACTGTTTTAACATTTCAATATTTGATTTATTTATGGTTATCACATGAATAAATTGTAATATGCCAAGTCACCATAGACCACAGTGCAACAAAAAAAGCATAAAAAAGCTAAAGATTATTAAGACAAATAAGTAAATGGTGCTAAAACAGTTGAATTCTTCTAGGAAAAACAAATAAATACTTCATTCTAAAATTATTGTGAATAACCTGGTTTTCATGATGAAATAAATGATGTATCCAGTATTCAACTTTTTGACTAAATTACTTGTGTATTTATTTTATGAAACATACAACGAAAGACAGTTCAAGTTTTTAAGGCGTAGAAAACGTGCAAAATTTAAAAAAAATGCCAATATTTTCTATTAATAAATATCTATATCCACGAAACCATCTTACTTCAAATAATCATTGATTAAGTTGGAATTTACATGGTTAACCTCTACTCTTTTTATTACTAAGCATAATTTCATAATATCAAAATTATAGAATATTTTGATAAATTCAAATATGGTTTTCCAGTAACAATTGACTATTAAAGATGTAAAGTTATGAAACTGGTTATATTATAATTATATAAACAAGAGTTCTACAAAAATATGACCTTCGTGCAATTGTCAAAGCTAACTTTGCTGTTTATTTACGGGTTTCTTTTTTAAATATCAATAGCCATAGTATAAATGCGAAACATTTGGAAAGCTTATTGATCACATCAAGTAAATTGTTTCTACGATAACTAACGGTTAGTCAATTACATAGTTTCTCTCTTCAGAGAAGATTTTGATAGAAGCATCAAGTAACTGCTTCCACAAAGCTACGATTTCAGTATGGTTTGTTAGTGGTAGGTAATAAAAGCATTTTATACAGCCATGCTCTTGCGTGAAAGTGTTCAAAAGATCGATATCTTGAACACTTGAATCGTAACCAAAAATTATTAACATAGCTGTTTAAAGTTCAAAAGAATTCGATTTTCGTGATGAACTGTAAATTAAGTCAATTTTGTTCATGGGTTGAGTAAAAATCAAAAATAACGCTCTAGAAAATGTTTAGTATGCGTGCTTGGCTCAAAAATTCTAGAATTTTGAAATAGTTTTGCAAAAAAGTATTTTGCAATTTTTAAAATAAGGCAACTCTTAATCGCTTTGAGTACTTTTCGAGCTTTACGATAACTATGCTGAAAAGTGTTTAGTAACAACTGGAAAATGCCTCTCCATGCAAATTGGACCCATTTGAATATTTAACACCCTATGGAAAATGGCTGTTAGTAAACTGCTCGTTCACCTATTACTGTTGAATATTTTTTCAAATACAATACAAAAAAGCTCGATAACGAGTTGGGTAATTTTTCAAAGTTCGTGCTCCATTGTGGTGGATGTAGCATTGCTTTTTTGTTAAAAAAGCAATGTACAGACTAACGTCAAATTTTGTCATCGGAATGAAAGTATATTATATTTTAAAATTTGAATTCAGTACTTTTTTCAAAATTTATTTACAAATGCACAGTATAGTAAGTGCTTCATAATAAAATACACTGTAAAATTAAAAAAATGGTATAGCTTGTCTGTACACCAAAAAGTCAGAAATCATATGTATTTATTGCTTGAATATTTGAATTTTTTTTGCACTATTTTGCACTATTTTGTAATGTTTCAAAACGATAGCCACTTATTCACATTTTGATCAATGTATCTCGAAGAGAGCTTTATTATTGACCACTGAACTAAAGAGATTAACTTGTTCACTTTTAAGGTGTTTACTGTCAATACTTTGTGGTGGAAAGGCTAAAAATAAAAATAATAATATATTTAACTTGTATTATAAAAATAATCAAAACTAAAGAATTTAAACATTAATACAAGAAAATTAAAAAATTACTTAAAAATGCTTTCTATTTAAAAATATCAAAAAACCTTTTTTCTACTGATTACAAATATGCGTTGTAAAAAAAATACAAAAACCGGATTCGTTCATCGACATGACAAGGTACATATGTATAATATAATAAGTCCTTAGTGTATGAAAAATTAAAAGAATCTAAAGATAATCATTCATAAATGACAATTTCATTCCATTCAGTCACTGAGTCAATAAGTGGAATAACCAACATTTCAATTGAAATTTGATGTTAGGTATTTAAAATGTTGTGCACCCACTCACCGATGCAAGGCTATGATTTTGTCAAAGCTCGTTTTGCACATATAATTGCAAATTCATGGTATGACAGTCTGATCGGAATTTATCTACAAGAATTTACAGGAATGATCGCGGCGAACGCAGCTGGAAAACAATATTGAAACCATGTACGTGCATATATGTATATGCTTATCACATACATAGCTAGTTACTACTAGTTACTAAGTTTTAAGTTTGGTTTTAATCACTTACAAGGTTTAAAAGATGTTTTCGAGGAAATGATTTAAATTTTCTAGAAGTGATTTCACTCATACATTCTCTGATTTCAAACAAAAACTCATTTGCAAATTTGTGATACCAGAATTATTACCGAAACGTCATTGCTAATAATTTACACTTCATGATTTTAAAATTAGACAGCCAGGATATATGCATAGAAATATTAAGTGCGCTGCGGCTTAGATTTACATACATCAATTGCGTTTGAACAACAAAAAATACACATCGTACATTAAATGCAAAACATCATAAGTTTTCATAAAATATATTAAAAAGTGTCGAGGGAATAGAAAATCAATTTGTGACATTGGCCATACGGAGATTCATGAACTCGGCAACTATTTTTATTTTTATTGAATATGAAAGTCAGTTTGGGACAAGCTGGATAAGGCAAGTTTAAGTAGACCTTAATATCATATTATTTAAAGTGGAAAAATAAATTTTCAAGAAATATTTCTCATAGAATATTTATTATCGATTTTGTTATGTTTACTCTCCCCCATACAAAACTTTCAGTTGGCATAGTATTTTAAAATACAGTTTGCTATAATAAACGTAGGTAATGGATATTTACAAAGACTGTACCATAACTATCATCGTTTCAGTATGTAAATAAAATAAAAAAATCGTACCATTAAAATCGATTTTTTTCGATTTTATTTAAGCAGTCATAAAAGTCTATGGTATTTTTTTGCAAACAAAAATTTCAAATAAACAGTTACTCTAGATATTAAGCAAGAAACCATTATAATTTAAAAGAAAATAATATGTACAAAGTACTGTTCTTACCAATAAACTTCCGGAATATAAAAGTATTGGTAATCCCTTCCGCATATGACATTTGATTCTAAGGGTTATTATATTTTGATTTCAGTGATCCACAATCCGCTTATTATGGAGGCTCTCTACCCCATTTTTTTACCCTTCTTCTATAAAAGGGGATGAAAAATTGGTTTCAATTTTGCGATACCTTTCGAATTACAAGTTAGAAAGTAAAATATGAAAATGACTTGAAGAATATTATGAATTACTGACTTCATAAATTCACGATTTCAGAATGTATTAATCTAAATAGCGTATAAGCTTCTTAATGTGCCCTTCTTGGAAAATGGACATGCTTAAAAAATGTATTATTTTTGTGTGTAAATCTAGTAGTCGAGTGGTTACGATTTTTTGGTTGGCGAGGAAATGATCATTCAATCCTAAATTGCGGCTTGGTGTATTGATTTTTAAATAATTTTTTGGATATTTTTTCAAAGTCTGTGATATTTATATCCTGAACTTATAAACAAAACTTGATATTTATATCCCTAGAAATGTATCAAATCCATATTAGGAAGGAACTCGTCCTTACTTTTCTCCATTCTTAACATATTTTTTTATACAAGAGTACATTATTATGTATTCAAATAATGTAGATTAATATTTGTTCTACCGCATCCATTTCTAATGACAAATAAATAAAATTCCTCTGATAATTTTTATTTTCCTTTGTTTGATTTTAATTTGTAAGAATTGATATGGCTTTTATTCTGTTATATGAACTGACTCATTTGAATTCATTACCGGGATTTCCATCTAATTATGGTTGACAGACATGTAGATTTATTTATTTTTATTAAATGCACTTAATTTTGGGCTTTTACTTTGTTAATGTTAATTCATACTTAATTGATTTTTGATGTGTTAGTTTTGCATTGCTAAGAAATCTTGAACATTTTATTTTTAGTTTATTTTTCTTGTAATTTGCTTTAATTTATTTGCTTAGTTGATTTTTAACTTTTGCATAAATACCACTGTTTTATTGTATTCCTTATCAGTTGATAATGCTCGCCATGAGCGAAACCGGTCCTGATGAAATAAATCTCATGTGGAAAAAGTACTAAAAATGTTTTATTATTTTTATTATAATAAAATCCTAATAAAGCATTCCAACTGAAGTAAGTTAGTAAGAACTGGTTGATATTTAATAGTAGGTACATCGCTTCTTATTCGGAGTTCAGGATAAAGAGGTTGGATTGGGTAATGACAAGTAATTAGTTACTCGTTCTCGCCACGCCCTATTTTTAAAATCGTGTAGTTGGGTTTAAATTTAAGAACCGCAGATATTAATGCCATTAAAAGCAAATACATATTATACAAAGAGGTGATTTTTTTTTACTGAATTCACGACTTAAAGAATTATACTATTATTATACTGTATTAATGATATTTTTTGTCAATTATTTATGATTGGGATATATGCGGTAAGGATCCAACTTTGCAAATAAAGTTGAATCAATAAATATAGTGTTAAATCATCAATTATGAAAAAAATATGTTGTCTACATTCAAACCTGTTCTTTGTTATACTTAGTATTCGTGTCTGTTTGTTGAGTAACCTGTATTTTGTGAATTGAAATCAAATAAACCGATAAGTACAATATTTTATCAAAATTTTCAGAATGTATGTTTACAAAAAATGAATAAATGCTTTTGATGTAAATGATGCGAGATGGCGGCAGCAGCAGCGTAAAATTGATAATGGCGCGCTGCATTTCATCCGTCATAACATCAACGTTTTGGCGCGATAACTGCGGTTGTTGCTAATTAAAATGTCAAAGAGGGAAAAATTAATTAAACGCAGGCGGCGGTGGCGTCAAAGGTTATGAAACCACGGGAAAAATACGGACGAGTCCCGCTTCCGGACGAGAGATGGCGGCAAACTCAGTCTCATGAGTGAACATCGGCGGTGAGCCGCGAGATGGATCCATCTCATTTTTAGCGCGAACGCGCCGCCATTTTGTTATGATGAAAAGTTTTCAGAAAGCACTTTTTGCTGTATTTTGTGTTGTTGTGCAAGCGTACATGCTATTTTATTCATATAAAGGCATGGTAATAAATACAAATAATTGAACACATCATCCATCAATAGCCAAATGTTTGTCTTTATTCATAACACGTATTAAAACATAATGAAAAGTCACAATAAGCAACATTAACAATGAGAATCGTTCAAAACTTCATCATTTATTTCTAATTAAGTGATTGTAAATACATCAATTTAAATAAAATATAATAGAAAGAAATTGGCCCAGACAGTTGTATGCGACAGCCGCTTTCAGAAATACTATGAAACACTATTAATTTTATCAAGAATATAATATAAACTGTAAGCAATGGGCAGTTTCGAGGGAAGCGGTTTTAATTAACGGAAGGAGAGAAAGCCCCACATATTGATCACCCTGGTTAGAGTATCATAACTCGCAGAGTTTTCACTGTTTTTTTTCTTAAATAATACAAATTATTACGATCATCGTTGAATAATATTGAAGACTTGACACGCTAATGGTTTGCATATATCAAAGATTTTATTTCAATGGTGGTAATTTCTAGAATCAACATTTAGTATTTAATTATAATGATAATAAACATTCACGTATCGGTTTGAATACGTCGTTGACTACCCTCCACTATAATTCTATTTGAATTAATTGGGAAATCTTAAGAAAATTCTGAAAAACTTCACGGCATGATTTGTTACAAAATAACTATGTATTTATTTTTAAAACTGAAATATAATTTCAATTAATCTATAATTTTGTATTTATTATATATTATGTTGAATTTTATTGGTATTTTTTTTTTAAATTGAATATGCAGTCATTCTTTAATGAGCTTCAATTTTTATCCATTTAATAATTGAACTAAACATTATAATATATTGTGAATAAAATATTTCCTAAAGTAATTTTGTACTGCTTAAAAATAGTACATCTTTCTTCTGAAATCATGTATCAATGTTCCATTAAACTTCCAATGTCTTTTTATTGGCGTTTAACTGAATTTGTACATACAGTGTTTTTGGATTTATTCATTTAAAGTATATATGAAGTGTCATGTAGATTATGTAAGTCTTAAGAAACATTGTTTATTCTACTTTGATAAGTTTTTGACATTTTACTTTAAGTATTAATACACAGAATAAAATATTAGTATCTTCTACGAAAATATAATTTGTGGATGTAAGACATTGCTTGACACTTTAAGCCTACGATATTTGATCAAAATATAAAGACTTTCTACTCGATTTAATACTATAGTGATATCATTTCATTTAGACTAAGGAGTATTACAAAACTGTAAATGTATTCATATCAATATAACGCGTGTATAGTGAACAGTGAATAGCGTTTGTTCTTCTTTGTATTGCGGCCTAGCGCCAGTCTAATAGGCAATCGGAATAATACGCAACAATGGTAGAAAGGGTGTTAAATATTATCAACCCCACATATGTAAATGCTCTGCGTGGTGGAATACGAGAGTGGCCTATTTCTGTTATTAACGAAGAAAATTGTGGAAACCGAGTTAATTGATAACGATAGCAAATGTTTCAGGATATTGCTTTATTAATGAATGAATTAAATCAAACGAGATTTACTTTAGATACCAAGCCTACAAGAATTTACATTGTTTTCATATTTCGTAAATATAAAGAATAAAATAACGATAAATTAATGCGGCCATACACCGTGCAATTAAAATATAAAACACTGAATTATGAATCACATTGTGCTAAATTATAATGAAAGCAATACAAAATAATTACACCATTACCTTACCTAATTTTCTGTGTAATATAACTTGCCTTCGGTTTTTGTTGAAAATGATATTTAAAATATCTGTAATCATTTAAAACAATATAAAATGTATTTGTTTTTTTCGTTTAACGGGCGTCAAATTTCCCGAAAAATTAAGCCAATAATTTATTTTTAAAAGCCATATACAGTAATATGCCAAATGGAAAAAAACCAACACTTAATATATATAATAAATAATATACTTAATATACTTAATGAATATTTGAAGCTTCATTATAGTTACAAGGATGGTCAAATTGGTGTTCGTGTATGGTTTTATATGAGCAAGTAATAAAGGATACCATCGATTATTAAAAATACATTCCTTCAATTAAGAAGAAAAAAATCAACAATCAAAGTCATTGTTGAACCGTTAAAGAGGATTTCAAATAACGACAATGCAATATTACCATATAAGACTGAACAGTCTTAAGATTCAATGATACATTTTTTTCAACCATTATCTCTTTGTTGTATACGTATCACCGCCATAATAGAGCTAAAAAAGTCACGAGAGAGATTGTAAAATAAATCTTATTTTAGCGTCGGGATTATTCCATTCGAGGCAATGTCTTCAATCACACGAATTATTACTCTCGGTTTTAGAATGGCCACGTCATTAATATTCATTGCTATTCAAATGTGAAAACACATTCAACACGCCGCTTACTCTACCTTCGGATTTACTACTTCAAGATATTCAAAACCAAATTAGAAAGATAGAGTTAAACAACTACAAAACTATAGTCAGAATTAAGGAATCCAATCCCGAGCTGGGATTACAGTTTTACTATCCCAGGACTAGCCCTGTTATTATAATTTTGTATGGTTTATATTTTATTTGTTGCTACTAAAGGTTTGCAAAGGCAAAATTCTTTCCGCTTCAATCTCGGAAGCCTCAGATCCAGCCCAGCTCGAGCCCAAGATTAATTTTCAAAATTTTTATGCGAATCCAACAATTTTTCAACATTTAATTAATTAAAATTCAAAATGATTTAATATTCAATCACCATATTACAATATGTTTGAAATTTAGATTGACGATAATGGTGTGTAAATCAGGCAGTAGCTCGATACAGTTTTTGCTCACCCGAGCCCGTGCAGATCTCTAGTACCTACATATTATGAAAATGATAACAATTCACTCTTTACATTTTTGCTGTAGCTCCATCCAGTGACGTTATGTAAGAAAATGAATTCCACAATGAAGTCATATCCTTATCGTTTTCCAAAATGAATAAAATCGTTTTTTTGGAACCGGTCCTGCTCTTAACAAAAAATATGTGGACGTGATACAAAAAATCTTTTTTATTTTGTTAAATGCATTTACACTATGAATCGACAGTTTAAACATAAAAAAATATCCACATTTTTTGAAAGAATGCATAATTTCCTTTGCTACTCATTTTTTAAGGGTGAACATATGCAAATGAATTGTATGATTTGAAATGGGAATCAAATCATGTATTTCATAAAAATGTCATGTGAATCTATGTTCCGATAATGAATGATAAAGTTTAATTAATTATTGAACAATACAAATATAAGGTTTACCTGGCATGCGACGAGTACAAATGCAAGCTGTGGAAAATCTGAAATTAATTATTTACTGCTTTTTAAACTTTAATACCAGTAATTAAAATATGAATAGCAGACTTTTTATCGCATTTTTTCAAATAGAATGATATCAATTGACTTATCAACGTTAAAATGAAGATAGCTTCGCATTCAAATCTGCGATAGTTTTAATCTATTTTGAAATCACACCATCGTCGATTATAATTGTTTTCTATGATAAATAATAAAGTTATTCCTTACCTTATTATAACAGAATTAAAATGAAATCCGAACGAAGAATTTTTATACATAAATCATTACGCATTGAACGACGACCGAAAGAGTCAACCCCTAAATCCAACAAGAGGGTTGTGGTTAAAGATTATGGGATGGAATATTTATCAGTATTTGATATTAGTTGCGTAAGAAAAGGTTTTAATATCACTTTTATTACACATAGAACGCTAAAAAATAGTAAAATTGAAACAAAAAGTATATTGATAATTCAAACCGTGCGTGACTTTGATTGAAAAAATTAATCATTAAATATATTTCATCAAGTTTTTTTTTATCCAAAATCTTTTCTCAAAAACTTAAGCTTTGAAGCTGATTGAATCCTCGCGTACTCAATACGGCAAACTAAATTTAGGATGGAAAATCTAGAATTTCGTAATGTAAGAAATTAATTTAATATTACATCTAATTGCTTCCTTTTCTTTGCCACTGGTTGTTCAGCTAAAAATTTCTCAACCAACCGTTGGAGGTGCAGCTCAATGTTACGATACACGTGTCACACCAAGAAGAATAACGGGCAGAACAAAGAAACAAATATTACGTCACATTGATTTTTCAAATGGCAACTCCAATTAAGCTTTGCAGACTTGACCTTGGTTGCTTTAAAAGTCAATTAAATTAAAATTGCGTTAGGTGACAAGAAAATTATGAAGTTAATTAGTAATGGCTGAAGTACCAAAAATGTCATTAGT
The DNA here is from genome assembly GCA_028554975.1 of Himalopsyche kuldschensis. Classification (NCBI taxonomy): domain Eukaryota; kingdom Metazoa; phylum Arthropoda; class Insecta; order Trichoptera; family Rhyacophilidae; genus Himalopsyche; species Himalopsyche kuldschensis. Next base: position 765,393 of record JAHFWI010000100.1, read on the forward strand.
CTAAGATGCTAGCCTGGTATTACAATAATTAGCAACTGTTTCCTACGTCACCTGCCGAAAGAAGCGAGGCATATTAAAATGCGTGAATAATTATAATTTAATTACAAGATTATGTGAATTGTTTTGAAGTGTGCTATCCTTCAATAAATTTTAGACAGATGTAGACTAAGTTGATCGCGCAGATTTTGCAATTAAAAACAATGTGTAGAAGATTCTATGCCGAACTTTGTATATATCCCCCTTTTTTATTTTATGTTCATTACTTTTCACAATATGTATTGTGCATTTTATCACCATCATCATCGGCCTTACAAATAATTTCAAGTTTAGCATTATTTTATTAGTTTATAAGCCTCAAGAAACTAAGCTTACAAGAGTATTAAGATGCCCATCAAAATTTTCTAACAAATCGTCCGCCGTCTTTCCAGTGCACCTGTCCTAAGACACAATGGATTTATTTTATTAAAAAAAATACCCGAGAATAAGCAGCGAGAGTCATATAACTACATATTTTTATATTACAATAGTTATTCGAAATTTCATCTTGATTTGCATACAAAACAAATATGGTAAACTGGTTTGAATTCAGTTGCTTAACCTCTTATTTATGGAGATAATGAAGCTATAAAATGGCTAGGGAAGAATTAATAGTTACCTGGTCACTCTCTGTAAAGTATAGAATGTACATGTTATAGATATTAATGCTATTGAATATGAATCGATAAATAGTTCATAAAATAATTGCGAGATTTTCTTCAGTAGAAACCATAGAGCAAAAATTTTGACCACTCTTCTATAGAATCGGCTGGAGTTTTAAACCTTCTGAAAATATTTGAAAAACAATTCCAATTCTGTTTATTTTTATTGTTTAAGGCATTATTCCGGTCTAGGATTTTGGAGAAATCATTTTTTTTTTTGCATATTTTCAAAGTTCAAACCTTTAAGAATATGCCTTTTCAAGGACTTTTTGAAATTCCGAGTATTTTTAGAGATACAACTACTTTAGTGACGGAGTATCTCACGGGTCTGGGCAGACTACCTGAGCTCAGGGTTCCCTTGTAAAAAAATATTTATTCTTAATATGTATTTGAAAACCGATGAACATAGAATGAACATCTGAAAATGCTTATTTTGAAGAAGAGGAAGGCCCATTGTATGGAGCAGGAATTGCGGATTAAATAAATGTAAGTGTAAAGTACCATTATATGACTAAGACTGTTTGAAACTTCAAACTTTAAACACGTTTATCTCGAAACTACTTTTTTCAAAATAGTTGCCTTGATATCTCAAGTTTTCCTGAGCCGATTTACATGAAATTTGGTGTGAGCCTTTTTAATACATCCGGTTTTTGCGCATATTAAGATTATATAAAAAAAACATTTTTTACTATTTTAAAAAAAATCGGAAGTCTCAAAAAAACAGGAAAAAACGATTTTTTTTCAAACCTCTGCCATTTTGCAAAATAAAAAATATTTTTACATTTCTTTAATATGCGCATAAATGACAGCTTTGCCAATTAAGGGTATATTTTTTAATTATAATTGAGGTGACTAAAAAAGTTGGAATCGTGCCAATTATGGAGCGACATTTTTTTGAGACCTGTAATTTTTTAGGTTATTAGTTTTTTTGGTTTTAATATTTTTTTGTATATTTTTAAAATATTAATAAATATCTGGTAAAAAAATGAACGGTAAAATTGTTGTTAAATTTTTTCTACAGCACTTGCAAAAACACCTAAAATTTCAGCCTCTTGACAGTCTTGACCATACTGCCTTAAGTCTTTAACACATACAATTCTTATTAATACCACAGTTATTCCAAGTGGCTGACTGTTAAATAATATAAAGCATCTAGATTTCAAAACATCACGTAGTTTCAATATTTGACAACATTCTAACTTGCGAAGTAATATTAACCGAGCAATTAAATCATAATTGCAAAGTCGTGAGTCCTTGGTTGATAGAGTGCGCTCAATTCTGTCCTAAAAGTACAGTATCATAGAAGTATTCCCGTGAAGCGAGCTTATCACAATCGCGTTGAAAGATTTGTCAAATACGATTTTTGTATACATGATTATTCGTATTATATGAGAGAAATTGTTAAGATTTTGCGACAGTGACATACTTTGTAATGAAAAAAAATATTTTTTTTACAAATAGGGTGTATTTAATAAAATACAGCAAGAAATATTTAGAAAAAGTCTTGGTTGATATTGCATGATTAAATGACCAGTTTCGCTTTATAATATTATATGTGGAAGTAGTTCAAATATATGTGTTTCATTTATTTATAGTAATGCCTTTCCACCAAAAAGTGACCTAAGTGATAATAAGCATGTGCTAAAATAGTATCCCGCAATTTTTTTGATAAGGTCTGGCCTATTAAGTGTAAATCCAGTGATTTAAAAAAAAACAACATTTTTTATTTTTTTCTTAATCAACTTTCAGAGACATTTTTGAAATTCTAGTCACTCCTTACTAAATCGGAAGCATACATGAAAAATTTATCTGGGGTAGAAATGTTGACATAATTGTTATTTCAAAATTATATGTCAAATGCAGGAATAGCAGCAGTAGACTTTTGTTAAAATAATTTATTCATGTTGCTTATATCTTCTTGAATATATCATACAAGTAGACGTTCACCTCGAGCGGGTTGTACTATATTGCTGGACGTGCGGCCAGGCAGGGCAGTGCATTGTCGGTTTATTTCACAGTTGGGTTGGCGTCGGAAAGTTTGTGCCTACCGTTGGACGCCAGAAGTCGACTGAGGCGTCATGTAGCTTCGTGTCGGTGTACTGCTGTGCACTTGTGCGGTAATTTTGGCCGTCGCAGGATGTGAAAGGACTTGACGCCCTAAACTTGTCCGGCTAAATCCAATTGCTTTCACATTAAGCTTTTACCCATAGCTTTAATTGTTAATATATGATCGCTTTTCATATAACTCTGATTAAGTGGTAAAGGGGTTAGATGTTTTTTGATGCGAACTCTATATAATAATAAAACTACTGAAATATAATATTAACGTTTAATTATTAATTGATTAAAGTTAAGCTGAGAAATGAAAACTTACAAGTACTCATACAAACAGAATACACTTAAAAATGTTAAAATTAAATCCTCTTCTTATGTGATTTTATTTTACGCGATATCAAAGTTATGCGGTTCTTTAAAATGAAAATGAAAATGACAGAGTGTGCGTGAACATACATAATAAAGACTTTTTCTTTGTTGGTTGTTTTCTCAACTAACTACTTTTTAAAATACCGGTGAATACTATAAAATATTGTATATCAACTGGAGGTAAGACTTTTATCATGGTGGTCGAGAATTTATTAAATGTTTTTCGAAATGCGTTGAAAATATTATGAAATATTTGAAGCTATTATATTATTTTATTATTATGATGCGTTTGGAAAATAATACTTCGTTATCGTATAAGAAATCGTGTCACTATTCGGCATCCCTCTTTTCCAATATCCACACCCTGTCCCTATAATATACCGCGCAACTTACAATTCATAAAGTTCTGTCATAAATAAGAGCCCAAACTTTATCAGTTTGACAGTGGGCAAAATTATATGCGCTATAGATCGAGCACACCTGAAGTGTGACGTATATGAATAACACGAATTCATGGAATTCCAAAATTTATGTTGAATAATTTGAAAAAAAATATATATATCATACAAACTTCAGAATATGTCAACACACTATTACAATATGTTCAGAAATTTGAATGAATCAAGTAGCTCTTAATACTTATCATAAATCATGATAAGAGTAAGCATTTGCACGAATAATGCGCTGTATTTTTAATGTAAAACATATTTTTTAAGTTCTGCAATTCAGCGAAAAAATATTTTTCTTTTCCCAAATTACGTGTTTTGTTAATTGCCAGGCAAGAAGTCTTTTAATGACTCTTATTCATTAAAATTAAAATTGCGGCAAGCGATAATTTTTAATTAGTCATAAAAAGAATTGTCGGACAAAATATAAGCCGAGAAATGTTAAATATGTGACACATGACCCCAACTAAAAAAAGCTTTGATTTTAATTCATAATTACATTATTGAAATTATGCATTCTGTTAAACTTTTTAATTGAAATATACATTATTTTGTATACATGTGTGGCTTTGTTTACAGAAAAAGTTCATAAAGAAATTTTTAACGTTAAACAATAATTTCAGGATGTTATTTTAATAAAACCGTATCTGTTGAATAAAAAAATAAATTGAATTCTTTTCCAAAGTTTTAACTCCTTTGATGACCTTATTCAAAGCATTAATGTTGATAAAAAATAGTCTGTCTAATGAATACCCCCATGTTCTTATGCTTTAACCAGAAAACTAAAATAAAATACGAAGTGTTTTGTTAATCTTTAATCTCAATTTTATAATGCATAGTATACATTTTGCTGAGTCAGGAACCACTGGTTTCGTTCTGTGTATAGGTGTGACAAGCGGCAATTTCACGGGTCACCGGTGCGCCATATTTCTTTGATATTTTATATCTCCCTAACCCGGCAGCCAATGGCGTCTCACGGCTTAAAAATCTGGATAACTTTCCTCGCAAAAAAAATAAAAATAAAATAAAGCGAAATAAAATCAGCGGGAAAATTGTATCGGCGGCCCGGTGCTAAAATGGCGGCGGTCGGGGTTGCCAGGTCGGAAAATGAATATTCATGGTGGGAATGAAAAATTGCCATCGGATCACGCTGACAAATATCGCGGCGCATCATGGCTAGGGAATGAAATTATAAATGGATGCAATTTAATGAAATAATTTGGGATTTAACTGTTTTATTGCGAGGATTTTTTGATTGGGAATTCGTTTGAATTTTTAATGGATTCAACAGCAAAACGATTTAAGCAGGATAATGAAACGGTTTTTTTGTTGTCGCTTGAGCATTTTCGTCTGAAAATATTTTCAAATACACAATTTTTAAGAAAGGCTAAGTGAGAAGCGAAATGCTTACTTTCAAATCCAGTTTAATGACTGGATAACGTTGATAACGTTAACGGAAAAAAACCACAAACTATCAGGTCATTGAATATAAATTTATAAAGCTATTGAAAGTTAATTGTGTGAAAGGGTCTATTCGGGCATACAATTTTTTGAGCATTAAGTTGAATTGACATTTACTTGGTAGAACTCTATAATGAAACAGTGAACAAATATCAATATATATATATAATGTATTATTGGAAATTTTGACTGAAGGTGCTTGATGCAATTTCAATATCAAATTTGAATCGTTTGAATTTTGTACTTTACATTTCAAGTGAATGAATGTATTGTCAGCTCAAGTACATTCGTGCACTTAAAATGCGCGAAGATGCCAAAAGGCGAAACGCGTGTCGTTAGCGACAAAATTCACGGAAAACTTCAAAATTAAAACGATTCAAATTTCGATATAATGTTTATTTATTTATTTATTTATTGGCAAAAAACTATTAAAAATACATGGCATTACAGCAAGCGCCAATGCGCCATGCATTTGAGAAATTAATAAAGATTACATAAAATATTACACAAAAATAAGAAACAGAACAGAAACATATTATTTACATAAGAAAACATAATTTTTAAACAAAGCATCAAGTTCACTGCCGAAGATGTCAACATCAACAGGCAGCGCATTTATCAGCCGAATAGCCCTTGCAACTGGAGATTCAAAAGACCTACGTGACAAACAAGTTTTGACAAAGAAAATTGATTTGTCTTTGTTACGACCACGTAGGTAAAAGCTGGGAGCATGCAAATTTAAATTTTCAAGGATGTCAGAGTTATCAACTTGGCCCCGAAGAAGAAGAGAAAAATGTTTTAATATTGCAATTAGTCTTCGAGCTTCAAGTGAGTGAAATGACAGCATTCCTAAAAGAAACTTGGTTGGATAATATTCCATTAATGAATTGTCATACGGAAAATAGTTGAATTTTTGAAATAATAATAACGCAGAAATTTTTTATGAACTCGCTCCAGTTGCGACTTAAATTTAAATTCATATGGACCCCAAATAATAGATCCATATTCTAGTTTGCTTAAAACTAAAGAAACATAAAGAGTACGAAACACAGTAGGGTTTTCAAATGGCTTACTTTGTCGAACTATGAATCCAAGAAGTTTACTAGCCTGCAGGGTAATTGAAGAAATGTGGGAATGAAACGTGAAAGAAGAGTCAAATGTTATACCAAGATCAACAACTTCAGACAAACGCTGTAAAGTCATATTCGATATCTCATATTTATATTTGATAGGAAATTTTGAACGAGAGAATGAAATGCAGAAACATTTCGAAATGTTGAAGTCAAGTTTGTTTATTAAGGACCAATTTACAATTGAGTTTATATTATGCTGTAGAATAGTACAATCCGACTCATTCCTGATGGTTGAAAACAGTTTTAAATCATCAGCAAAGAGCAGATACTTTATTCCACTCATACTTAGCACAATGTCATTTATAAAAATGAGAAATAAAATAGGACCAAGGTTTGATCCCTGTGGCACTCCAGAATATGTTGGAAAAATTTGTGATACGCACCCAGCATATTCAACATATTGGCGTCTATTTGACAAATAAGAATGAAAAAAAATTGATAACCTTGTTCGAGCTTCCTATTGCTTTTAATTTATTTATTAGAATAACATGATCAACCCGGTCAAATGCTTTGGAAATATCCGTATAAATGGCGTCAACTTGACAATGAGAATCAAGAGAATGCAAAATATACTCACTATACACCATAAGATTGGTTACAGTAGATCGCTTTGATCTAAAACCATGTTGGGCATTAGTTAGCTGACAATCAACATGCATATAGATATATCTATGCAAAAGTGATTCAAAAAGCTTGGCTGGTGCTGATAAAATAGCTACAGGCCGAAAGTTTGTTATCTCTGACAAAGAGCCTTTTTTATGAACCGGTCTTATACGGGTCAAACTCCAACATTCAGGAAAAGTGAAGGTACTTAAACTTAAATTGAACAAATACAGTAGTGGGGTAGTTAAAATTTCCCTGCAGCCTTTAAGTAACCACGGTGGAATACCATCAGGGCCCACTGAAGATTTTGGGTAGAGACGTGAAAAAGCATATTTCATATCGGACTCGTCAAAATTGTTGATATTTAGTGTTGGCCAGTTAGAATGCACATACTCGGATTTAGAGTGGGTGAAGTTTGGAGGAGTTTTTGAGTAAACCGACCTGAAGTGATTAGCAAATCCTTCAGCAATAGACTGGTGACCATTCAACACACTACCATTAAGAGACATAGATGAGAGCTGAGCAGAAGAGTCACGAATATGGCGGACATACGACCAGAAAGTTTTCGGATCAGAATTGATATTTCGACCAATCTGACTGATGTATGATTTGTAGCTACACGAAATTAGTTCATGAACTCTTCTACGCTTCTCAGAAAAAATATATAATCACTATGACAGTTGGACCGTTTCCATTTCTTATGGCATTCATATTTTAATCTTATAGAATTCAATATTTCAGATGTAAACCATTTTGGATATCCACGTTTCACGCCAGAGTACTCATACACATTAAAAAATCATTGAAAACATTATAAATATTATTATAAAAGATACATGTTGCTTTATTTACATCACTGATTGAATACATATCACTCCAATCCAAGCTGTGTATCCCGTTGTACATGTGCAATAGGTCACCTCGGCAAAAATTCCATGAAACTCTAGTATCACAGATATCAGGGTAATCATCACCCTCAACGTATCGCCCACGACGATAAGCGCATAATCTCTTTTTAAAAGCAATAGGAAACTCAACCACTATAGCTGGGTGATAACTGTCCTCAAGGACTAGAGGGTCATCACTTGCATACACCGATACACAGCAATCTGCATCAGCCAGCACCAAGTCCAGGACTCTTGCCTTCACATTTTCAATCTGTGAGAACTGTTTCAGATTCACACAGCTTAAAAAAATGAGCAAACTCAAATCCTACTCCGGGTGCCGACGAATACAAATTGAAATCACCAATGATAGCAATAGAATTTCGCACTGACAAGTTCAAAAAAAGTTGAAAATTTGTTCATATGACTCAAGTGAGCACTTAGGGGAAAATAAATACAACAAACCCTCAGAAGTGACCCACCGCACATCACTTCAACAACGACAACATCAACCTGGACACATGGATTACACTCAATCCTAGTAACACTCTCAACACAGTCAGTACGTATGGCAATGAGAACACCACCACCTCTTTGGCCATATCTACGATCTTGACGAAATACGATATACTCATCAGTGAAAAGTTCAGCGTCATTAACAGATTCATTGAGCCACGTCTCACTCAGGCAAACAACTGGATAGCTGTTCGCCAGTAGATCATTACGAAACCCAACAGACTTGGTTCGAAGACCCCGAACGTTCTGATAATATATATCAATATTCTGAAAAGAAAGTCACATCTTTTTTGGTAAGCTTTTTTTGGTTTATATTGCCACTCTTTTACCACTGAATTAAGTGGCCACACATCAGGACACAAAAATTTATTTAACTTAGATTTAGGCACTCCAATTTTAAATGAAGCGTACCTTGCTTTTGTCAACAATTTAATAACACTGACAGCGACATCTGGTACACTTTGAATCAAAAAATCAGTAAGTCCCTCGACGGTTGTATCAGCATGTAGGGACCATACATGAATATAATGAAGTTGCTCAATTCCTGAGCAAGCAGTAGTCCCAGTTCTAGTGCCGCATATGCGATCACTCACTGGTGAAGGTGAAGTGGAAGAAGTTGAAGAAGTGGTATAGCTTTTGTTTTTTCTAAGTTTCACCGCTGTCCATTCTTCAACATTCAATATAGAATCGTGGGACGTAATCAATGAAGTTGATGGAATGGGTTGACTGGGCTTTATAAGCTTATCATTAGACACTTTAACTCTTTCAACCGGTGTGGAGGCAGGAGACACTTGACGCCTCTTTGGTTTACTAGTAGGTGTACTGGTATGATGTAAGGTCACTGAACGAGTGATCCTCTTCGTCTTTTGGCGTGGCTGAGATGGCTCATTTAAAGGCTTATCGCAGTTTCCAGATTTCATGAAGCATTGAACTGCTTCAACTCTCTCAGTAAGAGCCTTTAGACATTGAATAATATCTCTTATTTCACTGCTTAAATCCATTTTGATTTACAATACACTTACACAAGATACACTTGAAAAAATGTTACAGTTTATTAACAGGTGAAAACAAGTGAACTCTAATAGAAAATTGTAAAGTAACAATTTGAAAACTATGTTTAACTCATATATATATGTATATATAGATAAAGAAATACTTTGGTCACTTTAAAATATTGCAACAGTGAAGTCCTGAAGAAATAAACTGTGAATAATTACTAATTCTTGTATAATTTCACAAATACGAAGCACTAATAATGACAGCTGGTGGAGTATAGTTTATAGTTATATCAGCTTACGCCCTCGTCAGAGCTATGTTTAAATATACAAAAACTTAACTATATATAAGTATATAGTGATAAAGATAAGGTACACAGTAAATTTTTATCATGTATTATATTAATAATTAAAAAGTATTAATTATGACAGTTTGATTTTATTTACTTCTTGAAATGAAAGCAATTTTGAGTTTTTCTTGACTGGCGATGAGAGTAACTTAGTTTTAAATTAAGTATTACATAATTTTTGCAGAAATTAAATACAGAGATATTTTTTCCCGACAATATGACACATGTATTAATTAATATTCAATATAAAAATTGATTGGTGTTCCAAATTGTCGACGCTTCAAACCAGTCTATTTTTTAAATGTATGCCACCGCTTTGTGAAAAGCCTACTGAGATAATTTCGATCAGTTTTCATGCAAAAGCGCTGAAATGCCAAAAGTATTATTCATATCTGGATGTGGAAGAAAACAACAATGGTTTTCATTAGTGACGCGGACCGCTCATTTGATCGCGTCACTGAGTCGCAGTGCAGCGCCCGTCCGCAAAAGCTTGCATTTTATGTTGCCATAATATTCTGCGTCGCGTATGCAATAATAAATTACATAAGTAACGATGTCTATGGTGATTGCTATTTATCACACATACACGCGAGCAATTTAGCACCACAGAATTGCAACACTTGCGAGTGTCAATGTGTTGCCATGAACTTTTATCCAATTCCCTAATTAAATTAAATACTAAAGAAATTTCCTTGATACATACTATTAGTATTGTATATCATATGAAATTGATAAAAAGTATAACTGGTACACCTGACAAAATATCTCAAAGCAACATGTTACACACAAAGAAAATAATTTCAAAATTGTTTTATGGTATTTTTAAAATCAATAAATCACATGTTTTGACCTACTTCCACATACCAATTATGATTCGTTTGAATTTTGTTCTTTTTCAAGAGTTGTGTCCGACACAGATATAGTCGATACATCTCTTTGCAATTTAATGTCTCTTACTTAACTGTACTGAATTACTAAAGATTCTGCCAGCTAGTGTGGATATTAAGTAAACAAAAGTTCATATTTATTCTTTCTCGGGAGTTGTTTGTAATATAATTTTAAGCTTACAGAGATCATTTTAACTTGGTATTTTAGTGAATTTACTGATATATTAATTAGTATGTAAATATTATTGTGGTCAACTGATTGCGACGTGAGAGAAATGTTTCATATATAAAAAGGGGGAACATTGTAAACATATTGTGATAGTTTTTTTAAAATAAAAACTCCAAAAAAAATATTAAGTCAGAAAATTTATTCAATTAAAATGTATGCTTTCAGAAAAATCCACGGTGAGCAGTATGATATTTCATAAAAAAATAAAGATGACTGCTGCAGTTTATAAATTATTAAAGTATATTTCAATTCTTGGTGAAAGATAAGAATTTCAATGATTATTGTCTAGTTGTTAAATCATAATAATGCTAAAAATTTGAATAGAGTTCTAGTAACTTTTTCACCATGCCATAGAGACCAAGTAATAAAATATTGCCCAACAAAGTATGTTGTGAAAACGGCACAAACAAATTGTTCCGTAGATAATTGAGAACATTTTGTTTCATGGGTAAGTAGAATTGGAAAATCGCTGACTACAATTTATGTAAAGTTGCACGCGTGTGCGTTGGATGGTAGATGAACGTAGCGCATCGAAGGGGTGTAGATTTTAGTGGATAATATGTGAACAGGCAAAGAAGCGTGAAATTGGTTTTGATTTCGCTTGATTCAATGAATAATTAATAACGCGAATGGGTGGGCGTCGGGTGATGGGCGTTCGCCTGATAAATGCGAGCGTTTGGTGGCAGCCATTTTGTCGGTTTCGGCGGAAAACAATGTTGCAGCTTTCATCTGTCACGGTGGGGTCTTTAACAATGGGACAAAATGTCTCAGCCGTGAAACGTGTAATGGGTATGCAGTGTGTATACAAATTCGACAATACAAGACATTGAATATCTACACACATGCCTAATTATTGTCACACTAGTTGGCTTAATTTGTGACCGAAAGAGCTATATTATTCAGATTTGGGCTCTACACATTTGTGATTATTTGACCCACTAGCTTGATTTTGTTGATGGCTAGTGACTTGTTATATTTATTAGCCCTACAAAAAATGGTTAATCTTTTTACCATCAGTCATTGAAAGTCCAATATCAACAGAAATAAATTAACAAATCATCCAAAATCAATATAAAGTTTCGATCAAAATTTATTTCTGATTTGATTTCTTGTAGGAAATAAATACTAAATAAGCTATAATTTAAAATGATACATTTCAAAAGTCTAGTAAACTGGTACTAGTTTTAATCAATCGAATCGTGAGCTGAAAATTTAATTTCCAATTAATTAAGAGACGCAATTACAATGATTGGCCAACAAGATATGAACTTAACAACCGTAAAAATACGATTATACAATATATAAATTTAATAATATATATGATAATAAGCTAATGGTGAATTTAACACATTTTTGAAGAGACAAATGCAATGCTTTTGTTTGACTGTACACTGCAACGGATGAATGCAGTCTGTGGTGCCGCCTCAGCAATAAAGCTCTGGAACCACCCTTTGGAAGGCACCCCCTTCGACTATCTGCGTAGCTTCTACGACCCACCGTTTCGCTCAGCATACGATTTCAATAGGGCAGCTATTTCAAACGATTTCAAAAAAACCATTGCAAATAATTAATCATTATTTAATAAATGTATAAATTTTTCTCCGAATTTGAAAATTTATTACTTAGAACATGTTTTAATCTGCCAGGTTTACACATGTTTAGTTTTTTTCAATTCACTTTTTAGGTATCAAATGTTACTTCTTGGTGGAAAGGCATTATTGAAATAAGTCAAACACATTACAAATAACTACTTCCACTGATGAAATGTACAGTGAAAAATGGTTATTTATAAAAATATATATATATGAGAAAAGGTATGATAAACAAATAGTGTAAGAAATGCAACAAAAATAGTTATAAATACGTCGAGTTAACCATTACTAAACAGGAATCCTATATTATTAATAAAGCTCATATTGAAATAAAAACAAATATTGATAATATCTCCATCGTCTCATAAAACTAACGAGAGGTTGAGTGAATGAGTAACAAAAAGTAATCGTAAAAAAATATTGGGTTAGAGTGGCCATAGATATAAAAAATAGGATGGCGCGTTTCGGGTTAAGAAGTGTTATAAAACACTGTAGCAAAAATACGACCATGTAAGTATCGCCAATCCATATGGGTTGCCGGCCCTGGTCTATAGTTTGACAAACGCTCCACTGTGCGAATCATGATATAGCAGACTTGCGTTTAATTCTGGAAAATCTGTTGTGTGAGCACAATTTAGTATTGTCGATATTCAATGAAATTGATTGTATCACGTTTGATGGAAGACAGATGATAACAATCACTTAAGTGGGCGATTCGCAATATTTCATTTCCAAAATTTGTGATGTAAAATCTTGGGTTTGAAATCGAGACAAAACAAAAACAGTTTAAAGTCGGCGATGCATGGCATTTGTCTATATGATTCAGTTCAATACGTGACGTAAGCTTTTTTCTTAAACCAGATTTTTTAAGTTAAAAAAGAATTCAACCACGTGTAAAGATATTGAAAAAAACTATGTGAATGTTTCATATAATGTAACATAAACCATTCTTATTTTGTTTTATATAGGTATCAATCTACAAAAGTAATAGGGTAAGAAAAATAACAATGTATTTTAGCTCTACATACATTATTTTATATATTTGTTGATAGCTGACGAAGGCGTAAGCCGAAATAGCTATCAACAAATATATAAAATAATTTATGTAGAACTAAAATACATTGTTATTTTTCTTACCGTATTATAATGGAGTTCTACCAAGTAAATGCCTACTCAATCAATAATCTACAAAAGCTTTTGCTAGAGTAGTGAAAATAGACGTCGAATCAGAGAAAAAGCCATCGACTAGTTGAATCCAGTTGTTTTTTTTGTATATGTATTGTGATCGTAAAAATAAAGCATATTCTTTGTCAATTCAGCTTGTGAAATGATAAAATTCTGTTTTACCAATATGATTAAAACAGGAAAGCTAAACAACTTAAATAATCTTAATATAAACGCCTTGTAAAGTATTTTCAAAGGTTTTGAAAATGAAAGTGAAATATGACAATTATCAATGGCTATATCAGTTATTACATCGATTAAAAATCAAGATAATACCAGGACGCATTTTGAGCGGATTTAGTACTCATTTTACTCAAGCAGATTCTCCTAAAAAAACAAGTAGTTTTCCATATAAAGATATCCCTCTGTACTTAGTGAGTCAAGAGTGACCATGTTTTCTTTAGCTGATTCTTATATTGTCATTTTTTCTTTTATTTTGTTAATTAGAACAGTCAACTGATAATTGGCGTATAGCAAATGGTACACATTGAAATGAATTTGCTATTTCATAGGCACTCCCTTACGGCACGGCGCTGGTTTCGTTGATTTGTGCGTATAGTGTTAACGGTGTGTTATGATCTAGTGAGCGTTTTACGATGGTGTACTTATGACCGAAAATTGTTATTCAATTAATAATAAATCCGTTGAAAACGTTCGTTTAATAAATTCAGGTTAAACATTAAAAAATTCCAGATTCAACTTTTATTTTATCCAAAAAAATTTGGCCATCGTAAGAATGCTGTCAAAGCTAGTATATACATCGAATATGTATTCTTTAAATAATTTTGAAATTGGTAAATATTTTTAAATGGAAAACTTTTTGTCTTTTCACTCATAAAAATCTCCATGCAGGATATTTTAACATCAGTACAATAATATGCGTCATTATTATTTTGCGTGCTGTAATTTCATTCGCTAAAAGGCGCGTATATTTCGAGCATTTCCCGTAACGAATTAATTTTATTTACCTGTAAAATTCACAATCCGCAATTAAAATGGCGGGTATCACAGAATAGTCGACCGAGTGACCGCAGTTTAATCATGACCGAGCAAAGAGGGGGGCTTCAAATAGCCACGTAATTACCTAATGGTCCCCGACTGTCGCCCCTCCAGGCCCAGCCCGTCCCTGGAACAGGAGTTATCTCCATGTAACCAAGCAGGTCCCTTCAATGAGGACATACATTATTGTTTCAACAATTACGTCATTTCAAAGCTGTGGTAAAAGGGAAAAATATGTCATATGATGAGCGTTAATTAGTAATGAAAATTTTAATAAAAAAAACCGTTCACGCAATATTTCCACAAAATGTAAATTTTTTCCGTAATTGCCATGTGATCAAATTTTTTGGTTGAATGCGTTAGTCTTTTAGACAGCGCTAGTCACAGATTCAATTCCTGTTGAACTGACTCTTGCGTGAGTTTTAAATGTCATGCTTACCTCACACTAAAACGATATCCCCAGAACGGGCTGATTAGCTGAAAAGCTCACTACTAGTAGCTTCATAGCTCCAATTCTTTTAGCTTTACCCTCTTCTTTAACTATGTTCACTCCGAATGAAAAGCATAAGGACCCCTTATAGAGCTTATCTCAACGATAGTTTTTTCTACTGCTTGCTTTTTATGCTGCTCAACAACTCATTTTTTCAAGGCAGGGTTGCTAGAAGAATGAAGCTTGATAGTTAAATTAGCTAGACAATTTTAGACATCATATAATCATTCGAACACAAATAAGTAAATCAATTCGTAAAAAACATAATTAATTCAATTGCTGGTACTAAGATTAAATCTCACAAGCACCGTACCCTAAGCCAACGACGTTGATCACTCGGTCATAGCTCAGCAGGAGCAACGAGAAGCTTTTGCCTGGAAAAAAAATATGTATGATTAAAAAATAATATTAGAGATTGAAAATTGTTTTCACACACCCTGATGGCTAGATATTATAAAAACATGTTCATTACACTTTATTACATAATAAATTAGTAATAATGAACAAAAAAAATTCTTGGTTATAAAATGAAAATTTAGGTTGCGGATTTACATTTTGGACGGCAAACTTACGATGAATGGAAAGAAAGATAAAAAGTTGTTTTCAATTATCTTCCGTTAGTGATTCAGGGAAATATTGATGATTATCATAATTATTCCTTAGTTGTACTTTTTCATACATGATTTGCTGATATAAAGAAAGAAAAAGTCAAATATCCCCAAATATTTTATAAAGTCTAAGCATGCTCTTATAGTTTAATACACCAAATAATTTTAAAAGGAAGACAATATTATGTTCATTGACCAAGTAAGTGATACAGTTAGTGAAATAACCATTCAGCCAAAGTCATAATGAAACACACTGTTGTTGTTTCTTATTCTATGTAAATACTTCGTATAATAGTTATCAAAAATATAGTCAACTAGTATTGCTACCCGGCGTCGCTCGAACTAAGCGACCAATAATTATTTAATGTTATATCATTCGACATAATTATATCACAAAATCTAACATCCAAAATAGAGTTAAAATAAAATCACAAACTTTATTTAATTTGATGACAGCCCCGCCCCATTCTCGCCCATTAAAATGTCCAAATTCAAGGAAAAAATCTAATTTGCTGTCAAAGAAATGTCAAATAATACCTTCACGTAAATAAAAACATTATTATAGTAATAAAAGCCGGGAAAAGTTCAGTAGAAGACTAATTTATTACATTTTGACTAAATGTCTTCGCCAATAAAAATTCAATCATATTTTCTTTCATATTCGTTTTTACGGCAACTTAATGGCCAACAATGCAAAAGGGAATTACAGACCCACAGACATACATACGCCGTTTCGGTTTTATATATAGTCAATACAATGTTTAATGAATTGTAATAATTAACGTTGACCTCAATCATAAATAATTATTGTACGTTTTCGATATGATATCTGTATAACTAATTCCTAATGTCTAATGTAAGTTGGGAAAAATAAGACTACAAAAGAATTAAAGTAAGAGAAAGCTTACAAAATTTATCACTTTCAAGCTGTTAACTGTCAATTCTTGGGTGATTTTTTTCATAGTATCATTTTAAATTTGAATAACTTGATAAACTTTTAAATCAGAAATAAACAGAATGTCATAAATGTTTTTTTGTAAAAAATCCCTCGAAAATAGAGAATTCAATTAGTATGCACCCTTTACGCGTAGTGGTATAAATGTAGCTAACTGTAGTGATGGGATCATGAAATTGGATGAGGGATTTGCTTAATGGACAATCAGAATGTTTATTAATTAGCGTTTATCAAATAAAAATACCCAATTAAAGTTTAGTGTAATTCGTTTCCGATGATTATTTTGCGTCAATTTCCGTGATGCATTACATAAAACTTTGTCAAACGTTCCATTGGTACGATTATCAGTTTTATGTGTTGACGTTTCTCATTAATGTTGTTATGGGTCATTTTTATATTTTATTTTATAACACTATCAATATTTTTTTGAGATATGTTATGGTTTCAGTGAAAAATATTGTGAAACGGGGTTGGATTTAAACGTACAAATACAAAAAAAGTCCACATAACAATGATCCCATAAAAAATTACTCACGGCTTAAAACTTGTTCAGCATTCAATAATATTTTGAAGTATCTATTAGTTTGGAGCATACAATGTCCACTCTCAATGTGGAATGTGGATCATATGAAATCTTTAAATAATTTGTAATTTTCTCACCAAAAAAAATAAGGATGGGGTTGGTAAGAAAAATACTAGTTTTAATATAAGTGTAAGGGTGAAATGATAAAACATTACAGCAATCTAAATTAACCAACACATAAATCGATTTTTCAAAAATTCTTTCGGTTTTCCGACCAGTGATATACAACTGAAGGGTAAACAGAAGGGTAAACGCACGAGTTGCTTAAAGCGATTGTTATATGTCAATTTCTTCTAATTATTTAACAACTTCACATCTAGGTATTTAAAATGAGAAAACAAATTTATCACTTTTTAAAATGCAAAAATTTTATGCTCATTTCTATAAATGCATTTATTATATTAGTTACAATATATATATGTTTTTGATTGTTAATTACTCCTGTTAGAAGGAACAATTTTATAAGTCAACTATGAATTCATAATCCCTATTTATCTTTATATGTAGGTAGGTATCTATTATAATACGGTAAGAAAAATAACAATGTATTTTAATTCTATATAAATTACAGAGTTATACCAAGTAAATGCCTACTCAATCAATAAAATGGTATCTATTATTCCACGCCCAACAAAAAAATCTGCATATAGTAATATCTTGTAAACATTTATATGAAAAATACTAAGTATATTTATCGTTGCAGTATTTGCACACTGACAAAATATTCTTAAATGAAACTCGTGTGTTTTTCATAAGCGGAAAATTGTTCTGTAATAATTCATTATACACTAATATTTGAAAGAAATTGGTTCTGTTTTTCTAAGACGTAAAAAAGCAATCGTATTAGAGTAATATTTTTACCTTTTTTTTCCCCAATCGCAACTACTTTATACCTGCTGGACCTTGACCGTCGGATCCCTTTACATCTTTGAAAGAAACAGTTTGACCAAATTAGTGAGACCAAGCGTTTAAAAAATGTATTACGTGTGCTTTGTCCGGCCAACAGTAAATATTTATTGTAATACCAATTCAGTTGCGATGCTCCATCGGTGGTCCGTTTGCTGAAGCCCCACATCTAAAGCCAACATGGTTAAATTATATTCAAATATAAGTTTTTTCTTTCTCTGTTGAAGTTATAATATTAAGATTTTTTTTATTAGCAGATAGCACAATCATTCTAAAAATAACAATTTTTTAAGTAAATTTCTAAAAAATAACATGACAGCGACAGAGAATAAATCAGTTTTATAGAACATGTAAAGGTTGCGCCAAGAAAAAAAGGTATAAGATTCAATAGATGGGCAAAAAAAAGCATATGGATCTCCATAAAACAGAATATTGCTAGTTATGTCATAAAAAACAAACTATCAATCATTCAAACAATCACAAAAATTTTCACTTACTTTGACAGAGTAGTTTCATAATTATTATGAAATTTTTAGAAAACACGAGGTATACAAGTCCAAAATTATTATTTTGATTTGAATATCAATCGATTAATTTATGACCTACTAGGAAATAGTCTAGGAAAAAGTATTATCTGATAGATTAATATTAAAGCTTCTGTTAGTCGGTACACGAAAGATGCATTTTAATTTTGATAAAGTTTATGATTAAACACATAAAGCATTTACGTATCTTCTTATCTGATGAGCTTTATATAAATCGTGGTCATCCCAAATTAGCCGTTTGCTTTCCAGACACGTACCAAGCGGCATAGCAACGTCCCATACTTACGGAAAATTTTTGTATAAAAGAGGAATGGAAACGATAAAGACATATAAGACATTAGGGCCTTCATATCAGTAAAGGTTACATATTGTCATACATATAAAGTGGCCGCATTTGAACCCTTTCGCCTGGATTATTTATGCAATTTTTACCGGCCAATTTTCGGTTTAGCTAAACGATGGCCGATGGGAAACAATTTTGTTTTATTTCCCAGCGGAGAGTGAGGTAAATTCATCATACGTTGGATACGAGAATTTTTTTCGCGGAAGAAAACAATTTTATCCCACTATTGTTTGGGTCAATTTTTGTTTATAGTATGTTTTAATATTGCTCGGATCACTGCTTTAGAAAATTGAAACAATCTGAATTATAAGCATTGCGATTGAATAGTTCAAACGAATCTGTTTATTTCTTTGTATTTATCCACACATTTTTTCTTAACTCACAAATGGTTTGTCAGAAGAAAGGATATGTTATTTTATGATGCCAATAAATGAAATAAACATTTAAAAAAAAAATGTCTTCCTGGAAGGCCATTGATTCATATCCTTATTAGTTACTTTTTAGAGCTGCAGATTTATTTTTATGATATTAACCGTAAATCATATGTATAAAGGCTTTACAGTAAACTAATTTAAGCTAGATTCTGATTACTCTGTTTTAAGATCCGGAGAAAGTATTTTGGACGACCTGAGGGGATGGGGTCATACTCCATTCTCGTACTCCGAATATAAGCCATGACAAAAAGGAGTCTCAAAAAATGTTTTATTTATGATAATTTCACTAAGAAATCAACCCAAAGAGGACATTAGAGCCCTAAGGTAGATATTTAAAATAACCGATTGGATAAATATTGAGATTATTATTTCGATATAGCATTTCAAATACTTTTCCGATAGCAATGCCCATTTATTTGATTTGGTAGTCTTCATAAAGCTTCTTATCCATCCATCGTAAGGTCTTATTGCGTGGACCTTCCCATATTGAATTCCAAATTACGGGTAATGTAAACCATTCCGATTCGTAAAAAGGTTGCTGCCTAAATGGCAATGGTTTTCATCTCCCTGGGCGATAAGATGTGAGAAAGTTTTGGCACCAACGTTACCTATTCGGAAAATACATACAGTATAGTTATGTTTGCCAAACTGTAGGCAGTTTCATTCCTTCGATATCAATATAAACTGTCGTTTATTTATGAGTTTGAAAAAAAATATTCTTTTAACAATCATCCAATTTAAGCATTGTGTCTTCTTGACTGTATGTTTCTCAATTTATCGTCAGTATTAAGGATGATGCTTACACGACTTGAAGTATTGAAGCCAGGCTTGTCGCTCCTGTTTAAATTTGGACATAGCCATTGAGTCATTGCCACATTACACATATATTTTTTAAATTGCCGATATCGCAAGAGAACCAAAAGTTTTAAACATCAAGTATTTGATATGAAAAAATGTTCAACTTACAAAGTAATCTAGCAACAAAAGAGAAAATTGAGAAAATATTTCAAATGTTTTGTGTTTTGAATTATTAGCTTATTGAATTGATTTGGAGATATGTGCAAGAGATGCTAATAACCTATTGAAAATTCTTTAAATAAATTCATCTGCTTATCCAAAAATATTGAGAAGTGCTGAAAAAACGAATTACTTTTTCAAAGAAAATGTTTAAGTCACATGTTAACGAAGAAAAACGAGGCGGTCAAGGGTCTTGATATACTTTTTCGATGTGGGAATTGATGAATGAAATCAAACGACTTTCTATTTAAGTTCCAGCGAGCTAAATTTGTTATAATTACGTATGGATACAAGAATACATGATTTAACTACTTTCGGTCACGAGTAATTTAAAATTAAATTATTTTGTCTTCACATGCGGTATTTAATATTTTCTGACATGAAAATATTTCTCCAAAGTTCTGGCAAGAACATAAGGTTAATTTTTAGTTACTTGTACCAACATATTCTCTTTTTCAAACTATCTCTTGCTGATTTGTTTGTTTTACAATCAGTGACGGCTGGTGACGGGGTGTTGGGGGGTGCAAAGGAAGATTCAACCATTTTTGCAAGAGTTCTTTCCTATTCATTGGATTTTTAAAACACTTCTATAGCATGGACTTTCAATTCAGATGTTCGCAATACCAACTGTTTCTCTTCCGTAGTACGGAAAAATAGTTGAATCTTCCTTTTGCACCCCCCAGCACCCCGTCACCAGCCGTCACTGTTTACAATGAATACTCTTTATGAAATAACGTGCATATAACTATCTTTGGACGTAAGCATTGATTCAAATTGAGACCTAACCTTAGCTCACTATCTTTGCAATATAATCATTTTATGATATTTTGCGAATCAATTTCACGGCAACCTTTTCTCTACTTTTGATGGTATCGGCGGTAACTTTGTGGAAGTTCATTTTAATATAAAATTTAAAATAACTTTGATTATTCCACGTGTTGTGCATAACCTTTTCTCAGTTTGAATGTGTGAAAGGTATACATACCACGAGTCACAACAAACAATAAATTATTCTGCCCTTTTTTTTTTAAAGTTTAATGCAACTTTACTACACCTAATAATTTATCTAATTCAGCAATTTGTTGACCTTACCTGCTATACAATACATGCAAATAAGCATTCCCGCAGCATAATTATGTATAATGCTATTGATTGTAACGTTTTTTAACAAATGTGTACGGGAAAGACACAAAAATATAATGTCTGAAAGCTGTTGTTATAGTTCGCAAAAAGTCTAGTTCTCAGCGTAAATTGTCGCCGTCTCAAAGAAGCCTCCCTCATGACGATTTTTCCATTTCCGTGGACACATTTTTCGTTTACCACATCCCCTAGTTCTCAGTTTTCCGAGACTGCTTTTCAAAGAAAATCACCAAGACAAGTATTCCCTGGAGATCGCTTTGTGGAATGCGTACAGAAGCTGGTGTAATGGAGTGAAAAATTGTTATAAAATTTACCAGTCTACTGATATTACTCGTGATATGCTATTTGTATTTATTTGCGGAATGAATGAATTCAACAAGACATAATTTATTGTTTAAATATTTATCATTTCAGACCTCCTGTTGGTAAAAATATCTTGTATTATGATATTTGAAATATTTTACTCATATGATATATTTTAAAATTCAGTACATACAATAAAAAAAACATATTTTGACTACATACAGTGAATTGATCAATACTGTGATCGTGTCATTTTATTTTTAAGCACAATATGAAAATATAAACTCAATTGTACTATAATTATCAATTCGACAATTAATTTAATGAAATTGATTGATTGACACATTTTCCCTCAACTTATTTATCAGAAAAAATACTTGCATTGCTCTTTTTTCAAAAATCAAACGGCTTGAAATTATTGACGCACTTTTACACATTTCTTTCTTTTTTAGGATTTTTTTCTTTTCTGCAATAAAAAAGAAAATTTTCACATATGAATTGTTTAAAAGTTATTTTAAGCAAAGCTGATAATGATATGTTATATCCTGAAAATTACGGCTGTTTATATGCATATCTTTATAATGCAGTATCTAAGGTATGTTCAAAGGGATGGCATTGATTAAAAATTTTTAACTTGTGAACGAAAAGTTGGCATGCTTGTGCTGAGCCAATGTGTGGCAAACAACCTTTCCCTATAGCGTATAATATCAAAAGATGTGATCCTGAGTGGTTATCTGATGATTATATTCCCCTATGGTGCGCAAGCTAATAAAACTTTTCAAGAACTATTACTTACCGGCCCATCATAACGCTTGCAGCCAAGATAAAATGCAATCGTGTGGGGTGGAGCTATCAAAAGTGCATTAAATATGCATTGGAACACTGCGCAATTTCCAAACCAGGGGAAATTTAATTCTGGGGAGCGAGGATTTCATTATATTTATAATTTGATGAACATTCATAAAAGTTCATGGAAAGGAGCAGCATAGACACCTTTATACATAAACAATTCCTCGTATGAATATAATACTTTGGATATATGAACATCCATAAAAGGTATTTTTAAGCTGGAAAGAATATTTAGCAAATCGGTAACAACCTTAGAAATTTCAATAAACAAGGAATTGCGACCTTGTTTCGCAGACTTCACAAAGCTTTATAAGTATAAACGCTTTTATGTATTTTATTGAATGGGTGTTATAATTTGTCGTCAATAGTTATGATCAATTATGTGAATCGTCAGCCTGAGGCCACTGACAGATGGCGATTAAACATTAGTTCATTCGATTAATGTCTTTAATTCGGTGAAAAAATTTACTGCAGTCAATTGCCAAAAAGATTCCTGATGCCGATTTTTACCCGAGTTGAACTGACGCGATATGATTTTTTTGTGTCTATTTGTAACTCTTTCTGTTTTTTATGAAAGAAATAACAGAGCTTCTAATTGATTGGTAATTTAAAATTTTTGTCTAAAAAACGGATATCCTGATTATATTGCTGCTTTTTATTGAAAATATTATGTTATGTTTGTATGCATCTATACAAAATCGAAGGTCTATACAAAAGACAGCGTCAGAAGACTTGCTGCATTGTGTCTCACTTTTAAGCCTCCATGTTATGTATATTTCCCGCAGATTTTAAGTAAAACGTAAAAAGGTAATTATTTTATTTTTTTAGTGTGATATTGATCTAATATTGGAACGAAATATTACCTGTTGTTCCAACTTTCTTTAATACCATTGAAGAATCGCTGCTTCAAGCAAACGTTATTGAGCCGTTGAATGTCTTCTAAATATGCCCAATCACCATGGTTTAGGCACACAGTAGGTATATACATATATATACAATTTGCTAGAAAGCAAAGTTAAGCCAAATGTCTAGCGCGAAGACGGGAATTGAATGCTAATTAATAAAACGTTCGTGTTTTTGAAATAAGCCTGTTTACTTGAATAATTATCATTAAAAGTTCCTCGTAACAAGGCTTTTTGAAGTCTTCTACAAATAAACATCGTCGTTGAAAAAGGGTATTTTTTAAATAATTAAAAATTATTCAATTTTTATTTGCGACTATATTATATCTATCATTGCACTAAAAATGGATAAAAAGTAAATTACTCAAGTTTTTTGGCTTAATAAATTATAACTGGAAATAGTGTGCTATCGTCGTCAGTTAGTTGATGTCCTATATATTTTCACTAATGCATTTTTACTTGCGTATTATTATATTTAAGCCACGTTCAATAAAAATGTGTAGCATATGGACTCTTAATGCAACTTATCTCAACACTTACTTTTTAAGAGACTGAATTTTACTCAGATTCTCAAAATACATTTTTCATACAGTGGTTGGTAGAAAGATTGTGTAAGGATAGTATTTTTTTAACTCCCTTGTACGGCGGTGAAACTAGTGGTGAGATAATCGCTTGAACTACGTCTTCTTTTTAGGATCAGATGGGTATTGAAAATATTTTAAGACAATGTCTTCGAATAGATATCAATAACTCAATTGGAAAATGAAGCTGCCTGGACAAGGATTCTAATCAAAGCCAACGACGTTGACCCTCTACCAGGGAAACGGCAAGGCTACAGTACTAGTAGTAAACAAATTGCTCTCACTACGCCCTGCCCATTACATTTTTTGAAACTAATAATTTGTAGTTCAGTTTTTAGATGCGCGTGTGTAGGGGTGGCCCAAGGCATATGCCGAATGCTTATTGTATTCGACATCAACTCACGGCGGCGCTAGTCGGTAGGTGTCGGCTGTACCGCGAATCATTGGTCCCGAGGGAGCACGGTACGGCTTCCCGGCACGCCTCAGTCCTGCTACGCATGCAGCGTGCATACCAAGCAGGATCGTACGCACAGAAAGAGTATCATCCTCTGGGATCGCAACGGTACCGAGTATTTTTGTTTCGCATGTGTGGAAAGCGAAGTTTTCCCGCTGCCGAGATGCTGACTTGTTGAAGCGTGATGCGCCGGTTTTAACCTTAAACTTTGTTGACTTTTTGAACTGGCTTGAAGTAGATTTGAAAGCCTTAACTTTAGCTTTCATGTCTCAATAACTTAACCAAAGCTCGAAATTTTCAATAAAATAAATGTATGCGATACATCCAGCTTTCTAAACACACTAACAATAAATGGGATATAAATTTGACGACCTGATATTTATGTGTTATTTTTTTTTTTGCGTCCATATTTAGGCTTTTGTGATGTATCGATAAGAGATTTTTTTAAATGTTTATATGGTTCTGTTCAAGTAAGTATCAAATTTAGATTTTTCTTCTCGAGTTGATAAGCTGTAATGTATTAAAAATAAAATGTTGTGCTTATTCAATAATCAATTAATTAATATCAGGGTCTGTGTCAATTGAAAATGCTGGTGATCAGCAAAACCATTTTTACCAAGTATTATTTTTTAGTATAAAGTTTTAGGCTAAATATTGGCAGTGAACACCTGAAAAATAGCTGTAATGTATTTTTATCATCATAAAAATTGTCATGGAAAAGTACAAATTCAAAGAAAAAAAAATATTCAAGAATTCTTAAGTCAAAATGTTGAAACTAATAAAAAAATGCATATTTGACGTGAAAAGTCATTTTCTTTTTACTTATTGGCGAAAACCTTGTTTATTTACCATTAATCGATTTCTGATATTGAAGTATTTTGATGAATTGTCTTTGCAGAAATACATATGTTAATAACTTTTAATAACTATGTAACTCTACGCTGTGAAAATATTTTTAGTGACTTTATTTAACATCATATCAAAGAAATATTAAATTAAACAAACCTCTTCGATACACATTAAGGATTTAATTTTTCCTAAAAATTTATTCAGCAATATTATGTAATATTTTAAAAATATTCTTCCAAATAAATATATGAACAGACCTTTCTAAAGAATGACCCGAAAATTACTTTTATTCAATCGATGGATTTGGAATCCATAAATCTTACCTTTCTATTTCTCCCAGCGGATGATAAAAAAATGCATATTTGACGTGAAAAGTCATTTTACCAGAAAACCTTGTTTATTTACCATTAATCGATTTCTGATATTGCTGTGAAAATATTTTTTAGTGGCTTTATTTAACATCATATCAAAGAAATATTAAATTAAACAAACCTCTTCGATACACATTAAGGATTTAATTTTTCCTAAAAATTTATTCAGCAATATTATGTAATATTTTAAAAATATTCTTCCAAATAAATATATGAACAGACCTTTCTAAAGAATGACCCGAAAATTACTTTTATTCAATCGATGGATTTGGAATCCATAAATCTTACCTTTCTATTTCTCCCAGCGGATGGGCTTAGTTTATTGAACTACCCAAAAAAAGGTCATAATATTTCACGTCTTTTTTTGTTACGGTGTCTTTTCAAATCATAAATTTCCCAACAGTCAATTATTCGATGTAACACCGTAAATAAAAACACATTTATTTTCTCGTTAGCACGCAAGAGTTAAAGAATAAAAAATGGTGGCTTTTCGTACCCTTTAGAATATTTCATTAAATCTATTCATATTTTAAATCCCATTGAAAGTCAAAGTGAGAGAGTCTTCAGAAGCCCGGCGATTAAAAAGTAAACGTATTAAGAAATTTATATGGTATTATTACATATTTTAATTATTATTCATATTTAAAATTGATAAGTCATACTGAATAAATATTTTTGGCAGCTCGAAATTTTGCTAAGCAGACAAGATGTAAGGGAAAACCATGCCTCAGATTTATCAAAATTTCAAACGTTAAAATAATAAAACCTACATTTTATATTGATTGGTCATTAACTGAAATATAAATTATAATTTGAGCAGTCCTAATCCATAGAAAAATTAATCATATATCACGTTGTATATTATTCCCTTATAAATTAAAATAAGGTTCCATTTTTAAAAATGATAGTTTCAGCCGGTTTAGCAGAGCAAAATGTTGTCGGTCAACCTTAAAAAAATAAAAAACGAATGGCATGTGTTTCAAAATCTTTTAGTAAAACAAATGCATACAGGTTATATTCTTCAAATATGTATGTTCTATTTAATCCGTTAACGGTCTTATCATGATAATGTTTATTTTTTTAATAGGCCCGTCAAAGATTGTGTTAGGTTAAGTTTTATAATTGGTTTGTAATATTTTAACTCCATTTTATGTTAAATCTGGTCGACATCTTCAAGCACAGTCAGAATAATGTGTATAAGTAGTACGTATTCATAAAATTATATGAATTGTTAAATATTACAAGTAATGACAGCTCTGCTCAAAATACAAAGATTGCAATAAATTGCTATTATAAAAATAGTGTATTAATTAATTATGTGGGTATTTTTCGAATTGCCATGTCAACACCAGCATGCTTCTTATGATAATATTTTATAAAGATTTTGATATATGTATGCAATGACATTATGAGAGCGTCGTGAGTGGATTTTGTATATGGATATGATGTTATAATGAAAAAGCATGATAAATTGTGGATTCCCACTTTTGTATATATGCTGTAAAATAATGTATAAAATATCAGTTACCAGCATATTATTTAAAGGATGAAATAGTCAAGGCGTAAAGTTTCTCTGGCCTTATGATACCCGAGAAGGGAATAAAAACTCTACAAATGTTTTCGTTTGAAAACGGTGCGGGAAATGGATACAAATAATACGCCATGTATGTATCAATTTCACGTCTAAAGAATTCGTTTCTTTAGGTCAGGCAAACGATTGGTACGTGCGGCCGATATAAATATTTCTCAAGCAATTTCCATTTTGTTTCGCGTCAAATTTCTTATGTGAAACGACCGTATTCACTTATATTTTGTATGAGAGATAGTTTAAAGTTAACCGAGTATGCATTCAAATCAGTAAGACACATTTTGTTATATTAATTCAATTGAAAATATTGCATATACATATACAAAAGAGTGGAATGGCAATAATGTTTAAAATATAACTCAATTATGTTTAAAAGCAATTTATTAAGAATTGCACGCTTGCTGAGAGATAAACTCATGTTTTTTTAAATGTAAATTTAAGGTTTCAGAAGAATATATCGTCCATATTCTGGTAAAAATCTGTTATGTTATTATTTAAGTGATATAAGTATTCTTATTTTAAGGTATATCGTGCAAGAATACGTATTAATCGGTTTGTAAAATGAGATATTAAATTGCCGGGAAGACTAAATATAGTATTGCTATAGTTTAAAATATTTTTTTTAATCGTTTGTTTTCTTATATAACAAATTCATGTTAAAATATTTAAGTGCTAAAGACAACAGAGGCTGATATATATTTAAAAAGCTTTGGTCAAAGCCTCAAAGCGTCTGTGGAAGCTTCGCCTTGATTGTGTCCGCAACACGTATTACAGCAATTTTGTACAATCCTGAAAATCGCAATTGTCATAGAAGTGTTTTCGTTTTGTCTCGATTGATTTTCGTTCATGTTTCGTACGTTAGAATTGATTTGAACTGTACTTTTTTAAAGATTGCACTGGACAGAACGGCAATAAAAAGATATAAAAATATTACACAGTGAGAATCTTTAATGCTACATAATACAATAGAGCTTTTTCTTTTTTTATTTTCATCGAAATTTGTTTTTTAAAATGTTTTAACGGTTACTTTGCGGGTACTTTAATTGAAATAAATTTGATCAATTTATAGCTTATCAGTTAGTTCCTACACGAGTATCATACCAAAATTTACATTTACTATCACAACGGAAATAAATCCAAGAGAAGAGAGCTAACTATACGTATCGCAGATGGTTGTATTCAATGTTATGTGATTGAATACAATATTGCGCTCTTTATTATAACATATGTATAGCTAATTGCTTGGAAAAAGTTAAGCCAACCATTGAGTAATTGTATTTTTTTGAGAAAGCGTATTAAATGACTTAATTAATATAACGTCGGTGGTCGAGTGTCAACGTAGTTGGCTTCGGTTGTGGAGCGCAGGAGCTCGAATCTCAATCTTGGCAGTTTAATTTTTAGTGTAGTTATTGATTTATATTCGGAGATATGGATGTCCGTGTTGCCTAAAATAATCTCCGGTACCCATCGGATACAACAATAAGTGACGTAGTGAAAGCGATTAGTTAACCACTAGTCCTGTCATATCCCAATCATACTCTCTTGAAAATATAGATACTATACGATGAGATGATGAAATGTTAATATGTTTGTCACTTGAAGGGGAGCGGATATTGTTAAAAATGACGTAATCGGATTGCAGGTATTTTTTTTCAAACACAATGGACGAGGTGGAACTAAATGTACTTTTTTGTATTCTTGATAGATTATATTCATAATTATACTTTAGTTTTTGTCTTTATTGGTGTGTTATGATAATGTTAAAGTTTTATATTCAAATGGCGTCAATACAAGTGGTTATAATTTGTAAGTTTTCATTGCAAGATATTGTGTATACACATTAAACGCAAAAGTTTGCGCAGGAAAGCAGCTTGGAGTAGCAAGAGTATGGAGAGGAGTCTTTGGAGTGGATCGTTCCGACTGGATAACCCAATAATTAATATCTGAATCGGCCGCAGAGAAGCAGAAAGTGGTTGCGTTGCAAAGTGCTGTTCGTTAAACTTATCCTAATATATTTAATGTTTTATGAAAGTCAATTAAGACTAAAAATATTTTATACGAAATAAGATTTCAGTAAAGAAGGGATTGCGTGACTGGCATAACAATATATCCGAAACGCATTAATAAACTTTTATTAATTGTTGTTAAGTGCTTCTAGGTTAAAAATGTCATTTGTTAACAATATTTTCAGAATTCACCCTTACGCATTTTGTTAATGGGGGATATTTATGATTCCCGATTATCGTGAGAAGTAATAAACGTTAAAAGTATTTTAGTTAAATTATCATTTTTGTTACACGACTTGTTTATTATAACATTTGTTGTCTTCCTCAATTTAAAATAAATGGCCCTTTCGAAAGGATTTGGCATGATCTTTTGGAAGTTCATTTTATTATTAAATTTTTACATGATAAAAATCACAAATTAATATAATAGTTCATTGCTTTTGGAATGTGAAAAAATAAAATAAAAAATTGAATGAAAAAAGAATACAGAACGAAAGAGTAATAAATAATCCATTGGAAACCGTAAAGAAGTCAACCTAGTAAGTTCCGACAAAATCAACTTTAAATAAATAAAAAATAGTGTTCGTCTGAACTCACTCCTGTCCACGTGGAATATGTCGATATCAAAAGTAATACTGCATAAAATCTTGAAAGTCATATATGCTACTCTATTTTAACAGTTGTGGTGAAACTAGCTCTGATCTTTAAAAAAGATGTGTAATGTTTTATTTACTTAAAAAACACTTAGAGCATTGAAAACTTATTATAACAGATATAATTTTAAGTAGTTTAATGTTATGAGTATTATTCAAAATGGTAAATGTGTAACATACCAGAATTAAAAAGAAAGAAAATCTTCCATAGAGTGATTAATAAAAAAGTTTTAGGTATTCAAAATCTTGTAAAAAGTAATCATCTCGCTCACCTAAATAGTGTATAACAAGGGCTTAGCAACGAGTCTGGCAGCCAACAGCCAACAGGCAGTTGAAGTGAGGGTGGGTGAGGTATGCGGCTACGTTATAACATCTAACTTTACCGCCAACTATGCACATTCGTCTTAATTGGATTCAACATAACAGAGGACAGACGTCCAATTGGGAACCGAATGAATGCTGCTAATCTGTGCGCTTGCACACATATTAAGAAGATAAATCGATTTCATAGAGTTCAATTCTTATTTAATTTACTGTCATTTAATGTTTATTTATGATTTGTTTTCATTTTGAAAAAAATATGTTTTTTGGAAAAAGCTCATTACACAAGCTCAAATAAATAAGGTTTTGAGTTCCTTTTTTCTACATAGTTTTATGTTTGACTGTATGTACAGTCAAACATAAAACTATGTACAGAAAAAATCAGTTGGTAAATAGGAAACATAAGTTTTATTATAATTTGTGGAATTTATTTAATATTTTGAAATAATATTTGAGCATTCGTTTGAATGAAACAAAAATAAATATTTGCTTAATGTTTATTGAAAAAGAAATATTGATGACATTTTAAAAAGCTCGAGATCGTCTCAAAGAAACATAAATCACAAACAAATATTACATACATACAAATGTATGTATATTATCTCAAATTAAAAAAAAGATTTATTATTTAATTATTTATAATTGAAGTTGAACTTACTCTGAACCAGATTTTTAATGATCGACTTTATGTAAACAGTTCCATTTGGTGTTCTTTTATAAACCTACTTATAACGTGTCTTGCTCATTTTGCACCATTCTCAATATACTTACTATTTTGGGCTTGAAAGCTCGATGCAGTTATGCAACTTATTTTTCTAAGCTTAAATCGGATGGAACACTGTAATAAAAATAAAGTTTTCAATAGGAACTATTGATTCGAAGGTACTGGGATCATTGTTTCTTGAGTTGGCAGTGTGAAACTGAATTGATTCTTCAGTTGGAAAAACTTTTCAAGAAAATGAGCTATTTGGTTTGTTGAAAATGTCTTACATGTAAATTATTATAATAAGTGTGTTTTAAAACGAAAATCAAGTCTTAAAAGTTTATCTAAAGCTATTAATTTTCCAGTTTTAGCTCAGTAATCATGAAAATCTTTGTATGATATCTATCACATTATTCAATGTAGAAAACATTGCGTTAAAATTTAATATTGATTCATTGTCATGTCAAAATTAATCTATTAAAAAATGTTAAATATTTTTTGCAAATACGATTTCATAAATTTGCAGCTTAATATTTATTTCGTTAAGCTTAATCATGTTCGCCACTATTCCATTTTCATTTTCGGGAATTAATTATTTTGATAAAAACTAAAAAATATCTCGAGTAGCAGATTAATGTAAATACCTTTAATAAAGTAATATTGAAAATAAGGTAAATAAAAATATTAAATCTATACCAGAATTTTACATAAATAAGAAATCTTGAATCATTTATCGACGTTTTTATAATTATTCTCTTTTATTTTAAATCACTTTTTTGAATGTTTAAATAAAATCGTTGGTGTTTATACCCAAATTACATTGGTAGTTGCTCTGTTGCTATTTATTGTACAACATATCTATACAAAATATTGTTATAGTTGACACATTATTATTATTTGGGCTAGAATTCTAATTAAAGTGCTACATCATTGGTTGTTAATATCAGAAGATAATTCGAAATAATTTTAAAACCGTAAATTTGTAATATTTGCTAAATGTATTTTCCACCACTACTTAGAGCCAGCCGTTGATAATATTATGATTGTACTATTTGTCTAAGTGAAATTTTACATCCTTCTATTCGGAATGTAACAGTGAAGCATCAAACTCCTCGAAAATATGCTTTCGTTGTACTAGTAACTCGTATTGCGCGTCCAGTTACGTCTCAAGGGTAACCTTTAATTGAGTGTTTGGTCGCCGTTGGTCACTGATATCTCTTCAAAGGAAACGTTTCCCATTAGTGCATATTTCTAGAGCTATATGAAATTTATAGTCTTACATATATTCTCAAAATGGCTTAAGTCTACGGCGTCTAGGCGGCTACTTATCGTCAGCATTAAGTTATAAAAAATCGTATTTCACAAAATATGCAATTTTCTTCTTCGATAAAAAGACACATATGAATATTTATCAAGCAGGTACCTATTTGTATTATTTAAGATTTATAAACTGAAAAAATTGTATGAAATATATTTGTACAACGTGTGTAGCATATAATCTATGCTATAAACGCTGTGCCATATATCCAGCCACAACAGATTAAAATTCATGATGATACAGAATCTTTATAACTGTAAAACTAGCTAGAATACGTGCGAAAAAAACATAAAACAACTACTTCTCTACCAAAAATAGAAATAAAATAGTTGGAAAACTAAGAGCAGACTTAACTTTTGCCACGCTGGGGTGAAACAATCGACCACCACTGCTACTTTATCTTAAATATCTATCTTAATATTAGCGATACTATGTGTACACTTTTGGTATTTTTAAATCATTGTTTTTTTACATCTTTTGCAGTAAAGAAATATGATTTTATTCGACTAGTTTTGTCGCAATCAAATAAAAATAAGTTGGATTATTATTGGCTGAAAACCATTTATACTCTCGCTACATTTATATTTATACTATCGCCAGTAGAGACTCCAATTCGAGTATCGAGTACTCGATATTCGAGTATACTCGTCCATTTTTCGAGTAGTTTGAAAAATACTCGAGTAATACTCGTTATATATAAATAAAGATTTAATTCTAAATTTTATTTTGTTTTAAGTGGCGGACAGAAAAAATAGATAGCACAATTTAATTGATTGTTAACTTTTAAGCCAAAGTCCACAGCAACAGAATTTTTTTCTACTGCTGGAATAAAAAAACAAAATTTAAATTAAAATTTGAGACGTTTAATTCTCTTTTATTTTTGAATTATCTGTTTCATAAATTGAAATAAATGTAATTTTTTTAATTTTTAATTTAATTTTAATTTTTAAAATTTAAAAAAATATTCATTTGTTTATCATCTATTGATAGACACAAATTTGAACAAATAATATATATTTTGGCCCAAGATCTTTTTTTCAATTGAAACTACTCGGGATTGAGTACTAGAACAAAGCTCTTACGCATTTGTTTATCATCTATTGATAGACACAAATTTGAACAAATAGATGGTGAGTATTTGGAGTCCCTAGTCGCCAGGTTAAAAACTTCACTACACTACCCATAGGCGATAAGATTACGTTATCTTTTCTCAAAACGCGCTTCTTTCAATGAACATTCCAAATCAAATGAATGCTTTTTACATTAAAAGGCGTAGATAAGAAGTCGCAATCACAGTTTTGATATCGCCAGTCTAGAATAAACAAGAATAGGATCTGTTTGTCTCATTCATGCGCGACTTAAAATATGAATAGTTATAGGAAAATTATCGATTTTCATATATTTTTATGGAACGATGTATAAAGATACATCAAGGCATAATCAATCAATGATATAAAAAATTTCACCCAAAAGTTTTGAAAAACACCTACCACTCGTCTACCAAGCTGCACTATTCGATAGCTCATTGCTGTAGAATAAGTGATCGCAGAGCAAAGAGTGCATTCGCGTCTCTGGGCGTTAAATCAAACTAATTAAGCAATGAGTAAATGTCTATCCCGGCAGACATAAGGGACCGTTCAAATCGCGCCAATTAGTAGTCGCGTCGGGTGTGATTTTTCTTTCCGCTAAATCCCCGATTGCACACATACTCTATTCTAATTGCAAATATTTTCCTACTTTGAGGGCTATTTTGGAACGCGTAATTGGTGGAAATAATACAAACAACCAGTAAGGAAGGAATTATAGATGGCAGTTTTTGATTAAATTGAAATAACAAGTCACACATCAACAAGGTGTTTTTTGACTTTGAAAATATCTAACGTTTGAAAGGTGCGATATTTGAGACAAATAAATTCTTTCATCTCCTTTTCGCCAATTTAAGGAACCCAAAGCAGTGAAAAAAAAAACCAGATTAAAATCAGTGGCAATTTAGAAAAAACACTTTGATAATATGAAAAATAAATTTTCTTTTATTTAAATTACTTTAATTAATACTGTAGGCATACATTTAGCAATTTTGTGGTTATTATGCGTAGACCTAAAACTGAAAGTATATCGTATATGAATTTCGCATTACCATTGAATATAAACAAGCCCCAACTCCTCAAGGTAATTTCACTAGTCTACACCATGGTGTGCAGGCCAATCTTCAACCACGAAGCACAAACTGTAATGTTATGTGGTCGTTGAAAAAATTACCAGCCGAAATAACGAGCTTCACAAAGTATAAAAATGTCACCCGTGAAATTGTATGGAAATTATTTTAAGGATGATATTTGGCTTGGTGACTGGGTTTACCGAATAAAAAGAAACAAGTTTTAAGAACAGTTAAAACCCAAAATAAATAAATGAATAAGAACATATATTTTATATAACTTTAAAGTTGTTTACTGTGAATTATTGATGGCAAGTGATTATACTTCCATATTTATACTTTATAATGATCAGTACCACTTTCGCTAATCGCGAGGATTGTCAAAAAATGTTGAATTATACAAAAAACAAGATTAGTTATATCGAATCGAGTATGACTTATGACTTACAGGTGATCATACAAATAATATGAAAATCAAATGCAATTTTCCAACATTATTTTTTTTCTTATTTTCACAAGTAAATGGATTCTTATAAGGAATCAAAAATAAATTTCAGGAAAAATACATTAAATTAAATTGCCATATTGAGAAAATTTTCCAAACAAACTGAAAGACGCTTAAAAAATATATGAAAACAGGCACATTGACGTTAATCGCGCGCAATATAAGATACTTTTGTAATGTTGACTGCTCACTCAAAGAAATTTATCAATTTTTATTGCAAGCTTTTCAAAAAAATATATAAACATACTAAATAAAGCTCAAAATTTTGTATATCTAGCTTATCCGTAAAACAATATAAACACGTTCATGTTCTACGTGCGTGTATATATATGTATGTGGTGGTAATTGGTGCAGTTGTGCACTTGTCTTCGAGTCATATTCTGCTTATTTATCCCTCTCGGGGGATGTAGGGTAAAGTAGTATAAAAATAAAGGAACGTAGGCAAAAGAGTCTCGAGACTGCTCTGATCCCGATAAATATACAGTCACAACTTAAATAATAATTGATAAATGTTTAAATACGAAGCTTCTTTCTGTTTTTTATGTGACTGTACGATTTTTAGAACTGTAAACAACTTTAATTTCCTTCTTTTTCCGTCAGACAGTTTCCTCATGTAGAGGTCATTACGATATTTTGACCATAAAAAACATTTCGACTACTAAAGTATGTTTAAGTACAGTTGAATATAAATTTTCGTTTGAATGGCATGCTTGATTAAACACTATCTGTTGTGTAATCCCCCGTGCTCTATAAACCATTTATGGTTTTTTGTGACCGGAAACTAGCTTTTCATTTGAAATAACTTAATCACGTGTTATGAAACTGTGTACGCATTGAACCATGGAAGTTTTTTTAAATACCAAAAAAAATCTAATTCATTAAGATGGATAAAATTAATGCAATATGATAATAGCTCGATAAAAATCTCTAAAGTCAAAATAGTTGTATGTTTTTGGTGATAAACAATTGAACAATAAGGTTATTTTCTCTTTCGCACAAATACCGTTTTGCAAACATGAATTTGAATCCCAAAACATTGTTTTTCTTATTGACGTATGAATTTGTATCCAAAGATATGATTGAATTTAATGTTTTTATTTGTCATCGTTTATTCTACTCGATTCATAAAATAAACATTGATATATTTTTTTAACCTATCCCTTTTGTCATTGCTACATATGTCTGAAAAGAGATACAGTTTGTGTAGTGAGTACTGTGATGTAAAACTACGTATCCTTATAAATTCAACTATTGAAATAATCTATTGTTGTACTATTATGACATAATATAAAAAAGAATATACGACCATTTACTTAAAGCACAGATATTTTTTTCAAGTTTACTATAAAGTGAAGTGAGTTGTATAGTATAGCAGTTGTTGTATTTCATCGAAAGCTAAAATGAAAATGTCATCTTTTAAAAAGAAAAGCACAAAATTTAACACTTACAGTTTTATGGCTCTGCCAAAAGAGTGCCTACGGTGTAGGGTGGGAAATTTACAGGCCGTAGACGCAAAACTATATGAAAGAATGGAGAAATTAAATTAAAATATCGGAAATGTTAAATTTCTTTTAATAAAAAGGTATAGCAGCCATCTGCCATACCTTTTTTTATTAAATGCGTAACCTGAGAATATTAGCTAACGAATTTTATGTTTTTGAATCGATTTGAATTGAATTGAAAATGTTGGCTGTACAGAGATTCCTGCTCAAAATATTGCAACCGAATATGATGGTCGCTCAAAGGTGTAGACGTATGCAATCCAGTTTATTTTATCTCAACGGACTTCATTATTCAACTGTCAAAATTCTCTTTTAAAATATCCAAATAGTCTTCTACAGTATCAATAGAAAGACTAATTATTTGGTCAGTTTCTAATTCGATAAATGGTCAGTTATAAATACTTTAAACGGTCAGTAATAAATATTTAAAACGGTCAGCGAAAAACAATAAATGGTCAGTTAAAATAAAAAGAACATGTCATAAATTTCCTATTACGACCATATTTGATAAAATGCACAAGCTGTCAAACTAAAACTTATCAATTTTTTAAATAACTGAACATTTAAATTATTTACTCACTGTTTTTAATAAATAACTAACCATTAAAATATATTACTGACCTTTTTATTTAATAACTGACCACATTCACACTGATGCAATGACAACTGACCGTTTATAATATTAACTGACCATTTTGATTTTTAGCTGACCATTTATTTATTTAACTGACCAAAACTTGAATTAGTTACTGACCCATTAAATACATGCCCGATAGAAAAACAATAAAGAAAATATATTATCATGTACCTTAAATGTTTTTCAGAGCAACATTTGAAATACTCAGCTAAATAAAGTTTTTTTATGTTGTATATCTATAAAAGTCGTTATATCATGTATTTATAATATCCTTTTATTCAAACTTTCACTCGTAGCCAGCTGTAATCGCTCTCGTAAAACTTAATCTTTTTTGTTTGCGTAAGTGGTTCAGGTATATAGGAAGTGAAAATTATTATTTTTGGGGGTGTTGTTAGAAAATTACATTTCCAATTCATGATATCAAAAACTTTGAAATTTCATTCTTTTACAATGTTAAAACGATATTGGAATGAGCGCTGTGAGGGTATTATCATAAATAATTCGTAAAAAAATCATACCATAAATAAATTGCATTTACATAAAATGAATTAAATACATATTGAGTTTGTAAAAAGAGAGTACTGTGTGCAACAAAACTTCTTCAATACTATAAAGCTTGAGTACGTCTAGATTGTTAAATGATTCAAAAGCTTATATTGCATAATGTCTTAAGAAGTAAGTTAGCATTCATCTGTTTACATCTATGTCAGCATTCATATAACTAACTATTTAAATAATAAGCCCCATAGTGTTACATGTAGATAAGTCAGAACATGTAAAATATATTTCACGGTTTCTATTTAAAGTTTGTGCAAACCAAAATTATAGTAAAAGGTGTTGAGAAAATTGTATATAACATAATAGAGGCGTCGATAATCTGCATGTCAAATCAAAATGTTCAATGCAAACTAGCATGCCTTTGACTATTGATGTAAGTTAATCAATGAACTTTTGGTTTGTTAATTAAAGGCTGTCGCAATGAAATGAGCCAGTAGAGGTGCTGCAAGTCCTTCAGCCACGTCTAGGTAGACCCAATTAAAGAGTACTCTCGCTACCACTTGCTCCTGGAGGACCCCACACAACGGAAGCCCATGAGCGAGCTTAAAGCTTCCGTTACACGATAATTAATACATTTACTTTGCGGAGTATTAATATGATTAATTCCAATGGATGGGTGTGTATAATTATTGGAGGTGACAGTTAAACCAGGGCACAGTTCACACTGTACATTTAATTATGAAATACACATTCATAAGGATGTGTATCAATACAAAAAATACTCTATGTGCCGTATACCGAAACATATAATATGTATATAAAGGGAAGTATAGGTGCCTTGCTTTTTTTTTTTGTAATAAAACTGCTTTTTACTTTAGTAAATTTATTAATGTAATCTTATAATAGTAAGTCTGAAAATACTTCTCAGAGGCGAAAAACCTGTTACCACTTGTTACACAACAAATGATACAACAATGTTATCATTTTTTTTTAAATATTGAAATGCATGTCTACAAAGTTACCGCCAAATCTATCGAGAGTTTTTCTTTTTACTTAGTTGCCAACCTTTTTTTATTCGAAAAAAGATGAGAACTAGTGATTAATTCAAAGTTTTCACTACGTCCTGTTTGTAGAATCAGATGAATGTGGGGGAATTCTAGACGTCGCCAATCTCCTTTAATAGCCTTTCAGAACGAATCCATATATCGATTGAAAAAATAATTTATGAAATTATTCGTATTGGAATTCGAGCCCCTGAGAGCCATTACAAAAGACGTTGACTGGTCGACTAAGCTCCCAAAACGCAATATGACAATATGAATGTTTCTGAAATTACATTACAAATTGTATCAATGACACAACGAGTAAAGATTTCAGCTGCGAATATGAAACATCATTTATAGTTGGCTCGCTATACAAAAGATTAAATTGAACAATCATCGATTTGAGTTGCTATAATAATAAATTGCAGGAAAATCCATTTCTCAAAGCTTTGCTTTAAAATATTGTGATAAGTTTCAGGAAACTTTTATTCTCAGTAACCGAGTCAGATTTAAAAAAAAAAAGCAATTATTTTATGCCTATTAACAGTTTTATGTTATGGAAGCCACCGCGTAAGAAGAGAATAAAGCTCACTTTCTTGTCTTTAGTGATATTTTACATCGTCTTTTCATCAAAGATATATTAGTATATAATACCTAATGTCTTCCCACCTGCATGCCTGACATCGTTGGGCCCATACCAGTAGAAGAAATTAGAATATGTATTCTCAACGCCAAGAAGAGAGAACCTTCAGACTCCAGAAACTGGTCTGTCACCGCCATCAAGATCTTTCCAGTCAACATCACCATCCACACGGTCGAAAAGGATATTAGGCACCTGCTTCTCATCCTCATAATCGATGAAAAAAGGTACGTAATCAATTAGTATATTATACAAATAAATAATTTATTGCTAGGGAAGAAGATCATCCATTTATTTTAAAGATAAAATACTTTCAAAGCTGAGATTTGACTGATAAAATATTTCGAATTAAAATATTAAATGGCCAACTTGCTGAACAAAAAATGAAAAATGGCTTCGTGTATAAGAACTCTTAACTACGGGCTAAAATTCAGAGCCAACGCTCGAAAAGATGCAGCAAGCGCGGTTTTTTCAGCGCCAAAAGCATCTAGAAGAGGCTTGCCTTGCCTTGCAGGCCGAGCTTTTCCTCTTTTCGTCTAATGACGATGCATTTTGATTATGCAGCTTTGCTCATTACTGTGCGGCCTCGTATCTGATGATAAGACGGCCCAACCTGTACCTTCAATGCAATCAAAAGTTCACGTTGAATGCAGTAAAAGGTGTATCAAATTACATTTTACGCGGTGGTTTGTGAAATGGCGTCAGCTGAGAAAATCATTTTAATTTGTAAGAAAATTTAAGCTTCATGAATTATGACTAAATAAGTTAATTGTTTAATATTTTTACATTTGTTTTTATTTGATACCTATATTTAATTTAAAACAATTTATTATTAACCTATCGGATGTTTTAGTTATGTTAAATTTAATAAAGTGAAAACGTAACCCTCGATAATTAACAAAAATATTGAATCTTATATATAAAACCGAAACGGCGTATGTACATATGTCTGTGGGTCTGTAATTCCCTTTTGCATTGTTGGTCATTAAGTTGCCATAAAAACGAATATGAAAGAAAATATGTTTGAATTTTTATCGGCGAAGACATTTAGTCAAAATGTAATAAATTAGTCTTCTACTGAACTTTTTCCGGATTTTATTAATATAATAATGTTTATTATTTACGTGAAGGTATTATTTGACATTTCTTTGAAAGCGAATAAGATTTTTTCCTTGAATTTGGACATTTTAATGGGCGAGAATGGGGCTGTCATCAAATTAAATAAAGTTTGTGATTTTATTTTAACTCTATTTTGTATGTTAGATTTTGTGATATAATTATGTCAAATGATATAACATTAAATAATTATTGGTCGCTTAGTCCGAGCGACGCTGGGTAGCAATACTAGTATAATGTACTAATGAAAATATTAATTGAAATAATTGACTCTTTTTTCAGAACCATCGTTATGTAGCCTTGTACGAAATAAAAACTGTCCTAATGATAATGATATGAGAATTCAGTTGAGTAATATAAGTTATGATAAAATCATTAAATTTCACTTTTACAAAGAGGCTGAGTATGCCTCATTTTCTTTTTTTCCGTTATATTTTTTTGTGTCTTGATTCACTTTAGTGCATGGTTAATAGACCAGTCCCGTGCAGCTCTGTATCGGTTCAAGTAAGTGAGGAGTAAATTCATTTATTTTCTTTATCGTATAGTGTTATCGAAGGTGGCTGTAAAAAAAACCGCTGCATACACATAACGGGAGGAAATGGGACAACCAACTTTCACCCGAATATATGTATATACTAACAATTGTGTTTATTTTGTTACGATAATGCATTCACATCAATAAATAAAAGTTACCATTGACAATAATGAATCCTGGTGGTGTATTCGATGTATTGTATATTAAATGTGTATAAGCAAAATTATATACATAATATCTTGCAGTACGCGGCGCAAGTCGTATTTTTGAAGTTTTTTTGCGTACCGCTTTACATGCGGAGTGCAGATCGCAAGTTAGTTGAAAGGGTGGGCGGGCATAGAAATTGAATTTGGCCGTCTACTCGCGCCGCAGATTCTCGCAGACGCTTTTACTTCTAATTAAAGTTTAAACCTGAAGACTCGCTCTAAACTATTAGATCCCCGCAAACGAGCACCGATACTTATTTTGTCGATCGTAACGGATGGCAAGAAAAACGTCATTCATATAAACAATTGTTTTTTAGAGAGTGATAAAATGATTGAATTTTTAACGCCATACCGATCCCAATGTAGACCCTTCTGTTGTTTTCAAAGAGAAAAATCGGGAGCTCATCTTTTACCGAAAGCCATAAAATGATAAATAAACTCTTGAAAGTTGAAGTTAGCCATTCTAGTTAAATAGTGACACTTTACTGTTGTTCTTTTAAGTTCAATCACGTCTTGACTTCACTTTTTTGTGGAAATATCTTAACAGTTTAACACTACGTAGGTCGTAGAAGCTTACTATATAATTAAACATAAATAAAATATTTCATGGAAATATTATAATAATTGAAGTAGTGTTATAAAAGAGAGGAGATTAATTCACTAAGCAATAATCTGACATTAAAAATTGATTTTCTTGCCACTATAAAAATAGAAGCTTTCTAGATAATCTATACAGTTTATTTTATTGGGTATCCAGCAAAAAGATCGTGAAAACAAATTTAATATTGTTTTTATTTTCTTCCGCCATCTTATATACAGTATGGTAAAATGCAAATGAACCTTACTATTGATACTAAAGTGCGGAAAGTACCTGGAACGATTCTCAGAGCTTTGATTTTAAGTTCGTGGAAAACACCAAAGTTAAAGTTTTAAAATGAAAGAAGCTACAAAAGGTGGAAGTAATCGGTACACAAAACAACGCTTCACGTTTTAATGTTATTTTGTTTACCTGATTTTTCGTCATATGAATAAGTCAGCTTTCAACTATCACACATAAAAACAAAAAATAATATTTTGATGAATGAATTTTAAAGAAAATGAAAGTTTAATAAAAGTGAATTATTTGAATTTTGAATATATTGAAAGAACTATGGAGTTGTGGAAATTAGTCTTTTGTCATAGTTGAGTATTAAAAGAAAATTAAATTGACATTATTTAAATACATGAATTTACGATTAATAAGTTGGAGTTCCGTGACGTTTAGCGCTCATAAAATTTTGAATCTGGGAATACTCAAGAGTTTATTGGTGGTTACGACATGGCGTTTTGTTTTCAATTTTTTATTACGAATTTTGATTGCTTTTTGTAACCGTTTTACTACAACCTTTCACGATGAACTGTTTCAAATCGTCGGGCGATCACCATCAATCGTAACAAGGGTAATGATAGCAAGATAGTCTCACTCAGTAACTTGCGAAAAAGTGTGCCTTATCTTCATAGAAATATTCAATAAATTAATATCAACATGGAGCTATTTATAATAATATATCCAGTTTATTTCAATTATTTTCTCGTCGCCATTATGATCAGCAGAGTGGCGCAGCGGAAGCGTGCTGGGCCCATAACCCAGAGGTCCGTGGATCGAAACCACGTTCTGCTAGCATTTTAAACTTTTATTTCAACGTAGTTAATGAGGGCTTTATGATAATTTTTTAGACTTGTCGAAATATGTTTACTACTTAGTCAACATATATTTTTTGAAAAGTGAAATTATTTTTTCTTCTATTTTTTTTGCGTTTCCTGTGGGCAGTAAACGTTTATTATTCGTTAATTTGTAGTAGACATTGAACTGAATATTTTCAAAAATATTTCAACATCATCAAAGTATTATGTTAATGATTAAAAATGTTCCCTTCTTTGTATATTTTTTTGACGGTATAATTTTTAATTATAACTGATCGCGATGAAATATGATACAACCCGTGAAGAATGAAATGTTTTTTGTAAATATTAATTTTGCTGAAATATTTCATTATGTTCAACGATATTATGGCTGAAAGAGCACTAATTATGATCGTATAATTACAGTCGATAATTTGATATCAAATTACTTTTAATTCTGGAAAGCCAACAGATTAATAAAACCCCCGTCGATTATCAAATGAAAATCCGTCTTGACAGCTTCCCTGAACACCCCTGAAAGAGCGAGTCGACGCGATGGGCAGAGCGAGAGGGATGCAGCTATCTAACATCTGCCGGAGATTGACTTCCTTTCAGAGACTCAAATGAGTTCCTTTGACAACTTAGATCTCTACTTACCGTTAGCGCAGGGTGATGAATCGCTTCAACGTCGTTATATGGCCTAGTATCAAGATGGAGGCACCAGTATTAACTTTAAGAATATTCTCACTAAAGCCGCATATAATAAGTTGTCTTGCCCATATATTTGTAGTGTATTTCTATTGATATTAATATAAGATAGTAATTAATACATTTTAGCAATTAACACTATTTTGATTGAAAATTGAAAAAGTTCAAATGATTTTCAACACAGTAAATTAACAAGGTATTTAAAATAAGAAACTATCAAGGAAACTTAAGAACGATTAAATGTCATTCAAACAACTAGAAAAG
This sequence comes from Himalopsyche kuldschensis, assembly GCA_028554975.1. NCBI lineage: Eukaryota > Metazoa > Arthropoda > Insecta > Trichoptera > Rhyacophilidae > Himalopsyche > Himalopsyche kuldschensis. The sequence continues at coordinate 809,224 of JAHFWI010000100.1, forward strand.
AAAAATTACATTCACCCCCGGACTGGGTCTAAATAAATAATAACCAACGTCAAAATTTACTCCTACAAGCTTTGTCTTCTAATGTGTGAAATTTTGAATCATAAAATAATCATTTTTGGGTTTTATTATATTATTTTTCGGCAATATATATATTTTTTATAAATGACGGGATGCAAAAAAACAGGGTTTATTTATAAAGATCTGCATTGATTTATATGTCAAAGTATAATTATCCAAATCTTTATTTAAAGGTATGCAGACTTTAAGAACTAAATAATTATTAAACGGCATTGCTGTTTTAAGAATATTTTAATTTGATCTCTATACACGAAAACCTTCCGTTTCAAATATTAAAACTATGTTATACATTAGAACAGGGGTTACCAACCTTTTTGTACTTTAGAGCACATTTTAAAATATCGATCGGGTGTAGGGCACCACATATTTTTTCAAAGCAAAATTTGCATGGAAAAAATATGTGAAAAATTGGTAATAAATAATTCATAAAAAAATATTTTTTAAATTATTGTTTATATTCTATTATATAAAATAAATAAAAGTCAGTGTGATCTTTGGCATTGCATTTTATTGGGCAGTGCCTCATAATTAGGGGAGTATGATGACGTTCCTGTTAACAAGCAATCATAAAGATGTTCATCGGTGAGTCGAGATCTATATTTTATTTTATTAAATTCATTGTTGAAAATAATGATTCACAAAGGTATGTGGAACCAAAAAATGATTTAATCTTATATGCCGCTTTTTTTAAAAATGGAAACTTTTTTCCGTCCACTGTATTCCAGAAGTCCTCATCTGATATTAAGGATTTTAACATAATATCACTCTGAAGGTCCAAAATCTCTAACTCCAGTTCTTCTGAACTTACTCTTTACTTGAACAAGCTCTGCAATATATGCAGCTATTATATTCATTTGGCAAGTAAAAGGATTCTAGAGCTCTACTATTGGGTTACTCTAGCAGTGATCTATATCGATTAATGCAGACAAATGAGTTCGAATTACGTAATTATTTAATTATTTTTGAAAATATTTTATTTAATTATTTTAGAAACTTATTCAAATATATGAAAATTGAAATGAAAAATTGTTTTTGCGGTCGAATGGGAGCGAGCGCACATAAATCGGCCCACGGGCGCCATGGCACCCGCGGGCACGGGGTTGGTAACCCCCGCATTAGAAGGAAGGTTGTCAGTAAGAATAACCTACAAACATTTATATTAAAATAGCAGCAAGTTTAAATTTTTCATTAGAGTTACCTTTTTTTTTTTAAATAAGATCAAAATAAAAATCTGGTGTAAATTTTTAAAAATTGAAATAAAACAAATAATGTAATAACATTTCAATAGTGAAATTTACCAAAAGTACTAGCAAACAAAAGCACGTCCCTGGATGTTCACGATAGCTGTCGAAGCTTTTGAACACGTTGGTTCGTGCTTCTTTAAGCTTGTGCCGTAACTTGAATGGAATGCTTTATTGAAAAAGATACAAGCTTTCATCCGCTAGTTGCGGCTGCGACATTCAAAACCTTTATTTGTTTCTCCGAATGAGACTATTCTTTTGAAACTTCCACAGAATAAAATATTTGGCGAATATATTTGATTTTGGAGAGCGATTAAGTTGACTCATAGAGCAATGAACGGAATGAGATTTTATTAATGAATCACTATGCTGAGCATTTAATTTAATCACAAATTACAGCATTTAAATATAACTATGAAATATACTCCCTATACATATATATTATTGTGTTATACAATAATAACAAAACAGATGTACTTATTTCAAAATTATTTTAATAAGGTACTGGTTTCTCTAAACGTGAGCCTTTTCAACTGAAATTTTTCAAAACAATGCCTTTCCACCAAATATTGACAGTGAACACATAATAAGTGATATTATGGTGAATCTTTTTTGAATGGAGTATTTATTACAAAATAATTGAGTACATTCAAAATTGGAACCAAAAACATCTACATATGAGAACTAGGCAAATAAATTTTTGAATTTTAAATGATGGTCTCATTACATATTAATCAACTTTTATAACGGAAAAATTCTTCATGGCTCATTATTGGATGACTGGCATGAATTGCTGAAACTGTTTCGAAAAAAATTAAACGATTTGCATTATATTCAGTGGATTAATTGTACTGAAAAATATTAGGACGAAATTATAGTTTTAATGGAATATTTATTTTTTGACTCGCAACACAGCGCCAGTATTATTCGCAACGCCAGCTAGTTCAAATTTGAATTCATTATTTCGTCCGTTTTAAATGGAATATTTTTAATCATGTCACACGCTCGCTAAGTTCTGCCTGCATCTTTGCATAATTTTGCGAATATATCATTTAACGTTCGCTAAATTATGCTGTCGGGGTATAATATTACATTCATTTGAATGTATTTCAACGTATTAAATGCTTCAATTAACTTAGTAGTATTTTTGTAAAGGGTTCATAAAATATAACAATTGCTATTTTTGCCTTTGATCTGATTTGAAATGAATTCTTTTAACATAAACATATCCGCTACTATTGTGAAAAATATGAGAATTTTAAAGAGATTATTTCAAAATAAGTTGTCTTATAGGAACTCTTTGTTTTTCAGTCGATTAACTAAAAAAAATCGGATAGAGTAAGCGTAGGGGTTAGATGAGAGGTTAATTAATTGTTATCACAATGATCAGACCAACCCATTAATAAATTAATAAAAGTGTTTGTACACAATGATCTGGTTGATTAAATAAACTAATAAACAATCTGTCATAAAATTTTCTCCTGCTTACCAGTTGAAAATAATTGCGACGAAAAAATCCGTTTCTGATCAATATAAAATTATCTGTGTTTACAATTAACACATTAGATGTAATGTAGCATGGTGATCTTGATCTTTGTACTACATTTCAGTGAGCTTTTATACAACTCTAACCTGCCAGCCCTTAGTCTTTTATGCATTGATTTTTCAATTATTTACGGAGTGATAAGCAAACCAGTATTAGTTCTCCTATACCATCCTTTTTAATTAATTATTACTTAATAATTCAGGTTGAACGTTTGAATTTATATTCTTTGACATTAAATTTTTCGTTAGTTAATGCTTCAAATTGTTGGTGGAGATGACAAAAGATAAAAATGTCACATATTTTCTACTTCTAATAGCTGGAAGATCACACTTTAATTGCAATTTTCGTATCATGCAAGTAATAAAGTACACCAATACTTGTTTGGCCACAAAATATAATGAGGAGTTTTCAAAATGTGCGATTCGGCAACATAATTTGTGTTTAAAATATAAGCGGCTATTCTCTTTAGTATAACCATACGTTGTAAAATATTATATACGTTGTAAAGGAACAAGTTGCATTTATTATAGAGAGACTACGACAATAACTCCACGGCGCGAGTCAAAATGAAATGGAACGAAGTTAGTGCAGCGCTAAAACTCCCGAGGCTGTCCAAATAAAAACGTTCGCTCGTCGGAATAACACCATCGCTTGTTTATTATGCAGTGCTAACAATTTCTGTACGTATTAAATTTAATCAACTTCGTAGCAATTTCCATTGCGTGAAATTATCACGGAGCAGAAATTTATGGACTGACTAAGGCGAAAGGTTATTTTATTTTATTTTATAAGGCGGAAGAAAATGATATTTTAAAAATTGCTAGGTTTTAATTTAGTTACTTTATTATCAGCTGTATTCGCAAAATTAAATATGGTTGATTATTTAAAAAATATTTACGCACCTTTTACTTTTTGATTGACAGTAAAATTTAAATTATTCAGGAACAACTATCGTATTATAAGAGTTTATGTCCTGCTACTCAATTTACGACGAGGAATAAATACAGCTATTGTATATTAACAATTCATAAACAGCGATAAACATCCAAATCGTTCGTTTTGTATTTGAATGTATTGTTTATGTAATGCATTCTCACATCGTAAAAACGTATGTTGTTTTTAAACCTATTTTAAATAGTATATTGAAATCAAATATACACTGAGAAGACCTTTATTCCGGCTCCCTCGTAAATCGAGAAGGAGCCTCCTATCCGACACTCAGGAAGAGGGATTTTGGGGACGGAGTAGGAGAAACATGGTACTCTTTAAAAAAAAACACGATCTCAAAGCGTTATGTGGGTGCGCTCATTCGCACCCATTATGTAATCGTCAAGGATTTACACAGACGTTATACAACACACAAATATTACGATAGCGAAGAAGATATCAGGAATTTGACGCGAATTTAATTCTGATGGAGAGGATTAGGCGCGTGCATTCTCAATGCAGTCCAATCTCTCACTGCTGTATGAAAACAAACGGTTACTTTAGAAAGAAAAACAATGGCCGTTTCAAAAATCGTTAACACATGCGCCCGCTGATAAGGGATGATTTATCGCCTTATGAACTTTTTATGAAGCACATGCATTGTCGGGCGTCAAGAGATAAGAGAAATTGAAATAACTCTACATTGCACCGCTATAGATTGCAATATAGATTATTATAAGAATGAATTTATTTCCTGATATCGACTGACTCATCGACTGAGGTGAACAATAGATCGTTCGAGAGAGTTCTGATGACCTACCACATAAGGCGGTGTCAACACTAAAAGTGACAATTCGGTTTAGTTAATTAAAATACCCATTGCAATAATCTGATAATATATTTGTTGGAAAGTTATGTAAGGAAAAACTACTTTGCTATAAAATATGAGTGTACTAATTAATTATTATTATATTAAATTATAAGCACATTGATAACGGAAGATTTCAAAACACATATATGTATAATGAAACGAGGCGTATTTCACGTCCTCTGTAACCAATGTGTCAACTGTAGCCCAAATCCTGATATAATTCTAGTAAGAATGTTTTAAAATGAATATTTATTTAACAGCCAAGAATGTAAGAAAAATAATCAAACTGGGTTAAATTAAAATTATAATTATGCTAAATATAAATTCTTCTAAATATTAAATATAAATAAATTCTGGCAGTGTAACCTGTAAATATTCCATGATGTGAACGATGCGCAGAGAGTGTGTACGTGTTGAACTGTGACATTTCAGAAAGAAACCAAAATAAATATAGAATGTTTTAACTCCACAAATTTAAATGCTCATTCTCTCCAAATACAGTCAAAGCATAACAGTTACTCAAGAAGAGAAAATCATCTGGAAGCGATAAATAAACTCATGCTCGGATATTCCATACATTAAGCACTTATGATTGCTTTTTAAAAATAATAGGTATACATTTTTGTAGTGTTATAGACTGCGTATAAACAGATTTCTTACTTTTAAGTTCCCATTGCCATCATTTATAAAATTATTTCCTTTAATTAGGTTCATTAAACAAAAATTAGGCTATTTAAATTTTCTTACGATTTCTTAGTAAATTGTTTGATTTTATACTAACCATGAAGCAGACTTTGGTAAACCTGAATTGTAACTAATATTATTACGTATATTCATTTGTATACAGTGGTACAAAATAGGCATTATTTCGGTGTTCATTATATATGTAAAGTGATGATTGTCTCCTGCGTAGTGTTATATGTGAACAGCTCCAGGCTGTTATGGAGGCGGTTTTAGGGGATGGCAATGGGTAATGTGGGAGGTCGTAGAAAGCTGCTTGGAGATTGAAAGCCTAATATACTGCGCCGAGTCTGTGTTATGATAAACTTTAATCTAAAGCTCTTATATGTATGTTGTTTTGGTATTCATATGAATTAAATGTCTGATTAAGGAGTGCGTTATATTTATTATAAGTTTGAAATATTTTTTCAGTTAATTTAATTTATTTGAAATATCACTTCTTGGTGGAAAAGCAATATTGAAAAAAAATAAGAATACGGCAAGATAAATAACCTTGTTTCACTGTTTATTCAGTTGACAAATGCTCGCGATAAGTTAAGTCAGTCTAAGCGAATTTTTTACAATTTTGATACATTTATTTATGAATATTGTATTGTAAGAGCTCCATAGTCATGAATTCATTCCATAAATGATATGGCCTATTTTTTCTTTGGAAATTTAGTTCTAATAAGTTTGAAAATTCATTACGATTATTGTAAATGATTTCATGATCTCATAATATTATTTGTAAAGTGCTAACTGTACGTTTTAAGGTGAACATATTTTTTTATTATTTTCTAAAGTCAACAAAATGATCGTGATGGTTCCACTCATCCCGCGTTCTGGCCGAAAATGATTGTAGGGAGCGAAAACAGTTTTTTGATGAATTGTGGAAATGTTATCGTGAAAAACTGGTCTTTATTGTAATTTGGAATACATTTTGGGATACAATAAAAATGTATTAGAATACGATTTTCGTCATACTTTTTGTAACTTTTCACGTATCAAGATGTGAAACTTTAATAAACAACGATGATCATCAAAGTTTTGGTATGTAGTCAATGTTTCTCAAACAAGTTTTAGGGAAACCTGAACAAAACGGAAATGCTCGCGTAGAAGCCCGCGGCAGCCGTGCAACTTAACTCTGCAGTCATCCTAGCTGATAGACACACCGTTCACTGAAGTGTGCTTCAAATATTGTGGCAGGCTTAAATAAGTAATTTAATCAATGAGAAAAGTTGTGAACATTTAAGATATATAAAAACTGGTTCTCTAAAATTCGACAAACGTCTCAGTTGTGTACAATAGTCTGTCGTATGAGCATATTTTACTAAACGGCTTCAGTGTTAATCAGATGAAGTATCGGCAGTGTTCTTAAGAATTTAAACCAAATTGTGTCAATAAACTCGTTCATCTTAACATTAAAGAAAAGATATACAAATAACCTTTTTACCATTTTTACTAAACGGCTTCAGTTTAATCAGAATGAAATATATGTTCTTTAAAATTTGAGATAGCAGCCGTTGTATGGAATTCGTCAATTGTGTAAAATAAAAAAACATTTTTAAAAGTACAAACAACCTTTTTATCTTTCAGGATTGTTTCATTCATGACGAGCACTGTCAATGCTTGAAATTCTTGAGATAGCGATGCCGGTCATGATCTTAAAAAATTAATGAAGGATAAGAACTAAAAATGTTTTGTTATAATGCCATTCCACCAAGTTTTGACAGTGAACACATTAAAGACGAGCACTGTCAACTGATAAATATGTATGGATGAAACCGGTCATGATCTAAAAAATTTGATGAAGGTTATTTATAAAAAATGTTTTAGTTAGTGTGCCATTCCACCAAAAGAATATAGCAATTTAGTTTTGTATTTTTTAAATATGTATGGATGTTGGTGAGATAGTATGATTAAAAATACTTTTATCAATTGAGACGCATTCAAAAAATAGCTTCCAAGATTTTTAAAATAAAATGACCATATGTAAGTAAAATCATTTACCAAATTTTTTCAATCGCAATTGCTGTAAATTTTGAGAGATGTTTTTTAAAACACCGTTGTTAATAATATACTGAATAATGAACCAATTCTATATAATGCTGATTTCAAAAAATATCTTAAATAATAATAATATTTTAAAACCAAATATTAAAATAAACATTTTTCAATCAATATTGCCTGTGATGAACAAAATGTCTTATGGCAACCACAAAATATTTTTTATTTGAAGTATCCTTGTTTTCTATAAATAGCCATCTTGCTATCGAGTTTATTACACGTATTAATAAAGATCATTATCTTCATGATATCCTTTCTATACATGTTCTGATATAGCTTGCTAATAATACAAATTGTTTAAACATGTTTATTATCTGAGGAAAACAGTTCCAGTTTTTCTAATGATATTTGTGAAAAATGTTTTTAATACTCTGTTCTTTTTTATCTCTTTCATCTTACAATATATATTTCGTTGTCAGTTCTGTTCAATCAAATTGGCTCTACTGTTACTGATTAATCGTGCGAAATATTGAGTAATATTTTACCTGGAAGCCACACTATACCGCATGAACTATATGTTGATAAGTCGCTAACTTGTCGAGTAAATTCAATTGCTCTAACAGCAAGTTCGGGTTTGTTGTTTGCGCAATCGGTTGGCTCGCTTTTCATGGCTGTGTGAGTAGTTCTGTTCCATAGTCATGTAAGAAAATCTATATATTATATGATACAGGGGAAATGTTGACATTTTTAAGAACATTGTCTGCTGAATCAATGCTGAATATTATGGAATTTCCACATTCCACATATTGACGTTCATAAACCATCTCAAAAGATCGTTATCTTTCTTTGAAAAGGTTCTTATTGTCATTTTTGCCTAAAATGACCTATTGGTCGAATAAGCTTGTATTTACCGCATTCTATCATACATGTGAATTTCAGAATTATCTATGGTTGAATTCCGGAATTGCACTGCATCTGCACACTTTTTTTACTATATTTATTTGAAGTTCTAAGATGGTCATCGTTATTTCCATCATTAGATCTTTAAGATCTTTATTTCTCAGCAAGAGTTGTGAAAAAATATGCTTGAAATAAGTAATTTGAAACATTTTTATTTGCTCATTTTTACAACTGAATTTAAAGCAATCGAAACTTCAAACGCTCATATCTCAAAACAGTATCAAGAGCAGTTAGAAAATTTTTCAAAGCAAGGTGTCAAGCTATAAATTGAAAAAAAAAAGTGTGGAATTATAATTATTGTTTATCTTGAAGGAAAATTGATAATTATGGGTTTACTTGATTTTAATGATCAGATTGTTTGAATCAGATTCTATGTTTTTGAGAAATTATCTATACGAGACGGGCGTTTAATTTTCGGCTGTTTTACAAGTTTAAATTCTTTGATGATAAATTATTTAAAAATAATTTACGTAGAATGACATAGATGTAAATTTATGAGACTTACATTGGAAACAAAATATGGAACACAAATCATACTGACATCTCAAACCAGAATGTACACTAATGATTAATTTATATTCGCACTTTGTATGAGGGTTTTTCCGAAAATATTATTTACTTTCGTTTGAAGCAGCCTGTGTATAATGTGTGTAAACGCGTGGTGACAAATTTGCCAGTCGTCGGCATCCGTGGCTGGAAAATGTATTCATTGCCAGAGAACATCTGTAATGCGAAATGTATTCAATGAGATCCCGCTCCACATTGTCTGCAATACTTGGCCGACTCCAGCGCAGACTATCTGGAGTCACAGACTCGCTATGAAATTATGCGTCGTGCTAATGAACTTTTTCGTTGTTCTGCACAATTAACATAATACAAAAGGGCCGTTAATCTTTCCGATTGTCTTTTATTTTGACATCATTTTTAAGCTTTGCAACTATTTGATATTTTGAAGAGATCGTCATCAATATATTATACAGATAAAACCTTCATCTTTTATTCGTCACATGAAAATTTGATTTTTTTGTTTATCATTGTATTAAATAAAAATGAGTCAGCCATGATTCAAAACTAAACACATTTCTTCTCAATTTCAAAATTCACGTCATTGGGTGATACGCAAGGGTATCAAATAAGTATATTAACAATTTAGTCATTTACTTTTTTGACTTTCTTTTTATCGCAATATAATTCACAATAAAAAACGCATTAAACTTGTAATTTTTTATGCGTATGTTAGTAAAAGTCTCATGCTCTACGAATTGAGCAAGCCGGTCTACCGTGTGGCAGCCATATGCTCCGAATAGGGAACGGATATGGAAAAATGGTATTAAAATATAATCGATATTATAAGTCATGTCTTCTACGATTAATGATTTAAAATAAAAATTAATTCAATCATTGAAATGGTAAATTAAATAAACGAATATTTGAATACAAATTTTAATGACCATATACTACCATCATTTATTAATCAAAATTTCAAAAACACACAAAAAAAATATTCCAAGACGTTTGTTGTATGTGTGTATATTATTGATATACTTGCGGGATAATATGACAACGATTGATAACACGTGAAAGCAATATCTTTAAACAAAAAAATGATAAATGATTTTTGATAATGGAATTTCATATATGTATGTAAATAGGTATATCAATTTATATTTTAAATCAGATAAATAAAAAACTTTTGAATGAATGAATAATAAAAATTCTCGGTAAATCGTGCAGAAAATAGTTTTTTGCTATTGAAATGTGATTGATTTTTGATTATATAAAAATGCCGAAAACGTGAAATATAAAAATGATTTATAAGCCCAACAAAATGGACTTGAATTCTCGAGATGAAATAATTTGCGTTATACGGGGCAGTCAGCCAAATATAATTTGCATAAATACATATTGATGTGTAATATTTTTGAGCTTACAAGTGCGTATTCCCTTATTTTGCATAGGTGAAGAAGGTCACGCGGCTAAAAGCTCCAAATATTCAACGTGCTGAAATAACTTATTATTAATACAGCCTCCTAGGCTCACCAACGGGGTAATAATACATTGCTGCTCGTGGCAACTAACCCTTTGCAGAACAGTCTATACAGGATTATGGCTAGCAATAATCACACAAATAAGATTAACGAAATGATCAGGTAATCGTTTTAATCAATAAGCTTGCATTGAAGAATTTAGAAATAAATTATTACTAACAATATTTTGTCTTTATTTTAAATACATATTTTTTCAAATACTTTGATTTTTCTGTCAGAAGGACTATGCAATCACTAACTACTCAAGCTACTTTCGAAAGTCAGTTTGGAGAGTAAAAAGAGGAAAGCATACACACTGAAAATCAAAATACGAATATTTGGTTTCTAAGCATTAATAGTCAATATTCGTAAGGGGTTTTCTTTTATTGTGACCGCGATTAAAAAAATACAGTATTAAAACGAATGCGAGAAAGCAGAATTAAGATATTTTTTATTCAACCATAACATAAATATTAAAAGTAATATGATAATGGTAACTTAACATGAAAAATATCTGAAAGAATCTGTTTATTGTGTTTTTCATTAATAATGAAACTGTCTCCAACAAATAATCACTGAATAATTTTTAAGGCCAGTAATCGTAAGGTATTCACTGCTTTGCAATGATTACCTTTGCACTACAGTGTCAGTGATAATATTATGGGTACGGGCTCCCCTGAATTACCATACACACAACACAGTTACACAACCACAACAAACTGTTAGATTATACAGTGCTATTCCACAGGCATGTAGCGTTTAACGCGAATATTATATGTGTAAATTCATATCGGATAGATGCGGCCCTGTAATTGTGTTCGTGTAAAAGTGTTAGCGCTCCGCCCGGCCCGAAGTTATCTTCCCAAAGTCGAAACTAGCAATAAAATGAATTTGCATATGAATAGAGGATTATAAGCTATGAGCTTAGCGCGGGCCGAATTGAGGCGACTCACCAAATAATATTCAGAGTCACGCTCTGCTGGATGAAGTGCAGGGAAGAATTCGTTTTACATGTATTAAAAATTCGTGTCTACATAAGAACACTAAAACTATTAGCAATGTAATATATATAGTGTTAATGTATCTGTATGACTGTCACGAAGCACATACACACACTCTTTTTCAGCGCATGCGCAGACAAAGAGAGTGCCTGTTGCGTGAACTTTTCTCACTCTCTTTTTGTCTGCGATCATTCGAATACTGACAGGTAGCGTTATCATCTGGTTATAATTATTAGTCAACAAATAGTGGCATAATATAAATAAACAAGTCTCGAACAGGAAAGAAATATTGTAAGCAGTATAAAACTTTGGTATTGATTACATTTATTGTGTACAAGCTACACATAAATGGATTTTTTGTACTACTCTTTAAAAAAATTAAATCATGTATTTCGTCATATTTATTTAAAATTATTTATTTATATTTCTTCATAAGATGATTAAATTAATCGAATATTTGGATTAAGGCAGTCATCATTAATTTCATATTTGGTACTTTTTTTTTGTTGAGAATGTCATATAATATATGGACAGCAAATATATGTATGTATTTATGGGTAAATATATGTATATATATATATATCAGTTAATTACATACAATTATACGAAATAGTACCTTGAATAGTTGATTTTATTATTTATACAAAACTTAAAAATATATTTGAAAAATGCCTCTTTTCTAGATATTTATAGTTTTACACTTACTTAAACTTAACGAATATTGATGGAATTAAAGCACTCATCAACTCAATTGATCTATTATAATCATGGATCGATTAAGTTTTGTGTGTGATTTACGTGGCATGCATATGTTTTAAATCTTCACTGACAAGTCAAGACCCACTCTGAATTTGTTTCAAAGCAAGATTCCAATTTGATGTAAATTAACTATACGAATGTGTTTTCACAACCATCATTAAAACTTTGGTAGTTTAGACGAGTGCCTTATATATGAAGAATTGAGCAATGGAGCCCTTTATTTATGTCATTTCAAGGGACGCATGTAATATATGCAGCATCTGCTGTCAGATATCGATTATTTGAAATAATAATATACACTTTGAAAGTTTACTTAGGTTCAGACAAAATATCATTGTCACTATACACATATAAAAAAAACAAAGATAAACTGCTGTAATCTAAATTAAAAATAGTTTAAAAAGTAAAAATTGTTTCCCTTAGAAGTTCCTGTTTTTAAAATAGATCTGTTCAGTTTTATGAACTTTGCCTGTTGCAAGAATAGACTATTTAAAAATTGCGTATTCAATAGAATTATATCCAAAAAATAAGTGCTTTATTAGAAGACCATATAATCTTCATTGCAATAGTCATTCAGATCATATATTTGAAATATTATCCTAAAACATTTTTAAAATTTTAATATTTAATATTTTGTATTATTTAACAAATAAAAAATAAATATGAAGTGATCCATTTTATGATCATAATTTTATGTAGGAAAATGAAGCGTTCACTTTAATGCAAGTCCTATAGATATTTATATCAATAGCTAAAATTTTGTCATAAAAGAGCTTAACTTAATAACTTACCCGTTCTGTAAAAATGAAAATGGAAAAGCTACTATAAAATGCAATGGCCGCTTAACGATTTTCCTATAAGTCGACACGGGACATTTTGTATCAGAGGTTGCAGGTTCCACGTTCAGTGTGGTCAAGTGGTTGGCCCCGGCAGATAATGCATCAGCTCGGGGATGCACCGCCCTACGAGAGGACAAAATAAATAATACTGCCTTCGGAATTGACTTGGCCACCGTACTGTAAGTTTACCGGTGGTAATAGCTCGCGAAAATTGCAAAATTTTGCGAAGCCTTTACGGAAAAGCTCTCTATTTAAAGTTTTTTTCTTGTTCAATTTGCCATCTTAGTGACGTTCCAATCACACGTTGAGCTCTTTCAAGAAACTTTCCAATGATCCCAAAAGGTGGATAAAATTTAAACATCCTTTTTTTTAAATCAGTATCTATCTATCTTATTATTCTCAAAATAAACATATTTGGCACACATGTATGATGAACACATCAAAAATTGGAGGCAAGATAATTTAATAACAATTTTTTTTTGACTACTTCCAAATGTATTTTGTAAAGATCAGGACCGGTTTCATACATCGCAAGCGTTTTCAACTGATCAATTATATGTGAAGTGATAAACATCGTATTTTATTTATTTAATCATAACGACTTTTCACCAACAATTCAAAGTTGATACCTTAAAAGTCCCTTTTTAAGGGAAGTTGGCGGTCCCTGTGGTCTAGTGGCAAGAGCTTTGTCCTAGCGATCAGGGGACCCGAGTTCAATTCTCGGCAAGGCTAGATTTTTTCAATTGAATAAAGAGATCTTGGGCTGGGTGTATGTTATTTATCGTTGATTTTGTGTACAACTGATTCATTATTTATCATCGAGTTAATATCGTATGACTTTCACAATTAAGAATATTTGGCGCATTGGCGTAAGCTGTAATGCCAAATATTTGTTTTTTTATTTAAAAAAAAAAAAAGTCATTATCATATTGCATTTATAAATACAATATTTTCCGTCCTTTGGCCACATTTTACACAATCCGATTAACGCGAGCGTTTTCAGCCATTTCTGATCAGCCCAGTACTGGAAACACTAAGCAATTGTCTGAAATTTTTGACTGAAGTTGCTTGATGGAATTTCAATTTAAATTTTTTACTTTTCCAAGACTTGAAATGCCTAAAGATGCCGAAAGGCGAAACCCGGATCGTTACAGACAAAACTCACGGAAAAATACAAAATTCAAATTCAAAATTTGATATAATTTTTCATCAATGAATCTAATTTTTTTTTTTAATAATTGGTTAGTCTTTCCAAGAAAATAAATAGTACCGCATATATTAAGATCAAAATAACATTTTCAATCGGATAATTATTTGAAATTGTTTGCAATGAGTGAAACTGGTCCTGTCATAATATTATGTGTGGTGAAAAAGTAGTTGAGCAACATGTATTATTTATAAAAATAGTGATATAATTTTACGTTCAGAATAAACCAATCGCTTTTGAAAGAATGCTGTTTATGAATAAGGAGCATAACGAAAAAGATTGAGTATCGGTGTATGTTCTTGTAGCATTTTATTTTCCCCATCAAATACTAAAGTAGTTTGTCGAAACACATATTGCAAAAGAAATTGGATCATTATTCCCGGGGAGACACTTTTAATTTTTGAAATGTTTTTTTTCTTTCGTGTAGCTGGCAGGGAAAAAAGAATACACAATAAATCCCGTAAGTGTGTTGTTGCTTTATAAAACAAAAATAAATGATAAAATATGTATAATAAAAACAGCTTATAATAAAAGCAGGAAAATATAATTTCTTACATTTTTTTTGTTTTACTGTGATTTTCCTGAATTCGTAATATGTCATTTCAGCAATTTCGAATCTTTTAAAAAAATAGTAACGTTCTAAATAATATTATAAATACTCTGAATAAATGTCTAAAAGATTATTGTCAACATCAAAGAAACGTACAAAACACTCAAAAAAATAGCATAAAATAAAATATACTGTAAAAATAAGTAACATTTAGAACGTATAAACTCTTTGGCTGAACGTACAGCTGAGTGGTCTAAGTGAATTTGTCATATTCGGTTGCGGTTCAAATCTCTGCAAAGACAATTGATTTTTGTCAATTTATGGAAATGTGTTCAAACAGGGAAAGTAGTCCATTTACACTAGATTAGGAGTAGATCTTTGATAATGTGTCATATTATGGTAATATATATCTATGTATCTTGATTTATCTATCGGAGCATATGTAAATTTAAAAAAGTGTAATGTAATGCATTCCACACACATTATTTGTCTGTGTATTCTTAATAAATATTTCATCGTTTAACTAAGATCAGAGAACTGTAAAAAAGCGGTTGTAAAAATACTGTGCATATGTTTCACAATTGTTTTTTGAATAGAAGGTAAGAAGATATAGAAATAGATGACCGTTTTTAAATAGGATTATAAAAATGAAGTAAAAAGAACATTGAAACGTAAAAGAGTAGGCTTTTGTAAAGCCGTAGCAGTTCTCTTTTATTTTATTGCATCCAATCATTCCAAATCGTACGAGAAAGTTTTCCCTTTTGAAAACTTTTCCTATGTGTGTGTGTTTATATATCTTTCATTGAAAAGCTTCGAAAACACCGAGAATATCTTGAAAATATATCTTTCGTTCACCTTAAAGGAATAGTTCTGTGCTTTGAATCGAAAACAATTGTGAGATAATGGTGAAGCACCCATACATAAAATATATGCAGTGTATCAGTACTCTATTATCCGAACGCTGATAGAATGTTGCTAATATTAATGAATCCTTTCCGTGATTGGTGGATTGACAAAAAAATATCTTTTTTGCCATGAATTTATTATTAAATAAATAATGATAACTAAGATAAAACAGAATATTAATTTAAGGCTTCGATTATTTGATTTATATAAAATTTCAGCAATTAAAAATACTTAATTTAGAGTGAAAAATCATCACTTACAGAAAATTTTCATTTGCGGTTTGAATACTTATCCTGTTTTTCTGTGGAACATAAAAGCTTTTGAAATATTACAAGTAGGACTATTTTTTTAACTAAATTCATGTTATTTATAGACGGATATTGTATGTATTGAAGTAGGTAATCTTTTCTTCTTTAAAAATATAACGATTAGGTGCCTTTATAAAAAAAAATTGTACAGTCAACACAATTCACGCATACACTGTATCCTAACTACATATATGACGAATTAAACAATTTAATAAGCGCACAATTTATTGTCAGTTGATTAAAATCGTATTTCAATATATGTACATACAGCATTCTTAACTCAATGAAGATATGTTGTGAAGTAGGTAATAATGTGTTGTTTTTATAACAGTTTTATTGTGAGAGGTGATAAAATAGTAGATTCCATAATAAAATAGTTAGGTTTATAGTACCTATGTAGTTTGGATTTTGTGCTGATGTTTATAACTGAAGATGAAAGATAACGTCTTAAATAAATAATGTAGGCATTTTAATAATTCCACTGTGGTAGCTTTTATAATATTTTACTTTGTATAGCGCTATGTACAGTATAATATTTTTGCTTTCATGACATAAAATAAGGAATTTTAAATCTCTTTTTTGATAAAAAAAAACGATTATTAGATAGCGTACTTTACGTGACGTGTCAATTTGATATGATGAACATTTAAATCTGGTTAATATATAGCCACATTTTTTTCCCCAATCTACTAATTCTATGTAAAAAAGCAACATTTTTTATCTTTGCTATATTTTTATCATCATCATACTGTCAAGAAAATGTCTCTCATTAAAAAAAGGTAAAAACCAAAGCTAAGCATGACATGACATTTGAAAAGAGAGACCCCAAGATCGACAAATAATAGCACAAGCGCGACATCTTTCATTTCCCGAATGAACTTTACAAGACGTCTCCACGGGGGAGAGGAAAAATTGACATCATTAAAAATGATACTGTCAACTTTTTTTTTTTGAAAGACTTATAATGGCCAACGATATTACATTAATAATTGGAAAATAATTTCGCCAATAGTATTAAGAGAGAAATAAATAAATTGTCTAAGTATTGCATTTAGTAGAGTGATTACATTATTTATTACTTTTGGTTAAGCCGTTGATTGTCTATGGAATTTTGAAGGATGTGATAATGATTAATGTTGGTTGCATTAAAACTGTACAGTGTTTTTAGAGAGCTAGATATTGTTCGACCTATACAGCTGAAAGGACAATGATGAGACTGAAGACCAGAAAGACGGTTTCTGGATTGAGTAGAAAAAAGCTTTTCGTATCGGAAAGTGTACATCAGATTGAAGGGAACTAAAAGAGAATTGAGAGACTCAATTATTTTTGTTGGCTCAAACGATATTCACTTTGAAAGGTTCCGTTTAGTAATGATTGAAAAGTATAATTAATTTTAGTAGAATTTTAGTAGAAGAAGACATATCCATCGTCAAACTGGTCTTTCTCCCAAGAGGTTGCGTGTGTAATCATTTTTTTACTCTGCCTAAAAACGATTCAAACTTGTTCTTGTTTTTATGTATTCCGAATTTTGTGTGTACAGTATTTTGCTGAAAATTGCAACCTTTTTTGCACTAAGCTTATGTTCCACAAACATACCTAACGACGATAATATATCGAATAAGTTATCAACATTAGATAATTCTTTTCAAACTTAATACTGTACATACTATAATTCATATTGTATGTTTATTTTAATATTTATTGCTAAAAAATATTCAAATACAATAACTGTAAGCTTATTTTGCTTTACATAATTATTTGTGGTATTTAGGGATACATTTTGTAGACAAAATATGAATTAATCAAATAAAGTGTAATATGTACTTTCAATATTATTTTCCACCATTTTTTTAAAGGCAATTGGATTGTTAAATTTATTGAAACATGTAAATTAAAGCAGTCAGTAATATAATTGAAATTATTGAATCCATTATTATTTGACAAATAATATTATATATAACTAAGTTAAAAATAGTAGTTCGATTCATTTTATCGGTCTTTCGAAATCGAAAAGATTTTCAAATCTCTAGACGCGCTAGAATATGTATATACGAGAGTTGAATAATCACCCATTTCACGGCTGTTCTCCGTCCAATTCTGAAGAATTTCTCTTTTTAAGTCCTCCGATAATGGAAATTATTGGTTAAAAGCCTATCTGATTCATCGAATGTCAAACGTGACGTACTATGCGCCCTGCTGCGCCATCTTGCGGAAAAACGCACCTCTAAGTAAATTGATGATCCGGGAATATGGTACGATTTAGAGATACGGTTTTGTATTAATGTGCGAAGATCAAAATTAAACTTACAAAAAAAATTTGGTGTAGTTAGTGCAGACCTCTTCAGTACAATGGTTATCTTTTTAAAAAAGTGTATAGTACTTAATAAAGTTTTAGAATATTTGATGGTTTGGGCGGTAGCTTTTTAATAGAAAATATATTTTGATAACTTTGTTATTCCAATGGTATGTAAGATTTAAATGTTAAAAAAATTAGACGTGGTGAAACTCTTTGAGAAGCATTTTTAGACATAAGAGATTATATTTGATAAGATAAACGCTACCATTTTTATTTCCATGGCGGAGATTATTTCTCAATGATTTCTATTGACTTTCTCGCACAGTTTGTAATATAATTCATATTTACAAGTACGAAATGGCTTTGTATATTGAAGAAATGTGGCTCTGGAGAATTTGTAATTGCTTAAAATACACGAAACTATTGATATCCAAATTGCTGTTTTACAACGATCACTTTGCAAAGACTCGAGGGTATGTCAATAGTCAAATAAATCATCTTTTTTTTTCAATGCAATGAAGTTAGTCTTATTTGCAATCAAGTCAGCGTGGTCTAATGGGCCCGCGTGAGGACGGACCACAGGAAACAGTTCTGCTTTAAGCTCGTCTTACACAACAGGCTCTCAGTATACGGATTATACACTTAGTATTAAATTGATTTCAGTTGCTGAGCTAGTCACTCTGATTTGAATTATTATTTTATTTTCTTCTATCGATAATTATCACTTTGTGTAGAACAAAAGAAAATGTAGAATAATTGAGCAATTTTTTTAAATAAAGAATAAAGGATATAAAGAAGACCTGTATTAGCATATTCTATCGTGCAAAGACGGGCGTGGTATTCTCAAACGGGGGATAAGATTCACTTGTCGATCTAGCGTAGTATTCTGCCTTCCCGCGTGCGAATTGATTGCCTTATCGGTGAAAGTTACTGTGGTCGCGGTGCGCATTCTATCAACCTAAATCCGGGATTACCTTGATTTACCGAATTCTGCGTGATTCGTCTGTCTGATATAATGAGCCTCGCAGCCAATCAGCTACCAATTTTGTATGGGGCCGTTTTCTTTAACGCTTTGTTATCGCTATTTCTCTTGTTCTGATGCTGACATCTGAATGGATATGTTGGAAAGACTTTCTTAACAATAGTTTGTATCATATAAAATATAGTCAATGCTTAGTTTATAAATAATTGGACAGTTACATAGTTACAGATGAATATTTTTGACACATTGAAATAGTACAGATTCACATTAATACGTAACTATAAACTATCGAAGAAAGTTTTGATGTAACATCATTTTTGATAGTTAATTAGCACGTTCTATTTTACGTGTGTGTGTGTTTTACTATCAAATACACTCATAGAAGAAATGACATTTCTTATATATAAATAACTGACTGAAAGTATTAGTCCTAACGTAAAACCTCGCATACTATAACTTGCCAAGATTGTGCATAACTCAAATTCATAAATGCATGACTATATATTATCCTTACAGACGAATAATACACAGTCGATCTCGGTAAATTTATGAAACTTTGAAATATTTAACATTTACAAAAATCAAACGTTGGAACCTGAAAAACGCTTTGAAAAAAAGCATTGTAGAATATTATTGCACTATAAAACAGTCGTAATTCTGATTTTGACATTTTGAAGAAAAGCTGTTTGAAGTTTTCAACAATTTATGAAAAACAAAAGAAGTCTGCATGTTCAAACTTGTTTTTTTGAAGAAATATGAAAACAATAAAAATAATAACACATTTTTTTTAGTACTTTTTCCACATCTGATTTATTACATCAGGACCGGTTTCGCTCATGGCGAGCATTATCAACTGATAAGAAATACAATAAGACAGTGGTATTTATGCAAAAGTTAAGGATGAAAACAAGGTATGACAAACAATTGGTAATGCAACTAAGCAAATAAATTAAGTAAATTACAAGACAAATAGACTAAAAATAAAATGTTCAAGACCTCTTAGCAATGCAAAACTAAAACATCAAAAATCAATTAAGTATGAATTTAACATTAACTAACACATCAAAAATCAATTAAGTATGAATTTAGCATTAACAAAGTAAAAGCCCAAATATTAAGTGAATTTAATAAAAATAAATAAAGCTAATGTCTGTCATCCATAATTAGATGGAAGTCCCGGTAATGAGTTCAAATGAGTCAGTGCCTGTAACAGAATAAAAGCCATATCAATTCTTACAAATTAAAATCAAAGAAAGGAAAATAAAAAATAAAAAATTAGAAATAAAAGTAGAAAAAAATACAATAAGAATTGGTTTAGTGAATTGGGTATAGTAATGGCGAGGAAACGAAGACTAATTGATCATTTAAAAGATTACAATTATTCATAAATTTATGTCGGTTTATTTCAAGGATTTCTAACTTATCTAGTTTTACAGATTTATTAATAATATGCAGGATTTTAAAGTTTTTAGTGATATCAAAAGTATGCTTATTTAGGAACAGATGGTTACCAAATGAAGATACTTCATTCCCTTTAATTGAACAAGCTAGATGTTCTTTAAATCTAGTATTGAAAGTTCTTCCCGTTTGACCAATATACTTGGCTCCACAGGATTCGCAATCAAGTAGGTAGATCCCACTTTGGTTGAGAATATTAATTTTATCTTTGGAATTTACTAAAACATTTCTGAGATTGAAAGGATTGTAAAACGTTACATTAAAAAGATTTTTATCAATTTTCCTTGAAATCTTTTCTGAAACTCTACCTAAGTAACATAATTTCACCCACTGTTTATTAACAGCAGGATCATTAGTCACCAAAACGGGAAGAACTTTCAATACTAGATTTAAAGAACATCTAGCTTGTTCAATTAAAGGGAATGAAGTATCTTCATTTGGTAACCATCTGTTCCTAAATAAGCATACTTTTGATATCACTAAAACTCTAAAATCCCGCATATTATTAATAAATCTGTAAAACTAGATAAGTTAGAAATCCTTGAAATAAACCGACATAAATTTATGAATAATTGTAATCTTTTAAATGATCAATTAGTCTTCGTTTCCTCGCCATTACTATACCCAACTAAACCAATTCTTATTGTATTTTTTCTACTTTTATTTCTAATTTTATTTTATTTTCCTTGATTTTAATTTGTAAGAATTGATATTTTTTATTCTGTTACAGGCACTGACTCATTTGAACTCATTACCGGGACTTCCATCTAATTATGGATGACAGACATTAGCTTTATTTATTTTATTAAATTTAATATTTGGGCTTTTACTTTGTTAATGCTAAATTCATACTTAATTGATTTTTGATGTGTTAACCATACTTAATTGATTTTTTGATGTTTTAGTTTTGCATTGCTAAGAGGTCTGAACATTTTATTTTTAGTCTATTTGTCTTGTAATTTACTTAATTTATTTGCTTAGTTGCATTACCAATTGTTTGTCATACAATTGTTTTCATCCTTAACTTTTTGCATAAATACCACTGTCTTACTGTATTTATCGTTGATAATGCTCGCCATGAGCGAAACCGGTCCTGATGTAATAAATCAGATGTGGAAAAAGTACTAAAAAAAATGTGTTATTATTTTTATTATAATGCCTTTCCACCAAGTATTGACAGTGAACACCTTAAAAGTGAAATATGAAAACTGTATTTATTTGTTCGTGTAAAATAAATAAAAGTAGCAAATTTTTAAACGAATCATTTCAAAGTTTTTTCAGCATTTGAGTTTAAGATATTCAACAAAAATAACCATTACAATCATTGCATACTTGTTTTTGAAAAGATTTGCTTTCGGCATTATTTTTTTGATGATGCCTTACAATTACCATATTTAATAGCCAAATATTTATTATCGAGCCTGTATATCTGCCCCCGTTTAGAAATATAATAAATATTTATAAATTTGCTGTTGATAAATGAAAATGTAATTTATCTAAGAATAAGAGATATTTCTACTGAAATAAAGATGTCTAAGTATGTTTGGTACACATGAAGACATATAAAAAGATTCGTTTGAAGCCTCCACAATCAAAAGAAATTTTATCCATCCGATTTCTAAGAAGTCAGATCCTTAGCGTTTGTAAGATACGAACACCAAATAATGATATCTGCAATTGACACATTTCACCGCTTTTAATGGATATGACGTAGGTATATATATTATGCTAGATCTCGGTGCCAACTTCCCTTCCACTTATTAGCATTTTTTCCCTTAAATGTAAATAAAAACGTTTCTCTTTAAGAGTTTTGTATAAATTGACGCACCTTAGGTGGGACTTCAAAAAAAATCTAATGGATATTTATATTGAAAAACCAATTTGAATAAATCTTTTTGATACTTTTTGGGTAAAAATTACAGTAAATGTATAAGCCAAACGTTTTATTTATGACTTATAAAATATATAAAAGTTTGAAAACCAAAAATATTATTCAGTGTTGCTAGGCAATTATACTTATACCGTTCTATTGCGTCGAGTTTTTAGCTAAAAAAAGGTCATGACATAACCATGTGATGTTTATATCAGCAGTTTATACAGCCGTTTAATTAGAAGCTTTCTTCTATAGCGTAATGGTAAAATCACCGCTGAGCGAACAGAATGTTTAGTATGGGCTGGCAAGTTGATTATGATTTTTTTTATTTAGAATTTTTTAAATTTACATTTTTGATCATGAATTATCATGTTTTATATTTGTTTTTATTTACAAATACATATTTGAAGTAAGTTAAGTCGTTTAACAATTTATCTGAGGCATAAGCTATGCTATAGCATTCTATGACAGTACTTCTGTTATAAAGTGAGATTGAGTGATATAATATTATTGCTTTCAAATATTTCAATGGTATGTAATTCAATTAAGTTATGCAAATTAAATCCTTCTTTTTTATCAAATGATTTATTCAATATGTTTTGAACATTTTTATAGAACATATTGAAATAAATAAAGCGTGCCAGATTTTTTAAATTTTGTGTAGTTTTATAAAACCGGTTGTATACGTTCTTGTGTCGTCAAATTATAATGAAAATGCGTATTTCATTTCTTTCAATTCATAGATAGTACTTCGCTTGACTCTTTCAAATGAATATTCACCTATCTCATGAATGGATATGTTATGGATATATGTATTTCCTTATTTCCAATCCAACGAAGACGTATAATAACAGTATTTGAAGACATACGAATGTGTAACAATATATACCCACTGGCAGACATATTGAAAAAAAGAGAGGGTTAAAGTATTTGTAAAGTGTAATTATTTTTTAAGTAACAGGTTGTCTGACACATGAAATATGTATCCCAAAATAAAACCGATCAAGTAAAATCTTTCAAAAAAATATTTAACACTACTGATGGCCAACTTTTATGAGAGACAAAAAATAAATCACTCAAAGTAAATTTAATGTCAACCTTACCAAGATTTTGATTTGCCTTCTAAATGCTAAGCAAATTTTCTAGCTGCTAAACTACATTAACTGAAGTATCGCGAATGAAAGAAGCTGCACATGATTTAAAAAAATACTGAATTGTAGAAATACTTTTGAAAATATCATTCGGGTGGCGCTGATCTCTTTATCATTTTTATTGTGATCAAAAAAAGTAAATAGTTAGCCCTAAAGTAGTTAGTTAAAGTAACGTTTTCCGGTCCACAAAAAAAAAAAAAAAGTTCTACTAGGTCCACTTTAGATTTACAGTATTGTGAGAGCAACTAATATTTAATTTTTTTTTTCAAAATAGAAGCTAGATTTTTCGTGAAAATGAAATTGAATTTCGAAATATATAAACTTTTAAAGTTTATTATCTATATTTTCATCTATACGAAAAAAAATGGACTTGCTATTGATATTAACTCAATATAAATGAAGAAAAAAAATGTCGAAAGGCATAGGACCCACGAGGAAGAAATCAATGTCGAATGAGATTCGACCTAGGACCGGAAAGGGTTAATAATAGTTCAATATATAATGCATTGTGTCAAAAGTCGCACTACCACAGAAATATTTATAAATCAATATGTAGAAAATATATTGCTCGATGTGCAACAGTCGTGATTTTCAAATAAGTGAATGTTTAGAGTCGGATAGATGAAATGATGAGGATGAGGATACTGCGATACTGTGAAAAAATGTGAAGTTTTTGACCATGAAAAAAATGCACTGGCATGTCACTGGGTATGAACTTGAAGAATCCACTTTGAAACTTAAAAGGACCCAAACAGAAAACAGTCTAAGGAAATAACGACATAAAGCACTCAAGTGTGAAGATAAAAGTGGGCCGTAGTACAAAGGACAAAGCAGGAGGGCGGGCAGGCGTCTGAGACGGGAACCTCCTAGTCCCATCTATCCGTGGATTATGGAGTGAAATATAGAGTCGAGTCTTATGATTAGATTTCTGCTCGGGACACAGGGCAGCTGAGATTCAATGACCCCTGAAAACTGGATTCGCGTATCTAATGGCTACGCCTGCTGATCTTTATGCCTGGAGTTTTGAACCCCGGCTTGATCCCTTAGCCGGATGCCTATCGATGGGTTGCCCTCAAATTATTAAACTTTGATAATAATATAATATAGGGACTACTTTAAGGCGACTGAAAGTTACTCACGGTATTGTCAATTTATATTTATCTATCTTTGAAGCATCTAATATTATTTGTACTGTCCATTTTCAAAATTCCGTAAATGAAGCACCAACTTATCTTATATTTTTCCACCTGTGTGTATCACCTGCTCATAGAACCCCAAAATATTATATAAAGAAAACAGTACATTTTAGACGAATAATTTGTGGGATAACCTCAAAATTAAAATTATCGACAATTTATATATAATTTTTATTATTCTCTCCTGTAAATTTTTGTCATATTTCTTCTACGGATTATTTTATATACTACTAGCCGGTACGCGGCAACCGTTGCCATGCCATCCAAAGAAAGCAAGTGTTTATTGAAGTGCTTTTGGATGCACAATATTTTAAATAAATAATTTCGATTTAATTTCACTAACATTGATCGGTATCGATGACATTTGCCGTTTGCTGCTTGTCATTTGCTGATTGTCTATGGTACGCACCACCTACTGAAAGATAATTGTACTATGCCTATAAAATTTGCGCAAGTAAAACAATAAGTTGTCAAAATGAAAGGTATGACAGTGCATAAAATATGAAAACACATTGATTTTTATATAAACGAACTACTGTAAGTTGATTTTACTTTTAGATTTATCGCAATCGGATGAACGGTATGGAAATGCATAAAATACGAACAAACAAACAAACATTGATTTTTATATATTACATGTAATAAAGTTGAAATAATAGTCTTATGGGACATATTTTTTTTCAGTTGAAGATGAACAAAACCAGTCTGATATGGTAGATATCCTCTGCACAAAGAATTGACATCATTTTTTTTTAAAGCGATGCGAATATTTGATTTCATTATAAATGTATCAATATACTTAAAGAAGGCGTGCAAAAAGTTTATGTTTAATAAACGAGTAAAATTAACTTTTTGTTTTCACACTTATTCTTCCCCACTTGAACACTCATAATATGATATGTATTATATGATTTTCTTCGAATATTATAACATACCTATGTATGTGTGTAAATCAAAATAAACTACATATGTGCTTTTCTACATCTTTTACCTCTTGTAATATTGAAAAGCTTATGTATTTGAGAATTATAATATCAATCAATTATTCAAATAACCTCATTTATCATCGAATTTGATTCAAAAATCTCTCAGTTCAGCAAACTCAATTTAGTCACCGATCCGTACAACAGTTAAAACAACGAAAAATTTAAAACCGATCTGAAAAAAAATGAAATGAAAAAGTATCGTACAAGCCGAGACTGGAAAAATTAGAAAGTCGTTTTCGATCGCTTTTGAACTTGTATTTATTTTATAGGCAATAAATAAACTCCCGAAATCCCCCGCTTATTTTTGTCGTCCAAACATTATCCTTGCGATAAAGTCACAAGTAGCAAACTTTTTCTAGGTAAATAAGAAAAATACGACATAATAAAACAAAGTTTTGCACAGAAATACTAATGAAAAAAATATGTTTTGATATTGATAGTATTTTATATATTACTAGTATTGCTACCCGGCGTCACTTGGACCAAGCGACCAATAATTATTTAATGTTATATCATTCGACATAATTATATCACAAAATCTAACATCCAAAATAGAGTTAAAATAAAATCACAAACTTTATTTAATTAAATGCCCAAAATGCCCAAATTCAAGGAAAAAATCTAATTTGCTGTCAAAGAAATGTCAAATAATACCTTCACGTAAATAATAAACATTATTATAAAATAAAAGCCTGGAAAAGTTCAGTAGAAGACTAATTTATTACATTTTGACTAAATGTCTTCGCCGATAAAAATTCAAACATATTTTCTTTCATATTCGTTTTTATGGCAACTTAATGACCAACAATGCAAAAGGGAATTACAGACCCACAGACATACATACGCCGTTTCGGTTTTATATATAAGATTTATTTACAAGATAAACTTTTTCCATCTATTTCACAACACAAGAAAAAGCAAGATCAATATTGAGTTTGACGTTTATCAATTTAAATTTAAGATTGTATTCGTTTGTGATGTATTTTCTCCTCGAGTTGACTTTGGGTAAATTTCAAAAAATTCTCACAGGTGTTGAAATTTGGCTGCTACCTGTAATGCCCGCTATTTTTGTTCACATAACATTAATTATTAGAACTGTGAATTTTAATTGTTCGAATTTTGTACTTTTCCATGAGCTTTGTTGCTAACGACTCGAGTTTTGTCTTTAGGCATTTCAAGTGCACGAGTGAATTTGAATTGACGCGTAGTTATTAGTTTAATTGAGTATTCCACTATATTTGCCCATCTTATAACATACAGTAAGTGCTTTTTCATTATGGAGACTGGAGATGGGGAAAAGGAGGCGTCTACTTTTTTTTTAAATATGAAAACAATTATAAGAACAGACCTTTTGACTTGATTTTTGGGTGATTGGTGTTTAAATTTTATGCGATCGCATACTCAGGTAAACTGTTTGTGTTTTAAGATTTAACAAAACATTGATCGTGGTGATTTTTTGATATTTTCAATTAAAAAAATATTTTTATTTGGAAGAATAACGGCAGTATTGCTTTTCTTATTTCTCCCCGACACTTTTGAGAACAGAGAAAAAAAATCTTTTCAAACAAAGACACTTGGAGCAGTGCTGAAAAAGTCGTTCAAAATAAAATAAAATTTAATTGTTGCTGTCATTTGGATCTAAAAACAATTAAAAAAATGTTCCGTGATTAAGCACTTAAAACCAATTAAATTGAGCTTTAGTAATGAGACAATCTTAATATCTATTGAAGTTGATATAAATCAGCGTTTACTGTTTAAATCACTTGACATTTAAAATGTAATATAAATTAATACTGCGTTTTTATTGGAAAGCCGTTTGAAATCACGTAGCACTTTGTCAGTATACAAAGATTCAATCAACTTTATTAATTCATCTTATCATACTATAATATATAGATTTACATATATATATATCATTAAGAAGATAATAATTTAAAACAATTTTTTTTAATGAATGTATAACAGTATTACGTATTGATTCTATAATTTTATCGAATGGAGCGCTATTTTCATTTATCATGGGCAACACAAAATATACACAATGAGCTGAGCTTTGCACATAGCTAAAAATGTGTTTAAAATTTCTAGATAAAATAATTTTCTTTCAATAATTGGCAGTTGACAAAATAATAGAAAAGTCCAGCATGACAATTTTTTAAGCAGTTGGTAAAGGTAAGCAGTACAATTAAAAATCGTCATCCTGCTTACAAAATAAAACACTAACTTCTATCGGGCAAAGACATTATAAAACACAATCGTTTTGCTAATTCGATTTTAATATATTTCAATGAAAAAAATAGGATGTTAGACGATTGGCCTACAAAATCAGGAGTATATGTAAATGTTATTTTATATCTATGATGTATGGTCTTAAGTAAGAATATCAGTGTTTGAAAATTGACTGACTTCGATTCATGCAATTACTATTAAAAAAATTCGTGTTTTTTACCTTCACACTCAATGTCCTAAAACATATGTTATGAATGCATATAAGGTCTGAATATAAGGTATGAATCTATTCGGTTAAATATTTGTAAATTATTAAAATCGTTTTAAACGACTGGGACAGCACTGGCTAAAAAAATAAAGTAATTATTTAAAGATTTTGGCCGTTTCAGTAAAGTTGAAGTAGTCATACACAGTCCTGGCAAATTGAACGACTTGCAAGTGTAAATGTGTAAGGCATACAAGATATTTGATTGGAGTTTCCATGAAAACTCAGATCAAATAGCCTTAATTGTCAAACGACTGCAAAATTTTTGAATGATTAACGGAAAGTAATAAGAGTTTCAATTGAATGATTAAAAAATAGGGTTTGTAGTCTATTTCATCCTGTTTCATAGTCTATTTCATAAAATTTTCCAATTAACTGGAATAAAATATTTTATAATTTTTTTAAACGCGTTTGTAATGTTAATGCGCGGAAAAAGTTGCAACAGTATGATACATTTATTAAATGGAATATGTTTGAACTGAATATCACATCAAACGATGTAAAGTATTAAGCAACATCACTTTAAAAAAAATACTGCTGAATGTCTATTATGCTATCAAACTTATCAATACTATCAAACATTGGTGCTAAAAATTTAAATCTTATGGGTTCAATGGTGATAAAAATCATTTTATATTATTTTGGAGCACATTCCTTAATAGTAAAATGGTTTTCATGACTATTAGCCGGTTACTTTATTTGTTAAGAAGAAAAACATTTTGTTAAGTTTGTTGATCATTTGTGTTTTACTTTACAGTCCCCATTTGCTTAGTTAAAAGGTCCTCATGACTTTAAAATAAAAATTTAGTTTATTTTTAAAAATATTTACTCAGTATATACAAATTTTTCACTAATGATTGACAGTTTCAAACATTTAGTTCATGATTGAAAAAAAATGCGTTCAAACAAGTGACATACCGGTTTGTAAAGTGGATCTATTCCAAAAGCAGTGTCGCCCCTCTAGATCAACAATTCTCAAAAGAGGTTCCATGAA
This sequence comes from Himalopsyche kuldschensis, assembly GCA_028554975.1. Taxonomy (NCBI): domain Eukaryota; kingdom Metazoa; phylum Arthropoda; class Insecta; order Trichoptera; family Rhyacophilidae; genus Himalopsyche; species Himalopsyche kuldschensis. The sequence continues at coordinate 838,601 of JAHFWI010000100.1, forward strand.
GAAACACTAGAAATTCCGTGCAGAATTCGAAAAAAACAAACGTCATCCTGTAAATATTGGTTGTGGATATCTTTATTGGGGATTCTTATCAAAATTTCTAAATTGTTTATATTTGTATCTTCCAATATAATTTTTTATATATGCCAAACCATTGGGTAACTTAAAAAGTCATTTCCATATAATTTATTTTATTTATAGTAACAGCATTATAATCTCTCAATGGATGTGGTGGTAAGCTTATAGATGCCCATTTTAAACTAAACATTATAAATTCAAGATGTTTTTCAAAAGGAAAAACACGTGTCACATTTTTTAAAGCAAAGAGTGGAATAAAAATTTATCAAATTTAATTTTATGTAATGTTCGCTCAAGGGACGTGTTTGCACTTATGTGCTTACAATTTTACCATTCGATATTCGAATATTTAGAATCCAACACAGAACAATATTGATAATATGTTAGTTATGTGTATCAATAGTGAATATTTTGCTTACATGTGCGGGTCAACTTAACTTAATATAAATATATGAAAGCATAATAAAAAATTTACATGCTGGAAATGTAGCAGAAAGTTTTATAAATAATTATTATTCTTATATTTATACACAAAGTAAAGCATTATTATTTTTTTCGACAAACGTTTGAATACGATAGAGTTTTTCATTTATTTAGAACACGAAATATAATGAGAACTAAAATTATATACAAAAAATGTTCTTCTTTAAGGTATTAGATGTTGAAATAACAGATTTTTGCTGATAATGCGTTTTTTTCTGTCGTATACTAAAAATATTAATTGACTAACTGCTTTGGTATACTCAAACTGAACGGTGACGAAATATTTTATAATTGGGAAACGCTGACCTAGACTATATAAAGAAGCAAATCACTCCGGAGAATCACACGAACACCTCTCTTTTATCATTTCTCACGATGAAAGAAAGGAGCCCGCACATCCTTTCTTCAATTTTGATTAAATTCTTTTTGGGATTCATTCGTGCTATAAAAGGTTAATATTCTCGTTTTTTAATACGCTCAGTTGGCAGCCTTAGAAAGAAAAGTGTGTGGGGAGTGGAATAATTCGAAAAAAGTACTTATCGGTTCGATATATGCGGGCTATTTAAATAGAAGTAGTTGCCTGATTCTACCTCGAAGTAAGCGGGGAGCTATATCTATAAGAATTACCGAAAGTACAATTAAATTTATTCACTGCAATGGCTTCAGAGCGCTGAAGTTAATATATGCTGTAGAGTCACAGGTAGAGATTCCAATTCAAGAATCGACTATTCGATACTCGAGTATTTTGAAAAATACTCGAGTAATACTCGTAATCTATAAATGAAGACTTATTTCCAAATTTTATTCAAGATTTTAAAAAGTTCAAATAATTTAAGCAGCGGAATAAAATAGATGAACCATTTAATTCATTGTTAACTATAAATCGACGTCCACAGCAAGATAATGAGTTTTTTCTACTGCGCGAATTATAAAATCAAAACTTCGAACCAAGTTAAAATTTGAGACGTTTAATTCTCTATTATTATTGAAACATGTTTTGTAAATAGGAATAAATTTACTAATGAAATTAAATGAGCTTAGTTATTTATCATCTATTTTTTCCACAATTTTGAATTAATAATTTATATTTTGGTACATCTAAACCTACTCGAGTATTTTAAAATTGTACTACTCGATACTCGAGTAGTTGAGATGTTGAGTAATTGGAGTTTCTAGACTCACAGGTAAATAAAATATTTACAAATAACTGCTGTAAGATATAAATATGTTCCTATTACACAACTTCATAACCCATTAGACCTTTTATTTGTCGTTTCATGTGTAAATTCAGTTGAATCGTCTTGCTGGTAATAATACAGTTAGTCTGATTGCTTCATGTAAATTTTATTTTATATCTAGACAATTCAATATTTGAATGATTTACCTTAGCAGGCAAATGATAATTTTATATTCACGAAATATACACACAACTTTAATATAATTCATATTTTTATTTTATTTTGTATAATATTAAAATTCCGTAAAAAGTCTGTGGTCAAAAACCGCTGGCTTCGGTTGCGATGTTTACGAGTTGATGGCTTTATGTCATTCTGTTCAAAGGTATTCCAAGGTATTTTATGAATTGAAGTTGTTTGTATTAAATAATGTTATTACAATTTATTCACTTTTTTTTCTTTCATTAAATAGATTCTCTATCTACATTAGGAAAAATATTGTTTTATTAAATACTCTGTTTGTATTTGTTGACGAACAATTATTTTAAATAAATAAAACACATCATAAAGAAGTATTTGATCATGAATTTTCATGAACATCAGTATCGGCTTCGCTTAACGTGAGCATTGTCAACTAAATCAGTTGATAATCCTCGCAATGTATTGTATTTATTAAAATTGATTTTCATTTTAAAACTAAGAAAATAAATGTTTATTTGTATGCGTTATATACTGCCATGGTGGATAACATTTATTAAAATCCAATCAATTTGAGATTTAGTTTCAAAATTAATTATATTAGGTATTAAGCGTACATAATATGGGAAACAAAGTTGAAATCTTTTTGTTGCCTGTGAAAAAATAGCAACGTATTTAAGTTCTACAAAATTTTTATATTATGTAGTTGATAGCTATTTCAGTTTACGCCCTCGTCTGAACTATTTTTACATTATTTGCTCATTAAAATATTATGCTTTACCACAGACCTATTAATAGCACTCGAAAATTTTATCTCAAAATATTATTAAAACAAATTCATTAAAAATAATATGCGATGTATTCATAGGGCATCATAAATTACTGTACGATTTTCCATGCCTGCGAATACATTCATGCCCAAGTACGCATTTAATAATTTATTTCGCCTCTTCTCGCCTTTCCATTACCCAACACTGAAGTGTGTAAGAGGTTTTTTTTCTATCAAGTACAATGAGCGGCAGGCGTGGAAAAGAGAAAACTCTCAACCTGGAAAATAATAAGTGAAGGATAGCGATATCGGAGCGCCTGCTTTGTCCCTGTTCTGGGTAAATAATAACAATAAAAACGCATCGCCTGGAAGTCGAGATGAGATTCGAGAGGAATTTTCATAAATTTCATGACTTAGAATAAAGCGTCAACGCCTTTGGCTACGTGAAAATATATTTTTAAACGCAGAATTTTATTTATTCATTAACACTCTTCGTGAAGTTAACTTTTAACGTTGTGCGTCAAAAATATTATTGGAATGGGAAAAGAAATGTTTTTTTTTTCCACACTTCTGAATGACTTTTATTCAATAAAAGATTGACAAGTACAATATCAATTTATTCATTATAAAAACAAAATGTTAGCTCAAATAATAATAGCAACTGCATGGGTTATATTAGCATGCATGTTTAGATGTTTTGCTAAAACTGTAGTCGGAGTAGTCGACGCTTTTAACCTCTTGTCCTACTAGGCCGCTTGATCACGAATATTAATCTCTGACTAATTTTTTTTTACGCCGTGTCCGTTCCAATGTGAAGGATATGAACTCTTCACGGAGTCTATCTCAACACATGTTTTTATACGAGAACTGCTTATCTTAGGGATTGGAATGATACAAAACTAGTGGTAAGCGATTTTCACTCTCGCTACGGGCCACTTTTGGGATCAGAAAAGGGGAAGGGATTTTTAACAACACACACATGCCTTCGAACACGATTTTAGATTGACTGAAAGGGTCTGCTCGTACAGGGACTCGAACATGGGAGATCCGCCAACGGCGTTGACTACTGCACCACCCACCACGGACCTGGCAGGTCATAGAATATTAATAACTTATCCATGTATATCTATGGTGTTTTAATTACTGGCTAGATTTATTTATTATTCGATGTAAAAACAATTAAATACAATAATTGCAACTTACTAAAAATTTCAATTTTAAGGTGTAATCTGTCACTTTTTGGTGGAAAGGCACTATTTAATGAAATAAAGATCATTATATGGTTCTTATTACAAAAGTATTCTGAAAAAGATCACGTGAGGTTTAGCTCATCGCGAGCATCATTTGACAATGCATTGAGAAAATATAATTGGTGTAGATATTAAAATTAGTGTGAAAATCTGACTTACACCACTTTTTCAGTTAACATTCATACTGTGTATATGAGTAAAATCTTTTCACATGATTCTCAAAAGCATCTTGTTGACTAGGTATATTCATATTCAGAAAATCTTTTTTTTCTAAAACCTTCATTGAATATAGTTTTTGTAGATTACTTTGTCAAAATAAAGCTTTCTAACAATAAAGATAATTTTTTAATTACTAATTATTCGCGATTGTAATGACAAATTAAAATAAATTACTTTCTTAATTTACCTGAAAAAAAGAAAAGACTAAATTGAAAAATCCCAATTTCTGAAGTCGATTAAAAGAGGAAACAAAAGTTGCGTAATGACTTTCAATTTCTCGAGATAAATTTTATTTTCGATGAATAAATTATAACGTTAATTTGAAGAATTAAAATGAAATGAGATTGAGAGTTTTTCATTCCAACTAAATAATTTTCTTTACGACCGAAAATTTTAAATCACCTACGCGTAATTGTCAGCAATTTTCATTTAAACGCTTAATCAAATTAATTTTTTCAAGTACGAAAATTTAAATAATTTTGAAAAGTTTTATGAAAATTTTTGAATTATTTTATGGACTCACATCAAAATATAAGATTTAAAATTCGATTACTTTAAGAAGCCCAGAAAAAATATAAAACTCCAAGAAAGATATTGTCTTTTCAAAAAAAAAAGCAAATGAAAGATCTCTATGTGTTTAAAATAGGTACTTCCTATTCTACATTTAATGATATGAAATTGATACATACATATAATTGTTATTTGATTTAAGGATAACTTAAAAAATGGTTGGATGTAGTATCTACAAAATCTTAAAAGTGGTTGAAACTCTTCACTAGAGACAAATGAAAATTAAGAAATCATATTTAAATATTTTGAAAGTTAACAAAATTGGTTTACGAGACTATTACAATACATAAATTGGATAACTGATATACTTTATATGTACAATTTAACTTTTAAAGACAAAATCGCTAGGAAACTAAGAGCCCGCTTTGCGGACTCCACACATAGTTTCAGTAGGAAATTAAAGGTAGGAATCATTTTTTTATGTATACCTATGAGCCTGTTATAAGGTTTTATCCAAGAATCTGCTTAAAATTTAATTATTAACGTTATAAATTTTATACTGAAAATGAATTATTTGTAAAAATTATTGAAAGTTATTTTAAAAATGCGTTTTGTACAGAACTGTATTGATGACGATCACTTATAAAAATTTTCTACGATTTTTTTTTACCGCTTATCAATTGAAATCCCATATATAAACAAGGATTCAAAGCGCAGGAATATCCTGATATATAACTATATCACCCCAAATTTCGCATCCTCATTCGAGAACAGAGAAAGCGAAAGATCATAATCAAAGGACATAACTTATGCTTATCTAAAGTTATGGCTGTCCCAAGATATTTCAACAGAACACGGGAACACTTTTAAAGTATTATAATGTATGAAGCAACATTCTAAGAGCGGGAAAAAATCTGCTGTGCAAGAAAAACGGAAATTTTCCACTTGTAAATAATTTAGCATGCAGATTTATGAATTGGAGCTTTGCGGAAATAATGTGCTGTCACTTTTATTTCCACATTAAATGGGGAAACGTAAATAATTTAAGTCTTATCGTAACACTTTTTGCGGCTTGAAATATCGACTGATGTTACTAGGTCAATAAAGTATACGATCCAGGCAGTGTTGTTACTGGAAGTATTGAACTTATGTACCATCTCTTCTTATTTTGTGTTATAGGAGTGTTTTTCTAAATACATAGATAAAACATAATTCTTCCGTACCACTTCCACAAATATTTTGTAAAGATCATTCATTATTGGTTTTTCTTATCACGAGCATTTTAAACTGATTATGTCTTTTCATAAAGCATTGACAGTTAACTCTTAAATTGGTCACTTTAAAGGTGTTCACTGTCAATACTTGGTGGAAAAGCAATATAATAAAACATTTTTAGTACTTTTACCACATAAAATTTATTGGAGCAGGACCGGTTTCGCTCATGGCAAGCATTGTCGAATGATGACAATCATACTTAAATTGGTATTATTCAGTCGCCTGTTATCTATATGAGGCTTAAATAAAGGAATAAACAGGACATTTTATAGTAAATTACAATGTCTAGTAAACTCAATGTGAAAAGAAATCATTCATCCGAGGAAGTTAATTTATAGCAAGGATTGCAAAACTGGCATATAATTCAAAGTATAGCTCAAAAGAATTCATCAAAATGAAAGAAAAATGAAGACTGCATAAGAATTGATTCAATTCAACGGATTTGTCAATTAACGTAATTAATACATTGCGTATTGAGTTACTTCAAAAAAAGCAATAATCCGATTTTATTATAACTCAAATAATATTCGTTCATTTCTACTGTGAACGAGAAGCAATGTTATTGATTTAATGCAATAAATGATATTGTATGAATAGTTGCATGCATTACACCAGACGGGTTGGTTTCACAAAGAAATTTCACGGCTCGTTTGGCTTCTATAGCGCGACGCCAATTAGGATAGCGCAGGAGGGCGATACAATGTAAAGTCAGAGTAAGGGATGAATCGCTTCAGGCAACTTTTTTCTTAAGTATCAATACTTAGAATAATATCAAAATGATATGTTCCTACGAAAACTATTTGATTATTTACTGGTGAAATACCAATAGAAATAACTTTTTTTCCATTCATTGGTCAATTGGTTGTGTATATTATAAACTGATTTGACATCATATTAGAGTGATTTTTTAATTTTTTTAAAAAATAATAAACGTGAATATTTTGAATCATTTAACGCGGCCATATATTAAAACACATACTGTATGAAGTAAAGTATCAATATCACAGATCAACATGGGCGATTGTCTGCTTGCAAAAGCCAAAAGTTCGATATGTAATACAATATTTTTTTGGAATATTAAATTGAAATGAATATATGCGAATATATCATCCATAAATGATTTCAAATTCTAATTAATATGCCGGCAAATGTTAAACTGCAGCTAGATGTCTTACCATTAATACGTGTGTTTATCGAGCCGAAAGTACGACCTGTGAGCTGTCTAAATATAAGTGACTCAGTAACGTCACTGTGGATACAGATTCATAAAATGACTTTATAAAAGTTTCGATCCGGGGATTCAATCTATTGGCCACTCAACAAGGAAACAGATGACAGATGAGCTGCAGAATATGAACCGGTTGCGTTTTTATTTAAATTATTACTTGAAATAGTATATACTTGTTATAAAGAAAGATAATTTTTTTTATATTATAATAAATAAATGTTTTTGTTTATTCCACGCTTAGTGTAAAAAATAGTGAACCGTGTTCATTACTATTGTAGCCTTGCGATTGTAAATCTGAAGATGGTTCTTAAAGAGGCGAAATACTTGGACCCAACAAATTTTATATCGTATCCATTGAAAGTGTTTATTTTTTTATATTCATTATTAAAAGTCAACTAAATTTATAGCTTTCAAAGTCATTCTTTGTATTAAATTGTTTAATATTATTCAAGAAACAACGATTATTCATGAACCGTCACCAAAATACGCACATGAGTTTGAGAAAGATGATTAACGGAGAGTATAACAAACCAAACAGCCAAATTCGTTGTTTAATTCTTTTTATCGGAATATTTTCATTAAATACAACATAATTAAATAGGCCTGTCCCACCCCTGTTCGGTGCAAAAGCCGGAGTTTTATAGTTTTGACTGGGGTCAGGGGTTGGAGGTTCGACGTTCGGTCGGAGTCGGGTGATTTGCGGGGGTGGCACGTTTGTTGTGGCGGTAGCACGCAGGGATAGAAATGATTGTTCGTGGGCTTTAATGAAACATACTGCCTTCAAGGTGATCCGTGAACAGGAATGTTGATATAGTCAAGATGCTGTTTCAAAACAATAATTGAGACAGTTATTATAATATTACGTTTTTTATTATATTTGAGTCAGATACATGAAACAAAAAAGCCTTATTTAAATTCGTAACTAATATATCCATCAAATTAAAGTTAAACGATATTGTTTTAAAGAACTCAAGAAAAAGTGTGTTAAATTATACCGAAAGTTTTCATAAATGTAAATTTGCCGTCATATTTCAGAACTTTGATTATAATTGAGCTAACAAATCATATGACGCGCAAAAAATCTTACAAATGTCATTGTGTCTATGTAAATGGCTGGCATTTGAAATCATAATTTTGAATAAAATTGTACAAAGCTTTAAATGTCATTCAAAAATACTTGTCTCGATGAATACGCTTTTAAGCATTTGGTGAACTTTAAGCAAAATATATTTTTGTCAGTTGTATACGAAAATTTTTAATTTTAACATTTAAAAAATAAGTCACATCTCAAATTTAATGGTCATGTTTGTTTAACCCTTTAACGATTAATCAATTGGCAAAAACCTGTCGACGCATTCGTTATTCATATCAGATTCACATGTCACTAAATAAACCCCATTTATAAAAAGAATTACAGAAAAAAACTAAGCCGGAGCATGGCGTAGAGTCAGTAGCAAAGAGTAACTTATTGGTATGTTGTAAATATTGCCCAAAAAAACTGTGAGCATGACAGTAAAAAATAGCAGGGGGGGCCGAAAATTTTATTTTTGGAAAACATTCAAAACTCTTACAGAGGATATTATTTTGGAATCACAAGGTTTTCTTGTAGTTGCTTTAATAACCCCACAATATTTTATTTTGAAAAATCGTGATGATTTCTTACCATATTTGTATTCTTAATATTTTATTATAATATTCTTAATTTAGTTTTATTTATTTGCCCTGTTGGAAACCAAATAAATAAAAATATCTCAAATTTTTCTTTTTATTATAATAATTATTATCGAAAACTTCAAACGATAGTTTATATATAACTAAATTTAATAAAAATATTTTTTATTATAATGCCTTTCCACCAAGTATTGACAGTGAACACCTTTAAAGTGATACTTAACTAAAGATGTTGAAATGATATATTTATTTATTCAATTTTATTTTACTTGAGGAATTTTATCTTTAAGTGATACGAATAATATTCTCTCACAAATGTGCTGCTTTTATATAAGGTAATGTATCGTACGACATATTGGGTATTTTTGTAAACATTTTTGATTATTGGTAAGCCACTGGACTGTGTCCAAAAAGCAGCTAACGAGGCCCGTTCCCTCATTGGCCGAGCCACGTGGCATTCGGAAACAAATCATTCACGCCGTCACCCACACGTGGCGGTAATGCTGGGTTATTATTATCATTAGCATTGTAAAAGTTTGTAATTACGTGCGTTAAACATGCACACGCTTTCAGTGTGAAATGCACGAATCCCCGTTGGAAGAGAATCAAATCAGATGCGTGTCGGCTTTCTATCGGTCTGCCATTCCCAACCCACGAGTAGAGAGAGGCCTACGCGCCGTAGATACGGATTGTAGACCCGCTGTGAATTGATTTATGATACAGTATCCGTTAAAAATGCACTTTTCAAACTCTAAGAAAATTAAAAATAAAAATAATAATAAATTTTTAGTACTTTTTCCACATAAAATTTATTTGATTAGGACCGGTTTTGCTCATGGCGAGCATTGTCAACTGATAAGGAATACAATAAAACAGTAATATTTATACAAAAGTTAAGTATGAAAAACAAGGTAGACTATAAATAAAATGTTCAAGACATCTTAGCAATGCAAACTGATACATCAAAAATCAATTAAATATGAATTATCATTAACAAAGTAAAAGCCCGAAAATAAGTGCATTTAATAAAATAAATAAATCTGCATGTCTGTCAACCATAATTAGATGGAAATCTCGGTAATGATTTTAATTGAGCCAACGAAATCGTTTCCTGTGAACAGAATAAAAGCCATATCAATTCTTACAAATTAAAAACAATCAAAGGAAAATATTTTTTTAGAAATAAAGTGTACAAGGAAGAAATACAATAAGCTTAGGTTAATGAATCGGATATAACAAAGGTGAAGAAACGAAGACTAATTGATCGTTTAATAAATTGCAGACTGGAATAAATTTATGTCGGTTTATCTCAAGGATTTTTAATTTATCACGTTTTAAAGATTTATTGAAAAAAAGGGTTGTTGATAAAATGTAAAATGTATTATTATTTTTATTATAATGCTTTTCCACCAAGTATTGACAGTGAACACCTTAAAAGTGATCTAAGAAAGGGAATTTAACTCAAAATTTTCATTTTTAACTCAAAGGCATTTTAAGTGCACGAATGAACTAACTTGACATGCTTTAAGATGGCGAAAGACAAAACGCGTGTCGTTAGCCCCAAAAATCATTTAATGTATAAAATTCAAACAATTGAAAATTGGTTTTGAAATTCAATCAGTTAAAATCCTAAATTTATTGAACTAAAGGCAATACCTTTTTTTCTGGAATTTTTACTTTAAAAAATATATCATAGCTCGGTCCGTGGTGCAGTGGTTAACGTCCTTGGCTTCCGTGACGGACCACCCGATTTCAAGTCCCGATATGAGCAGTTTTTTTTAGTCGATAAATCGATTCTGCTGTTGTTAAATATCCCTTTTTACCTTTTTGATCCCAAAAAGCGGCGCGCAGATAGAGCGATTCACTAACATCTAGTGATTTCCTAGTCTTTTTATCCTTGCAATACTTTCTCTTTTCGAAAAAAGAGAGTTTAGACAACTGAGCAGCTCTCGTAGAAAAACATGTGGAGATAAACTCCGTGAAGAGTCTATATGCTCCAATTTAAGAGCGGACATGGGAAAAAAATATAACACACTCAAATAATAACATCTGTTTAATTGAGGAAAACTTTAGATCTATTTAGGAGTTACAGTATAATTAATAATAATACAAATAATACAGTCTGACAGTAATCAGAACATACAAACTTTTCTCAGCGCCAAACAATTACCGCCTGTCAACGGTATTCGATTCCCAGCTTTTGACGAGAAGTCTGGCGTGCTTTTCATTCGCGTCGGATTGACGTTAATAGCCGCGATCAAATGATTCTGGCTTGTGGCGAAGCAACGTGCGAGGGCGTATTCCCTCGCGGGGTCTAATCCGTCAGGTGACAAGGGGGCCCACCTAATTGGGGATGAGCCCCCGAGCCCCGGGGAATCAATTACATTTTAATAACCGTATGTGGATTTGTCAGTCTGCTTGAAAAACAATATTCTCCCGAGACTGAGAGCAGAGAAGACGATGACGAAAATAATATCGTCTGTGAATCGGATTAAAGAAGAAATCAATTTCCCGCAAGGACTTTTTTCCAATAAATCAGTAGACTTGTTAGCGTAAAGCACGTTTTTCGGATTAAATATTTTTATATTGGTATATTTAAGCGTCGGAGAGTGATATATTTAATTTTTAACGAAATAGACTTTATTTAGGGACACAGAATTGAAATAAGCTTAATAATATTCGTTCAAAGGTGAAATATAAATAAAAACATACTTTTAAATCATTCGAGGATACTAATTGTTTTCATAAAAAAAGCTAAAAACGAAATAGGCCGTGATATCATAATGATACATATATATATATTCAATGATCCATATAAAATATGTATATTTTAAAACGAAATGTTTTAAATTATAATTTCGAAATAATGAACAAAAAAGTTTAATTAATTTAATTCGTTTGAAGATTTTACTTTTCCATTAGTTTTGTCACTAACAACCCGGGTTTCACCTTTTGGCATCTTCATATATTTTTGATGCAGGAATAAACTCGAACTGATCGTGGAAAAATACAAAATTCAAACGACTAGAACTGGATTTCTCATCAAGTACCTTCAGTCGAAATCATATATTATATGAAAAGGTTCAATACTATTTATAAATTAAGCCTTTGGAAGAGCATTTGATTTTTTCTTCAAAAGACAAATGAAAGCAAAATTATAGCACTATATGTTGAAGACTACAGCAGATTTTATAATATTTATGTTGAGTTAAAACCATAAATATTGTACTATATTTGCTATGTCTATACAAACAAATAGTACGATGACTAATTATTACTAAAGGGATATTAATAATCAGAGCATTCATTGGTGCAATAAATCAATGATATACAAATTTAGAGCTAAATAAATTGACGTAGAATAAATTCATTTCAACTTTGTTACCGATATTATAAATCAAGCTGAGTGTTTAGTGAATTCTTGCAGTACCCATTCATTGAATGCGAAACAGTCACCGTTATTTTGTGAAAACTATTCTAGCTCGGGTGTAATTCACACAATAAGGGGTAGTTCTTTTGAAACAGGTCGAAGGGGTGCGTTTAATTTGGGAATAGTTGGGAGTAATATAAAGACGGCTACAGTCTCGGACGGAACTCGTTATCGTTATCCACATATGAAAGAGAGAGGGTGCAATTGTAGCCTGTCAGATCCAGGGATATCGAAATATAATAGTCTTACTTCAAAATAATACAATAACGTCCGTAGAATTTGTGAAATAGATACAAATAAATACTTTTGAACAAATTTGATGTGGCGATTTCAAATTTTGATACTTTTAAAGTACCAAATAGGCTATTTACTTGAATTATTTATTATCTGATCGTATATTTGGGGAGTAATCTGGTATTTTTTTTAAATTAATTAACCCGACGGTGAAATGATGAAATTGATCAAAATAATGTTTTATTAACTGATATAGATTTTATTGTGTGATTAATATTTGTTCTGACATGAATTTTTCATTTGGAATACCAAAAAATTACGATAAACACCTCACTTCAAACGGGTTCCGTCACAGTTAATATATATTTATTTTTCAATTTTTCAATCCTACATTTAAGATGCTTCTCTGTAGCTAATTTGTAATGCTGAAATTAAATTGTTTATAGAATTTTATTTTTAATTAAGTGAGGTACGATAGAAGCTGTCCGTGTACATGTTGCAGTTCGTATCTAAATGCATAAGCAGTCGTATTTTTAAGCTTGGTGAACAAAACTAAAAAAGGTTCACCATCAATTGTGTAGGTGATGCAGTCAGACCGCTGTTAAATTTATTGTAGCGCCCAATTCAGAAAATAGCATAGTGGCAGAACGTTATCTATCGCCTCAGCGGTTGACCAAAATGTAAGCCCCACGCACAAGCCCATCCCTCTAAGATGCGCTTTAAGCACTGTGAAAATGTAATTAATTAATAGCGACAAAACACAAAATTTTGTAAGCTGGCTTGCATGTAAGTTTGGCTTACATTAAAAAGTATTCCAACATTGAAAAAATGCAGTACCTTTTAGTAAATTCACATTATCTTAGTACAGAAAACAAACGATAATAAAAGATTATGCAGCTTTGAACAAACCGTATTGACGCTAATAATTCTCAATTGACTGTCCCCTTTTTAACTACATATTTGTCAATCTCATAATAAACGGTACAGGAAAGGTGCCACTAGCTGTAACGACTTGACACAGGCAAATGAAAAAACAATACTTGCAGTAATTTCATTTTTTATATAGTGTTTGTGTTTGATGTAAATTTAAGCATTCGAAACTTGTGCTGTAAACTCATAGAGGATAATTACCTCACTGTTGAAGTACCACATTATTGAAAACAAAGGTAGGTCTTTTGGAGATGAATTTTCAAATAGTATAAAATGTGATTTCCCTTTTAAGTTTGCAAGCTTGTTACCGTCACAAAAAGATTTATAGATCACACCTAAAATTTAATATAATATCAGATGGATATCAAATTGATTGAAAAAAAGTATGAATTTATAGTAAAAAAATGTTTTAATTAATTTCCCTGCTCAATGAAACTTTTCATTGTACATAGTAAAAAATTAAGAAGCGGATAAATCTTTTAACAACATTTTTATAATATGCACAAAAAGTGTAAAGCAAATTAGTTCTTTCATAATGAAATAAATTAGTTTTTTATTTTAACTGCAATACCTATCAGGTACAAAGGTTGTATATTTTTAGGAATCTTCTAAGAAAACTCATGTGCCTACGCTAGTGATGCAGTGTTGGCAGAAGCGGTGGTTTCGCAAGGTCCTCTCCATCCATCTGGCTGCGGTCAGCGACTTGTTTACTGCCTCCAGAGGGTCTGCCCGCCACCCTTCCACCCTTAAACCAAACGTTCATATAAATTAACTACGCACAACGCCATATTGTTTTTAACTTGAGCAAAACCCTCTTCAAAGTTTGCACCGAGCGAGTGTGAGCCGAGTGCGTAGGTGCGCAAAAAGCTTCCAGCTTTATATGTGATGATAAGTATGTAAATTTACATTCGAAGTTTTTAATTAAATTCAATTGAATTTTGAAAACTACCGCTGAAGGGTCATTTGGAAATTAATTAATGTAGGTACTCATTCGCGTGCGATATTTGGGATATTTAACAAAAAGATATAGCTTTATATCAGAAATTTTTGATTACTTCTTACGGTCTATAAATTTGATTTAGAACTTTCAACATAATAATGTGTATTTGAATAAATGGCTTCAACAAAACTTAAATCGCTATTATAAGGAAATAATAAATACTCATTTTAAGCTTGTTAAAATTTTGTATCAAATTTGAATCGTTTGAATTTTGTACTTTTCCGTGAGTTTTGTTACTAATGACTCTCTGTTCTCAGTTGAAGGTCATTTGTGCACTTGAAATGCCGAAAGTCGAAAACCGGGTCATTCTATCAAATTGAAACTGTGGACACTGTGACGTCAAAATTATTGATTACTCGGCCACTGACTCTTCTTAATACGGGTTTTTTGTGTAATATTTAATATTTCATTTATATGGCATGGTTGTTATTAATACTATCATTTTTTTAGCAAAATTAGTTTGAAGTCTTGATGGGTATTAAGAAGTTATAAAGCCAGTATAAGCCATTGAGAGAAAAGACTATGCGTGCATAAACTTTCGTTTGATACCCGTCTGCTCAGTAATTTAAGTTTTCATCGTTTTCGTTGAATTTGTTGAGAATAAGCTAGCTGTGAATCTGATGAGAATTGTGGTCTGTAGTACCATATGTGAGCAGGATTTTGGTTTTAGAATAGGTTGACAGAAAGCAAAACATACATGTCTTGTGACTGGTGCACAGTAGTTTTAACCCGTTAGACTTTTTGTTTACAAAATCCGTTACGCCCATGCAAAATGTTTTCAAAATTATATTTTCCGGCTATATTATTTGATAATTTTAATCGTTCCGTTATTTTTTATATTTTTAACATACAAACATTAGTATTACTTTTAAATTAAATACCTATGATTGATAAATAGATTAAATACTTCAATTAATTGATTTAAAGTTAAAATATGTGATATCCAGTCTTTATTGCAGTGGTCAACGTCCCGGTCCGATCAGATTTTTTCAGACGTTAAATCGATTCTGTAAGAAGGCAATGGGTGTTTGTGTTGCTAAAAATCCCTTCCCACTTTTGAGGTCTCAAAAAGCGTCGCGTAGAGATGGTGATTAGCTTACCACCAGTCCTTTCCTAGCCCTTGTATCCATCCAATCCCAACTTTCTTCGAAAAAGAGTGTTTGTGTAAGTGTAACTGAGTAACAAGCAGTTCTCGTAGAAAAACATATGTTGAGATAAATTCCATAAGGAGTCCATATGCTCCAAGGTGAGAGCAGACTAGGTAAAATAATTATATTTATATGTGATTTTTTTCTATCGAAAGCGTATTTTTTGATTTTCAAAAAGAAAATAGTTGATATTATTACATTTCAATTATTAAATGAAAAATGTTTTTTTTCCAATTTCTATGTTCACGGATAAATAACCTTTGCTGGTAAATTCATAGAATTATTAGTCCGAAGTTAAGACGAAAAGTCACCGTAGGTACCTAGACTTGAATTGTAAAATTTTCATCTATGAACGTGCTCAAACTTTATTGAAATGTGAATTGAACATTTTTTCGATATTTTTGGCGGTGGCTTTGTATAAATATTCTTTTACCTGGAATTTGGTAACGGATAATTTATTACGTAAATGCGCAATGGAGTACGAATTGGGGCTTGTAGCACTCAATATTTTTCCGATAAAGTTTTCTACATTGATATTTTGAAGTATACTTCTAAATGATAAAACAAAAATACAACTTTTAAAACATACGTACAATTTTTCTAATAATAAAATATCATCTTGTCTTACCATTGTTTTCACTTCAAGTCTGCAGATACTTACATATGTATTAAAAAAATATTTTTTAATAATACATATGATGTATAAATATATCATCAGGATTTTTTAATTTATCTTTAAGTAACATTTGAAAAGCCACATAATGGATTACATTTTGATTTATGAAGTGCTTCAAGACAAGTATATAAAATAAGCATCATGTGTGAGAATATTATTTATAATAATGTATATGGTAATATTGAAATGTCTCTCCATTTACAAAAACTCCACAAAATTTCATAGAACTAACTACTTACTCAGCAAAACGCTTTTAAGTTGGCGGTATTTGAAGGCCTGCTGTACTGAAATTGACGATTTATTAAAATGAGCGATACAATAATTTCACTTGTGAAAGTAAAAGAACTTTGCATAAAAAGGATGTGATTTTTTCAATTTAACCCTTTATATAAATTATCTATATTGGAAGCCAGAAGAAGAAATATGCATGTCCGACATCCAACTTCAATACATCAAATATATAATTGGAAAAAAAAATATGGACGTTTCATAATCAATGTAAGTATGTGTTCCTATTTTTTCAAAATTGATTCAAAATTAAGTTGACTGCATTTGATCATAAAAATAGAAAATCTCCAGATGAACTTTAGAAAACTGTCTTGTTTTTTATTCACTCAACATCTTTTGTTTACATAAGTAAATGGTAAGCGGATAGGGCTTAGAAAGAAAGTTGTTGACTGATCGCTCTACCTCTTTCTCGTTTCTACAATTAGATCGGTGATAGAAAGTGTGACTATCGGAGGCATCTTTACCCTCACATGTATGTAAATCTTAAATTTTTTTGTACAATTAATTTATTTATAAAAATGTTCATTATGATATTATTATCTGTGGCCATCATTTGAACAGAATGAGCGCCCAAACAGATAGTTGCTTTAAATAACTGTTTTTTACATTTTAGTAAGCATAATCACTTTTGTTAATATTTAAAAAAAAAAAAAAATATACCCTCATCTCTATTAAATCATTATTCTTAGGCGCTCGCTCTTTGGGCACAAATTGCTAGGCGTTGCGTGAACGAAAGTCTTGTAAGTTCGCAATGTTCGCATGCACGGTGGATTCTGGGTTCAGGGTTTGAGGCTTATTGCACCCCGCGATGACTTCAAGGCGGGTTCTTTCAAGTATCCATAATTTCTGGCATGCGGTCGCAACTGAAACCTTTATCCGCTTGAAACTTGCTGCGTTTCGAAGAGTTTTGCCTCATGTATTAGACGAGTCGATATGACTGCTTCCGCCTATTAAATCAGGAGAAATATAGTGGTACCCGGTGCCTTATTTCGAGGAAAAATATGACTTTAAAATAAATACTGTCGTCAATACTCAATACAATTTGAGGTATATATTTTATACGAGCTGATCTTTCACATTCAATAGACGAAGACCTTTGCATAATCTTAACAGCTGTGTAATATTATATGACAATTTCTTAAATAAAAGATGATTTTCATATCGATTTAACGCTAAATTAACATTTCTTGGATTTATATAGCCAATAATACAGGTTTCGAATACTGAGCATAAAAATCATTGCTTCATTTTATGCCTCATTTCATGCATCATAAATATTTTTTATTACAAAATTGTTTGTCAAATTTTTTCAAACCATTATTTACAGTTTTTAAAAATAATATGATATCAATCTTACACTAAGCAATGCCAGACAGAATCAATAAAAATGTGTCAAGGAAATTTCATTGCGTTTTAAATTTCAATGTATAGAGCTTGCTTTCAACGTTTCTTGTAAGAATACTCATTTTTCTAATAGATTGCCTTGATATTTTTAAACGTATATAACTTGACTTACCCCATGACCCCAGCGACATTTCAAAAGAAACGCAATGGATTATTATATTACACAGCTTTTTTACATGTTAGATGAATATATAGAACTTGTTTAGTTATTTTATATTATTATGAATATATTGAGTTCGATTGGGACGGTTATAATTATTTTA
This sequence comes from Himalopsyche kuldschensis, assembly GCA_028554975.1. Classification (NCBI taxonomy): domain Eukaryota; kingdom Metazoa; phylum Arthropoda; class Insecta; order Trichoptera; family Rhyacophilidae; genus Himalopsyche; species Himalopsyche kuldschensis. The sequence continues at coordinate 856,827 of JAHFWI010000100.1, forward strand.
GTTTAATAATTATGATTTGAATAATCATCATAAAAAAAATGCTATCAAAATGTGGTGTTTTTTATGAAACTGCTCTGTCAATTACATAGGAAAAGTTTTTAATCAAGTAAAACATTTTTTCAATCTTTAATCATTTAATGTGAAAAAATGAGGGTATGCGAAAGGGTTAATGTGGTTTCACGGTATTGTAATTTTACCTTGAAAGTTGGCCTAGCGCTCCAGACATTTTTATGAAATGAAAGCATTTTGAAGTCGACTACAACTGCTAACTTGTTAATCGCGTTGCAGAAAATGCGGCATGCAAGTTTCGTTATGTGGGATCACTAAAAAATCTCGCAACGAGTTTTAAAATTTTACCTGCTCTTTAATGTGTAACGCAGCCCCTTTGAGTTTTTCAATCACATAATGGAGCTTTGTGCAATTCGAAATTTGAATTCATGTATCCATAAACTGGTAACTTTGTTGCAACTATTTCATATTTTTTACAGCTGAGTAATAAATGTATCATACTTTTTAATAACTTTAATTGAATGCATGTGAAATGAATAATTTTAATTAAATTATTGAAACATTTCAAATCGGACCAATCAATTTGATTCGTACGAGTAGTCTCAAAGGAAACAAATTTAACATTATGAGTAAAAATAAAAAAGGAAAATTAGTACCCAGTAAGTTTACTTATTCAAAAATCAAATAAAGTATTATTTTGAAAATAATAAAATAAAAAAAGTTTTAAATTATTATACGGTAAGAAAAATAACAATGTATTTCAATTCTACATAAATTATTTTACATATTTGTTGATAGCTATTTCGGCTTACGCCCTCGTCAGAACTAACCTAGAATTAAAATACATTGTTATTTTTCTTACCGTATTATAATGGAGTTCTACCATGTAAATGCCTACTCAATCAATATATTTTAAATTATTACTCTTGGTTCTCCAGGTGGATATTTTATTTATAAAATAAAAAAAATACATGCATTTTTATTGCTTAAAAAGTATGTCAAATAAATATTCCTTTAAAATAATAAGCTGTCTCTTTGTAAATATTAAAATTATATATCTATAAATTATTGTCAATTCTACCTACTTCGAATAAAATTCAATCGTTGTGATGTTTTATGTGATATAAATTTAGCTTATTTCCTGATTTAAAGACGTACGAGATATGACATGAATTAAATTTTTTTTTAGCTCAACTTGCTGTAAGCTGGAGCCTTTGCACTTCAATAAGATCAATAATAGTTTAAGGATTTGAGAAAAATATGTAAAGTTTGGGCACGTTATGTGAGATAATGATGTCCGCAATATATACATGTGTCGCGGCGGCACAGCAACAGTACTCTGCCAATGGATTTCAATTGGCGGCCTTTCAATGCTTATGCAGTTTCATGTTTCGACTTGTCGCGTCGCGGTCACGTGTCGCTGTCGCAGACATCGAAGATCCATCTTTAGTGATCCAGAATCGGTGTGTTTGCTACAAAGTTATTGAGGTACAAAGTTAAAAAATAAACGGTCCGACTAAGATTTGAGTAAATTGCAGTGCTGTGGAGACGGAGTCGGGAGTTTTTTGGCCGTAGTCGACGCGGCGTTTTGGCCAGACACGTACTTGGAGTCAGAAATTTTAAAAAGTTTGAACCTTTTATTTTTGCATATACAGTAGAACCTTGACTATCCGGATTGGTCAAAATAAACAAAAATATTACAAATTTGCTGATATGCACGTGGCGAATTTCGTCCACTGTTTACGTACATGATGGAATGCAGTCTTAATATTTTGATCGTTGCATTTGTTCTAACAATAAGTCCTGTGTAAAATATGGGTCAGTCATAGTCCAAATTCGATACGCATTGAAAGTTTGTTTCTTGAAAAATTGATCACGGTTTAAATATTTATTTTTAATATTACCGATATGTCAACGAAAAGAAAACGTGACGTAGTTTCATTAAAAAACAAATTGGACATAATCGAAGCTTTGAAACGGGGTGAATCAGGACGTTTTTTGTCTAATAAATATGGTGTCGGAACGTCAACGATCTCGGATATAAAAAACAAAGTTTACCAATTGCGACGAAGCAGATATAACTGATTGGCTAAATTGCGATGCAAACGAACCTGGATTCCGCTTTTTGAATGATGACGAAATAATTAAAGAAATATCATCCTAAGAGGAACAAGATCAAGAAGACGTAGAAGAGATCTGTGAAGGAGGAGATATTGGTCCTACACATTCTGAAGCTTTTCAGTGTCTAGATGTCGCCAAGAAGTGGCTTGAGAGTCAAGAAGAGTGCTATTCAAGACAACTTATGTGTCTTAAAAGTATTCGTCATTTGGCAGCATCGAAAAGAAAAGCTAGCTTTAAGCAGAAATCGATAATTAATTTTTTCAATGAAAAAATAATTTATTATTAAAGCTATATATTAATCCAAAGAAACAAAAATGATGTATTTACTCGTCTTTTCCTGTCAATTATGATTTTTTCGATTATCCGGATTAGTCCTTATCCGGACTATCTTCATCCCCAATCAGTCCGGATAATCGAGGTTCTACTGTAATATGTCAAATTTGGTTATAGGCCGGATTTTTTGACTGATATACAATTGAATATACATAAATAGGAAAGATAGGAGAAAAACGTGACGAAATTAATCGTTTTTAGTCGGAGTCAGAGTCATGTTTTTGGTCAATTTTGGAGTCGGAGCTGTGTTTTTGGTAAATGCTGAAGTCGGAGTCGTAATTTTTTTTAACGACTCGACAGCACTTGTAAATTGACTGAAAGATTATTCTATTATATTTTGGATGCATCAAAATGGATGCTGTGATTTTATTAATCATAAATATAGTTTTAACACATTTATGAAGATACTTATATTATAATTAAATAAAAAATTCAATGTTTCAATCACATAAATATAGGTCAGTAAATAAAACCAGCTATTTCTTTGCGTTGAAATAAGTTAAAAATAGGTAGAAACGATGGAAGTCTGGCACTTAGGAACTGTGTCAATATGGCGTTAATGGATCCTATGGCTTTGTTAATCTTTTTGTTAGGGAATGGATTGGTAAAGATCACGCACTGCTGTGAAAACTAACCACGCACCTTTTCTCGGTAAACATTTTTCCTTCGCAAACACTCTCTCGACCTCCATAAACGTTTGTACAACGTGATAAAAATACAAGGCATACATACTAGTATTTATTAGTATTGGCCAAAAAGAGTAAGTTCTAAATCTAACAGATTTTCGCATTACATTTTTCCACTGTTGTATTTAAAAAAAAAGAGACATATTTATTTACCAGTTAAATATACGCAGGGAAAAAACAGTTAGATGGCTTGATTTTATGTGAATAAATTTGGTGTTTATTTAAATAATAATATTTATTTGTTACAATTAACTTATAACAAATCAATAATAAGATAACATTAACCAAATAAAGATACAAAACAATATGTGCTAAATTCATGCATTGGATACAATTTTATTTGATCCATTCATGAGCAGATGTTCATTTCACACTATTTTGTTTTTTGCGATAATTAGCTGAGTGAATTTCAGCGGGGGTTAAACTTGTGAGGTGCGTTGAGTTCATCGCTGCAGAGTCAATTTTCACCTTCGCGAAGCGTGGACACTGAATAGATTAAGACATATGGAATAACTCGTAGAGTAGCTTCTCTGACGCCGGAGCCAGGCCAGCAGAAGACCCCACAACTCCGAGAGAACATCTGAGGGTTGACCTACTCTTAAAGCTCTTACCTAATATATTATAATATGTGAGTATTTATAAAAAAAAAACCTCGATATTTCTGAAACACAAATCAGTGCCACCGCTACCAAGTGACCTCAACATTGTCGCCATCAACATCACCACCATCATCATCAAAACGTAAAACATCAACACTACATAGATTACAGGGATATAGGGGGATAATGAAGATGATAAAACACCATCAACAGAGAGAAGCTTCTATTAGGATACTGGATATGCATTTAATTAGTATCTATCAATTATGGTAAAATTCGGTCGGTAAAACATAGTATATTCTTCGTGTACATTCTGTTCAAAGTAGATTAATTACCGTTAAGATATGAATTTGGGTTACAAATCAAATAATAGTTGCGTTCCAATCAAACAGATTTTTTTATTTTTGGTGTTTTTTGTATACGGTTTAATTTTCAATGACAGCTGGCACCAAAATTCGGACCCATCTGAGTGCCTAGATAAACATTTTACCACTTGACCGATAATGTTGTATTATTAATTGTATTTTCATTTTTATTTACCATGAATGTGTACCTGTGTGATGTTTGAATGAGAATTTAGTTTTATGCGATTACCATGGTGTATTCAGCATTTATGATTCGCATCTTCTTAAGCCAGCTCAAAGTGTACGGATGCATATAACAGCCGCGCAAATTATCTCACCCGAAAATATAATATACAAGTAGACGGAAATGCTATGATCACATTGCTGAGGTTTAGAGATTAGAATAGTTTTGTTGGTTTTGAAATACTGTTCTGATTTTTAACGTATTTTATTCGGCATCAGCATTGAATAAACATTCTAAAAAAGTCTTTAAAAGACATGATAGTAATTATATTGATATAAGAAGGTCAGATATGGCGGTCAAAAGTGAGATAATTTGTGCTTAAAATGATGAATGCTTTAGAAGCTGTCATTCCTTCCAACCAATATAACGAGCAAACTTTTAGTCCTTTCTAGGGCGGTCATCTTTCCATCATACCCTTTTCTAAAAAAAGTGAAGCGACTTAATAACAACGAGTTGTCGTTAAATTTATTTCCTTTTAATTTACAACAAGGAATTTAAAGTTCTGTTCTAGTTCTGACGAAGGCGTAAGCCGAAATAGCTATCAACAAATATATAAAATAATTTATGTAGAACTAAAATACATTGTTATTTTTCTTACCGTATTATAATGGAGTTCTACCAAGTAAATGACGACTCAATCAATAAAAGAATTTTTATACAAGGAATTTTTGAGGACGTATTTCATATTTTGATAAACAAAAAAAGGGGAAAAAGTGAAACAAAATTTAATTCTTAAAAAGTTTATAAAACTTAAACAAAACAAGTGACTACTTGCTTAAAATAATAAACATAAGCTGTATAAAAAACGAAATCATACCTGCCTTATTTAAAGCATTACATATGGTTTCAAATGGTATAAGCTTGTAGATATAAATAAGATATATATAAACTTGTAGATTTTTATAAGTTATAAACAACCTTCGATGTTGAATACAATTATTACTTGTTATTAATGTGCATCTGTGTAAAATAAATTGGTAACAATTTAAGATATTTTGAATGTCGAATTAATAACCAAATAGAGTAGTAAGTTTCGTTGGCATTTGACTATTTATTATAAATTTTCAAAATTAAATATGGCGTGTTAGTCGAAATAAACTTATTTCTAATAATAAAATTATTCCACTGGATTGAAATAGCTTTGCGCTATGAGCTTAGTGGAAAAGTAAAATAAGAAATGACGCAATCAACAAAAATGTTTTCGAAATCTTGTAAGGTTGGTTTAATCATTTATTGCACGTGCTTTTGTAAAAAAATACATTTAATGAATTTTCACATTGATCCTTTACCACATAAACCTTCTTATTTTTAACAAAACTTGAAGCTGTTTGCTTTATCCTACCGACATGGTCATAGAGACAGGCTTCCCACAAGTAAGTAGATATTATTGGGATAAGCGGAGTTAAAGTGCGAGACCCCGCTCACAGATGGTGCTAGGTGTTCCGCTTTTGCGAGGGATCCGAAAGCTTCCCAAACAGCCCAATAATGTGCTTTCCTTGTACGCCTTCCGCACAAATTACTACGCGGCTCGCCCAAGTTTTCACCAAAATTTTGCAAATACCTATGGGTTATTGTACCTACCTAATATAAATTCAATGTGCTCATAGCTTCCGGGGTGTAATGGAATGCTTTACGGGGCTAAGCAAATCAATTTATGATAAGCTCGAAATTAAAATATTTAACTAAACATTATTTCTTATTTGACCACCATTGTGAAGGAGGACCAGGATCAAATATCCATATCGTCGTACTGCGATAGTCAATTAATTCAATTCATCCAATGATGTTAGAATGAGCTGAATTATCTAGGCTCTAAGGCCAAGAGGTCACGAGTCTTGAATCCTGGATTGGTAACGGAATAACAAGAAAATCTTGATCTACAACCAAGATTCATGTGCTTTACATAAAGAGCGGACATGGTGGCAGCATTGAGTTCAGTTGAAAAAATCAATGAAAGAACATGAAAATTTGTTCAAGATTTATGTGTTTCATTTTAGGTTAAATTCTATGGAAACAGTAGTACCCTATCAAATTAATATGTGTAATAATCGACAAGCGATATAGTGACTTAATCAGATGAGAAGTTCTAAAATTTTTTTGAGGATACCTTTGAGAATACTCATGTTGAAAATTTTATCATTAATAGGAGTTAGCCTCAAAGAAACTTTTGACCATACGGTTTTGTAATATACACTTTTTTTTTTTTTTTTTAATATTTTTTAATTTTTTTTTTTTTAAATATTTGGCATTACAGCTTGCGCCAATGCGCCAAATATTCTGAGTTGTGAAAGTCACACGAGATTAACTCGATGGTAAATAATGTATCAGTTGTGCACAAAATCAACGATAAATAACATAACACCCAGCCCAAGATCTTTTTTTTTCAATTGAAAAAATCTAACCTTGCCGGGGATTGAACCCGGGCCCCCCGATTGCTAGGACAAAGCTCTTGCCACTAGACCACAGGGACCGACGTAATATATAAGTTATATTATATGTCACAACGTAGGTGTTGACATTAAACTGTTGATGATTTTTTTAATATTTTGTTTAAATAAAAGAGAATGGTAATTTTGTTGAAATAAAGTGTTATACTCTGAAAAGAATTGAACACAATATTTTAAAAAAAGTTTTAGGAAATACAATTGTTTTGATAAATTTTCATATTTTGCTTACGACTTAGAAAAGATAGATTTTTATACAAAAAGAATTGACAAAATTTAATTGGTTCAAATCTAAAATTCCAATGTATTTCTTGAAAAAAAGTTGTGATGCATAAAAGTATATTTTTATTACACAATTTCCGAAAGACTACTCTCGAACTCCTAAGAAAATAATGAGCTTAAAATTTATGTCTCTCTCTAGAATGTACTGTATTCACAAATTTCGAGTTAACGTGTTGATTTAAATCACTGGAGACCGGGGAGATTATTTGACGTTTTAATTAAGTACGCACAAAGTCGATTAACGATAATCGGATTAATTTAAAAATGTTGAGAGTGGCTGTAACGTTTTAAGTGTTAAAACATGTTTTGTGTTAATGGGGTTGATTTAATCACACGTATAGATTGCAAGTAAATAAGCTATGACAATACAAATACTCTGCTAAACATTACTTTTATGTTGGCAGAATAAAAATAATATATAAGTTATATTCAAAGAGAAATTTCGTATTTACATTTTTTTTTAATTAAAATATAACAACTGCAGCTTATCAATTATACTTCAAAGAAGCTAGAAAATAGCCTCAATAAAATATTCAATGTTTGACTAGCGAACTAGTTTTTTTGTGTAAGAAAAACAATATATTACGGGTATTTTAACAAAATAATTATTTTTGATAAACTTTTAAACAACTTAGCTTCATTTCACCAACCATACTGTTTGATATATTTTGCACTCATGAATAATTTGTATTATATTTTTTAGAGTCGATGGGCAGGATGGGGATGAGACAGCGGGAGGGGGGGGGGTGCGTTGGATGGAGCAGCAGGAGTAGATGTCGGCATGGGGGTAGCCTTCTTAGCTGTTTTAGCCAGGGCTTTGCCCATAGTAGTGGGCTTGGATTAAGTAGAAGTCGACGGTGGATCCATGCCCGACGACAATAATTATCGAGACTGGTGCGTGATCGATGGTGGTAGTGGAGTCAACTACACTCTGGCCTCAGGTGGCGCACGTGATATTGGCGGAGGTGGGGATTTCCCCTTTGTATATGGAACGACCAAAAATTATAGGTAGAAAAATAAACCGGCACAAAATTGTTAACTATATAAAATTGAGCCTTAAAATATACAAATTTTTAATTAATCATCTCAAATTAGATTTCGATCGCAAGCTGTGTCACTTTTGTCAATATTTTAGGCACTTTAAAATATTAAAATAGTTTCTTAAAATGTTGTCAAAAACTCTCCATGTGTTAAAAAAAATAATCCTAATACTATAAATGTATAAAACTTCACACAAGTATTATCTTTTTGTGAGACGGAACACTAAGGTAAAAGTATGTAAACTTCAACACAAGATAAAGCTGTCTACCGTATCATCGTTACAGCAATACTGTGTCAAAACACAAAAGTAAGTATTGTAAGGTAAAACTACACGATTTTCCCTCTCGGGCACAAACCCTGAGCTGCAGCGTGGCAGGAACGCAGCGCACTGAAAACTATGGGCGATGAAACACAAGTAGTTTATGCGTAATAACATAAAAAAAACACTGGAGAAAACTTGTCCATCGTATCGTCGTTGCAACAATACGACGTCAAACACAAAAGTACGTTTTTAAAGGAAAACTACACGATTTTTCCACGCGGGAACATGCCCTTAGCGACAGCGGGGCAGTTATGCGGTGCACTGTAAACTTTGGGCGATATAACACGAGCGGTTTGGTAAGAAATGAGCACTTTGCTTCGAGCAAAAAGAAACACGTCAGGTCTCTAAGTGTGAGGTAGCGACAAGTGAGCTAGAACAGGACTAGTGGTTAGCAAATAGCAGTCAGTATGCGTATCTCTTTGGGATAGGAAATGTGGTAAGTATCGACTGATTAATTTGCTCGTGCCGAAAATCGATGCCGGGTGACCCAACACGGTAGCCAACGATGTTGACCACTGCACAACGGACTGGGTGAATAACAATATTTTACTCAAACAGAAATTTGTATTTGCTGTAATAAACACATCGACAGATGATAATGTGACTCCTATCGGTGTGTTCGGTAATAAGTTCGATCCTTATAGTGAATCAACACCGCAAACATCAGCGCCAATGAGAAAGCGCATACACTCTGATTTCTATAACAGTTCACTCGAGTGTGCGGCAGCCGTTAAAACTAAATAAATTTTCTCCCCTCTGACATTAGAATCCACCTACCGCATTTAGCCCACGCGCTCAGTCTATATCAAATAAGGGAATTAAAAATTTTCGTACTCTGGCAATCTTTTTTTTTGTGTGGGCGTCATTCAGAACATTGTCACAGCGCCACTCTTTCGAGTGCATAAGTGGCGTGGTCAGGTCAAGTCAAGTCCCCCGGACCGCCGCGTTTGTCCAGCGAGGACGCGCACACGAGTCCTCCAGACTGTGTTGGGGCGATTCTTACACCTGCTACTAAATGAGTGATAAAATCAGATTTTTGTAAGAGTATTTTGCATAAGTACTTTTTCGATATAGCATCGACAGTTGAGTATGAAGTTGGGTAAAAAATATATATTTTTATAATATTTGTGCGAATAGTTTGATTGAGGCTTTCTGACGAAAGCTGTTTATCTTTATAAAGCTTATAAGGTGAAAAAATATTACTGTTATAACTGAGGAAAGTTTTCTTAATGTGCGTTGAAAGCTCTTATGCGAACTGTCCAGTGGAGCATCAAAAATTATTATGGAATTTATAAAATGAGTAATAAATCAATGATATGTATTATTTATAAATGTTATGGAAACAACCTGAAAAAATACACTTTTATGCACTAGAAATTTTTCAAACATTTTTGCTAGATATATAATTGAAAATATAAAGAAACAAGCCTCACAGCGTCATGAAAAGAAATCAAATATATTGTACTCTTGAACGGAGTACTTATTTTGAATAAATATAACATTATACTATATAATAGATTTTATTGTTATTAAGTTATTTTTATGAAGAGTTGAGCTAAATAAATGCTAGAAAATATCACACATTTGTACATCTTAAATTATATTTTAATTTCAGGAATTGAAATATACAATAAGAAATAAACAGATACTAAGAATCGATATTGTTTGATTAATACCCGTGAGATAAAAACCTGCTACCGCTTTGAAATATCGGGTGATAAGATAATCATCATTTGTAATTTTGTGTATTGCCAGCATACATTTTTTTTACGTATAAATTAATCTCAATTTATCTGTCTTTTTTTAACAAGGTACAAACACACGTAATATCTTTGTGTTTGTTTGCACATCATTTACATTACATGTAGCATTTACAATTGACACTAACATATTCTTTCAATAGCATACGCTATAAAAGAATTTATCGTGTTAGTTCATTAGAAAAAATAACCTTAAATAAAATAAATATTTGTTGAAATGGCTACACCCCTGTGACTCTTATCGAGGTGGTTAGTAGCAAAGTGTAGAGAAGTTGCACAGTTTTGTCCGTAGCGTGCTTTTCTGGGACATAACAAAAAGTTTGATGCGAGTTAACGATGTGTCAGTCGACGTGAAAGACTTAATAACGAAGAAAGACATTTTTCTTACTCTCGCTTTCACTAACCTCTGCGAGATATAATATATAAAATATATCATATTTAAGAAAGTGTTTAGACTCAGCGAAAAAATCAGGAGGATTAATAGTCTCTTTAGGCTGAAGTAGAAACATATTCAGTTGACTTTTCTTAAGCCATGCAAACTATTATCGTTCCTGTTTATATTTCTATTTATATACATATAAAAGCAATTTATTGAAGTAAAAGAGGATCACGTTTTATTAAATCAAAGACACTCTTTCATGAATACAAGATTTCCTTGGGTAGAAAAAAAATTAAATATAAAATACAGTAAAATACAAAGTGGATTTCGAGACTTTTTTTAAAATGACATTAAATAATGTTTTTATGTTATCATTTTCACCTTTATTTTAATCAATTACTGTAAGACAAACCCTTAATATTATATTTTATTCCTACATTAATGTTATTTTTAATCCCAGGACTGCATTAAAAACACACATGTTTTTATAAAGATTATTTAATGACTTGAGAACTACCAATAACAGTTATTGGAAGACTGTTTCATTGTTTCATTAGTTTTTCTAAACATCTTTACTTACATAGATGGAATCTCATAGTTATAAGGTCACGATTTGTCTTTTTTCTGATTCTCATACATGATCTAAATTTGTCATATAAAATATTCTGATTTAATTAATATGAAAGTGGATAGTATATATTTTACTGCAATAATTATCGCCCGATACAAAAAAAAATGAAATTGTACGTATGTCGTATATCATTTATTAATTTATTGAAAATAAAAACTTAAACGTCGTCAATATTTCGATATCAAAATTTTTAAGTAAGCTTTGAAAAGTTAGACGTATATTCCTAAATAGGTTATTTAAAATGTGAAGGAATCTCTTTAAATATTTCGCTACAAATAAGATAAAAATATATTAAAATAGTTCCAAGTATTTTGTTTTTCTCATACAAGCCTTTATATTTTTCAGTCTGAGTATTTCATTTTTTACAAAGCAGTTCATATCTGACCAGACAAAAAGAATATGTTTCGTATTATTTTGGATACGAAAGTAATGAAGAATTTCAATGATGGATGAGCAGTAATTGTCTTTATTTTATGAAATTATTTATCATACATTAAATAACATAAGAAAGAAAAAAAAACATAAATAAAAAGGTATTTTGAAATAATATAATACTCGTTTATGGATCAATTATTGCAGCTGTATGGTTTGATAAGTATCTCATCATTGTAATTCAAACATAAAATTCACTCTGAGAATAAACAGATTTATTTATCAATATTTCCAGCTTTCTGCCTTTTCTCTTTTCCATTTAAGTCAAGTATAGCAGCGATAACAATAATAATAATACGGAATTGAAGTCTTTTTGCCATTTTTTATGTTCAAATTGTTATTTACCGTCTTTTCATAAAGTAGGCGGTGAAAATTATTCGAGTGTTTTTTCTTCAGAAAAATAATGGCTGTTCAAGAACAAAAGACGTAAATTTTTTCCTTTATTTTCGGCACGTCGTTATGTGTAAAGTTTGAATTCAAGAGCTTCGTCATTCAATTAATGTGCCATATGAAAAATGAACAACAAAGGCGAACAAACATTTCATTTTATATATTAGTCACGACTGAAATTCTTTCGCAAAAACTTCAATATCAGAAAAAAATTGCCGGTGTTTTTACTCTTCCTTAGGTCACATATATTATATAGAAAATGACCGGTTTCGATCATCACGAGCATTTCGAGCTGATCCTGATCCTAATTTAAGTAAATGTGGAAGTTGTACATAAACATTGCGTTTAATTTATTTTAAAATAATGCAATCGCACTCTATATTGACAGTTAATATCTAAAAAGTGATGTTCTCTACCGAAAAGCTGATGATAGAATAATTACTACACTAATCCAAAAATGATTTTTTCATAGTTATAAGACAATACTCGTGACTCGCTGTAAGTTATGAAAATCATCCTTCGATATTTGCTTCTTTAATTATGCATTTAATTTTAACCATTTTCAATATAAGCAGTTCTTTTGGTTCACTTATGAATCAATGGCTTCAAATACTAAAGTCCAATTATTGCTACGTACTTATTTAAAACCAAATTCGTCCATAAATCTCTAGATCACTGAGTTTATAAAGAAAATATTTCTTTAAATATTCCACTTTTATTCTTTTTCATTATGACCAACGGTAAATTACTTATCGCGGTGTTGGTGAATTACTCGTAGGAAATCGATTATATTTATCAAAATCAGCTCTTGATTAGAAGAAAACCGGGCTTCTGCTAGAAGGTCTAAATGGAAATCTTTTTTTTTTTACAGATAAATTATACTTGAACAGAATGCTCTTCTGTTATTTTTACTGAGAAAACTAGATAAGAGACAATCAGATTTATCCATAAATACTTAGATAAGATAAAAGTTTCGCGAAATCTTCTATTTAATATTAATAAGGTATGTTATTCTTGATAAAATAATGCCACGAATCGTCTGAAATTTGTTTTGGTTTGTATCACAATAAAATAGTTGTTAGGTGGGATTTTGATTAACGGTCAACTTTCCAAGAACGTTTCTAGACCGTAAATTGAGGAATTAGGAAAGTTATGTTCAATTTTATTTATCGGATCAGAGTCTAAAAAAAACATTATAAAAGTATCCATACACTCATACATTTTGATTCCGTCAACTCAACAAGCTTCGATACGTGAGCATAACGAATCGAAGAAAAACCAGTTTGATTGGGTAGGGGGCGAGAAGGCGACGCGTTCTTTTGCGACCCGTCCAATCATAATTGTGTGTGCGCTTCTAATTTCCTATTTCACCAGACGGTCAATCGGTACTATACTGCTATATAACGAAGGTGACCGTTGTCCCAAACTGCAATATTTTGTTAAATAACTTTTGAGCTATTGAAAAAATGAAACATAATATGGTTATTTTTGTGCATTTGTCCTTCACGTCAAAAGAAAGAAATTTGCAATAGCCAGATGATATTAATAAAAATTATTGACACACATATTACACATGCAAATTATTAGGATCAGGACCAGTTTTATCGCTAACATAGTCAGTCAACTAGACTAAAAGTCTTGATCCTTATAAATTTAATGTGGAATAAGTACACAAATGTATTGACAATAAACACCTTAAAAGAGATGATAATAACTTGAAGAAACATTATAATTTGATCAAAATAAAACACCGTTTGTGGTATAGACACTTCCTTTTCAAAAATTTGCAGGGTCTTGATTAATGGTTCAAGAATGTAATAATAACTTCAAATCGTAATAATTTTATGCTAAATATTGATTTAAACATAGTTTGAAAATACGAATTCAAATGAAATGCTATTTATAATATGTGCATTGCTCGTCTTCGCTTGATTGAAGCTGTATACTAGCCGTAGTCTAGTTAATGTTGATACAAAGGATTTACTATTGCAAACAGTTAGTTCTCTCAGTTCAACAGTCAAACGGTCAAATCGAATGTTCAATTTTCAATAAAATACACGATTCTCAAACAGTTCCTAGTATATAAATATGATTAATCACCACAGATAATATTTATAATATTTTGTAGCTATCAGTTATGAGAATAAATACTTTAGTAAGCAGATGGCAGAACTATTTCAAAAGTTTATTGTAATTTTTAACGATGTAAACACATTTTTTTTCCTACTTCCGTGTATAATTTAACAAATATCAGAATTAGTTTCGTTCACCCCCTAATTTTGTAAATCATATTTGACGATACGCACGATATGTGAAACCGGTCCTTTGCTTTATGAAATTATGTGTGAAAGAAGTTCAAAAAAATATTACAAGATAATTGTAACATATTCAATAATGCATTTAATGCATTGCATGAAAAATTATTTGTAGTATACTTTTTTAATGAACCCTAAATGTTTCAAGGAAATTTTTGAAAACAGGTAATGCAGAATTCCTTATGTAGTTCTAGTGCAGGGATTCTCATGGAAAATTGCACTGTGGCCGCATCGTGAACATAAGCGGTCCTAATGAAATGTCTGGTGGCCGCACCAAATTTTTGAATTGAGTCTGTTGTGTTTGAGGTATGTCAAATTGACATAAACATGCTTGCTAACTAACTATTAGTATTAATTGCGTCCGAAATATTCAATTTTAAGAGTCTTGGTTGACAAATTAACTTGTAAAACCACATTTTTTTAAATATCAATATTTTATATGAAGCTGTTGGTGCCCGCAGCCAAGTCCTCTGGTGGCCGCACATGAGAACCACTGTTCTAGTGCAATACATTAGAGTAGGGAAGAAATAGCAATAAATACCTAATTATCAGATTGAAAAATATGTAAATCATCTATATATAATATAAACTGGTTATAAAAATATTTGAATATTATTTCAAATCGTCTGATTTGAAAAATTATCGCAGCAGCTGCTAATTGAAACATTAAATATCATTGAATTCGGTGACCATAATAGAATTAGCTGGATTGGCAACCGGTGGCCGGCGTACCTACACAAAAATCCGAATAGAAAAGTAGAACGTTAAACATTAGCGTCGCTTGTAGCCGTACTGTCCGTCCGCGGACGTGTCCGTCAAATTCAATAAAAATTCTCGCAAATGAATTTACAAGCGGCGGACAGTGTTTGAACGAGCTTTCGGTGTGTGCTCGCCGCCTACTGTCAGCAACTTTGAATAAAACTCGATTCGCGAGACTTGGGTGAGCTTTTTCGTAATTATATCACTTATCATAAAAATTTAAGTAAAATAAAATGTGAAGCTCTTCATACACCGTCTAAGATGAATTCAATAATGTATGTTGATGAATTGGAACGGAAATATTTTGGCGGCTTAAAAGTGTCAATATGTCAACTGCAAAACTGTTTTTCAGTTGAAGAAATAACAGTTTTCGTAAAATATTTATAAGTGTAGTAATACTTAATTAACAAAAATATGTAATTAATTAAATTTATATTTCTTGCACCAGAAGTGTACATTTTCAGGAATGAACTATTATAATTTCTATATAAATATTATGTTGTGTTTTTCACGAAATTAACAAAAATATGTAATTAATTAAATTTATATTTCTTGCACCAGAAGTGTACATTTTCAGGAATGAACTATTATAATTTCTATATAAATATTATGTTGTGTTTTTCACGACATTCTCTATTAAATAATTATTATGTTTTGTTATATATTATTTACTATCATTATTATATCGGTCAAATGCATAGCGCATTAGGGTCAGCTGTTATGCCATGTATGAGTTTTATTTACAAAGAATAATTAAATGCATATTTTTTTAATTTATGACTGACCTGCTTTTTGACAAGTCTTTTGTAGGACACAAATAAGTCTGAATTCCACATCCTTCTTCTTGCAAAAACACTGATTATGAACTGAGATGAGATAAACAAGTGTCTAGGTCAGTGGTTCTCACGGAAACCTGCACCGTAGCCGCATCGTCAACATAAATGGTCCTAAGCAATTGTCTGGTGGCCGCACCAAAGTTTTGTATTGAGTTTGGTGTGTGTGAGGTATGTCAAATGGACCTAAACATGTTTGTTAATTTACTATTGGTATTAATTGCTTCCAAAATATTAAATTTTCAGAGTCCTTGGTAACAAATTAGCTTGTAAAACCACATTTTTTCAATATCAATATTTTCAAAGAAGCTGTCGGTGGCCGCAGCCAAGTCTTTTGGTGGCCGCACATGAGAACTACTGGTCTAGGTGTTATGGAGCCACTACGCCGTAACTATATTTATGCTCAGAATAAGTGATAAACTCAGCCAAATAAGAACGTTTTTTTCCAATGTATAAATTCAATTTTTCTTTGCCGTAGACGCTATAGATCGAGTCTGAAAGCTTATAGAAGAACAAAGATAATAATTTCCAGAAATTATAAATATTAGCGGAAGAATAAATACGTAGCTCATCCCATGACAGCTTGATACAGACGTGTTGACGTGAGCATGCCACCAGAAATGCATGCACCAAAAGTGAGCTTCCCCTCTGGATGAACATCACCACTTTGTTGACCTACCATCATGCTTAATAATTTACAGAAAAAAACATGCTAATTTTTTACATGTATTATGTTTGTTTATATTGGCTGCTAATCCACTTATCGGGATGAATGCGATACAAAAAATCGCATTAAAAAAATATACTATCGAAGCATATTTTTTAAATTTTAATAGAAATTCCATCAAGCACCCTCAGTCGAAATTCTTCATTAAAGCAGGCATAAACTAGCCACACATTTGTTATATCCAAATTAGCTTTATTTATATTTGGATTGAAAAGCAAGCAAGCCCATCTAAAAAAAAATATGCTTAACAGAATGAAAATTAAATTTAAGCCCTACATTAAATTATCATTATGTGATAATGATGCAGGCAAAATAAATGAACAGAATATGTAATGAAAACATCTAAAGTTTAAATAGCTCTTGTAAGGTGTGGCCACTTCTTGGTATAAAAGCGTTATTTTAAATAAATACAAATATTTTTTCACGTGTCATGTGTTTCCGACGCTTTAAGAAGCATCTTCAGAATCACTATCGTAAGGTTTCTTTAGTAATGTCCTTGTAAAATACTTTGTCTGAAGATGATGCTTAATGAGGCGAAACAAGTGAAACTGTTTGTTAAAAAATCGAGAGTAACAAGTTATCAATTTAAAATTATATAAAAATGATCATCAAAAATATTAGAATTGTTAGTCCGTATTTAAGAAAAATACATTGTTCAATAACAAAAATGCTTAATAGTTCTACTTATCATTGGTCAGGTTAGAAGTCTCTTAAATATGGCGTCATATTTGAACAAAGCGAAGAAAAAATAAATCAATCTTGTGTACCTTAGTAACGTTCTATTCTGAAAAAAAATATGATGTTTTTGTGGACTACCAAAAATAAATGAATGGTTTTATAAACAAAAATAATCTTATGATTGACTAGCCGTGAATGTAAATAAAAATATTGATTAATTATGAGTTATGAACAGCTCCTATTTCTTATTAATAATCAATTTATCAACGACGAGGAAATACGAAAAATGTAACACGCAAAGTTCATTTTCCGTTGTATAATGTATCGTATAGCTGTTCACGTTAATAACGTGGAAGACGTTGGACATGATTGATTTGCAATAATCGATTGACAAATTGTCGTCTGTCAGCCGGGAAAATCTCCAGCTAAGCGCAGTCACGCCATTTTCGTCAGCTGACAAACAGCCCTTCGACTATTTGACCGATACACAATGACAGAGACCGTCGTCGGAATACTGATGAGGCATGGAGGGACATTTGGAGGGACATTAATTTTAATATGTTTCATACTTTCATTGTTCTGACAAGACAGAAATACCAGTTTTGGGTAAATCAATGTAAAACTTTTGGGTGCTACATCTATTGCTTTTAAACATGATAATTTTCAAAGACAGGGAAAATCTTAACGCCGAATCCAACTTAAGTTTTTCAGTAAAACTAGTTTATGTAACGCTATGATAATTATTTCATAACTAAGATGATGTAATAAGAATTCAATATTTTGTGAAACTAAATATTTTAAAAATATTGAAAGATGTTTAGTAAAGAAATATTCAGTTATATATATCATATCTTATTTCTTCTTGTTATACGTCATATGTTCGCAAAATATTTATGTTCGATGAGCAAAACAGGTTCTGGCATTAATAAAAATATTTGTGTAAGTATGAAACAATAAAACGTGTTTTATCTTTCTAAATATTGTAGGGCCTTTCCACTAATAATTGACATCAATCTAATTTTTGTAATAGCCTGTTTTTCACATTTTAAACCAGTCAAGAACATCACAAGAGAAAAACTTTCAAATAAAAGACCCTTATTTTCTAGGCATGCGAATGTCCAATGGACCAATGTAATCCAATGGACCAATCCAAATATAATTATTAATTTTCACAACACGTTTTCATCGATCTAGATTGAATTTTAGCCTAAGAAATTAAACATCCGATGATTTTCATTAGAAATAATACACTAAAAAGATATTCAGACACCATGCAAATTGTCTGCCGAATAACGTATTAGTTCGCTTTGAATATTTATTAGAATTGACAGGTTACGGATGTTAACAGTGTCAACAGAACACGCTCACGCACGTCGTATGTTGCATGTCGCATGTTGCGTGATTCATAGTTCGACGAATGACTGAAGCGTCACTAGATCCGACACAAGTCTTTCCCGGAGACAAGCCAAAAAATTGTAGCGTTTTTTTGAATTACAAAAGTGTATCAGTTATATTTTTCTGCGCTTTTCTCGTAGCTTGAGGTCGGTCGGTTAAATATTATTCTTTGTTAAAGTTACTCGTTTTTTTAAGATATTGAAGGTAAATATATTTTACGTCAATTAGGTGCAAAATAAATTTTTGTTTCACTTGAAACCCATTCATAGTTCTCGCAATGAGTGTACCGAAAGCAAAAAGTTGTGCTTTATTTTTTTAATTTCCGTTAACATTACTATTACCAGTTGAACTTAGTGCTTGTTGTCATTATCAATAAACCAGTTTTTTACCGGAAAAATATATTTAAAAAGGGCTCTCAATCATATTCACGTTTTTGAACTGCTAATATTGATTTTTGGCTGACGGGTATTTACAACGAAATATATTTGTCCACTATTGTAATATCCAGCTGCAGTTACGATATAACGTACAAAATTAAATTAAATTGATAACAATTGTTGACATTATATCAATCAGACACTTAAATTTGTAGTTCATAAAATCACCAATGCATTTAACCAAGTTTTGTAATCTCGGCAATTAAACCAACTTATCGGTAATTTCCGATACCGTATTGTAAGCGATCTCAGTTTATGAACGGTAAACTGGTAATGAAATTACTAGTCTATGGCACGAGATAGACTAGAGTACTGAATCTTGTTAAAGGAAAAAGCTCAATCCGATGTACCAATAGATTATGATATTATGTTGTTTGACGATTGTTTTTGACGTGACAACGTCTTATAAATCGATGAACGCCCGCTGCACGCACGAAAAAACATGACTCATTGTCCCGTTTGTCGGATAAGCGATAGAGAGGCACGATCGGCCTACCGTTCGGATTGTGCCGCATCTATCTCTCTTCCACTCAATTGGTCGATGCGTCTGAGTAGAAAAGAGACAGCGGCAGCACACAACTTATACACCTACAGTACCTACACGTGATCTGTTTACAACTGTTTATAAAGTGAAGTGAAATGTTAATGTGGTTTTCATTGTTTATATTACAACAACAATTGCGGCAATAAAGGTAATTCATTCTTGCATATTAAAAATCTGATTAACGTATAACAAATATACAAAATATCGTATCCATACAAAATAATGATAATTCAATAAAAATGATTCCATTTTATTCATAAAAGTATGCAATCATTTCATCAATGTTTTTTTCTCTAATTTATCGTTGAATGAAAAAATATGGCATGCAGTGACTTGTTTGCAGTCAGTTTCTTGTCAAAAATAATAAATGGGCGAGGCAAAAATTTCTAGTTTTTACAATGTTAAAGCTTTGAATAAAAAATCGTCATACGTTTTATTCAATACGGTAAATAATATATTTTACGCTTGAACTATTAAAGTGACCATTTTTCGATTGGCCATTCAGGATGTCAAAAATATTCTAGGAGTTTACATTTATATTAATATAGTCTAAATATTTTGCAAAACGTTATACCTCAAAAAAGAAACATTGTTTTTCATAAAATTCTTAAAATAACCACGAACAATATAAATTGTGTTGATAGTAATTTGGAAATACTCTAATTCATAAATATTCTTTCTTTTTTAGAAATAAACGAGACCCAATTATACTATAGCTTCCCAACCTTAAATTTTTCTTATCTACGGAATTCCCTAACCAAAAGAGTTAAAAAAAAATGTTTATATTTAATATGTTTCCATCTTTACTGTATATGTTTTATTCTGGAGGTATTCAACACTTCGATTATAAATGTCTAAACTCTAGACCTCTAGAGAGTGATATTTAAAGTTTGAAGTCTTTTGGTAATGTCATCTTAGAATGTTTCTCATGGAGGCGAAAGACGTGTTACACCATGGTTATCAATGCTTTAATTTATTTTAAAAAAAGAAGCACGAAATGTTTATGTTTTTACAAAGAAAAAAATAAATTGGTGGCATGAAATTTGTACTTATTCGATATTTCAAAAATGCCTATATACGTATAGTCTATCTATAAAAAAATGATACACGATTCTATAGCGTTATAAACTGTTTGCATTGGTCCTGTTGTAATGTGTAGACATACGATGAATACGTTATAAAAAAATGTATAACACAGTGAAGATAAACAATTTAATACACTTAATTATTATCGAAAATGTTATTCTTTCAAAAAAATATATTTGTATTTGAGAAACCTTGTAACCAGTTTGAAACACAACACAAAATTTAATTCCAAATTTTTATCCATCTACAGTAGTGAGATTAATTGAGGTTAATTGATTGTCAGAAAGGCAGAGAAAGGTTTATATTTCCTATAGAATAACAAAGTTATCGATATCATATATTATTTTCACAAAGTAACCGCGGAATCCATAGCAAATATATCATTTAATTTATTCTAAAATGACAGCTTATGTCTTGGGTGTATGATTGACTAATTTTAGATTACATATTTCTCGTTCTCAGTCCAAAATTCGTCCATGCGAAAAAATTCACTATCTTACGCTTTTTAAAACACGACTCTATTATATTAATAAACTAAGTTTAAACTTAGAACTAATCAAAGCGTTGTAGTTTCGTAGATATTTTGGAATATGCATAAATTTAGTTTGCTTGATCACTTCACTAAAAATATTCCTCGTGTGGTATATCTCTCCATTCTTCTCTCGAGACATTTCACCAATTTCTTTGTAGCCCTTGATACTCGTACATCTCCCGTGAGATATAACTCCGTTTTTTTGTGGAATCAACAATATTTTTTCGATTATTTTCCCTCTGCAGGAGGCAAAAGTAATTTATTTTCAATCTTTCGCCCAAGAAACGATTTGAAGAATCCGTCTTCTTTCATTGATTTGTGTTCGATGCGACGGCACAAATGTTATTCAATTATTATTTATCAATTCACCCAAAGAAGGATCAACATGATATTATGAAAATATTCCAAATTTGTTACAGTAAAAGATTATTTGTATATAAATTGTACAAAGTTTAAAAGTTTTTATTGCTTTTGGTTATACCTGGCATATTTGGGAATGTCTTGATATTTTTAAATGGTTTAATTTTAATATTTTCGATGGTTTCGGCGGTAAATTTGTGGAAGTTCATTTTAATATAACTTTGATTATTCCACGTATTGTGTAACTAACTGTGACACGTGTTTCGCCTCTTTCAGAGGCATCTTCAGACTTACTATCGCAAAGTTTGCTTAAGTAATGAAGCAAGATAAATTCTAACATTTTAACATTTTAAATTATGAAATTACAAAATGGATTACGGGTTTTTTTCCTTCTAAAGGAAACAACGAAGGGGGTGATAGAATCAAATCAAAAAAATGCTTCTATCACCCCCTTCATTGTTTCCCAAATATTGAAGTACTTCTTGTCATATCCAGAAGTTACTGAAATTTAATCAAATATCTGCATATTATAAACATGATTGTATCTTGTAATTTTTCTTATACATTCTTATCATTTGAAGAATTTTTTGTCGGTCCCTGTGGTCTAGTGGCAAGAGCTTTGTACTAGCGATCTGGAGACCCGGGTTCAATTCCCGGCAAGGTCAGATTTTTTCAATTAAAAAAAGAGAGATCTTGGACTGGGTGTATGTTATTTATCGTTGATTTTGTGCACAACTGATTTATTACTTATCATCGAGTTAATCTCGTATGACTTTCACAATTAAGAATATTTGGCGCATTGGCGTAAGCTGTAATGCCAAATATTTTTTATTTTAAAAAAAAAAAAAAATTAATAGTTTTTTTTGAGTGTGCCAGTGAATTATATTTTTTTACGATGATAAAGTAAAGAATATTTTACAAAACACGAAGACAATATATTCGGTACCAACAATATTCAGCAAAGAAAAACTAATTTTAATGAAGTATGCATAATATTACAAACAGAAATTCAATTGACGTTCGTTTATAGCTAAGCTGGCTGTGTATAACTTCAACGTTTTGTTGAATTTAAATCAAAACACTGCAGAAAATTCACCCTCTTTGAAATACCGCAGCCTTATCTTCTTACGCTCAAAATCCGTTAAGGAAAATTTAAATACCTCGGATCCATTTGCAATTTCCAGTAAGAGGTCTAATTCTTTAGATGATTTAAACGTGTTATACATAATATATGCCATTAGTATCGGAGCCGGCGAGTTCTATATAACAACACTCGTACATCTGGTTTGAAGAAGATGGCACAGTACAATGGAGTACTTTCCTCCATTATTGTATGAATACGTCAGATGACACTGAGAGATAGCATCAGACGGAAATTAGTATCATCATAAAATACATTAAATATGGTACTATATGTATGATCGCGTTACCATACAGATTTAAATAGTTACCCTTCTATAATTCCATCAGTTTTATAATTTAAATTATTGTGATAATTAATTATATAGAATTCAATCCCTTTTATTCGAAAATATTTACTCAATGAAAAAATTAGTGCAGATTTAGTATTGTTATATAGTTGTAAAAGTAATGATTTTATATAAAGGTACATGTGAAAAAAACAATTTGATAAATAATATGTCTTTAAAATTTGTATAGAAAATCTCTGGCACTTAATTTTTGAATTGTTTATTTAAATACACGATCAAATTAATTTTTTGAATGGAATTATTTGTAATATAAAATTTAAAATAACTTTGATTATTCCACGTATTGTGTAACTAACTGTGACACGTGTTTCGCCTCTTTCAGAGGCATCTTCAGACTTACTATCGCAATACGTGGAATAATCAAAGTTATTTTAAATTTTATATTAAAATGAACTTCCAAAAAGTTACCGCCGAAACCATCGAAAGAATTATTTGTAGTTGCTTCCCTCTAGGTATCAGAATAGATCGTTCCAGTGTGCATGTTTACTTCTTTGGTCAAACTGATTATAGATCTCGATACGTGTTCATGTAATTAAAAAAAATGACAAAGAAATCTTTATAGAGAATATATTATTTAATTCAGGATTTTTACTGAAGCTTGATAAAAATTCAATATTTTATTTGAATTGTTTGACTATTTATTGTCACTACGGTCTTGGAACTGTCAGTCCATATTCATTTGCGCACTTGAAATGCTGGAAGATGCCGAAAGGCGAAATCTGAATTGTTAACCGAAAAACTTATGGAACAGTACAAAATTCAAACGATTCAAATTCAACATATATTAGTTGTAAGCTAATTTTTTTTTGTTTAGTAACACACAAGTGTGAACGTGGCAATGGGGGTAACAGGTAACTCCCGCGAGTGGGGGTGTTTAAGGGGCACATTAGCAGAAAAGCTCTTTGGGAAAATCGTCGCCTGCTTAAGATTTGAAACGGAAACGGCGTGCTAAATAGATGGGCGCCGCGACGCTCCTCCCAGCGTCTATCTGATAACACCCCACCACACAGTATCGCGGAGGTAGATAAACTTAATTACAGCACCAGTAAATACTTTGGTAAGTGCATGGTTATTATTCTTAAATGCATATGCCAATAGCCTAGTTTCGAAAATTAATACTGGCAAAGAGGATGTGAATTATTTAATTCGCATAACAGTATTTTTAAAAACGTATCAAAAATTGTTATTTATTGTATGAATAATTATTTTACAACATCATCAAAGAATCAAAGAATATGATATTTAATTCTTGTTATAAAAACTAAAAACATCTGGATTTCATACTTGTCTTAACATTGAGAAAAGCCGTTTGATATACAATATACATTTTTTAAACATTATTTACGTGTAATAAAGACTATAATTACACTCCACTGGAAAGGTGAAATAAAAAAAAATTGGACAGTGGAAAATTCTGGTGTTAATATAAATTGTATGTGCTCATAATGGAACATCTCAAAGCAAGAAAACTGGTTGAGGTTAAAAAAAATAACTGCTTGTTGTCTTTATTCTTCATTGTAAGCATAGTGGGTCACAGGTTAATTTGTTTGAATTATACGATCGAAGGTTAGTCCCTATGACCTGAAAAACAAAAATAACAAATACCCAAATGCATTGACCACTCGGCCAAATGGTTGGTATGACGACAAATTGTCTCAGCATTCTTATTTTAAAAATTTAAAAATGAATTACAGAGCAATGCTTTGTGAGTGTCCTCTGAACAATGACGATTCAGATATAAAGCAAAAACGAGAAAATTTTGAAGTACAAGTCTGTGTCTGAAAACGAAAGAATATTTAAATTTTAATGAGTCAATTTATACAAAATTAAATGGGTAGCTCAGCGCAGTAGTCAGTTAACCGCTGTGAAAGATATTTGCATACATTTCTCCATCCTAAGATTGTGAGGAACCCATCGCCGCCCACCCCGGCTCTTTCCCTTCTTCCCCCTGCCGTACTTATCGCCGTATCGCCCCGCGCTAATGCCTTGTAATGGATTCCACGGTGGGTATTGTGACAAAGCTGTGACAGGTGTGGCATAACATAAATATTTTATTGAACGATTATTTTCAATTATATCGGTATCGTCAATAAAATAAGGAGACGTTGACAGGCAGCTTTCAGGGTAAAAATCATTCGATGCAATATGTAATTTTGTGTTTACGGTAATTGTGGGGTAATTTATTCTGAATGTAAAATAAAAATTGATAAATTTGTAACTCGATTGCGAAAGTTGTTTTCAATGGACTAGCTGTATCTTATAATTATTGTTTCGTAAGATTTCAAGCAATAAGTGTGTATCATAATTCCTCAATTATTTTACATATTCTGAAGAATTAGTGATGTTGATGGACACATTATAATTAGATTACAAGTGAAAAAAATAAATATTACTATTACGAGATATCAGTGTGCTTTTATCAATAAAATTAATTACATGTCGGTTGCTTCACCACCACCCATTATGTGTATGCGGCCGCTTTTTCACTTTCCATAACACTGTACGATCAAGAGAAGACCCGAATTTATTCCTTATGGCTTTCGCCCGATACAGAGCTGCACGTAACCGATTATTTTAATCACGCTATGGTTCTTCAATAATATAAAATTAAAAGCTAAAAAACAAGTTTGCCACAAAATATGTTTTGTTGTTTGGTTGCGAGGAAATACCTACAGCTGAGATTTGAAAAGGACTACAAGGAATTTAACCACTCTCTTTGAAACCTGTTAACAGGATTTGGCCGTGTGAAAATTCAAATTCAAATCCAAAAATCGATTGGAAAATTTTCATGACATGTCTCCCAATGTCATTTTATCTCAATAACGGTTGCTTATCCTATCGATTTATTTACAGCTATTTTGCCGCTTAAGTTATTTCGAATAATTAATACAATAATCCTCTTGTTTATTTTAAATATTTGTACTTTTTTTACTTACATATTCAACAAACCTTTGGTGTTATGATTATGAAATTATTATGCTAATTTTCCTTTCAAAATATTTTTGTATGAATTGTTAGTTGACAGCTTACAAATGATTTTTACAATAAATTAAATTAGAATTGTCAATGAACTTCGTATAATAAAAGGTTAGTGAAATAGGCATATTGATTTTGGGACTGAAGTTGCAAGAGTCAATATGTTCCGTGTCTTTTTACCGCAGTGCACTTTCTAAAGCCAAGAATGGCAGTTTTAAATTGAAAAGGTCAGTCGATTTAGAAGGATTTTGTAAAGAGGAGATTTCAAGGAGAGTCAGAGGGTGACTTTAAAGATACGTACTGTGTGAGACTATAAGTAAAAATATGTTTGATAATATTACAGATATTATTTGTAAATAATACCATATAATTCTAAATTGTTAAATTAAAAGTGGTTTTTCCCAAAAAGATACTTCAATTCAAGTACATTATTGAAATAATATTAAATGATATTTATTTAGGTTGTTATTATTAGTTTTGAATTTTCAACAAAGAAGGATACTCAAGCTACCGCCTGCTTTTTTAACAATTCAGATTGTTGAATTATAAGTATTTGTTTACTTTGCCGAAGTTTTGACAATGTTTTACCAATATGCTTTTTCAACGCTTATTAAATCATGTCTTGGGTAACTACACTTAAGATACTCCTGGAAATAATTAAAACGCACCTTAACACGTTGTGCTTCGAGATACACATATTAGAAGTGGTAGTAGGTGGTATAGGGTAAAATTTTACCAGTACTCTGAAAAGAAAGAAGTAACTAGCCATAGAAGATAAGGATAAAAATGGTCATGTAAAAATATTGCCAGCTTACTTTGACCATCGGTCAACAATCATTTGGCAAGTGGAAACTGATGCACTTTACTTGGACAGGGCAGGGCGGACAGGTGACGTGGGGTGAATTGGCTTGAGTTTTCGTTTTGGTCGTGAGCGGCCGAAGAGATAACAAGGCCCGCCCTTGTGGCGTGATGAAGCTGCGAGGGCGGCCGTGTGTGACGCGCGTGCTTCGCCTGGCGATTCGATTCAATGCAGGTATTTTCTGTCCACCGACGAAAGGCGGCAAGTTTCTCCAAAAACAATAAGCAATTTAGATTCTCACAATTTACTTATATCCTAATAATATTTATGCAACACAGAAAATATTATATATCGATCGATAAATTCATCAAAGCTTACACAAAAAAGATCCTAAAGATATAATGGTTATTAAATATTGTACTTTATTACGTAAGGAAATCATATTGAATATTTCCCGGACGCCTGCTGATGACCATCCATATAGTGTTCTCGGTGGAGCTACCAGACTCTGGGATGACATGGGAGGAAACAATGAGACTGGCGGGAGACTCGTAGGTACTTACTATCGGTCTTATGCTCTAAGTAGTGAGTGGATATGGAAAAAAGTTAATTGTTCTTGCTGTGAATTTACTATTTCTATTTGATTAGCGCATTTGAAGCCAACCTATTTGAAAAATATATAATTTGAAATGTTTATTTGTATCTATGTACATGTAGATATACCTAAATAATATCATAAAACAACTACATAGTGGCCATGTATTATGTTTTTTTTATTTGACTAAGTACACAAACTAATTAATTTTGAAACGATTTTTTTAGCGGTTAGAAGTTTTAATGTTTAAATATCTGTGGTATACTTTAAGTAAAATATAAAATCAAAAATTTTGTATTCAGATTTTCCAAGACCTATTTATAAAAACCACTGTGCTAATTATTTGTAAAATGATTACAGTAATGTTTTATTTCTTGTAGATAAGTAGCCCTTTATGAATATAATGAGGATGTATAAACCTCCGGTTATAATCACGTTGAAGAACTATTTTCATATTATCAAAATGCAAAGTGACAACGACGCCACTGAGTCGTACGTTTTTTGGGCACATAAATAGAAATATTTTCCGGTCCGCTTGATGCTAGCCTTTT
Source organism: Himalopsyche kuldschensis (assembly GCA_028554975.1). Classification (NCBI taxonomy): domain Eukaryota; kingdom Metazoa; phylum Arthropoda; class Insecta; order Trichoptera; family Rhyacophilidae; genus Himalopsyche; species Himalopsyche kuldschensis. Next base: position 884,921 of record JAHFWI010000100.1, read on the forward strand.
GGAGCATGGTGTACCTAACACACGGAGTCTGTACTTCATTGGACAAACTGCACTGCCGCGCCACGGTCAATGCATACTGCCCCAATAGACCGTTCGGAAGTATAGTGTGTTTCATATTACATTACACCAATATATTCAAAGCTGCTTTGCCTATGTAAATTATAATATATGTAATAAGTATTTTCATTAGAATGATTGAGTGTCTATCTAATCTCACTGATGACTCTACGCCAATGTAACACATGTATTGGAAAACTATATTTTTACTAAACATATAGTTTTATTATCAACAAATAAAATTGAGGTAACAAAATATTAACAACCATATAAGTTAACAGTTTTGAATTATATCCACCTCCATCTTCATTGTTTTCACAACATTTCAAAACAATATCTGAAAGTCATATAATTGAAGAAAATATTAAAACATTAAAACAAGCAAATCGACCATGAATATCTTAACTTAATGCTGGCTTAGCTGGATTAAGGTTAACTGGATATTTATTTTTGTGCTTTTAAATTTAAAACAAATATTGACGGTTATTTTTTATGCTTAACTCATTGGAGTAGTAGTAGTAAATAGCAATGAAAAATTTGAAAATCGAAAATTCCAAAAAACACTACACATTTACATATTATTTATTTAATAATATCTGATATAAATTCTTGAGTCAGAGAAGAAATGCAAAAGTGTTTCAAAATGTTTTTGTTGACAGAACAGATCAAACAAAACCATTTAATGAACTCATACTTAGTGGAAAAGTTTTAATAAAAAAAATAACAATCCCAGCTATCGGATCTGCGCTAGCAATATTGATAATTAATTAAAATTATTATCGACCAAATCCCAATTCCGCGATACACTACCAAATAAATGTGTTGAAAGAATATATATATAACCAATACATTTAAAAGTTTTGGTGGTGTTTTCTTTCATACTTATTGTGAATATCCTACATGTTTGTTGAAGAATTTCAGATAAATACAATTAAAATATTATCGTTAATATTGAAAACGTTTTATTTATGACAGCATAAGTTTTTATTTGATATTATAAGTAAGTCTTCATTTAGATGAATATCCTTAATGAGCCTATATGAAATTGCCTGAAAAGCAGCATGATAATTTTGAATGAAAGTATCGCAACGTTTGGAAGTGCTCTTTATTTCCTTGGCTCTGTACGATTACTTTCAACCGGTTTATATAATACAGCAAAATATAAAAATAAACTGAACCGGGCGTCCTGGTGGAGTGCGGAGCGTGGTTTGCTATCTGAACGACTAGCCCTAGCTTACCTGACCTATGCGCTTGAATAGCTCTCTATTGCATCCGATTTCATAGAGGGCTTAAAATTTAAGCTTGAAATTTGATTTTTGAGTAACTTTCATTGGTAAAGTTGCAGGGAAATTTCAAGTTATTACAACACTCACGAATCATAGAGATCTACTTGTATGTTCCATGGTATAGTGGAGTGATAAATACTGTAAAAACCTTATGTTTTAAAAAGCTAAGTTTTGAAAATTTTTCGATAGCCAATAGATTAATGAAGAATATTTATAATCAAAATATATTCATAAATATTGCCGTCTCTTAGCAGGGTGGCTTTGACTTTCATCTTTCAGTGTTGTACGGCTAAAAGTTCAAGTACCCGAATGAAGCTTTTCATACTTTGACTTTTCAATCAAAGTATGGATGTATAACACATTTTCACTAAAAATATTTTATTGGCAATCTTTAAAGCGTTCATCAATAGTTAAGTTTAATGAAACTAGCATTGCCAGCAATTTTCACTGTGTTGTATTAAAACCACGAAGAATTTTTCATTTTCAAAAAAAAAAAATATTACAAGTATGAATAAATTAAACAATAAAAAGAAAAGAAGGAAAGAAATATTATTTATTTAAAAGAAAATACTTATTTATACTCAAGCAATAGCAATTTTTTTCGTGGCTTACTTTAAAAAAAATCTGATTGATAAATAATAGAATAGCTCTAGAATCATAATTGAGTAAATTTCGTGTTTAAGAAAATCCACATATTATAAATATACAAACATCATCGGACTTTAAATCCATTGCGTATGTAGGTATCTGATAGTTATTTTATTTTTCCATACCTACATTTTCATTGGTAATACTTCAAAACTTACATACAACTAACAACCAAACTAAGCAAAAAAGTACGCTCGTTCAGCGAATCCGTAATTATCAATTATCTAAAAAAGTTTTATTTAAATTGAAAAGTTTATTTAATATATGTAATAATCCGTATTTATTCATTCACTGCGCGGACAGGAAATCAATAGCAAACCTTTGAGATTTTTCAATCATTGTGATTTGATAACTACTGCTGATATGAGCGTTTCAATAAAAGGGCAAAAAAACTGATTTTATCACAAGCATTCATACAAATAGAGAAATAACGCATTCATTTTTTTCCGATCGCGGACTTTTTCATTGTATTCTGCGGCTATTTTTTCCAACCGTTGCAAACCAATCAGTCGAGAGAACTGGTCTGGCAAATGATGCCTGGTCCCCTGTTTCAAAGGGCGTGCTTAATTTTTCACAATTTTTACACGTTTAAGTATACACGTGCCCTCTAAAATATTTTACCGACGAATCAAATACCAAATATTTTGACAAATTGAAGAATATGAAAAGTATTTTTTTGACACCATTTCAAGAGCAAGTCAGCATTTTAAAATGCTGGATAATATGTTTCAGCACGAGTTGCATAAGAATAGATGTTAAGTACATATTTTAAGCATCGTTATGAAGTGAGGAGTCAAAAGTTAGTTTAGAAAAAAACCACCTAGTGCATCATGCTATATACATGACCATTATCATAATAATTTATATTTTGATGAACATGAATGGAGTTAGGAATATAAATGTATATTTTAATGTTTTCATGAATGCACGACAGAAAAAAGCAGCAATCTGATAATGGAGAATTTATCAATAAAACTATTATAGTATCTCCGCAAACTACTTCACATAGAATACACATTAGTAAACCAATCTGTAGAATTAATTTTAACTCGCTAGAACATAAAAAAAGTCAAAATCAAAAAGTGACGAAATGAAATTTTCCGAAAATAAAACGCCAATGTCAGTGACACTAATGCCAGCCCTTCGATCGTTGTATTTGACTCACCCCTCTAATCAAACTCACTCCTCGCCCTCGATGACCGCGTGTGCAATCTTAAAAAAGCAAAAATAACATCCCATTGCGGAATACAAATGGAGCAAAACGTCGTTTCAAAATCACCCATTTGTATTACAGAGCAACGACGATCGTTTTAAGGAATTATGTCACGTGTAACAGAGAAATGTTTGATTGAATAATATATTTCGTCAGTATCTAGCTTACTGTTTATCCATCATTATGTAAAGGAATTCAACATATTTAATTTGGCAAAGAAATAATGAATTCAATTTTAAAGTCTAAACATATTATTTATTGGAACATAATTAGTGAGATGCTTTTGATTTCTTCTTATAAAAGTCAATATAACTTACTCATTTAGTTAAAAATAAAATTTTGTTAAGCAACAAAACCCGAGACTCTTCTAAAATAATTTATTTCGGTGGTGTAAGTGTGAGTTTTTTTTATGGAGATAGCGATGAGGCAAGATAATATTTGTGATATTTTTATAAAAATGAATTTGGTAAGTAAAAGTGTTTCTTACACTGCTTAAATTTTGTGCTAAAGTTATTAGACGCATGGTAAGAATTATTTATTGGAGTTAAAGGATTTACACAAATTTGCTATCTTCAATATCACAGGTTTTGATTTTGATATAGACTAGTTTTCTGTTATTTTAATTCTATTGATCTATGTAAGCCTCCGATAAGCAAGATTAATAATAAAGTGAAATAATTACTCATACCTTGAATTTAAGTGCTTAACATAGATTTTGACATATTTTGTAAAGCTCTGACAAAGCAGAGCTATTGTCATTGAAGGCGTCTAGGTAACCTAGAATATTTCAGTATATATGTATATTTTATTTTTAACTGGATGAAACCATTATAGTATATTTTTAATTTTATGGTTGATATCATTTAATTAAAAAAAGGAATATTTTATAAAAATACTAGCTGTACCCTGCGCGCGTTGCTACGCCAGCAACTAAAATAAATTTGAAGGAAAGACATTACACAAATATTCAATTCAATTTGCATGTATTCAATACTCGAGAAATTTGTAAAAATTCGATCAATTTTTGGAGGGAAAGGGAGTTGTTTGGCGGGTTGGGGTTTGGGGGGCGTATGGGGGGGGGTATGCCAGAAACCTTCGAAGGAGAGAAATCGAAAAATTCGTAACGCTTAAAAAAAAGAAATGGGGTGTGGAGGTTGGGGGGTGGTTAAGAGGAGGGGTTGGTAGGCCAAAAACCATTGCGGGAGTGTACTCAATAAATTTGTAAAGTTTCACATCGATCGGTCGAGCGGTTTAGTAGTCCATAGCGGACATACACACAGACATTCATTTATATATATATATATATAGATAGATTAACCAAAAACGTTTTTAGTCATTCAAACGGGAGGGTTTTAAGTGTTTTTTTTTCCATTATCTTTTACAATCTAGAATTAAGAGCATTTTTTTCTACCGATAGTCTTTATTTCGTGGCTTATTTGCTGCTAGACTGAGTAGAAATTAGTTCTATCCTATTTTTCTGCTTATATAATTGATTAATTTAGTATAGGTGATTTTTTTAGCCTTGAGCTTTGTGTTTATAAACCCCTAACGAATACTGAACACGAACTTTCTTTATGTGCGTTATTAAATTAAATTTTATTTCAGTCAAACTAAAAAGCAAGATAAGCATGTACTGAATGTTTATGAATGTGTTAAAAGCATTGTGTGTACTTGCCTTTTAGTGTTTTTACTATGTATTCTCCATGAATTCAATGGCTTTGGAGAACTTTTAAGTAATATGTATTCTCATCATGTGCTAAATATGTTATACGAAAAATTGTAGTACGTTCAATTGCATACTTACTTTAGTTTCATCAAGAAAATAATAACAATACGAGGCTCGTAGGCAATAAGACGTTTTATTTCATACAAGAAAGCAGCAAATTGTTCTTACTAAATATAACGACAGGGTATAACAGTTGTGGTGAATCTTTTTATGTGTGCATGTCAAAAATTTCAAAAGATACTGTAATGTTGGGATTTGTTTGATCAAAAACCATTTTGGCATACATTCAGCACATTTCAAAATTGATATTTATGTTGTGAAAAAAATGTGCGCATAGTATGTTATGATCATTGCTATACATTATTCAGAATCTCTCAACTATTAATCATAAAATCATTCATGGACAATGAAAATTTTGGTACTTTGTACCTATGCTGTGCTTGCCATAGAATCTTGCTTGATCCAGGCTTAGGGTTCTAGCGTCTCTTGGATGCGGTGGTCAAAATTTTCACTTATCATATTTGATACCTTGTAGTGGTATTTTCAATATAATACACAAGTATCTACCATGCTATTGATTATAAATAAGGAAAATGTTTCTTTGATTTTAAAGCTCGATATATGGGATATAACATTTTTTTTTGAATACTTAAAACTAGTTTAGTTGATATTTGTCATAATATCAAATGATAAACAAATTTTATTAAATACTTTTGATGGTTTCGGCGGTAACTTTGTGGAAGTTCATTTAAATATTAAATTAAAAATAATTTTGATTAACAAAAAGGGATTAAAAATAGGTAGATTACCATTTTTTTAAATAAATAAAGTATTAACGGGAAAGAAGTATTATTAAATAATATACTAAATAGGAAAGGTTGCTCCCCACTGCTTACATTATTCCCAATGACTGGTTTAACCCTATCCTAATTGATTGCATCTCATAAGTTGATATTTTGTTATTGCTAACTTAATTAGTAGTTTAATTATTTGTTTGCTTTGCTTTGATTTTATAACCCTCCTTTCTTCCCGTAAAAAGGAAAAATCCCGAACTCCATTTTGTAATTTTATTATTTTAAAATCAACTTGCTTTATTACTTGTGCAAACTTTTCGATAGAAAGTGCGAAGATGCCTCTGAAAGAGGTGAAACACGTGCCACAATTAGTAACACAATACGTGGAATAATCAAAGTTATTTTTAAATTTATTATATATCTTCAACATCTATTTTTGACTGTTTTGCTAAATTGCTACATTTGGAAACCCTTTATCAATTCAATTTATTCAAGTGACATGCAAAATTTTACCATATTTTTTTAAACATCATAAATTATGATCAAAAAAGTGCTTTAAAAGAATTATTTATGAGCTTGCAAACTTTCGGTGGGCATATAGCGTTATCATTTAAAGTGCAGGAAGCCGGATAAACATACATGCATAAAATTATTGGATTTTAGCACAAATAATATCAGTTTATGTAAATAAAAGGTAGGGGTGTAATCTACTCAACGACTGAAGTGGATCTATTGTATGCAGCCCTTGAATATTGTAAGTTCAGCGACGTGGGAAAATAGTCAGATTAAATTTTTCTCCGTATCCGCTGTATGGTATATGCAGCGGAAATTACTGGCCATTTAAAAAAACAGCTTCTGCTTACATTCTAAAGTATAATGATTTTCCACCAAGAATTGACTGCTTAAAATATAGTAGCAGACTCCTTTATTTGGGAAATAAATGATTTACGGACTAAGTAAACCAGTGCAAAATGTCGAAAATTTGATTTTTTTTCCTAAGCATAGTATTATTTTTCTATTGCCCAGCAGCATTCACCCACAGAAAATTGTATACAAAATAAAATCTCTTTCTATTTAACTTTGTAGACTTTTAAAAATCAAAGAAAATCAGTAATGATCTGATTAAAAATAAATGGGATTGTGACTTTTAAAATCAATTAATAAAACAATATTCAAACCTTTCTTGAAAAATCCGTTTTACAATGTGGGGCTTTTTTGAAAATTTTTATAAAAGTTATTTAGTTTATTTTGAAGATTGTTAATACAGTAAACAAATATTTAATGAAAAATTCCTCCCAATCTGATTTATAATCTAAACTCTTAATTCTAAACTTTCAAGAATCAGCAATTCATATTTTGTTTAAGGTATCGTATTTTATGTAATACTAGTATTGCTACCCGGCGTCGCTCGGACTAAGCGACCAATAATTATTTAATGTTATATCATTCGACATAATTATATCACAAAATCTAACATCCAAAATAGAGTTAAAATAAAATCACAAACTTTATTTAATTTGATGACAGCCCCATTCTCGCCCATTAAAATGTCCAAATTCAAGGAAAAAATCTAATTTGCTGCCAAAGAAATGTCAAATAATACCTTCACGTAAATAATAAACATTATTATATTAATAAAAGCCAAATGTCTCCGCCGATAAAAATTCAAACATATTTTCTTTCATATTCGTTTTTATGGCAACTTAATGACCAACAATGCAAAAGGGAATTACATACATACATACATACATACGCCGTTTCGGTTTTATATATAAGATTTTATAAAAGAAATAGTACACCTGATTCCGTTACGTCACTGCAATAAAGGGTGCCCTGCTTAAATCGGTCAGATGGATTATTACTTAAGCCATGCATACAATATATATTAGACATACTCCATAGTAATGTACATCGTGCATATGAATTTTAAGCCGTGAGATGTAGGCATGTGCTGCTTGCATCTTAGCTTGAGACAAAGCTGCACGTTCCCGATAAGATCTGACACAGTAGCACTCTGTTAACATTCCTTGTAAAGTTGAAATCTAACATCTGCTTTATTTAGACTCTCAATTCGACTTAAATACAGTTTTTCCAAGAACACAAAAAAAGATATGTGTTTTGAAGTAGAAAACTTACATTTTTTGAAATACATTGAAATTTTTGATTGCCATTTAGTTTGAAAGCATGATTTTCAACTGTCACTTGTCACATTGTCAACTGAGATCAGTTGATAATGCTCGCCATAAGCGAAACCGGTCCTGATCCAATAAACTTTATGTGGAAAAAGTACTAAAAATGTTGTATTATTTTTATTATAATGCCATTCCACCAAGTATTGACAGTGAACGCCTTAAAAGTAATATTATATTTCTGCCGTTCAAACTATGAGCATTCAAATTTGCGTCCATTTATACCGACTTTTCTCCTGTAACTTTTTCCGATAAACTCAAATATCATAAATTTTCTTTTAAGTTTTATTTCAGTATATTTTATTTCATAGTGGTTGAAAAAATTGTTTACTTTCAGTTCTCGTTACTTTCATTAAATATTTATTGCTGTAATGCTTTTTTATTTTGAATGGCCGTTTGTCTAAAGATTTATTTTTCTCGAAATGTCTTTCTGAATATTCAACGAACGAAAAAATTAAAAATAATCGTTGTCTGCAATACATTTCCTATGTAGTTTATCCACACAAGGCTTTGGAAGTTATAGTCTACTCAAAAGCGATGCTGATTGTTTATGTATGGATGTATTCAGGCTTAGTTGTGACACTTGATGGGAAAGTTGACACATGTTCCGCACCAACTGAGTCTGAACCATTGCTCACTTTATACTTCATTCAATTTAAGATCGCAGGCAAATAGTAAAAAGTATCGTTAATGGAAGTTTTAAATTGCCTTATCATACAAAAAAGATCACGAGCCATATTCATTTATAATACAAATTATGAAATCTAAATATGTTACACGTATTTAAAATTTATTTGAATATCGGCAATTCTTTTTAATTGAAATTCATCAAATGACTTCAAAATTTCTTATTTATACTGTGTTTTTGTTAAATGAAATAATTGATAAGAAGAAATTTGGCAATTGACCCAACGAAAATTTCCCCTGAGCATAATCAGTTTATTGTACTCTTAACTATCAAGAAATCTAATAAATGTTTTAGTTAAAAGTGAACAAAACAAAGTAATTATTATATGTAGATGAACGTTATGCGTAGTATGGAAAAGAACTATTTATTTTATGAAGAAACCAACTATATTTAAAACTATGCCAGTAAATAGGGAGACAAACACTTTTCATTCGAGAAGATATTTATTTTATTTTAATACAAAAAAGCTAATGCCGACGCGCCAAATATTTTTAAAATATTAACGAAATAAACTCGATGAGAAATTTTTATGAATCCGTCAAGAACGAAGAATGAAAATCAGCCACTTCCAAGATCTCTTCTTTGAATAAACAAAAATCTGATCTTGCCGGGGCTTGAACCCATACTAACCTGATCGCTAGAGCAAAGTTCTTGCCACTATACCACATAGACCGTCAGTTATTGATGATAACACTCAAATATGTTCATTGTCATTTAATAACTTTAAAGTGTATGTTTAGCGACAAAACTCATGGAAAAGTACAAAAGTCAAACAATTCAAATTTTATATTGAAATTCAATCAAGAACCCTCAGTCGAAATACTTAATTAACTTTACAGTTTGTTGTTCAAAAAATGAATATTTATTTCGATGTAGATATATAATATGTTCACAGAATTATTATGTTTTCAAAAAATACATTATGAAAGTATTTCACTATTAGCTATATTTACTTTACACATTGTTCAAACGAAGCAATATAAATAATTGATAATGTTCTATTCATAGAGTGACGCACACAAAAAGTTTGTCTTTATTCTTGTGAGTGAGTCCTCGCTGCTTTCGTATGTATAAATGCAAGTTTAGGGAAGATTTATACGTGGGGATATCTCAAAGTTTTTTTTGCCTCCGTAAGATCCTCGCGGGAAGCAAACCTCGTGGAAATGTAAATTTGCCACATCCTTACATGCTCGTTACACAAATTTTGTAAACACTCTCTGACGAGGATTGAAAGGGAGACCATGATATTCATGCAATGTTTATGCTCAAACCAGTACCTATGAAATAAAGCGCGTCTTATTCATGTAAGTCTTATTCAGGGAAAATTGAAATATCCTTTTCTTTAATCCTTTTATTTTGGTGAAAAAATGGCTTATACATGAATTGAAAACGCAATTTTATAATAAATTCATATGGCCTTCTGACAAAAGCTTAATTGAAAAACACCGTTTACATTATTATGTCATTCTTTTGGGTTTTTGATATTGTATGTAGAATAACAATGAAAAGCACCCGCTTAAAATAATATTAATTTTAAAGGATCTATATTTGATACTGAAATGACTGGATATATGGACTGACAAAATATGTAATAATACTCAATCCTGACACATACTGTCTTTAAAATTGAAGTGGATATCAAGAAAAGGATATCTAAGAAATACAAGTATTCGTATACATATCATTGATTGCGAGACATTCAAAGCCTTCTCATTTTTTTAAAAGTATCTACGCTTTGAAGTACTGTATGAAGCAGCTTACGACGTAATTAATACGTAATGGGTGAAAATGTTTGACGTTTTTATAATTAATTCCACCTTTGTCGATAAGCATGAAGTTTAGAAATTTTATTGCGATCGACTAAAATTGGCTCTGTCATTAAAATCAACAAAATGTAAGCGATTCAAATTTTATATTGAAAATCCATCAAGTATCTTTAGCCGAAATCCTCAATTATTCATACTGAGTTTGGAGCCTATGAGCTTATTTACTGCCAATTCAATAAAAATGTTTTTCATTTACAATCCTTTAAAAAATCGCTCGGAAAAATCTCATGCTTTCAACTCAATTTATTAGTAAAAATTGTAGACTTAACATATTCCGAAAGTGCTATGGGTAATAGTTACAACAAAAAACTGAAAATCGGCCGTAAAAATTGCTATTTCGTATTCCATTGTTAGTCCTATTGGTTCTATAGAAAGCGAGCTCGGTAAAAACTTTAGACTGAATATGACAATGCAAGTGACAAATGCGTAGTTGATTGTTCATTTGAAAACAAATTGGCGTTGGCCAATGGGGAAATCGTTGATTCGTCAAAAACGACTGTGGAAAATAGGATAGCTGAAGAGCTTTGTGAAAAAAATATGATTGTATTTTTTACTGACCTTACAAGTCGGTGTCAGTAGTTTCTATCGGAAGCATCACTACAATCGACTGCCTTTAAAAATTTGAAATTCTTATGCAGTGCTTAGTTATCTATTTGTTTTATAAAGCCACAGTGAAGTTGATTCATATTCATTACATCATAGAAAGATTGCTGAAACAATCACAGATGAACATTATTAAAATTGAGGAAGTTGACAATGAAACTATATGGGAAATAATTTTATTTTATAATCTATTTACAATTTGTAGATATTAGCAACAGAGCTCACCTCGTTCAGAAATATTTACCTGGACATATCCATTGCCACCTTGCTTTCTATGAAAAACAAATATAAATTATTATATATATTGAAATCACAACTTCTAATCATTTTAAAAGAAGTCATATCTGAATAAGTGTGGCGAAAGAGTGTTTAATGGCAATAACCGATATGTTTACTTCACAATGGTATTAGTATGCCAATTTTTATGTCTCATGATTGAACCATTTGCTTGTGAAAAAAACAATCCTAATATATTTTCAATAATGAACAATGTGCGAACATATATATTTTTAAGCCAGTAAATTGCGTATTTCAATAAATTTAAGCAAAATACTTTTTTTACTAAAATACTATTTTTACTAAATACTAAAATTTCCTTGACTCGCGAAAGAGCATTCGTATTATTTTATATTAAAATTATTGGAAGGTTTTGAAAGCTTGTTGACTCATCCTTTTTTGAATTTAAACATTTTATCATATATATAACTAGTATTGCTACCCGGCGTCGCTCGGACTAAGCGACCAATAATTATTTAATGTTATATCATTTGATATAATTATATCACAAAATCTAACATCCAAAGTAGAATTAAAATAAAATCACAAACTTTATTTAATTTGCCCCATTCTTGCTCATTAAAATGTCAAAATTCAAGGAAAAAATCTAATTTGCTGTCAAAGAAATGTCAAATAATACCTTCACGTAAATAATAAACATTATTATATTAATAAAAGCCGGGAAGAGTTCAGTAGAATGCTGTTCACTATATTTATAAATGATATCGTAAAAGTCATCAAAAATTCAAAGTTCTTATTATTCGCTGATGATTTGAAGCTTTTTTTAAGGGTTGTCACCTTGGATGATTGTCACCGTCTCCAGTCTGATATAGACAATATAATAGAATGGGGAAGATGTAACAAACTCGATTTTAATATTGATAAATGCAATCTTTTATCGTTTACAAGGGGATCACGAGTATTATTTTGTCGGTATTCAATGAATGGCCGAATTCTCTCGCGGATTTCATCAGTTAAAGATCTTGGCGTACAATTTGAGAGCAAACTTACATTCAATAATCACATTAAGACTACTTGTAATAAAGCATTGAAAATGTTGGGCTTTATCCTCCGTACTACCAAGGACTTTCCAGGAGTAAAATTTTTGATACTAATGTATAATTCTTTAGTTCGAAGCCGGCTTGAGAGTGGATCGATTGTTTGGGCCCCAAGAGGTGTGAAATATGTTCTTATGGTGGAGAGGGTTAAGAAGAAGTTTTTGAGAATTCTCTATTTGAGGACATACGGATACTACCCATGGCTTTATCCAACCGATTTTCTTTTAGGCATGCTCACGTTCAATAGTTTGAATACTCGAAGAGAAATGTACCTGGCCACATATTTCTTTCGACTCATCCGAGGCCAAAATGAGAATTCCACCATTCTTGAGAATGTTAAATTGAATGTCCCTGATAATTTTTTGAGGAATCGTGAACATGAGTTGTTTGTTCTTCCAAGGGGTAGAACCAGTCTGCCAATGGGAATGTCACTGGGAAGAGCTTTAACAATTTTAAACGGCATTGCTTCGGATGTCGACATATTTCATATTGACGTGAGTGAGTTCAGACGAATACTATATTTTATGAATAAAAGTTGATTTTGTCAGAACTCATTCGGTCGACTGCCTTGAAAATTTCTAATGTGATATTAATAATATTTTTTCCTCTGTTTTTTTATGACTATTGTAATTTTCAACTTATTTTTAATTTTTAATTTTTAATTAATTTGTGATTTTTATTATATGTTTACATGTATGTATGTATATATATATATGCATGTATTTATATTTGTCAAGTCTATGGCGCATTGGCGTCAGCTGTAATGCCATGATTTGCTTTTTTAAAATAAATAAATAAATAAATAGAAGAATAATTTATTACATTTTGACTAAATGTCTTCGCCGATAAAAATTTAAACATATTTTCTTTCATATTCGTTTTTATGGCAACTTAATGACCAACAATGCAAAAGGGAATTACAGACCCACATACATACATACGCCGTTTCGGTTTTATATATAAGATTGGCATTTTACACAAAAAAATATAATATTCTGATTGAATAAAACTAAAAAACCAACGCAATTATAATTATAAAACGATCGTTAGGGTCACAAAGATTGTTTCAGACTAATATAGTTCGATCCGTTTGCAGGTGGGTCTAACAAAGGTGCGTCGGGTCCCAATAGTGGGACCTTAGCAGGCTCTGTGGACCACCGGACAGATTTATGCCCCCCTGCTCCCTGATTTACGACCCGACCGACCAATACTAACATGACTGATTTTAAATTGTGTGTGTATCGACCCATGAAGTGGACAAAATGTTAGTTTGCATGTAGAGAATTTAAAGGGAAAGCTTAGTGTAAAGGCTAAAACGTTAACATTATGATTTATTTAGTGCTCTATGACTTGCCTGTTTTACGAGGGTATACTGATAAAAATATTGTTTTTGTCCCTTTTCTAACTGAAAAGGTAAAGTTTTTAAAATATTTTCCTTTCAAAAATGTTTTAATGATTATGAAAAATATGTATTTTTTCGTCAATGGACTAAAATATACGAAATAATCTTTTAAACGACCGAGATTCACTTGTTCAAATCTATAGAATAATCGAGAATCATTCCTTTTTCTCAATCAAGAAACGAGTGAAAAAATCAATTCGAAAGATTGAGATTGAGTCATTTTTTGTTTTCTTATTACAATACCGTTTCTTCAATAGCAAGCAAGTAAAGAGACAAAAAATCAGTCAGTTTATTCGGAGGAATAAACTTTGAAAACAATAATTTTGACGGTAATTTGAACTTGTTTACACCACAACCAATTAGGACGAACTTGCAAGGGGATTAAATACTCAACGATGAAACTGGCAATCTGTTTTCGTGTTTTTATCAAAGATAATAATTAAACTTCATAGTGCGAGAAACGCATTACAACACGAGACTTTTTTTTATCAAAACACAATCCGCAGCCTTCAACAATGAAAACGATTTGCATTCGTATGGTCTGTGAGTAATTTTTATTGGTTTCTATGGAGATTTATTGCTCTTTATGGAAGAGGGTGCATAAAAAAATAAATAGTCCTCTACGCTCAGAGTGACGGTCGACGGTCGGTTGTCAGGCGACCCGCTTCGCGAAGCAGATAATAAACTGTTTGCGAAAGAACTAACGACGAAAAAGATTATTTTCCCAATATATTCTTTTATTCATATTTTTGCACTTGGTTTTGCACACTACTCATTCAAACTGTACATTTAATAGCAAATCACCGTCCCGCTAAAATAAGACTAGCCGTTTTCGTGTTGTTTCTCTCACTAATTATTTCTTATAAGGGTAATGAACACAATATAAATAGAATCACATAGTCTTATATGTATTTCGTTATATTATTTTCTAGTACGGTAGCAACATAGTTGATTATACTAAAAAACAGAGCGTCACGAGTAGAGGTCTGAACAGGCCGAAATTTCAAAGTTCTACCTAAAATTTCCAAAAATTTCCAATCTGGCCCGACCCGAGTCTGAGATTCATTTCCAAACATCTTACCGAAGTCAGGTCCGAATCGGCAACATAGAATGAAAATTTAACGAATATTTATAATGTGCTACACTTATTTAAATTAACCATAATGTCGAGTTAATCCGGAAATAACGCGATATATTTTTTAATTTTGGGTACCCAGGCCCGAGCCCGTGCAGACCTCTAGTCACAAGGTACAGTACAATATGTTTGTCTGTGGTGATGGTGCGTTCATTTTGCTCCGTTGAATTTAAATACAGTAAAATCAGTTTCTCTGGAACCACTCATAGTACATCGCCAGGAAGTGCATCAAAAGTTGCGGAATACTTCACTTGACGTCAAGGGTTTGTTCCCGGAGGGGAAAACTCCATATTTTGGGTGCTTTAAGCAATTTTCCTGTGTATGCGACGTATAACGGTAGTTTTCGAACTTCCAACTCTTACTCTTTAAGTGATATTTGACACTGATTATGGGCATTAGTGATTTAAGTACATTTCCATTAGTGACTCGTTAACTTAAGTACCTACAGACACTGTTAAAGTGCATAGTAACAACCTTTTAACTATTGCGCAGTCGATTGAAATCGTTGCGTAATATTATTTGAATTAATTGAATGTAATTATATCTGTGAATAATCAACCAAAAGCCTATAGACACGATTCAAGTGCGTGACAACGGCGTTCAACCATCGTGACGTCAGCGCTGCTTAACTTGTGACATTTCTTGACATTATTTTTTCTCCTACCTACCTGTTGTACTTTTACAGTCCTTCGGCTCTCATCGCGTGTACTTGTATACGTGATGAAAGAGAAGAAGAAGGGGGGTGGAGAGGGGGCAAGTGAGGCTCCGGATCCCGGGTCGACGAACCCCGGGGCGCTTGAAAAGGGAGCCTCGCGTCAGACGGCCACTGCAAAGGCGGTCGCCTCGACCTCGGTGTCGAAGGCGAAGGCGAAGCCAAAATCGAAGTCGAATCAGAAGGTTAAGGGCCCGCCCGTGCCTACCGTGCTTGTGCCTGTCTGTTCCGTGGATTTGGTTGCCTCAAATATCTCGAGTACTCCTGTTGTGTCTACTGACTCGCAAAACCTTGCGGCCAATACTTCCGAGTCTACCACTGACCCGCACTCCATGTCTCCTCGCAAGAGGGCGAGGGTGCGCAGTCCGGAGGCGCCATTGATATACCCCATTGATAGCGATGAAGAGAATGTTGTGGAGATGGGACTGGTCCGACCGACGGAGGTTTCAACGTTGCAGGACCTTTTGAAGGAAAGAACGCATGTGGAAGGATTATGCAACATGCTGTTAGTTGCAATGTCTAGAAACCCGGAGAGTATAACACATGACCTTAAACTGTGCCTCGTCAGTGGAATTTCTGAACTGGGGATCGCCCACGGCAAGTTGGGAGATGCCCTTGCTCTCAAGCTCAAACAACCTGCGGCCACTGCCGGTAATATCACTATGGACGCCATTGAGGCCCCGTTGAGCGCACCGTCGACCGACGACTAAAAGACCATAAGGTGGACCAAAACCGTCATGCGGCCGAGTTGAGAACGGCCGTTGTTTAGTCCGTTGAGAGGCATACACCCCCGCAGGCCTTTGGTCCTCCTCAGGCCACTTCATGGACTACAGTTCTACGGCGGAAGAAGCCAGATGCGGCCAAACCGAATTTCCCAATGCTCCCACCTTCTGCTCCGAGGCCGGGCGTGCTCTTCTTCCCTACGGGTGAGACAAAGAATTGTGACACAACAAAGGCGGCACTTAAGTCATCGGTTGACCCGAGCATCCTAGGCGTGAAGATAGAGGGTCTCCGAAACGTGCGCAACGGAAGCATTATTGTTCATCCTCGTACTGAGGCTGAGGCGAGAACTCTGTTGAGCGCTCCTGGTCTAGCGGAAGCCGGACTCAGGGCTGAAATTGCTGGAAGGCGGCAGCCGAGAGTCATCATCTTCAATTTGCCGACGGGCCTGGACGAACCGACCCTCGCTGAGGCAATACATGAGTCGACAACAGATTCCACGGGACTCACCCTGGAGGGTTCAATGGTGAGGCTGAGCCATAAGGCTGGGCCGCGCGGCCACAACAGATGCCACTATATAGTAAGCTGTGCACCGGCTGTAAGAATGGCCCTGATCAGAGAGGATCGCCTCTTCATGAGGTGGGAGACATTCCCTGTAAGTGACTACGTGAGCACTATAAAGTGCAATAAATGCCACGTATACGGACACATGTCCAAAGTATGCACTGCTAAAGAACCAACTTGCGGACATTGCAGCAAAGTGGGACACGACCGCGATGATTGTCCCCGAAAAATTGATGCCCCAAAATGCGCTGCATGCTCTAGGCATAAGCAGCCTAATGACCACACTACGAGCTCCCGCGACTGCCCTGCGAGGCTTCACGCCGAGATGAGGGAGAGGGCCATGACAGATTACTCGGTGCCTTTCAATGGCTAAGTTCGCTCAGTTGAACGTGGGACGGGGAAGGGTGGCCACTCTGGAACTGGAGGCTGTGATGGGAGCCAGAGGTATCGACCTGGCGCTGGTTCAGGAGCCTTACTCCTTTAGTCTCGAGAGGGGCTTTGGGGCGGGCGCCTGATCCAGTCGGGTCCCACCTCAAAGGCTCTCATCTACGTCGCCAATCCGGAGTATGGTCTGCTCCATCTGTCTCATATTTCCAGCAACTGTTTGGCTTGCGCCGAAGTGACGGTCCCAGGATACGGTGTGGTGGGTGCCATATCAGCCTACTTCGACTTTAAGACACCGACTCAGGACATGACACGGTTGCTCGAGTCTGCGCTTGATGCCGTTGGTGGCAGAAATGTCATCATTGGTGCCGACGTGAACGTTCAGTCCCCGCTTTGGGCTCCGGTGGACCTTCCCTCGGTGGGCGGACCCATCGTTGAGGAAATGATTGCCCGACACTGCCTCACAGTGATCAATGATTGCAATAGTCTGCCGACTTTCTCGACCGCCAACGGGGAGTCCCATATAGACGTTACGCTGACCGCTGGTCTGATCTACCGGTCAGTCAGCGGCTGGCGGGTCTGTAGGGACTCCTCCGTGAACGACCACCGACTTATCACTTTTAACCTAGGAATGCAAAGTACCAACGCTGTGTCTGCATCCCCGCGACTTCCCAAACGTTTTCGGACGGGAGGGGACAAGTGGGAAAAGTTTGAAGAGTGTATGGTTCGAAAACTCGACCGAGCGGCCAGAAACCCCGTAGATTCAACAGAATTGTCCGCCTCTCGGCTCACAAACATAATTGTTCAAGCGGCCGATTGCACAATTGGCCGGCGCAGACCCGGAAAATCAGGGCTTCCGCCCTGGTGGAACCGGAGCGTTACAGACCTCCGCAGACTCTCCAGGAGAGCTCGGAGAGCCCTTCAAAATGCCCGCCGCTCGGCTCGCACACCATATCAGCTCGACTCTCTCATTGTTTTGGCAGCCGCGTACCGCTCATCATCAAACGCATACAAGACAGCCATCCAGCGTGCGAAGCGCGATCACTGGCGAACTTTCGTCACAGAAAAAGGAGGCTCAAACCCATGGGGCCCGCCCTACACTGAACTGACCCGTTCCGCTCGGATGAGCCGGGTCATCAGCGGCGTCGCTAGACCTCCCGAGCTCGGGGGGTTTACGAATACAATGCTGGAAACTGCATCGGTCCTGTTGGACACCCTTGTACCTGCCGATGACCCCACCACTGACACGGACCTAGTGAAGCTGGCGCGAATATCTACCACACAATCACCCGAGACGCCAAAATCACCGCTGCCCACTGAAGATGAACTGGAAAAGATTATCGCTGTATTACCACTGGACAAGGCCCCTGGTCCTGACCGAATAGACAACATCCTCATCAAGCGAGTCTGGGCTCTGGCTAGGGCCGACATGACGAACGTCATCCGCAACTGCTTCACAGAACATCTCTTTCCCGACTGCTGGAAGACGGGTGCGCTAGTCGTTATCCCGAAATCCGGCAGTCGGCCCCCCACGGACCCCAAGGCTTATCGCCCTATCACCCTTCTGCCTACGTTAGGCAAACTCTTGGAAAAACTAATATGTAACAGGCTTGAAACCCACCTGAATAGAGTCTCCCCCTTATCTCAAGTCCAGTTTGGATTCCGACCGGGCAAATGTACGGAAGATGCAATACAACACGTTATGTCCACGGTTCGGCGCACAACCCGCAAATACGTGCTGGGCGTCTTTCTGGACATCGCCGGTGCCTTCGACAACGCTTCTTGGCCTCTTATTTTATACAAATTAAAGCTCAGACAGGTCCCGGAAGACCTTTTTAAGCTCATTCGAAGCTATTTCACTAACCGGGTCGTCCTCTACGACACCGGAGAATCCGTAATCACGCGTAAAACCAGCATGGGGTGTCCTCAGGGCTCCGTCCTGGGCCCCCTACTCTGGAACGTCTTATTTGATGACCTTCTGTCACTGTTGCTTCCGCAGGGTTGCGGCCTCATTGCCTATGCGGATGACGCCCTACTTATGGTAGAGGCGGACTCCCGCTTGGGCCTTGAAACAGCCGCCAGCCAGGCCCTTAAAATCATTGCTGCCTGGGGTACCGAACACAAGCTTACATTTGCACCAAACAAAACCGAGGCTCTCCTCCTCAAGGGGAGCAATTCACTTAACATCCTTGCTAGGCCGCCGAATATCCGTATGGGCACCACCTCGGTTAGGACGGCCGAGATGGTCACCTATCTGGGGATTGTATTAGACAGTAAATTGAGTTTCTCACGGCACGCTCGAGTCTCGGTGTGCAAGGCCAGTCGGGCCTTCCTCCGGATCGGGCGCCTGTCCGGGAGCGACTGGGGTTTGAAAAAACGAGCCTTAAGGATAGCATACGACGCCATTTTTATGGGCATTGCAGGCTACGCGGCTAGTGCGTGGTCTGACAGATGTCGGCTCAAATTTATACGTAGAATCTTAATAACCGGACAACGCACGGCGCTTATCGCAATGACAAAAGCATATCGCACGACTAGCAACGAGGCCCTGCCGGTAATGGCAGGCGTCCTGCCGTTGGTCTTGCACATACAGGTTCGGGGCGCTGTGACCCATTTTATGGCGGGAAGATCTGCCATGATCGGAGACCAGATGATGGCTCCCCCCCGGGGCTTGCAAATATTGACAGGCACCTTCGCCTGGACGCCTTTCGCGCCCATGCAGTGGAGGAAGCGCTTCGGGTCTGGCAGACGCGGTGGGACGCCTCCCTAAAGGGGCGGCAAGCTTATAATTTTTTTCCTGCCGTCAAGTGGCGAATGGAAGTCTCGAGAGGACTTTTTGTTAATCATTGGACCAGCCAGTTTATATCTGGCCATGGTGGTTTCGCTGCCAAGCTCTTCCAGCTTGGCCGGAGGGTAGATGGGCCGACATGCAAATGCGGCGAAATACAGTATGTTGACCACATACTGTGGGATTGTCCATTAATGTCGGGAGAAAGAGAAGAGTTGCTCAAGGTGGTAAGACCTTCTGTCGGACCCACGGGACATGCGGACTTGGTGGCTAGTAAATTGAATTACGCGGCCTTCAGCAAATTTGCGGCGTCGTACGGCAACAGAGCGGACCTATTCGTATAGTCCCCCCGCTTCGCGATCGGAAACTAGAGTCATTTCACTGTTTTGCATTTTTAATATTTTAAACTTAAATGATAGAGACAATCAGCACACTTAAGTGCAAGCCTCCAAGTACTTGAGCTTCTGCTCTCGGACAATTCCTGCGATCAAAACTGAACAGATACGCTTCACGTTGTTACGCCACGGGACACGTCTGCTGAAACCAGAACGTACGGCCGTGGCGGGTGGTGGTTGGGAACAACGCAGTACAATATGTCGATATCTCAATTTTGCAAATAAAATACAGGCTGCTTAGTTTACCTCACAGTGACAGTAAGATATTTAAATTATATGTCCGAATGTTATTTTCTTTGTTGGTGAGAAATATGAATGACTGTATTAGTGGGATTTGTTTTCGGAAAATGCGCTCGCCAGTCCAATATTTTCCATTCCCGAAACGGACGCCCCGACTCGTCAAATGGACACTCATGCGTCCGTTGGATGGATTTATTGCCGTTCATCTTTATTTTGACGCGGACGTAATTTTAAACATCGCTTGCACGTGTGAATTCAAATGATATAAAATCCACTTTTTTTTTTTAAATATATTTCACAATTAAAAATGGATGATTGATTCTTGGCGTGTCAATTTCCCTCATTGAAGAAGAATTCTATTTTAATGGTTTTCCTTTAACTGTGAGAGACCTGAGTGGCGAACTCTCAGTTTCTTTACTATATTTCCCTGGGATGGATCCAAACATTTTTTGCTTCTTCCATATATGCATATTAAGTGAAGATCAGGACCGGTTTTGCTCATCAGTTGAAAATACTCATACAAAATATACTATGTGAAATGAGTTCATTTAAATTTTGCTTTATTTAGAATTTCAGCTAAGGGGCTTGATGGAATGTCAATATCAAATTTAATTGCTTGAATTTTGTATTTTTCCATGAGTTTTGTCAATTGAAGTTCATTCCTGCACTTGAAATTTATATAGATGCAGAATGGCGAAACCCAAGTTGTAAGCGACAAAACTCATAGAGTACAAAATTCAAATATTTGCTTCATTTATTTCAATGTAAAATACTTGATGTTAAATGATCGGAAAAAAATATTGTATTCTCATGGGATATGATCATAATGGCGTTTTAAAAAGGAACTGAATGTTTCATTACTTCATGGCTTATGCCCTACAGATGTACACTATTTATTTATCAAATGTTGCTTTTGTATGTTTTGGGAAAAAAACTTGTAATTACATGACACGATCTGGCGGACAATACCGTAGTACGGGTCGACTACCCGATGGAGCTCCCTCTCTGCCAAAAATGGTACTAATAAGCTTACAGGAATTCAGACAAATGACCGTTGCTGAAAAAAACAATGAACCCACTCCTTGTTTCAGGTTCTCATCATGAGAACAGAAAAAAATATTTGAATATTTAGAACTATTATCAAGTTATTCATCAATTATATTTAACTGTTTGAAACCAACACAAACTCTTTATTCATGTAAAGGTAAAATATACACACATATGTAATATTGTCGTTTGAATATTTATTCAAATATTTTTTCCTCCTAGGAAGGGAGGGCACACGTGTAAGATATTTAAATGATTTTAAGTCTGTCCGTTTGCCGTTCTAAAGCAATTATGTATAAAAAATGTATTATATAAATTATTCATTTTTATGGGGTTAGCTGTCACGTTTTTGTGGAAATGAATTATTTTAATAGATTAAACACATTATATATTTATACTTGTAAGATTATTATAATCTTAGATGAGTTCAGTTGAGAGTTCATAGGTAACGTCATTTTAAAAAAATTTCGATGATCGAAGCCGGTCCTGAATCAGAATAAATGTGGAAGCTTTTCTTTAAAATGAGTTATATTTATTTTAATATAAATCGTTGACACTAATAAAATGTTTCCTAATACATATTTTATTGAGAGAAGAAATAGCCTAATAGTATTAAATTTTGAAAACATACGCATTTTTACAGCGGCGTTTGAAAATTTCATCTTTTCTTTTTTGTTTTAATATTGACTTGCTTTTAAATTATTGCGTGCTTTTTATTGTGTTTACTATAGTATTTTGCCCCGTGTTTTTGGAAAATAAATACATACAAACGCTTTCGTTGTCTTTTTTAGTTTGAAGTGTATCTACTAATGTCTAAATTGGATGAGTAGAGTAGGTCCAGCCAGCATGGGAGACTTGCAATCATCTCCACTCGACTGTTTGCCCGCTGAGTCGACAATCGTATAGAGGTGGGCTTATCTCAGCCCAATCACTGGATAGCCAGAAAGGCCATGACAATTTAGTCCGAGAGGAAAACGTTTTAAACATCGCATTAGCTATATAGAAAACACTCCTCTTTTATTAAGCTATTTCATTTTATGTTACAGTTTTTATCTTTATCTTTTTAAGCATATCAATGATTTTATCTATTGACTAAAAGGCTCGAGATTTTTTATGGCAATTGATTTCAAAGGAAATCCAGGCTTTAGCAGATTTTTTCATGGGCTCAAATTCACTCACAAATTTGATTAAAAGAATACCCTCCTCTTTAAACACAATCTCGTGCTATCTACGAAAAAAGTTTTTTTTTAAAACTGTAAACATTTTACGAAAACTGTTTTTATTTACATATATATATTTTCTTAAATAACTTAAGTATATACTTTGTTACTATATCAAAAAAAGCGTTATATAATATTCAACTGTTTCCACAAGCAACTGTGCAGCTCATTTACAAAGATTAAATAAGCTTTTGTAAAAAGTTTTCGTATTTTTTTATTATTGTTTGTAGGTAATTCATTATTTTCCACTCATCCAATCCTATAAGCGGGGCCAGAAGCCCTAGTTTTTATATTCCTACTCTCATCGTACTAACGAGAGATCGGGCGACTGAGTAACAAGCAGTTCTCGATATAAAAAAACATGTTGCGACACCTCCATTATCCATTAGGAAGCCATATGCTCCACATAAGGAACGCACGTATTATATGAAATATTAATAATATTAGTTTTTATTTATGAAATATACAATTATATTAATCTGTAATATTTATATAAATATAACAAGTGAGTTTATTTTTACTAAAACGATCAATATCAAGTCAATTTTCTAGTGTTCAAATTTAATAATTATTTATATAAAGTAAGTTAATAAAAATAATAAAACATTTTTAGTACTTTTTCCACATGATATTTATTTCATCAGGACCGGTTTCGCTCGTGGCAAGCATTATCAACTGATAAGGAATACAATAAAACAGTGGTATTTATGCAAAAGTTAAGTATGAAAACAAGGTATGACAAACAATTGATAAATCAACTAAGCAAATAAATTAAAGCAAATTACAAGAAAAATAGACTAAAAAAAAATGTCCAAGACCTCTTAGCAATGCAAAACTAACACATCAAAAATCAATTAAGTATGAATTAACATTAACAAAG
The DNA here is from genome assembly GCA_028554975.1 of Himalopsyche kuldschensis. Lineage (NCBI taxonomy): Eukaryota > Metazoa > Arthropoda > Insecta > Trichoptera > Rhyacophilidae > Himalopsyche > Himalopsyche kuldschensis. Next base: position 908,772 of record JAHFWI010000100.1, read on the forward strand.
TAAAAGCCCAAAATTAAGTGCATTTAATAAAAATAAATAAATCTACATGTCTGTCAACCATAATTAAATAAATCTCATGTGGAAAAAGTACTAAAAATGTTTTATTATTTTTATTATAATGCCTTTCCACCAAGTATTGACAGTGAACACCTTAAAAGTGATAAAGTAAGTTATCAGTATCTATGTAACAACTATGTCTAGTTTGTCAACCATGCAAGGCTTAATTTATTTGAAGTACTCAGAAATAATATTTGCTGAAGTTAGATGTTATGGCTCAATTTTATTTTATAAACGATCTATTTGCTCGGAAGCATGTTCTAAGAAGTAGCGCATCACCGCACAATCTAAGAGACAAGTAAGCTAAATCAGAGTGTTAAAACATCAAAATTTGGCGATGCAGATTGTTTGGACAAACAAAGCTCAGATGGGGTCACCGGAGATGTCCAAGGAAACAACGAATCCGCCCCTGATCTGTCAAAATCTAAAAACATACACGAAGAGATTTGACACACCGCATTTAAAGTTATGATAGGATATAACGGATCAATGTAAAAAAAAAATCTTCAACGTTACGCTTTAACGTGTCTGGTATTAGGTAATATATCTAACGTATCAATACCGGTATTACAAATAAAAATGAGCAGGTTATATTATACATACGGCCAATCGCAGTAGAAATAAAAGCAATTCAATTTTCATCTGTATATGTATATGTACATAAAATATGGAAATTTCATCTCAAATATCCATATTGAACATTACAGCCAATGTTTATGATTGTGTCGCATTTTTGCTTTTTAGAATTGACATTCACGACCTTAAAAAAACAAACTCATCAATGCTGAAATCTATAAATCTTAATATGAACTGACTGGAAATATATTTGAAGGCAGAAATAGTTCGCCTAGATTCAACTTTATAATATTAGTATGTATATTTCAAGTCCTGCTTTCAGTTATTTTTGTATTGCGGTTGCTACTGCAGTTATCGTTTGTTTTATTTTCTGTGCAAGGAAAATACCTGGCAGTCTGAAGAATAAAATGAGCAATTAATTATTCATATTTATTTTGTGGGTAAATAATCGATCTTTTTGTCTGATTCATCGTATAGTATAGGGTCTTTCAATAGGGACGCTCGAAAATTTTGAGGTTAAATCAGTCATGTTATTAAAGTGTCATCAGTTGATAATGATCGCCATGAGCAAAACCGGTACTGATTCAATAAATTGTATGTGGAATAAGAACTACATATGTGTTATTATTTTTATTATAATGCCATTCCACCAAGTATTGACAGTGAACACCTTAAATGCTTACCATTTATATTAAAATAATCTTCAGCTTTATTTCAGTGTATGCCTTCACAATAGATTTCCACTATGGTCACCACTTTACTCCCGGTCACATTCGTAATCAATTTAATTCAATACAATATTGTTTAATCTGCATAATAGGATGAGTTGGCAGTCGATTCTATGGATAAAATGGAGGCCATTACCAAACACGTTTTATCTAAAGAGAATAATCAAATCAGCTCGTATTTGTGCACGTTTATTTACTTTACCGTTTAAATGTATTGATGAAATGCCAACAGTTTGTTATGAAATTATTGAAAGAGGTGTCACTAAGGTATTAATAAAATGAGAAATTCGTTTATTTAGGTTTAAAGGTGAATTAACTCAATGAAACAATTATGGGGGTTTCGGAATATTTAATTAATTTAAAAGTATTGATTTTTCCAATTTTGTAATCTTCAGAGACAATTAATTATATTACAATGTTATCTGTAGCATTGGTGGAAAATATTTTTTAATTTGTTGAATTGATTTTGAGTCATTCGACAACGCTTGAAATTTAGAAGAATTTCACTCGAAGCTGTTTGGCAAAACATCTTTAGATTGATTCAGCATTTATTTGGTATTACTCGTGTGACGGTGAAAAAATAGCAAAGAATTTAAGTTTCTATAAATATTTAATTATATAAAATTGAAAGCTTCTCTGGCATACGCCCTCGTCAGAACTGATCTACGAAGGCGTAAGCCAAGATACTTCTTAACTTTATATATTATATTGGTATAAGCTAAAATATTTTGCTATTTTCACACCGTGCTAGCAAATTTGTATTTGAAAAGAAGAAAAATGGAATGATATTTTCATGAAACGCGTAGAAATTATCCGATAACTAAATTTAGTACCAACTCAATTTTGAATAGTTTTAATTTTTACTATTCCATGAATTTTGTCGCTAATGACACTGCTTACGACTTTCGACATCTTCAGGCATTTCAGCACAAAAACGTTGGAAAATCAGCATGTTATGAGAATGTCAACATATTTTTAGTTGGTTTTAATCTTTTCATTTTAACATTTCCACTACTCTTAAATCAATAAATCAATAGTAATGATTACATTTGTAGCGATATTTTTTCTACTCTCCGCAAACTATTTACTTGTATGTAATGTGTGGTGTGTAAATGTGTCACAAACTAGTTATAGATGTGTTCGATGTGAAAATGCGAAAAGCTTTTTTTCTAAATCAAGGGACTCCACATATCTTGAAACAGCAATATCCAAGTGTCGACAAAGCGGTCACTTTTTTATTAGACCGCTTGAAACGGCGCCTCGAATAGTTGAAATCTCCGCATGATTGGATGCATTCCGGTTTGGTAGAATTTCTAGGTATTTAATTGTGAAATTCCAAAGAAACACCTCGCCGGTTTTTCGATTGCCTCGATATTTTTTTCTGCAATCAATTCCTTTCCACTCCGTCGTCAATGACTTTGAAGATGCCTCTTATTACTACCTCCTTTGTATTGGTAGTTTTGAATCGAAAGTTTTCAACGTGGAAAAAATGCAATAGAAGTGTGCAGCTTTGGCGAGGATAAATTTGTAAAGAACTTTGAATCGTCTGGATATTTGAGTAGGAGGACCGTCCATTAAAATATTCTAATGGAGTCAATTAGGCTTCAGAGCTATTGTGTTTACAGTTCAATGGATATTAAAAGTAAATTGGTTGAATTACTTATTTAGTAAAATATTCTATTAAAAATAATTTGAAACTCTTGTCTGAAGTGTAATTAAAATATGTATTTCAGTTTAACAGCAGTGCCTTACATGCCCTTAAGTCAACGTTAAGAGTAAAGTTCGTAATTCCATACTACTTACTATAAACGTAAAAGCATTAAAATTGCTATATTATTGTGAGTGAGAAAATATGCTATACTTTTTTAGCTTTCATCTTTATGTACAGTAACTAATATTTTTGGTGTAAAAAATTTACGAAAAAGTTGGAAAATTAAAAAGTATATTTTTTCACAAAACTTTGAAAATAATATGAAATATTAAAAAAAAATACCGACTTTTTATAACTGAACTATGCTTTACTGGTATAAATTTGTTAAACGAAAATTTATGTGGAATCACTGCTTTAAAAATAAATCAACATATTTTAACACTATATATTTCATATCGCTTGTGTGCTTGGATTAGGAAACGGCTGGGATAAAATGTAAAACTTCGAAACACATGTTATTTGGGTGGATTAAATAAAGCCTCACTTAATATTTCGAATCGCGTGAATGTAACAAATTGTCGCGATAATTCATAAAAATATCACAGGTCATTTCACACTTTCGTACAATATTCAAATATCCACATGTGTGAGGACATTCGAGATATATTGCCACGTGTTAAATTGCAGTGAAATATGTTCAAACCAGATGTTACCTTGAAATAATGTACGTGCTTTCATGTTGAATTCATTCGTTTAATCATACTTCTCGTGGAAAAAAATGTATGCATATGTTTTTAAATATACACACATGCACTGACGACTACTTTTGAAGTTTTTTAATAACTTGTCATCATGAAAAATATTGATTAAATCCAAAATATGAAACTGAGCTGGCCATGGAGTGTGCTTTATGTGAATAAGAATTATGAAAACACAAACAAAGTGTAGATCGGTGGTTTCCAAATCGTCACTCAGCGAAGTTCTTGATGACATTTTTAGCAACTTGCGTTAGAAAATTAAGAGGTAAGAAAAAAATGCTTCTAAAGAAAATCGTAAGAGATTAAGAGATTTCCAAGTGACATGTGAAGCTGTGTTATTTTTGAAAATTAAGTCAAATTTCAAATAAATATTTTTTGACATATTTGTAGGTTTTTTTTTCAGAAAATGAATCGAATTTTGATGCTTGAATAATTAACGGATTTTTAATAAGTTTGGATATCGCTTTTCGATAAAACATAACTATAAATCATTATCAGATGACATTACCATCTGTCAGTATTCGCTCAATACGCTCGATGGAGTGATGCGCAGACATTTAGGGAGAAACTGTTTATATGTATACTGCGTTACAGATAGTGACATCTACAGATATATCAAGATACATGTAATATATCATTATTGTATGAACGAGCTAAAGTTTTTTTGAACTTATTCATTCATTGTGTAAACATTTATATCATAGAAAGAACAGTGAAATGAGATTAGCACAGTTATCGGATAAAAAAATAAAAACAGTAATAAACGAAAAACAATGCAATCCTGGCTAAAGTTTTAATTGGAGATCGTCATCGTACAATTACCTACATCGTTACAAGTTTCGTCTTATATTTTCTCCATTTCTTTCTCGAAGATTTTAGTTTTATCTATCCCCTTTTATGACGACCGCCTTGCCTTGTCTATGGGCGGCCTTTATCAGTAATCGGGGGTAAATTGGATAATCACCTGTCTGAGGTGAACTAGACAAGCTAACACATCTAAAATAAGAGAGTCCAATGGTAGTCTTATGCGATATATGTGTGCGATGCGGAATTTGTCTTCCCTTGTATAAAAACTTTTTTCTGCCTGTAACTAAATGCATTACGGCTAGATAGATACAGTTAAATTAGTCGTCAGTTGAGGATAGTGTTTTAAAGAGAAAATTCACAATTATTTTTAATCAAATAATGGAATCAATACCCTAAAAGCGTCACAGCAATAAAACACATTAAAAAAGTATCAGATAATTTGATACAACGAACAACAGTCGCAAATTGTTTATTTTGTTGAATAGTTTTTTCGATAAAGAAGAACATAAACATGGTCTTTTTCCATTAAAATATATATTTATTTACTATTCAATTGTCTGACTATCTAAGCAAATAAGCCAGAGCTTTTTGAGCCGCTTATCTACTTCTTTACCAATGTACCAAGAGCTTTGTCAAAAGACAAGCAGTCCCCCAGGGCCGAAATTTTGTATTCAAAATTTATGTCAATAAAATCATATAGCGGTTAACGAATTGGTAAGTATTGCCTTTATACCTTTTACTTGCCGTAATGTTATTTAGGCTTAAAATCTTTAAAGTGATGATTGCTTTTTTTTTCCATGACAACTCTGATACACGTGTTTAAAACACTTCATCTAAATAAATCAATAATTAATTTCGGTGTTGCGACGGCATTCCATAGCTTTATGATCGCTAATTAAAGTTTTAACCACTCTTAAAGCGTCAAAGAATATTTAATTGGCCACAGTTTTATGTAAATAAATCTAGTATTTATATCGAATGTTCAATCCCGGGATAAGAACACTTATACTAACCACTTTTTAGGTGATCACTGTCAATACTGAGTAGAATGGCATTGTAATAAAAATAATAAAATATTTTAAGGTAGGTACTTATTCCACATTGAATTTATTTAGGACCGGTTTCGATCATTGCGGGCATTATCAACTGATCAACTAATATTGCGATTGATCCGATGAAATAATATTCGTCTGTTGTATAGCTCGCTTGTGAACGATCTTAAGCTTTGGTAATACTCGGTTGCTAAGGAAACCGTTTGCATCCCCGATTAGAAAAAAAAATAACTTTTCAACAAATAAATAGATTTGTATGTTTATCTACGATGCTCTTTAAAAACTGCACTGTCCGATCTATTAAAAGAGTTCTAGAACAATTGAATGGCAATTTATTCCACTTCTAAACTTATTTTCTGTGCATATCATCTGTGAATGTGTAATGACTGGCTTGCAACATTTACATACATACACTTTCTGTTGATATGCTTATGTCGTAAAGTATCACTAAGAGAAACTAATTATATCAAAGAGAGATGGGCATGGTATATTATTCATGGAAAAGGACGTTTTCTCATACCCATATACATATTTACCATTATAAATAATCGATCAAATGAATATTATTATAATTATTTTAATTGTTTAGTTTATTTTAAAAACTTCAAGAAGTCAAAGATATAATACTTATTATTATATTCGTTTTAGTCTAATGGAAATGTTGTTTTAAGACAAAAAATGTTTGTTTTTAATTCGTGGTAAAACGTTGTCGTTAATTAACATTTTTTTGAAGCGGCTTAAAAAATGATAACATTACTGTATAAAAATATTTTTATTTTGATTTAAAAAAAAATAAGCAAAATTAAATAAACGAAGGATCTACGAAAAAGGTAGCCAACGGATTTGAAGAATATTTTACCAAATTCGAATATAGGCGAAATATATACTTTTTAAAATTAAAATTTGAAGTGTTCACATCTAGTTAATCGTCGAATATTGTAACTTTTCTCCCCGGCTGCACTGGAAGGGTGACCCTATCGGCCGACTGGGATTACCCCTTCCCCTTTGACCCCCCTTTGCCTAGCTCTTCTACCCCGTGTGCGACATATCTATTGGCAGGGGGTTTATTGTGTTTTATACCTTTTTATTTTCTATTTCTAATATTATTGGCTTTTATGTACGGTTGATACACATGATTAAATATGCTCTAGTTGTTGCCGACAAACGGGCAACATTTACAAAAAAACCATATAAGGAAAAATTTTGTAATCAATAATTCTGATTTTTTTATGGAATATAAAACAATCGTTGCTGAAAAGTAACGAGAGAAGATTTAAGACTCTCGTGCGTTATTAACTGAATGTTAATGTATATTTTCATTATTAAAATGATGTTGATTCATTTTAAAATAAATGTAATAAAAGTTTCACTATGCGGCCATATTTTTATAACGAATAAATGGATGCAAAATTTCAACAAGAAAGATTCCTAATCCACGGAATAGTGTTCTGCTAAAATAGGATTGTTTAACCGTGCAGCGAAAAATCTTCGCGTGGTGCTTGTGGAAAATAACTGATGATTTATCCTAGCTGTTTGGGTACCCTTTAAAAAAATACTTTTATTTGTAAAGCATTATGAAAAAACAAATTAATATCTTTAATCTGTATTCGTTAAAATCTGATAAAATATTTATCTATGTGAAGGTGTCAATTTTTAAGATTTTTTTTTCTTTTTAATTTACAAATCAATATGTTAATATTTTTGAACGAACTGTGGAGGGTTGTTTTTAGTTTTTTTTAAATATAAAACGAGCAGCATTTGTGTCCGGACCGTATGCGTCAAGTGCGCCCTGTCCTATCTGGTACCAAATTACACATTATCCTATGGAGCGCATCCAGCTAAGGGCTCGCGTATCACATACGACATTTTCCATACGACAAGAGACAATCCATGCTTACGTCGGGACGAAAGATCTTCTCAAAGTATGTCTTAACAAGGATCAGCATTGAATTTATTACCTGAACCTTCCTTATGATGAAAGAATGCCAAACGTTATAAATCATAAAGCGGCTATTATTTAGTACGTTAGAAAATACATATTTTCCTATCACGGATCCATTATTGATCCTTTTAATTAAACTTAACATTGAGATCTTTTTAAAAACTTAACTTTAGATTTACTTTACCAACAATTTATTCATTGCTCGAAAGACATTGTAAGAAAAAAGGAACATACTATAACGTTATCTCATAAATATACAGCACAAATTCTGTTCGAGTGAGTACGGCTAATATCAAGTACAAAGATATTATTGTCTTCGATTAAAAAAGTCTTAAAGAATGACAGGCTTCCAATCAGTCTTCGCTAAAGCTCATAGATTTTAAGACAGATGCTTATCTTAAATAAAATACCTTTATGGGTTAAACTAATGCTTATTCGCAAATAATTGTAAAAAAACTTATACTGAAAATTAATCCACATCTTCCTTATACGAGAGGAATAAGGTTATAAAACATTTCAAATTTGATTTTTTTATTTTATTTCATACTTATAGATGAATATAAATAAATATGGCTTCATCAAACAAAGAATTAATTAAATATGCAACTGTATTCTAGCGGTTAGAACTTCACCATGTCAATCAGATATTGCCGAGCTTAAGCTCCTGTTACGTCAATGTCAAATCAATATACATATTTGAAATTTCACATTTGAGATCGAATACTTTTTGGTGTATTTAATCTTAAAAATCTCTGTATTAAGAAAATACTGGTGAACCAGCAATGATTATTAAATATCATTAAATACAGAAAAAATCGAAGATTTTTTTGTAATAATTGAATATTTGGAAACAAAATCTTTGGAAACGTTTGTCAAAGAACCTATGTAGACGATCGAGCGAGGATGTCTTTTACGAGACGCGCCTCAAGCTCGTAGCATTAATATTTGTCCTTTTTTGCGTCCAGAGCACCGTCAATAAATAATCGAATGAAATTGTTTTCCAAAGGAAAAAGGAGGGAAAGTGCACGCGACCAGACATTGCCTCGTCCTTTATTTGCGATAGCCTTTTTAACTTTATGGCAGATAAGCGATTTGTGTAGGCGATATATATTTTATGGGAAATCCCGTACGGCATGGTAGTGTGTATCGAAGCGTTTTGTGCGTATAGACTAGCATACGTTCATTTTCTTATCGAAAATAGATCTTCGGTTTTATGAGTCGACAAAAAAGGTAATGCATGATATCAAAAAAGAAAACAGATGCCTTCAATATATTCAGCTTATGCGTTTGCAAAAACACAACGCTTCTCAATTTTAAATATAAAATAAGTCAGCGGCCTTTCTAAATGGAGACTCATGTGAGTGAGAAGGTGTTAAGTGAAGCCAGGAACAACACGAGACATTTTTTCACTATAATGATAATGAGTTGTAACAAAATCGATGGGATGTTATTTACATACTCCTGGAAATAAAATGAAGCACACATAACGTTGTTACGCCTTGGAATATATTCTGTGAGTCTTATTTAAAGCCGTAGTGGGTGGTAGTTGGTACAACGATAATAAGGGAAAATGATAAATTTTAGAATACATTGAAGATAAATAAAAAAAATACCATTCCGTGGTGCAGTCAACGTCGTTGGCTTCCGTGACGGACCGCCCGGGCTCGAGTCCTGGTTCGAACTGTTTTGTTTCTGTCGATAAATCATTTCTGTTTCCCCCGGCAATGGGTGCTTGTGTTATTAAAAATCCCTTCTCACCTTTCGTATCCCAAAATGCGGCGGGTAGCGAGAGTGATTAGGTAATCACTAGTCCTGCCCTAGTCCTCGTATCCTTTCAGCCCCTACTCTCTAAGAAAAATAATGGTAGTAACAAACAGTTCTCGTAGAAAAAAACATGTTGAGATAAAGAGTGCATAAGCTCCAAGATGGGAGCGGATATGGACAAAAAAAACTATAATTGTTAAACAAATAAATTAACTGTACTTTATTATTGAAATTGATAAATTTGTATGAGTATATTTTGTAAACTTTTCTACCAGCAAAAAGTAATGCTGAATTTCACGTAACTCTAGTTGGGAAGCTATTAAATTATATATGGCTTTTTTATGTTTCAGGATTTTTTTATTTTGTAACGCTTCTGTTGTATAAGAAGTATTCAAATATTATCAGTGAATGTTGTAATAGATAAAAAAAATATTGAATAATTAACTACATATCATGAGAATTCGAGATAGGCAGAGCAATTTACTTACAACTAGCTATATATTAATCTGATTATTTAATCATTACTATTTCTACAAATAAAGATGATTGTAATTTGTATTGGTATACATACATATATTTACCGTTAAATTTATAGATTCTGAATCCACGTTATATATACATATGGATTAGCAAACAACAAAGGTTAAACTATTGATCTGTCATCTCTTTTTATTAATTTTTTTTTTTTTTAACCATGTCCGCTCCCAAATTGGAGCATATGGACTCCTCACGGAGTTTATCTCAACATATGTTTTTCTACGAGAACTGCTTGTTACTCAGTTACTCAACCTCTATTTTTAGAAGAGAGTAGGGATGGAGAGGATGCGAGGACTAGGACAGGACAAGTGATTATTAGCTCATCGCTGTCACTATGCGTCGTTTTTTGGGATCGGGAAGGTAGGAAGGGATTAACAACTCAAATACCCATGCCTTTGAACAGATTTATCGAATGAAAAAATCCGTTCGTACCGGGAATCGAATCCGGGCGGTCCGGCACGTAAGCCAACGACGTTGACACTGCGCCACGGACCGGAACATAGTCGCATTAAACATTTCATCAATAATTTTGAATGATTACTGACTTTTTTTCGTAGTAGCAATTAGTTGTCTTTTGGAATAAATTTTTACTAAACCAGTAGCCCGCCCGGCCCACCTTTGGAGCTAGAGCTTGTATTAAATTAACTCAAATTTAAATGTAAATCATAAAATATTATGTAAATATCTATTCCGTGTATATTATTATGTTGTCAGATGTCTAAATGATTAATATTATTGTGATTCGCAAGGGTAATTAAAATCTAGAATATGAAGAGATTATGTATCCATGTCGGCAACTGTGTTTCATTTTCGAGAACCCCTTCAAAATTAATATTATAAACCTAGATGAGTGGGGTGTTCCCCCAAAATAAAGATACAGCGGATCATACACAACAATACAATATTTCACAATCTAGGCACATTGAAAGAGAGAAAATCAAAAAGATAAACGAGTCTACATTCGAATGGAAAAAAAATAAACATTAATCATTTAATGAAACATGTAAAATTTTTAGTCAGCAAACAGAGAGAACAAAGTAGTAACATGTTGCAAAAAACAGTCAACTTTAAAAATTATACTTCAGAAATAAAACATGAAAAAAATTGAAGCACACTTCCCTTCGTATTAGGAAACCAATATTTTGAAATCATGGACGCATCTCAATGTAGAGGATATATGAAACTCAAATAAAACATGCGTTGTTATTCCGTAGGTCGACTTTTCTTTTGGGACAGTTAAAGTAGAAAGAATGTGCTACGAAGAGGACTAATAATAGCTAATTTATGTCTGCTCACGAAAGCTATCTGATACAAACAATGAGAGATGTTGAGAGAAGCGTGAGAAAATAACAGCCACTTTCCGACTACATACGAAATAAATTCAGAACAAATATGTTTTTAAAGTTGTCATTAAATACGTTTTAACGAAATAAAATAATGAGTTTAAAGGTAATGCGGTTGAAAAATAACTCAATTCAATATATGAAAGTTTTCGATATAATTGTCAATATAATCGAGCATAAACAAAAAATGTTTGTTGGAAGCTGTTACTATAAAAAGACTGAAATTAACACCTGAGAAATTTCTTGTGATACTGTTCTCATACATTTGACACAAAAACATGTCCTGTTGTACGGTATAAACATTAGTACAAATGTACATCTGTAGGTTTCACTTTTCAAAGAGAGGGTCAAATTATATGTTACTTTTTGTTGCGAATTAAATGAGCCATATTGCGTTGCAACTGCATTGTTATTTTTTAGTAAGGACTATTGTAAAACGAGTACGCACATGTACATTTACCGGAGTATAAATGAAAGCGACCGAAATGAGATTTCATTAATATAAAATGTACTTAGATGTAGGTTTTCAACGTTCAATGTCCAACAATTCTTGTTGTATGTATGAGTATGTAAAAATATTATTATGTAATGCTGAGTTTATTTTTATCGTGTATTGACCTACTTCTAGTTTTAACCATTTTTAAAAAACGTTCATTTTGAATGTTAGACTCCTAATTAAGCTTATCTTAACAACAAAAAATTCAATTAGAACGTCATATTACTCAGTTGCTCGATCTCTCTTTTTTAGAATAGGGATAGAATGATAGAGACTATGACAGTTCTGTTGGTTTGCTAATTGCTTACACTACAACTCAATTTTGAAGATCGGAACAGTAGCGGAGAGTTTGAAGACATTCATATCTTCGAATAGAAATCTTTTAATCGATCGAAAAATCAATTTATGTAAAATTTTTCTTGGAAAAAGTGAATGTTTTTGATGATCCAAATTTGAATGTGTTAATCATCACACGCTTGCTGCCAACACTCAAATTTGTTAATTTTGCAGAATCACAAATGTGCAAAGGAGTGTCTTTGATACCTATCGAGATACATGCTCATCGAGTACAATAGATTGATATCAATTGATTTTAATTAAAGTACAGGGCTAAGAATGACTAAGCAAGTACTTTGTTTTTATCTTGCATCGTCAACATTGCAGCATCATTTTGTGCAGCTCTTTATCTATAAATCAAATTGTTTTTCCTGATTATAATGATGTTATTAAATATATGTGTACAATTATGGCTGAATATATATGACGGGTACCGGTGTTACAATGATAATTAAATTTGGTATTTATATTGAATTAGCATTTATCATTCTGTAGTTCATCATAATAGTAGACAATAATAAAGTACCAAAAACCTCACCTTAAACAAGGAAAAAGCATTCATATAGCATAACTGTACATTTTTTTTCAGTTGTGTAGCGAGGGGTGCGCGGAATAAATTGTGTACATTACTGAATATTTTGTATGAAATTGTATTGTAAATTCGGTCATTAGAACTCCCATTATGGTATGTTTAAATGATTTCTCGAGCTCCAGGGCAATTTATAATTCTGCACCTCCCCCCCCTTCCACTCTACTGTATAACAACTGTGTTATTATTTTTATCACATTTTGCTCTACATCATTTGATCAATAAATCGATTAAAAACCTTGTTATTTTTTTCAATGATTTTGAAAATTTGCCATCTGCGACGAATAAAAGTGTTAAATATAAATTTGAAATAACTTTGATTATTCCACTATTGTGCTACTAACTCTGACACGTGCTTTGCCTCTTTCAGAAGCATCTTCGGACCTACTATCGCAAAGTTTGCTTAAGTAATGAAGTTATTTTAAAGTTTATATTAAAATGAACTTCCACAAAGTTAGCGCCGAGACCATCGAAAGTAATGAAAGTGTTGTTTATTGAATGTATTACAGGATTTTCTTTAACCAATGTGTTTTTGGGTGGTTGGTCATTGCCAACGGTCGGGTCCGCGGTCGAGTGTCAACGTTGTTGGCTTCGGTTGCGAAGCGCTCTGGCTTGAATCCCAGTCCGGGCAGTTTCATTTTTCGATCAATTCATGATTTTTGTACTGAAACAGGAATGTCTGTGTTGTTCAAAATTCCCTCTCACTCCCATCTGATCCTAAAACGAGACATAAATTGTATTGTTATATCGAGGATATGATACATTGTGTAACACTCTCCATAGTTGAAAATATTCTTTCAATTATAATTTAATATGTTACCATTTATCATTAAACATGCAGATAATGTAGAAAATACTCATTTATTTACCTAAATATGAATAAACGTTGATTTATTTTTATCCAAAACACATACTCATCATAATAGCAAGCATACTTCACATTTCAATTGATCAAATGAATTTATTGGCATGCAATAAATTCCAGCTCTTAATAAATAAGCAAAACAAATCTTTAGGTCTAAGATAATTTGAACGCCGTCATTTCAACATTTTTTGGTTGAAAAAAAGTATTTCAAATAAACTCACTTCAATCACAGCTGGAGACTTTTTGTAATAATAGGATGAGATTTCGTGATAAACTTTGGTATTATCACATGCTATTGGGGCACCAGTAGCAATCCCTGTCTACATGTTGCAAGTGGCTTGAACTGGTGTTTAGTTTCAAAGAAGTTTAAATTTACAATCGAATTGTATCAAAAACGAACTCGTAAATTATGGAAAAAAGCTGGGAATTTATGTGAAAAATATTTGATTTGGAGATTAAAATGCACTGATAAAAGCTGACTTTATTTGAAGCGCATACAAGCTTATGTTTCTACATAAGACCAATATAAATATTTTCCATTCAGTCCATTATTTCAAATGACATCGGAATAAAATTAGACAAACATATACATCATCGGTTTCTGCGTAGCATGTAGAGAATTTAACAAAATCGTTTGCTTTTAGCGGGTTCTGGATGTCATACAATTATGATTGAATTTTTGTTAAGTGATATGAAATATGTGTGTACCTTTTTTGAGCTTTTTATGAAATGCTAATAAGCGATTAAGTCTATTTGTTTATTAAGTGCTTCCATGGAGTAAAACGCAATTTATAGGTCCCCGGAAAAGGGAATTTACGGAGATGAAAACCAAAACACTATGATTTATATCTTATATAAATATATATTAAAGTTTATTGTTTTTTTTTATTTATCCTCTCGATAGCGTAAGTCAAAATCGATCTTCCTTTTTATAATCAATTATATTATAATATGCATCAATCCTCTCAGGGCTTTTTAAGTTATTCAAATGATGTTTTTACTAATGCTTGTACTCGTGATAATTTGGACTAACCTAACTTAAGATAACCTAAACTAACGTAAATTTATGTAAAATTTTCATTTCCACTATTATTCAAGTCGCTTGACTGCGAATACAATATTATAGCACAAGTATAATGAAGCAGGATATGGCTTAAGGGTACGCCAGCAGTTGCCATATAATGTGATACACAATAATTATTATTTAGGAAATCACTCGTGCGCACTAATCCCGGATGTGTGCCAGTTTTGGGTGACACACTGTCAAATTTAATTTGCGCATTACTTGTATTGCGATAGTCATATTTTTTGCAGCGTGCGCATTTGCTTTCCTATGATAAAATTGTGATAATATACTTGTTCATGCGCAAACACAGATAAACGCCATCTTATGTAAATAGAGCTTGAACTTTTCATTATGTTTCAATAAAAATACTTTTTGTATTGAAAGCACGATAAAAGTATGAAACTACGAGATTTTCAAAGTCAAAACAAAGATTTATTTTAACAATAGACGAATCAAAACTAATTTCGGTTTCTCAAATTGATCAGTTTATCGGATTGATAGTCCTGTCCTGTTTTGTGAAACTTTAAACCTATCTAGCGTATATTTTTTATTTTGATTGTAATTATGCCATACTGTGCATAAAAGATCTGCATGGGCTTAAATTTCAAACTCTACCCGGCTCGAGTCAAAGTGTTTATTTCGAAACATTTTACCCAAACCCCAATTTTTTTTAACATAAACCGTACATCATTTGAATTATTTTTTTGTTTTAAAACTTTAATGAATCATTAAAAAATTTGAATCGTTTGAATTTTGTACTTTTTATAAGTTTTGTCGCTAACAAACAAGGTTTCATCTTTCGTTATCTTCCAGCATTGCAAGTGTACGAATGAACTTGAACTGACAAGGCAACTAAAAAAACATACAACAAAATACAATGATAATTTTAAAAAAATATATCCGACGAAAATAATCAGTACAATTATTCAATTGCAGATAAAATTAAATCTGTATTATGAAGAAAAACTTACGTTACGTTATCATGAAGATATTGGCGCACTATCACGTATTTCTGTATATTATTCAGATAAAATATATTTTTATATCTTCACGCTGTCTTCTGTCAAAGTAAGGTGGCCAAAATGCAGTATCTACGTTATTATCCTCGGTAAGTCATATTTGATCGCCAAATTCTTGGACGTTAAGTCTTTTTCGTAGCCTTATATTATACTTTTCATAAAGTCTTGAAGAAATTCGTATTTTCCGTAGCGGGAAATTTTACAGGCTATTTTGCATTTAGTGATTGCAAGAAGACCTCGTGATTTCAAAAAGATTTAGTGATTTATGTAAAAATAGCTAATTTGAATAGTTTGAATTTTGTACTTTTCTACTAGTTATGTCCCTAACGACCCGGTTTTCGCCTTTCGGCATCTTCAGGAGTTTCTTGTGCTCGGATGTACTTGAACTGACGCGCAGTAAACAGTTTGCCTTACTACATTTAAAAATCACGATAATTATAACAATCCCACTTAATTCATTGAAACTGGTTTAAATCAAATTTTCGTTAATTTACATTTAATAGCAATTTAACTTTATTGTTGAATATAAACGATACAAATTTATGGAAACGTTAAAAATTAAAACAATTAAAATTTGATATTGAAATTCCATCAAGCATCCTCAGTCGAAATCCTTAATTATAAAAAGAGCTGCCGATAATAAAAGTTATTCATCTTTGCTTTCTTAGAGACAATTTTCGTCTTTAAATATCTGTATCTGGAAACATTTTCTTCTGTTTTTATTATTGATAGTTAAGTATTCCTTTAATAGCTAGAAGCATCATCCGAAAAACGATATTCGTTTAAGAAAGTATCATATTTTTTTTCTGTTGTTGATTGAAATGATAAAACCCCAAATGAATATAAATGTGCACGCGCAGATTAATTTCCATTAAAATGTGAACCAACGCATGTGATTATATCGCATAGAAGCATTTTACGGATGGGAGATAATAATACTCAAACTAATCTTTCGGGCTTTTGGGCGAATATCATATAAAAAAATGAATTAAATATGTTTTCAATGTTAAAGTGTGTTGGAGCTTTAATAAAAAAAAAAAACACCAAAATTGGTCACTTTTAAAGTGTTCACTGTCAATACTTGGTGGAATGGCATTATAATAAAAACAATAACACATGTTTACTACTTATTCCACATATTTTTTTTTGAATCAACTCCGGTTTCGCCCATGGCGAGCATTATTAACAGATCATCAGTTGATAATACTCACCATGAGCGAAACCGGTCCTGATCCAATAAATTTTATGTGGAGTAAGTACTAAAAATGTGTTATTATTTTTACCAACATTTATTATACGGAAAGAAAAATAACAATGTATTTTAGTTCTACATAAATTATTTTAAATAGCTATCAACAAATATTTAAAATAATTTATGTAGAACTAAAATACATTGTAATTTTTCTTTCCGTATTATAATGTAGTTCTACCAAGTAAATGCCTACTCAATCAACCTACATTTATTTTCAAGCTATGTCCGCAACCAATTGGAGCATCTGGACTCCTCGAGGAATTTATTTTGGCAAGAGTTGTTAACGTTTTCAATCTATCTTTTCAGATTCAAGAAGGGAAAGAAGAAAGAATAGGAAATGGAATGAACTAGTGTTTAGCTGATCGCTCTCACTGCGTCCCAGTTTTAGGTTTAAATGGGTATGGGGATATTTTAAGACAACACAGCCATCCGTTTCTTCAAACAGAGATCAATCACATATTAGCAGAAAATAGCCACTGAGCGAAACCAGTATGGATCATACAGTGAAAATAGCAAAGAGAATAAAAACATAAAATGTCTTTTGAATTAGCATACACAATACAGACATCGCGCAACTTCCCAAAAAACAACATACATTTTAAAGGTATAATGGGTGATAAATTATTTGTTGAATGTTCACGATATAATAGATTTTGTTGAGATAAAAAGTACTTATTTCAAATCTATTTCAATTTTTTTTTTTAGAAAATGACCTTTGTCTAAAAATATTTAATATCGATGAATTAAAGAGTAATTTTGGTAACTCCACTTTTGGCTGAGTATGACTTATAATGCCATGTCCCGTAAAAATTTTATAACCAAAACTTATTCGTGTGCATCGGAAAAACGTTTTAGGAAAATTGATGACTCCATTTTCGTTCTAAAATCTACACTGCTAATTATCCAACTCTGCCATTTTCTATCGTCACCTGTCATTCGTTCGTTATTTTTCAGCGGTTATATTTTACATTTTCAAAATAATCATTTTTTATCTTCTCCTGCACAATTGACAAAAAAGGAGATTTCAAATTTTCTCTTTAAGCCATCGATATACATATTTAAGTGAATTCCATCGATACATATTTTGAAATAATATTGCCGTTAGTGTTATTACTAATATTACAACAGTTTGAAAGTAAGTTTGTAAAATTTCTCGCGGGAGGGGTATAAAGAGTTATCTTACGTTATGTTTGTGTATTGTGTATGGATGTTATATTCGTGGTACCGCGCTGTGTATAAATAGGACTGAGGGCGTAGGGGGAAACCTACCAGTCAATGCGAATTATGGAATTAAGCTACATACTACAGGGAGTAAAGGAAATTTGATTTTTTTTAAATATATTTCTTGAGTAATATATCTAGTTGATATTTTCAATGGAAACACAATGATTGCCGACGAGCCATCACTGTTATTAACGTGAGGTAACCATTTTTTCAATAATACAGTATTTCGATATCAATTTGTGAAAAAAACTTTTCATTGAGATCTTCTAGTCTCACTGTTTGGCTTTAAAGTTGTACAAGACAATATACTTAGTTGGGTGAAAAATAATCACAATTTTTTGCATAGACCGATTCAAGTTATGTAATATAACATATTAATTTATTTTCACAGTGTTTCTCAGTAAACGATTGAAACATATCATTTGTGTGTGATTTCTTTCATATCCGCTTTCAATGTGAATCATGTGACCACCACGTGGCTACTCCAGGATTTCATGTCAACCACCGATAGTTTTCCTTTTTACCATGAAAAGCCAGCACCATTTAGTTCCTCTGAGTACATGTTGTGAAAAGTGCTTATAGTAGGGTTGAGATTTGGTTTTTAAAATGAACATCGGCGTGTCCATCCAAAGTTTTAACTCATTTAATCTTTAAGCTTATTTATATTGCCATTCATTTTAATAAAGTGATAATAAATTCATATAAATTAATTGTTTGGAGTTTAAAAGGAATTTTTGGCTCGGCTATAATATTTTACAATCATCCTGTACCCCACCGTCACCATGTGTGACCTGCCCGCACACTAAATTTAATAATAACTACACCGACTGAATACATCTCTGCCTTTTTCTCAGCATCCTTCTCGCTTGCTTGTTCTATAAAGTCACCTGTCCTTTTCCCGCCTGTATATTATTAGTATGTACGTGAATTGGCATTAGACTTTTCCACAGACGGTCTTTTTGGAGATTATAATACTTGAGAGAAGTTGTTGTGGTATAATTTATTTGTTTTAATATAATAAATAAGGTTAAGGGGAAAAATTACCAATTAGATATTCGGTGTAGCTCCTTATAGCTGAATATTGTCTGCAAACTGAATAGTTTTCGATAATATCTTATCAAGAAACATCGTTTCTTGGTGCTGACGTTGTTAGCTTGTAACCTAAATTAATTAAATATATATATATTATCGAAATGATATTTTCTACCAAGAACACCTCAATATAAGTTTTTTGAAGAGAGCCGGTTGTCAGAAGCTTACCCTGTAAATTTCAGAGAGGTTAAAATTAGCAGGCCTGGTCTTGGAAGATGAATATAAGCTAGGTTATGTATTGGTCCTGCTATCACCCGTGATTTAAAAATCTGATGGTTAGAGATAAAAAATCACAAAAAGATTTGACATTTACTTCGTAGAACTCCAATATAACACGAAGAAAAAAAAAATATTTTTATTCTACAAAGTTTATATAATATGTAGTCCTTTGCCCTCCCCAGAATTATGTTTATAATTAAGGTATTTTGTTCTCTCATTAATCAAATATTATTTTTCTATTATTTTTGAAAATATCACTCTCTAGATGGAAAATTTGCTATTTTTTTTACAGTATTTGTATGTCTCTTTTTTTATATAACCTTTTCGAATTTGGAATAAAACAAGCATTGCAGCGATCAAAGAAACAAACAAATATCTTAAATTTTGTAATAAATTACTTTACCTGCTGTGACTGTATTAGTTCTAAAATGTTAATTTGGCAGGAATACATACCCTTTTTATAAATAAACGTAGAATGAATAGTAAATAGGTATAAACTTAATATTTTAGACAAAAGAATAAATTTATCTAATCATATTCATCGATTACCTCTCTGGAATTTGCTAATATTAAATTAACTGCTGGAATTTTTGATTGCGTATCACTTTGGTGAGAACTTAATAATATTTTACATTTTTAAATATTTGATTTAAGGTAAATGAATATTTAAGTATGAATGCTTAAAAATGCCGCCAAATTTTAAAAGAAGCGTAAAAGTATGCTAATATATAAATGGATAAATTTTGTAAAGTAAAATGGAATTAGTTGAGCGGCTTATACTTTATAATGAATATCAAGGCTTCCGTCTAATTTACATTTAAAGGAAATATGAAGTCTATTAGCGCTGCTATCAAATGATTGAGCGCATTAATTTTGTGGGAAAATTTTGGAAAACATTGTGTTTTCAAATCTTTTTCATATTAATATCTATAATATAATATAATTATGATTGAAAAGCTATAACAGGTTTTTTCAAAGCATTGAAAATAATGAATATTTTTGAAACACTTTACAGCCATAAAAAAATAATCCGTCTCTAAAATAAAACTTTTCAGAATATTATATAGAAAAAGTATTAAGACGTATATTTTTTATGTTGGTTTGTACGAGCTTGAATTATATTGTGTAATTATAAAAAAATGATAGCTTTCGGACGGGCTCCTGAAAAATGAAGAGATAAAAGATACAAGCATCCCACGGCAGCCTTGATTTCTTCACTGATTTAAAAACTGCATATATTATTCTTTACTCATTATTTCAATGTGAGCTGAAAAGTGAAGTGATATCATTCATAGAACTGGCTGATTTGTATGAGTCGGACTAGGTTAATATTTTTAATTCTCGTTTCATATGAGTGGATAAGATTTATTTCTTCAATTGACATATGGATATATTACGAACGACTTTGATGTTTTTATACTTCATAATTAGATAGTATATATTATTTCTTAAGGTTTTGAATGTAAGTAAACTTATTTTGTGCTTTAAAACCAAACCCTGCTTTCTTAATTATATAATTGAAAATAAGATATGGAGTGAATATCTTAAAGCAAGCTTTTTAAAAAGCTCATATCGCAAAATTTAATAGCTCTTTTAATATCTTCACGTTGAGCTGTTGCAGTTAAAGCTTACTAATATAACCAGTTTAGATATAAAAATATAAAAAAATAGGACTAACCTTTGAAAATAAAGTCGTAGAACTTGTTGTAAATTCATCATACTGGTAAAATATTTTGGTTTTATTATAATAAACTTCGACACGACATACATTTTGAACAGCATTGGTGTAAGCAGTGTGCTCAGTAAATTGAAAGGTTTCCGTCGCACGGCAAAAGCTTAAATAAGCTTATGATCTGCAGGATTTGTAACTTTACTTGGAACTTATTATATTACACTGCCTGAATTATGTCAAAATTCACTTTAATCATATTACCTTGCCCATATTATTACGACTACTTAAATAATATATGGTATCATAGTTTAAATAAATTCGTACACATACAGATGTAGGTATTTGCCGTGACAATTTGACTCACACGTCGATGGTTTGGTTCGAAAATATTTTACGTCCAATTTTGAATGGTTTTGCAGAATCTAATTTTGAATATTTCAGATTCCGTGTTAATTCAAATGTTTTGATTTAAGGAAATTTATGTATTGAACATTTATAAAATTAAAATCAATAATATTTGAAGTGATATATTTTATGACTAATATGAACTGTTTTAAATTGACAGAATTGATTGGACGTATATCCTTGCAGAAAACCCATAGCAAAAATACCTAAATATTTGAACAACAAAATATTTTCTTAAATACTTTTTTGGACTATAGAATCTTTACAGGATAAAAATATGATTCAAATAAATTATTTGTT
This sequence comes from Himalopsyche kuldschensis, assembly GCA_028554975.1. NCBI lineage: Eukaryota > Metazoa > Arthropoda > Insecta > Trichoptera > Rhyacophilidae > Himalopsyche > Himalopsyche kuldschensis. The sequence goes on from JAHFWI010000100.1 coordinate 930,522, forward strand.
TATGTTAACTCAATTCCGACGAAACAAAAATTATACATTTTTGCACTAAAGCATCGAAATTTAGTTGTATTTTTTTTATCTATCGCTTAGTTTTATTTCAAAATGTTTTCTTTCGCAATTCAAATAATTGAATATATTTTTCTCTTTATAAATAGTTTATTTGTAATTCAGTTCAAATAATGCATTATTCTACTATGAAAAAAACAACCAACATACGGTTTTAAAGATGAGTACTAGACAAAGAGATATCAAAAGAACTTCGGATCTAAAACCACAAAAAAATAATGATTATTGTTTTTAAATAAAAACGTTATTTAACTTAGTGTTTCAACTGTTACAGAAGCGAATATTTTCAAATTTAAAGATAAAAAGCTTTTATATTTAAAAAACAAAAAAAAAATCAATAGAAAATTGTTCCTCAATGCTGGTAATGTTGAAGGTTTTTAAATGTTAGACTGGTAAAAAAAAAACAATTAAAACATTCATTTTCCAAGAATACGCTAGTTACTCATTCAGAATATTATAATGTATAGCAAATATATCATATATTATAATAACATATTTATTCATTCCACCATGGATTACGGTATATATGTATTTACATATTTCCTACCAATTTTTTTTCAAGTAAAGAATAAACGATTCGAAAGAAAAAATTGGCCGATATATAAATGAATTATTTATTTACATTCACAGATAAAGTGCTCCCTCTGCTGGCTTTATAAAAAATCTCACATGTATAAACAATATTTTCAAGCCACGTGTCTGGCACGCGACGTGTCGATACTTCATTGACACTTCATAATGTTAAACTGATACAATTATCTTTGGTGACTAAAGAATATTTATGAGTTAAGCAAATTTGATAACACATACAATATAAAATAATAAAATTCGATTACTTATATTCATAGTGATAAATTGGCTCTGTAAATATAACATTTTTTATGTGATCACACATTAAATCAAAGTCTCTGGAAAAGATGTTATTTGTATTTATTTATAAGTATTGTTTGGTATTGGTATAACTGTTTATATGCACGTATATAAAAAATATGAATATTTATTTTATTTCATTATCTACCTTTTGTATTATATTTATAACATAATAAAGTTGAATATGATTCAAAAATTTGCGGTCACATTATTTTTATATTCTATTTTAAATAATCAAATAATAATGTTTATAATAAAAATAATAACACATTTTTTAGTATACTAAAAAATGTGTTATTATTTTTATTATAATGCCTTTCCACCAAGTATTGACAGTGAACACCTTAAAAGTGAATAATGTTTATATGAAATAAAATTTAATGGTCTGAAGAATGGTTGATTTAACAACTTTTAAATAGAATAAAAAAAAAAAGTTGAATATCCACGTAACTTTCATTTATCAAAGACAGGGTAACGTGACTCGACTATTTATATTCATATTTTTAGATTCTAGTCTCAAGCCGAATGGTCGAAATCGATGGCTTGGGTTCAGTGTACACGGGTTGGAATTGCAACACGACCAGTTTCATAAAAATAAATTGATTTTTCAATCACTTTGTTGAAAAACATGGATGTCTTTAATTTTTCTGTGTCTAATATTTTCCGGAGAAAAATAGAGTAAAATAATAAATAGATAAAATGTACCCAAATGTGTAACAATCCTGATCTTAGTTTATACCTTTTTAGCCAGTCTTCAGAACTTGCAAACGGTCGCTTCCGGAAGTGGTTCATCCGTGAAGATTCTCTTTATTCAGACCATATTGTTCTTGCGAAACTACACGGTAGTTCATCTTATATTATTTTTTGATGACAAAGAGAATCAAACATATGAATAAAATTTATTATCAAAATAAAAAAAAAATTTGAAAGTAATGTAATTTATTTAAAGAATTTTCATAAAGCTACCACTGAATCGATCAGAGACAGAATACTATTTAGTGATGACATAAAATAGCAAACGCATGGAGCAAAAATTAAATTCTTAGTGGAAGGCATTCTTTTCATAAAAATGATTGTTTTATACGTGTTCATCAAATCATAAAAACCAGTGTCACTTATTGCGAACAATTTCTTCAGATGGATTCATCATTTGATCCGTTTAACATAGAGAAAAATTATATTTTATTTTAATAAATCAAAATATTCGGCGTCATAAAAATACCATGCACGCTGCAGATTAAAAATGAAAGAATCCTGATGAAGAATAAAGATGATGAGAATTATTAAATTCATATTTCAGAATTTATTTTTGAATGGCGTAAAAAAATCACCCTGTATTTAAGTCAACCCTTGCAGCACCACCTGCCTTACCCCAAAGCTTCCTGCACCTCATTGCTCGTCCATTGTGTCCGAATGCAAATTACAGCGACGCTTTATATGCACCGGGCACGAAGGTAGAAAGCACAGAAGTTGGCTTATAGGCCAAAGCTCAGGTGTGAAGCTTGCTTTGTGATTGAACGAGTACGAATTGTAAGATATGTTATAAATACTGCTATTATACACAATACGGCAATGCATCTAAGTTAATAATTCACTGACGGTAAATAAATATTCTACAACAAAATAAAACGTGGATGACAGCTTCACATACGACGGAGTGGTTTTTATGATTTCCTTAATATCGAATATTTGTTTTTTGATATTTCACTTGAAAGAAAAACGTAACGAAACTTTTATTTTCTATCTTAAATTTCAAAATGCATCCTGAAACGTTAGTAAAATATAAATCAAAATGTATTATACCTAATTTGGCTATGATGCATGGAAAAATGCAGCAAATTTATTTCATGTACAAATCTTTTTGTTCAGATATAGTCAGTCTGATATTTTATTAAATTTTCATAACTGTCTACAGATGTGTATTCAATTATTCATATAATTAAAAAGTTGAAATATTCGTTAAAATTTCAAAGCTTGTCAAATATGAAGTAATATAAAAGAGAGTTTGTCATTTCATTTCAGCAACCTCAAACATATTACAAGTGATGAATTGTTATTGTGATATTTCAATTTGTCAAGAGGAGTGAAGATATTTAGGCACTCGGCGGAACAGTCAGAGTAAGTGGGCAGGGCCGGACACCGACTATATGCTGTCCGCCATTCAATGAAGCGCTCATGGAGCCATTAAGAAGCGGATGACCTCTTTTATTTCGTTCAAATTTCCCGTTCGGGAAAATCGGCAAATGTCCCACGGAAGGCGTGACGTGGAGGCGCGCGCGCGAGTATATTTGCGATGGGAAAAAAATGGTGCGTTTCATCCGAATTGCCCTATAAATGTTATCTTCGGTCTCTTTTGTGGCGCTAACGGGCTTAAAGGTCTCGCATAAGTGCGCCCGAAGTGTTAGGCCCTTTTTTTAATGGTTGCTCTTTCTCACAAATTAGGCAAATCGCTTGGATTGAAGTTCGATTCGAATCAGGGTATTGACCAAGTAAAAATATATGTGTTCAGCTCTCTAGCCGTGAGAACAACAAGTTAGGCAATTAGATAATGTTTTTTAGACATTTAATAAAATATATCAACATTTTTAAGTCTGCCATTTTTCTAAGGTCTTTTGAGAATGCTGTAAAAAAATTAAATCACGCCTACATTATAGCGAATCGTATAGAATGTTTTCAGCATTCAAAATTGATTAAATAAACCATTAATAATTTTAAATTGCGCATAAAATAAAAAAGAAAATGTATTCACTTTCTTATACGCTGGTAAACATATGAGAATTGCGTTATCAAATTATAAAAATATTGAGACACTTGTGACTAACAATAGTTGTTACATACTTTTGAACATTGGCCAATATCTTTAAAAACTTTATTACTCTCAAAAATAAACTTTACTTATAAGGTTTCACAAATATTATAAAATATACTGGATAGCCATTATCATAAATATTTACCATGGAAAATTAATTAGCAAACAATAAGCATAACACGGTAAGAAAAATAACAATGTATTTAAATTCTACAGAAATTATTAAGAAGCATTACTGTTTGGTGTGTTTTGGCTTCCGCGTACTTTCATGGACATACTTAGTTGACTAGCAGATTTGATGCTATGAAATATTTTTACAACACCTACATATACCCTACATATACTGGGGTTAAAAAGCTTGTAAAGTGAAATTTTAAAATACTATTTCATTCAATTGACCCGAGAAATCACATTCTGCACTTCAATAAAACTAAGTTTTACTGTTAAAAATAAACTTTTCTTGCCAAGTGTGGAAACTAAAACGTGAGATTAAAACATGTATTCATATGACTTTAAACGCTAAGTATTTGATTATATTATATAAGCAATGGAATCATATTTATAATTATATCTCTAAGAATCCGTATTCAGATTTGATTAGCTCAAATATATGAATCGGAAAAATGTTTCTCCTCCTTCAAAAGACTGCCGAGTAAGCGCCAATATGCGAAAAGTGCTCACAAAAAGAAAACGAATCTTGCGCCACACACGTAGTCATAATTTTTCGGCCCACCTGTCAAATAATTTAATGCAATAAAATAAATGTCTCCCGCATAGTGAGTGCGCACAGACACACTGGCACACGGGCAGACAGACACCTGAAAACAATCCAATAAAGACTTGCGAAAGACGGTGGAAACATTTTTTCCGCCTCCTCATTTTTTCCTCCGCCCCGATGCCCACCTCGCAAAAGATAATCCTTTGTATTATTCTTTGCAATAAGACAAATGCTTTTTTTCGTTTCTCTTGTGTTTGTACCTGGTTCTTTGATCGTCGGTCCATTGTATAAAGCGGGCGGAGCGTGCAACGGGTGAGAGGCTCGTAGGATACTTACGTCAATAAAGATCCAATAAGTCGAGACGTGTTCAGATATATTGAAAACGTGTAAGTGAAATCTATTTTAGTTCCTTCAGCTCTCCTTTCAGTGTGTTGCCGTTGGATGATACGCAGCGCCTTTCTTTAAACCAATTTGTAACTAATTTAATTTGATTTTGATGAGTACATTGTTATACATTATGAGGGAATCTATTTATTAAATAATTAAAATTAATCGGTATCAAAGTCATCTATCGAAACTCTGAAATGTGACGTGTTACACGGCAATATTTTTTAAAATAAAAACTAGATCAACTTAACATAAACATTGATCATTCCACTCAGTGTTTAGCACATATTGGCACGTGTTTCGCTTCTTTCAAAACCCTTTGGTTGCCAGGTCTATTTTCATTAATTAGCGAGAATCCCCATGATTAAGTCATAAAAAATACCTTGATAGTATTCGATAATTTTTAAACAATGTGTGCCACTTTTTTTGACAAATATATTTTTTTTTCGTTTCGATAATTTGTGCATGTACATTCTCCCAAAGGCGGCGCAAAAATATATTATTAAAATTAAATTGTTTTTGAAATATCCACACCAAAACCATTTTTTCCGACACCTATAATATATTCTGATACAAAAAAAAATTGGAGACGGTCATTCGCCATTATATTCTTTTAGTTATTTTTATATTTGTTTTTATTATTTATTTTTATGACGAATGATTTATCTATTTTTTTTCATTAATTATTAATTTTTACACCAAGTCTATATTTTTTTCGATTGATTTGAAGCCGTCAAAGATATTTTGTTGCTAGTAAAATAAGATTACATTGTCACCACGAGATGCATTTGAACATAAGACGTCATGTTGTGTAAGCCCGAATAATGGTGAGCTATTTATGGCTAATTAGCAGTGGTTTGAAATGTTTATTTTCTTTTTGCAAAAAAATGCAGACTTTTTTTTCTAAAATATATTCTTAGTGCAACGGTCACCAAACTCCGGCGCGCCAAGAATTTTCATCCGGCCCTCCAAAAATTCTCGTTTTTTGAAAATAGATTATTCCATCAAGAAAGAATATTTTTTTTTAAATTGCAAGACTTCGTTGTGAATTCGTGACTATTTATGTATTATAAGATACGCCAGCAAATTAACCCATAAAAGATAATAAATCCCAATAGAAATTACATTATATTATTATATTAGAACATATAAATTAATTTTCTTATCAGATTCCAACACGAATTTATGTATCATCCAGCCCGCCAAGTTTTTAAAAATTTCAACCCGGTCCGTTTCTCAAAAAGTCTCGTGACCTCTACTCTAGAGTGTTGGCATCCAAATAGAATTGTAATTTTATACATATACATAAATAAAACGTTCAAACTTTTCAAAAGTTTCTCATAACTCCGACTCAGACTTCGACTTCGGCCAAAATACCACAACGACTCCGACTCCGGCTAATAAACCGCGACACCACGACTCCGACTCCTTGGTTTTTATAATGAAAAAATTAATAAATATAATATTGCAATATATATTTATTTATTATGACATAAATATTTTTTATTTAAATTCATCAATAAAAAATATAAATGAAAACAATATTTTCTACCCCTGAAACAATATAGATAAAATCTTCAACACACACTTATCAAAATGTGTTTCATACTTTTATTATTTCACGATGGCGAGCCGTCGGCTCTGGGAATTCTCGCTAGTTAGCAAAAGCCGATTAAGTCGGCTTTTGGCATCCAGAAGGTTAAAAGCATCTTTTGACTTAATTTCGCAGTGTTATTTTAGTATTAAGGTTATGATTGATTATTATAAATAGCAAAATGGTGGTCGGGATTAATTCATTTTATAGGACGCATCAAAGAAGCTACATAGATACAAAAAAACAGATTTGCACTAAAATATATAAAACCATTTAAATAAACATACCCAAATTTATAAAAATAGTTTCATAAATCCCTGATTTTTACTAAATATATATAAACTTATAAACGACTTTTGTGATGATTGAAATCCATTTTAATCATTGTCAAATTATAATATATGAGAAAGTAGTACATAAAATATGTTTTATTTACATGTAGGTAATATATACGTTCATATAATAAAATAGATGAGTTCTGGACAAAAATATTTTAATATTTTTTGCTTTCCAGAATAAACTGATTTCCAGCCTTTAAAATATAAAGAGTAATCATACAATTTTATACCAAAGCCACCCTAGAAATAAAAATCGTAAAAAAACTAACGTATGTGAATATAAATGGGGAGGTACTAACATTTAATAGTCACACAGTTTATTCTTACAATTATCTTAATGGAATTGTTTCTTTGCCTCGATTTTGCAATCACGATATTTTTGCCACTGTCAATAGTTTAATGCTTAACTTTATTTTTTAAATATTTGTCACAGCCCTCAATATTTGTAAGACTTACCTACTTTAACGGTCCCATATTGTCTTCAACAAGTCCATTATCTGGCGACGGATTGCATTTCATGCATGCATTTCAGTCCATCACTTAAACTGCGAGCGCAATGCGCTTTTATGAACAGGTGATATAGTTTTCATCCTTTGGAGTTTAGAGCTTTAGTGCATTTATTTCTGTGGAACATTGATCACTCAATTGACGTGTAGTAAATAAACTATATAAATACATTCAGAATAAATATTCTCAAAGATTTATAACCATACATTTACTTTTCGCCTAGTCGGTTGAAAGGTAAAAAATATATAATAAATTATATAATACAGATGACTGATTCATATCAAAGAAAAATTATTAATTTATCAAAACAAGAACCCAAAATAGGCAAATTGATTAAAATAAAAAATGTTGAGTCATCCATGAATCTGACTAGTATATAATCAAATAATTATAGGTTGTTCAAACTTATACTAATATCAGTCGTATTTTCAGCAGAATTTATACTTGGTTAATTATGCCTAAATTGGCTGTACACTATTTCGACAACGTTTTAATAAAAGTAATAATCTCAAAAATTTAATAATCCATTATACAACAGTGATGAACAGCCCTTACAACTAGTTAAAATGCAACATTTAAGCGCTTTTTTCGAATGATTTCTACCATTTATAATAAAGGAGTTTAAAATATTTTATTTAATTTGGTAGAAAAGCATTTTATTTGGAAAAACGAGCATACTTTTTTGAAGTAATAATTTGAACTTTTAATAATTGTTAATGACATAATATAGATTAAGTACAGAATTGAAGAATTTCAATTTCAAGTATTTTGTGAAACAAAGAAAATGTACATGTTTTGAGGCATAAATACGCAAATGGCTTTAGAGAAAATGATTAAAAGTTTTCCTCTCGGTAATATACACGTATATATCGTAAAGTGAAAGTTTTGATGCAATAACAGCTGAACAAAACAATTTCAAACAATTTTATTAGTTGGAACAGTCTTTTGGAAATGCAAATCTGTTCAATCCAAAGGTGTGTCATAAAAAGCAAGAGCAGTTGTGATCCAAAGAGACGCTCTATTATTTGCTAACTGCCAAAGCAAAAACAGTAAAACTATCATAAAAATTTAAGCTTTGTTTTAACTTTAAATTTATTTTTTACGATATATTTAAAAAAAACAAACGTTTTGTTTTGTTCTATTGCCATTGTGTATGTTGACATTAGAGAAATCTTATCATTTATAAAACAAAGACCGATATGTGTAATTTTTTCTGATTGGCTGTCGAATAATTTAAAATTGGTCGTAAACTATTTTTTTAATTGTTTCTTTAGAACTGTGATTGTATGAATAATACACATAAAAAAATGTTACAGAACAAAACCGAGTGAAAATGCACTTCATTAAGCTTTCAAGTTCTTTTGTAAAATTTTCCTATGTGTTAATGATATTTTTAAAATTTATTTTAACTCTTACTGTTTTTGCCAAACTGAATAATAAACAAGTTTTGTTTAAATTTTATAACATTTACTCTTAAAAATGATATCGATGCCGTGACATTGTTGCAATCATCCACCTTCAATCTACTCAATTATAATCCTTTCAATAGAATATTAACAGCAAAAGTCGTCGCTGTTGATAAATCCAGCCCACGTTAGTAAACGATAAGTGTAATATAATACATGGTAAGTTTTTTTTAAATAACTCATCTTAGTAAATTTGCAAGATTTTATCAAGTTTTTAGTACCTGCAATTTTACGATTATATTTTTATGATTTAATGATGCTGTTTTTAAAGTCAAATTTCCTGGAAAAAAAACAATATTAAAATGAGAAATATTTAAGTCTCGTCTTTATTTTTGAAATAAGTCATATTTGAAGTGGTACAAAAAAAAAGCCACAAAAAAAATTCATGGAGTCTGAAAATTATAGATGAGGTCGATGCATGCGTTCGGCTGTGAAATTGAACCTGCCCAAACCCTGGAAGTTTATTTTTTAGCGTCACTTTTTCTTCATATAGCTCAAATCGATTTTTCTAGCGCTATTTGTTTGCGGTAGACCAAAAGTTCATAGCGACGTGTAATGATTGCATTTTAACGGAAGTTTGAAAAGCGTGAAAGAGAAAAAGTGAAGGAAAATGCATTTCTGCTTAAAACGAAGACTTGATTAATCATACTGCATTTTAAGATTTATGAATTAATTGCTGCGCATCATTCAGTGCATATTAAACTCTAAAAAACATTATTAAAAGGATAAATAAAGCTATAATTTTTTAGACAAAAATGATACGGAAGATAAATAAGATAAACGTGTTCTTGAAAAAAAAAAATTCTTATCTATACCAAAAATAAATCTAATTTGGAATTCGTGAATCTCTCTCGTAGTAGTTTTCTTGCTTACTAATTTCTTGTTCGATATTTAAATCTGTTTCCACGTGTATTCGTTCAAAATACTACATACATGACATATTATACAAAATAAAAAAATAAGTTTTTTAATAGATCTATCATAGATTTTTTTAATTATTGATATCGATAAGATAGAAAACATCAAAATAAAAATACCAATAACTAATGAAAGATTTACCAAATTATGAGCGGCACGCCACGGTTTTGGGCTCAAGAAATTATGAAATATACCTACTTATTTTGTGCGATTTGTGACGGCATTTATATTTTTTACACACCGATGATAAATAATAAACATAGTATGTCCGCTGTCAATATGGCGAACAGATTATAAATCAGTTGCTCCACTTATATCCAGATGATGTTTTTTCTTTGAATATTTAGAAAAATATCGCTATACTTATGGCTCCTCTTTTCAACTATTTCTTTATGAGATTTGAAGTTAGAGATGTTAACAATATACTTATGTAGATTGAATAATATTAAATTATCATAGTAAAATTGGTGTCAGTAAATATAATTTAGAGTCAAGTTTACTATCAAACTATAAATTACCTAAGATTGCCAGAAATATTTTATTATAAAGAGATAAAACAAAAACATAGCTGGGGTGGGGTTATGATAGCCTGGAAGTAGACTGTGGGGTTGGTGGTGTTGGTGTGAGATGAAGAAGTGAAGGGTCGTCGCGACTAGCCTCCCGTGACTGATTGAAACAGCTTCATCGCAAAAGCAACAGCCCTAAGTGCGCTGCCCCTCCCCACTACCCGCCACTGCAATTTTAGAAAACTTTGGCGAATATAAATTAAAATAATTTACATTATAAAAGTAGGCAAATCTTCGATGAAGTATTTTTGTATCATGCTCAAAAAAAAATAGTGACCATTTCAATTTCATAAGGTCTTCAAAAACTGCAAGTAGGCTTACGTTTTGATAAGTGAATATTGTAAATAATGCAAAATTTGATATCGAAATCTATTCAACTTATTCCCTATTAGTTAACCTATAAATTATTATTACCACGTTCGGGTTCTAATATTTTTAAGCTACAATTATAAATCTCTAAGTCATTTAATGCAGTGGTGCACAACCTGCGGCCCTCAATGACATTTCATGCGACCCGCAATGATAAATATCAATCACCTTTTTTCTTCAGAAAGTTTTACGGACGATGAAAGAACAATATAAAATAAACAAAAAAATATCGATAATTTAATCAGTTTAACCGATGCTGTCCTCGAACTTTCTGAAAATTGATTATCTGGCTCTTCTGCTAAAAGATTGTGCATCACATATTTAATGTATACTATTTCTTAATAAACTAGACATCAGTGTTTAAAAAACGAATTTTATTTTCGACGAATTAACATTTATTGCCAGACTGTGTTTGATTTGCACAAATAGATTAAAATGATTTTTACAAAAAATAGAACAAATAAAGATGAATTGTGGTATTTGTCCGCCGTAGAAAACGGATCGCAAAAAAGTTTTGACATCATTTTTAGCGGTTGCTCTTTTTTCAGTATCGCATTATTTTACAAATATATTGTGAGAAGGGGATTCCTAGACATCTCACCGTTTGATTTATATTTGATCGTGTATGACCGTGAAGTGGAAAAATATATTATAACTCTAAGCTCGAATATAATCCCTCTTTGGTTTCGCCACGTTAGTTTTAAGTAAAACGTTTCTCCCCCTGCGATGGCAAGATAAATAATCCATTTAAATCTACTCACTGTTTTATTTAATCACATTATAAAGCTCGGTCGAATAAGCGGTTGAATTTTGTCTTTCCACTTTAAGCACTTAGTTCCGATATCAAAATTCTTTGAAATAAATATTGACTCGTGAAATTCAAATATCAAATTTGTTCTTGTTAGATTCTATGTAACCCAAACTACACTTTCTCTGTGATAAAATTTGCAAAGCATTTCTTTAGTAGACTGTCACGAAATCATAAAATTTCACGCGTTTAATTGACTACTCTATCCGTATAACAGCTTTGAAATCAATAATTACAAGAATGTATATTATCGATACTAGTACAGGTACTTATAAAGTTAGATTATTAAAGGACTTAAAAAATACTAACACATTTTTTGTACTTATCTTAATTACATTTATTTAGATCATGATCGCTTGGTAGACTCAGTTGGAAATGCTTGCGATGAGCGAAACCGGTCCTGATCCTATTAATTATAATGTGGGATAAGTAAAAAAAGTGTGTAAATTTAAAAAATATATAATGCCATTCAACGAAATATTGACAGTGAACACCTTATTTTGGAAAACACCTTAGTTATTTGGGGACTTGTTTGCAATTTATTTAGTATTCCTTCATAGGGTTCAATAAATGAAAAGGTATAACCAAAATTATAAGTTTAGTGTTCTTTGTTTAATTATTCTATGTTTGAAAGACGATGCATACATTGAACTTTCCTGAACTTAAGTCAAATATAACCGCTTTCCTTCAATAGGATAAATAATAATGATCAAGTACGTAGAAATAAAAGTCTTGTGATTTAAAGCCCCCCTTTCAGTTTATAGGTGGTACGTAAAAAAAATGTGGAAGCGATCTTAAGTACTTTGGTCCGACAGTGAAAACTGATTATGATCTGGTCCATTGCACACGAAAGTCATGTTCATAAATACTCACGGGGGAGTCTGGTGATCTACCCTCATTGCCAAGGAACAGGCACAACTCGCCGCCATTTCTATACACATAATAATTTCTCTTGAATTTATCATAACAATATTTTTGTTATACTGCAATTAAAATTATATTGAAATTTTATAAATTATGTTTAAACTACGGTGAAAGAAATAAAAATATATTTTAATTCTACAGAAATTATTATAATTCTAAAAAAAATATTATAATTTATGTAGAATTATAAAACATTTTTATTTTTTTCACCGTATTATAATGGAGTTCTACCAAGTAAGTGCCAATTCAATATACATATGTTTGAACTGTTAACCACAATGAAAAACAGTGTAAATCGTTCATACAATTTTATTTTTAAACGTTTCATTTCAAATACCAATACAAATTAACATTAGTGTATAATCATCACTGTCATATAAATATATGTCGATGATTACTTTTTTAGGCAAAAAAACCTTTTTTCTTTCATCACGCTGTCTATTATGAAAGTTGTACATATGTACATAATGTTCTCTAACTTTATATATTAGAAGTGCATACTTAAATAAAATATCACTGTTTCGCTGTATTTCTTTTCAGTTGATAATGCTTGCCATGAGCGAAACCGGTCCTGATCCAATAAATTTTATGTAAAATTATTTTTATTATAATGCTATTCCACCAGTTTTGACAGTGAACACTTAACTACTTATACCTTACCATAAAATCTCTACTCTACTTTACTCTAAAATAAATAAATTATTTAGATTGTCAACTGATGTCATAAACAATATTGTCGTTTCTTGATGATAATAAAATATTTTTATTGTTGGGCTTTATTGATTTTTTCAAAATTTATTATGAAATGACGTCGTCGGCCTTATTGCAGCCAAATATATTCCCCGGGAATTTTATTCGGGAACTCGCTGAAACGATGAATACACAAAATTGTGTTATTTATAAATCTATGTACACTAAAATAATGATGAAAATTTATCACGTGCTCAAATGAGTATACACACCGCTATGTCAATACAGTACATTGACATCAAACAGTAGGACATTCAGAATATCTTATTTTCGTGATATTAGCGGTTAGATGTTTTGCACAATCTTATATATTTTTTGTTGTATATAGTTTTCGAAGAGTACTATTGACTGTTGTTTTCATATTTTTTGTATAAAAAATAGACAATATCTGAGTATCAGAATAGTGTTAAGTGGCACTGTCAGGTAATGTACAATTCAGCCGTATTTTAAAGGTAAAGTGACATTACTTAATTATAACATTGAATTCATCATCCTGTTTTTATTAAAATGGGAACATATTTTATTTCACGTATTGATGTAGGGATAAGGTGTTTTTGTGTTACCTTTAATAATGCTGAATAAATATTTAGAGACTATTTTTAGTTCGCTCTTTCCTTGTATAAAGATACAATTAATTTCAATTAAATGTGAATGTAAGTTTTTACTTTATATGAAACTAGTATTGCTACCCGGCGTCGCTCGGACTAAGCGAGCAATAATTATTTAATGTTATATCATTCGACATAATTATATCACAAAATCTAACATCCAAAATAGAGTTAAAATAAAATCACAAACTTTATTTAATTTGATGACAGCCCCATTCTCGCCCATTAAAATGTCCAAAATCAAGGAAAAAATCTATATTGCTGTCAAAGAAATGTCAAATAATACCTTCACGTAAATAATAAACATTATTATATTGCAACTTGCAACAACAATGCAAAAGGGAATTACAGACCCACATACATACATTCGCCGTTTCAGTTTTATATATAAGATTCTGTTTCATACAGGCGATCTGGCGACGAATTTCGTGTATGACGGATTATCGACTATTGAATCCAATGGGACTATATTCATAGTATAAGCTGTGAATAGAAAAGCTGGAACATTTTGTTTTAAACTATAAATACTTTATATGTTTGAAAAAAAACAAGGTTAAATTTGATTGGATCGATGATAAATTATGTAACTAAACTTCTGCAATGTGACTTCAAATCTAAAATGAAAAAAAATATACAATTCCAACTACTAATGACTTATGAAGTCCATATTTAAGGTGTTACTGTCAATACTTGGTAGGATGGCATTATAATATAAATAATAACACATTTTTAGTACTTATTCCACATAAAATTTATTAGATCAAGACCGGTTTCACTCATGGCGATCTTTATCAACTAATGAGAAATACAACGAAACAGTGATATTTGCATAAATACGACTTGTTTATAAATTTAAACATTTTCTTATAAATGCACAAAAGTGGATTTCTTGTAAGATTTAAGTTTTAATAAAATTACACGATTTTTTGACAAACTATAGACGAAAGACTATGAGGCTGTAAACATTATCTGTAAATTCTTGTTATATTTTTTGAACCAGTTCTTTATAATATTTTTAGATGTTTAGATTTATGTTAATTATATTGTTCGGATTTATTTTTCATCAGTCGATAATTCTCGAGTGACGAGTGAATACTGTTTTAAATTTTAAGTGCAGATGGAATTAGTAGAAATCTTGCGTTTATTTTTCCTATACATAGTGCCTTTACGCAGAGAATTGACAATTAACACCTTAAAAGTGATCGATGGGTGTTTCCAGCCCTTCAGATGATAGCCGCTAGAGTAATTTTACTGTAAATTTGCATACTAAGCGTCATTTAACCAACTGCAGCTCTCCAATAATAACTATTCTCATCAAATGATCGCCATATTGCCATATTATGCAAATGATATATTGAAACCGCTTTGTTGGGAGACTTACGCTATCGACTATTCTAAATGAAATCCTTAAATGAATTTCGCCACCGCACAGCTATATAATTTCACTCATATTGTGAATTTCCATAATGCCACAATAAATACAATGAAAAAGCCTTATTATTCAACATTTTTTTTTTAAATTATAAATTTATCATTATATAAATTATCAATTTTATAAATATAAAATAAAAAAATGGACACGTAAGTTTTATTCCCATTCTCAAGGTGAAGAGTCTTGCACCTGGACACTTGACTTCCCAGTTTGTAAGTGGAAATGGCAAGCTCAACGGCAAACTATTATATTTGGGATGGGCAAGTTGGTCGAAAGGCCGGATTGGACTTGTGGACACGACCGCTAGGACGTCGATCGCGTACTGTAGGACTGCCCCGAGATGAATGCAGAACGAGCAGAGCTTCTTGCTGCGGTCCGTCCTCATACGGGCCCAATAGGCCACGCTGTATTGATCTCAACCAAGGCTGATTTTGAGGCATTCGATACATTTTCAACATCATATGGGGGACGAGATACTCTTGATTCCTCTTCAGATTCAACACGAAGTAGATTAAGCTCCACTGATTCTCAGTATACGGATACATAGGATACTTAATATCCCTTTAAAAAATTGGCTGAGCAAGTGAAATTTTCTTTTTTTTCCTTGTCTTTAAGCACTTTAGTGCATGGTTAAAAGATCATTCCCGTGCAGTTCTGTATCGGGCCAAGTAAGTGAGGAGTAAATTCGTATATTTTCTTGATCGTATAGCGTTATGGAAGGTGGCTGAGAAAAACAGCCGCACACACATAACGGAAGGGTGGTAGGACAACCAAAATGTTCAACCAAATATATATCATACTTAAGTACGTCAATTTTGTTGTATGGCATTTTATTTGTGGCCGTGCGATGTGTGAATAATAGGTATTGAGTTTTCCAAAATAAAAAATACACGAAAAATAAATGATTCAGAATAATCGCATTATCCGAAAGATTAAAATATATTTAATTCATCAAATCGCAAAGCAGTGTTGCAAACACAGAAAGTGATTAACTATTTATAAGTAAGCTTACGCATTCAAGTTGCACAGCTTTATTTTAAGAATTCCAGATAAGAGCTTCAAGACGCTCATGTCGTGTTAAGTGGCACTCACTGCATGCGATTTATTTCCCACGTGGAAATTCAAAGCCCAACAAAGCCTTATCTTCAGGTTTTTTGCGGAGATATATGCGGTACAAAGGTGAATAGTTTCAGGAGTAACTACTGTGCAAATATTTTGCATGTAAAACCATTCACTGAAACCAATCATTCACAAACTATTTCTGAATAAATAAAACACACTTATGCTTGTACTTCCACATTTTTGCAGAAGGAGTGCATGTTACCTTATCTGTATATTAAAGTGAAATATTAATGTTTCAACACACAAAAAAAAAACAATTTATATGAAATCAAAAACATTTTATCACGAATTATTGAAATAAAAATTATAACATCTTTTTAGAACTTATTCCAAATACAATTAATTAAATCAGGGCCGGTTTCTATCCTGTATTCTAGCCGGAGAGCTATCAGCTGACTCTTGATTTTTCCTAGTCATATACTAAGACACTAATCGAAGAATAAAGGTTGGCCAACTGAGTCACATGTATATATTTAGTTCTCGTAGAAAACTTAATGTCAAGGTAAAATTCATTATGAGTCTATATCGTCTACATTAGGAACGGCTATGGTTAAAAATATAAATATTTATATACATATACACTGATCTTTTAGTTCATTATTTTTAACTTATCACCTGCTATATGTACATATGTACATATATTTAAATAGCACACCCAGTTGTTTACAGAAGGAACGAAAGTTTGGTTTATTAATCAAATGAAAACAAAAATTCTGATCAAAGAGTGAGCAAGTTGGTGTTTGATGGTAAAGTGAAAAAAATACGAAAAACGGTAATAATGTTGTTATAACATCTTGCGTATTTCACGTACAATAACACTTCCGACTGCCTGTCTACCTGATATTCCCCTCATGCCATTCTCAAACAACCGAAATGCCCCAAATTGTTTTTGCATTTTTGAAAGTCTATTAAAAATTATTTATTTGTCTCGGGAGCCAACCCCTGTGCCTCGCCGCACTTTGTTTGGCCGGACCAAAATTTATGGCTCGAAAATCTAATTAAAATATTGTTTTGGGGACAACGCTGTTGCACTCGAGAAAGAGGTAAGGGAAGAATGGGTTAAACCCATGAATGTCACTGAAAGAATCGCAGCGATATATATAACAATAGTGTTATTATTGTTAGTGAAAGAAAATAAACCACTCTGAATTTTCGAAGTCTTATGTTTATGTATTAGAAAATGGGTACTGAGTAAAATATTGAACAAAATAATGCTTTAATATCAATAATTATAATTGATTCCGACTAACATTATTTGATTTTATTCAAATTTTCCTAAATATTGTTTTTTCTTTAGTCTGTTAGAAACAATATTTGTTTTCATTGAATATATTTTAGAAGTGAACTCTTATACACTTAATATAAAATTTAAAATAACTTTGATTATTCCACGTATTGTGTAACTAACTGTAACACGTGTTTCGCCTCTTTTCAGAGGCATCTTCAGACTTACTATCGCAAAGTTTGCTTTTGCGATAGTAAGTCTGAAGATGCCTCTGAAAGAGGCGAAACACGTGTCACAGTTAGTTACACAATACGTGGAATAATCAAAGTTATTTTAAATTTTATATTAAAATGAACTTCCACAAAGTTACCGCCGAAACCATCCAAAATCTTATACATTTGTTTAAAATAGTTTAGTTTTTTTGAAGAATTTATTTATACTTTGTTGATATTGTTAAGATTCACAGCTGAGAGAATTAAATAAAGAAAAAAAAAAGATTTGCCAATACCTCTGAAAAGATTTTAACGACAAAAAAACATGAAAAAGAGAACTGATTTTTATATATACCATTATAAACTTTTGAAAAAAACTAAAAAAAGTACTAAGTGAAACTGTTCCTTCTGGGATTCGAATACGTGAAAATTGTTAACGAAGATGGCAAAGTTTACAACTTTTGGGAAATACTTGTTTTAATAGTTCTAGATAAGTTCAAACATACCTTTTATTCAGATTAAGCTTTATATAAAAAAAATATCAAATACACTGAATCAAATAAAATATTTTGCATATTGTTTGAAAGATATTAATTTGTTAGTAAATTCGGAAGGATGATAGAAGGTTGTGCGTATCACGATATTTACGTTTATTAATTATTTCATACATATGACAAAGCTGTATGTCCGTTTAATTTGAACTGTTTATTCAATCATTTCATTTGAAACTGTCATATTTTGTGACGCCAAAATATGCAGGCTCGTTAGTATTTTATGTGTGCTGTAATTAACTTAATACATATTGATTGATGAGCTGGCCGTGTACCTATTGCACCGTAACGAATTCGCACACGATAATTTATTTCCAAACATTAAATAAAACGGAAAACACGCTCCTTGTTTCATATTTTTTTGACAGTCAAACGAGATAAATTATTAGCTATTCACCAAAACGTTTTATTAAATATTGCCAATTAATAATTTAATTATGATAGTTGGTCATATTTTCATAACATAAGCATAACATAATATATGATTTTGAATAAAGGTGTTTGATTAAGTTTCCACATAAAATTTGATTTTTTGAGTTTTGTATATTTGTGTGTGCTTTGTCACTAACACCATTAGTCAAATAGTCAACTAATGATGTGATAATACCTTTACTCTTATACATATGTAAATACACGATTAAAACGTTATTACATGCTAATTCGTGCATGACTGATGTTGGCGAAAGACGAAGCCCGGGTCATAAACCGATCTAAATAAGTATATCAAAAATTAGAATGAGCAGGTAATTAGCACATTTTATTTATCCTTTGATTTAAAGGCTATATTCTATATTTATATTTTCATGTGTTTTTTTATATCAGTGTTTTGTCACTAGCACCATTGGTCAAATAATCGACTACCTTTACTCTTATACACACTCGATAAAAAAATATATTTAACGTCAGTTCATGTTCATCCGTGCATTTCTGAAGATGGCGAAAGACGAAATACGGGTCGTCAAACGATCAAAATAAGCATAGCAAAAATTCGAATGAGCATGTAATTAGCACATTTCATTTATTCTTTCATGTAAAGGCAATATTTTGTGAAGAAGTAAAAAACTAATGTATTGTTTATATTACATAATATTTATTTCCACTTTTAATACGATTATATAAAAAAATTGGATTCTGTAAAGTACATATTGTTTTATAATTTTCATAATGAAAGTTGCGCAAAAATTTTATTAAAGGGAATTATTGTCTTTATACTACACCTGCTGGTGACGAGGAACACTGGCGTTGTTCAATGTTCAATGATGCTTGAAGACGATACCAATTTACATTAAATGGGCCGTTTAAAATAGCGATATCATCCTTTTCGAAACTATGCAAGAATAATGAAATTAATATTGTTTATGAGTAGTACTTTTATTCATTAAAAAAAACCAAGCAATTTAAAACATATTCATGAAATGCAAATTGGATAATATGAAATGCAAGTGAATTTAATTTCTGTACAAAATAACCTTTTCATTATACCACGGTACATTTTAAAAAGAAGTTTCACGTTTGGCCGCTAGATGCCACTGATTATAATCATTTTATTTGAGATACATAGCAATGAAAATAATACATTCACGTATAGACGTTACAAATGGTATTATGAATTTTAGTTGTACTGTTTTAATTATGTTAATACTTATTTTGTACACATGCATGTCTCTTGCATGCAGCGTAACTCAAATCGCTGAAAAATTCGACTCAACAAAAACTAAGATCCCTATTAAAGTAACATGAATGTAAATTTATTTAGAGATGGTGGCGATCAGATTATTGCATTATACTTATAAATAAACTAACTGCATTCTCTAAAATTATGTATGGTTAATTTTTTAAAATTACAAAATGGAGATTGAGAATTTACATTTTTACATGATGCCGAGAGGGGGATTTTTACTAAAATATACTTCTACAAAGTACAAAGTAAGTAATTTGTGTTGTTTACTGTATTTTCTGATCCCAATATGAAGAGTATGATTCCCTTACTGAATCTTTTAACATCAGGTTGACGACGATGCCAAACATCGTCATGTTTTAGTTAATTGATTGGAAAAGCATTTTTGTTAACTAATTGACCTATAATCTATCCACCATTTAGAAGTGTTTGGAAGAATGGGCTCATCATTCCATTATAAAAATTAGTATATTTATTATTCACTTATATATAATTTAAGTTTTTGCCGCTTTTTATTCACCTCATTTGGTCAGTTTAAATTATCTGAGATTTTTAATGCAGGGGCGATTCATTTATGATATTGCATGTTTTATGAAATCAAACAAAATGTTATGTCAATGCGGCAGCCAAAAATATCTGTTTTGTTTTCGGTGACGAGTCTTTATTGAATTTTCAAGATTCGTTCTGTAAATATATTCATGAAATAGAAACGTGGCGACTTTTTAAAACTAAACATATAAAATATTTATGGCTCACTCAAGATTTAAAGGGACCATGGAAGCCGCATTGGCTTAATTGTTATCTAGTATGGCTGTAGAAAAAAATACATCTTAAGCAAACTTTGCGTTAGTAAGTCCGAAGATGCCTCTGAATGAGGCGAAACACATGTCACAGTTAGTAACAAAATACATGGAATAATCAAAGGTTTTTAAAATTTTATATTAAAATACATCTTATTTAAAATACAGATTCATTTTTTTTTAAATTTAAATTTTAAATGAATCAAAGCAATGAAATAAAATATCTAAATTAAATAGAAAAGGGTCACTTAAAGACATAGAAAACCACAGGTTCTGAAGGTTCCCCACCTCTAGCTTTATTTGGGTTGGCACAAAAAACGTCCAAGAAATTGTACCCATCGTTAGAATATTTTTATTTATGTGTTAAATCTTAAGTTAAAAAAGTAACCGTAGATAATAACGAAATATTTTTTACTTGAAATTTATAATTTAAGTTCGTTTTTTTCTATTTAGTCAAGTCAGCTAAAATTTTCAAATACTGCAATAAAAAACATAGCAAGCTTTTTTAAAAGCTCGTTTTAACGTCCGTTTCACTGGGGCTTGTTTGTTGTTGCATGTGTAGGTTTTGGTGGTTGGCGGAGCAGGCTCGCATCGTCATTCGGCCTCATCCCTCCGCCTGTCTGGCCGAACGGGAGAGGTGGTTAACTTCGGTGCGAGAGCATTGCAAAGCCTTAGTCAGTCCCATACAGTATCCCTAGCGCTGCGGACGGTCAAAGCTTTCGCGTTTCAAACAACCTGAGGAACTTTTGGCCGCTCGGAAAAGCTCAGACCATACGTCGGCCGACCGGCTACATTTACATGCCATGTTTATCTATTAAATTATACAAGCACGCTACAGTTTTTTATGACTTGAAACCGACGACTATCAAAGATAAATCAGTTTTTATTTTGTCTATGACTTTACTTTTGTTCACCACATAACGTATATAGAAGCTTATGATCAACAATTGTTTTTTTTGTATGTAAACAAAGTATATCTTTCAATGACAATAAGATTCACATAAAACCATATGTATGTTACACTGAAAGCAGTTATTTATAAAAAATATACTAATTTCCATTAAATATTATATACGTTAATATTTAGACTTTTCAAATAATCAAAGAAATTTCAATAATAGCTTTTAAGATAACTTTAAGATTAACTAAGAGCCGATAAGTATACTTTTATTAATATATCAATACTAAATTTTGTGTCGTGTGTGTGTTGTTTCCCTTGTATTTTATATTAATAATATTTTTCATAAATAATCTATGTAAACATAAGTATTGTATAAAGTAAGCTATTAGTTTCAGTATGCTTAAACTATAAATTGTTAGCCTTTAAATAATTTCCGCAAGTTCATCTTGAAACTTTGACGATACATCAACTTATGAAGGTAAGTGATTGGCAAACAATATAAAACATTATATTTGCGGAAACAATGTATTTTGTAACTCACATAAAACACCTTATGTTTGTTTACCTTTTGAATTTACAGATGGCATTCAAATAATCTTTTGCCAACCTACTTGTTTATGCATTCACGATGTTATTTTTTCGAACAATAAAAAGATCTTTTGCTTATAAAATTAAATTGACAGCTTTTCTATTTCACATACTGTGTTACAAATAGTGACACGTGTTTCGCCTTTTTAATAAGTAACTTTAGACTTACTATCGAGAGGATTGTAAATTTTAGTATACAAATATTGTAAGTCTTCTTTTTCATGGGTATTTATTACACTTCTTGACAGGTATTTTAAGGATTACAAACAAAAATTCGAAATTATATTGATAATTGATTCTCTCTTGACTCATTGAAAAAGATTGTAAGAATTTAACTGAACGCATTTTCTATTGATTGAATTGGTATTTACTAAAAGTTACGATAAAAAATATTTGATTCATCAAGAATTAGTTTCTTACACGCCGATGTCAGACCTACATTGTATTTATATGTGTGTAGATATAACGATAGCGTCATGCCGAAACAGTCATCAGCTACCTAAGTTAATATTTTTTATAAAAATATTTATTTAACTTAACAAGAATAGCTATATAAAAAAATTGCCTAAGATCTTTAATAATAGAAATGCAATTGTTTTTATTTATAATTGAAAAGCAATTTAAGATACAAAAATCTTCCTAAAGCTGGATAAATTATTCATCTCATTTTCTAAATAATTTATAAATTTACACGGAAAATTTCCGCAATAAAAAAAATAGCAGCCCCAAAGAAAACATTTCATCTGATTTCGCTCAATGTCAATCGCTGAAAACGTTTTATTTTTCCCGATCAGTATAACTAGAGGAATTTGTTCCATCCAGCGTATTGAAGTTTTCAATGGAAAGGAAAAAAATCGCACCACCATGGATTTAATAATGTGAATTCCCGTCTTTTCTACTATTCGTCGGGTTTTACCTTATTGGTATTATTTATAAGACGTTTTGTAAAAAAAACTCCCCTGGGACGCGATCAGCTTGGCGTTCCTAAATAAATATTTGCCCGTGAAGAAGAAGCTTGTAACCAAAAGTTTTTCCCAGACTCTCGCGAAGCTTGTGAATAAATACATATCTGTTTGAATTATTTATATGGATGAGTTTTTCTTTTATAAAGGAAAGTGTGCAGGAACATTATATTGAAAAGTGCGAACTGAGAGAGTTATTTATATGTTGTTTTTAAGCTTTTTCAAAGGGATCGTATTATTAAACATAAAGGATAAAAACTTTTGTGCATTTCAATTATCGCACTCGTTTACCAAAATTTTAACACGTTTAAGTTTGAATCGTTTGAATTTTGTACATTTCCATAAGTATGTCGCTAACGACCCGGAGTTTTTTCAAAAAATACAACTTGGTTCACTTAACTTCTCATGTGCTCATATGTTTGTATGGCACATACTGAAATGATTTGAGTCAAAAAACAAACATCTTACTTTTATTTTTATATTATGTCTATTTTTGAAATTCTGGTCTTTTGAAAAATTTCAATTGCTTCAAACTGTTTTTCAGAAATCTTTTAAGCAACTTAAATTTTAACTAAAGATTTAGACTGAGGGTGCATAGTGGAATTTCATTATCAAATTTGAATTGTTTAAATTGTGTACTTTCCATGAGTTGAAATGCCTGCAGATGCCACAAGGCGAAAACCGGGTCGGTAGCGACAAAACTCATGGAAAAGTACAAAATTAAAACAATTCAAACTTTAATTTTAATAAATGAATAGGGTATAATGACTTAAAATCATAAAAATATTCTTTTATAACAAATTATATCTACTTCATTATCAATTATTTGTGCTTAATTAATCCACAAAATAGTAAATTTTTATACATGTTGTGGTGACTATGTTTCTATGAATAAAATTGCAAACATAACGTCTTAGTTTTAGGTTGATAACTAATTCAGCACCGTCCAGTTGAGTTCATTAAACTTTTGCGGCAAAGATACATACGCAAAGTTAATAAACATTTTTATTAAGTAAAGCAATAAAAGCTAATATGCAAATTCTCAAGTACAGAGTACAAAAAAGAGAAGGAAAAATCTCCATCGCTGGTAATTGAAGAGTGTTTAAAAAAGTTTGCTACGCTGCCAGGATGGAAGTCGCTCTAGCAGTGTAATTTGCATTTCTATTATAAAAAAAGGAAAAAAATAAAAACCACCCACATTTGGGGGCAGAGGAAGTGAGGGCAAAGAAAGTATGAGCGGATACCTGCATCTGTAGGAGGCATGATTTTTGTATTTTCATTCCATATTAATATTTGAATCTTGAAAAAACTTTTTTTGTTTTTATATGAAAAATGTATCATGATTGCTTTACGCACAAGATGAGTAAAACTATTATTTTGAAAATCTCAGCATTCATAGATTTAGGCAAGAGTTTCAAAAAAGTATGCTAAATTTTAGTTTTGCCAAAAGATTATTAATGTTGAAGTAGTGTATTAGTGTTCAAAGTTTAATCTGCTAAGCTGCTAGACTCAAATATATTCAAATTTAAATTGTTTGAATTTGGTGCTTTTTCATGAGTTTTGTCTCTAGCAACCCGAGTTTCACCTTTCAACATCTTAATGCTTTTCACGTGAATGATCTTGAACAGACAAAAATTTAAGAAAAATCAGACTTGATATTGAAATTTCATCAAGCACCTCCAGACAAAATCTTCAATCAAATAAATACATTAATTTTAAAACACAATTAAGTTGTTCTGCTTATGTAATGTATAATGATCAGGATCTCAATTGATAAAGTAAAGATATTTTTGCCAAAAATATCCGGATATCATTTTATTGAGACCGTTAATTATTGGCATGTATTTAATGGATCAGTAACTAATTCAAGTTTTGGTCAGTTAATAATCAAAATGGTCAGTTAATATTATAAACGGTCAGTTGTCATTGTATCAATGTGAATGTGGTCAGTAATATATTTTAATGGTTAGTTATTTATTAAAGACGGTTAGTATTTACTTTAAATGGTCAGTTATTTAAAAAAAATGATAAGTTTAAGTTTGACAGCTTGTGAATTTTACAAATATGGTCGAAATAGGCAAATTTATGACATGTTCTTTTTATTTTAACTGACCATTTATTATTTTTAACTGACCGTTTTAAGTATTTATTACTGACCGTTTTAGGTATTTATAGCTGACCATTTATCGAATTAGAAACTGACCAAATAATAAGTAGTCTTAATTATTCACGAATTTAGTTTGAGCCCTTCTGTTCTGAGATAAGAAAGCTTTTTTAAAACTTTATTTATTTCAAACAATGTTTATTCTAAATTTAAGCAAACAAATCACTCGTATTACTTTATATGAATCTATTTGGAACGCTTAAATCACTCAAAATATCACCATATTTTTATTAATTTTGCCTACAAGGCTTTAAATATTAGACGATAAAAAAAGACTTATCAATTTGCATTAACTGAAACATGGTATTGATTACACGAATGAAATTGAACGTTCTTTATATAATTATTATATTTGACGAATGTGGAAAATATTCGAATAATTTAATGGAGATATAACAAAGATTTGTCGATACGAAAGTACGGAAGTGATAGTGATAGCGGAATATAATTGTTTTATAAAATAAAGTTTAGTATTCAAAATAATTATAATTGAAATATTAATAAAACCTTTAACAAGAATACTAACTTTCACAAAGTAATAAAACTCAATAAAATATTCATACGTCTATAATAAATTATACGATATCGATGGAAAAGTTCGATGCCACGATTGAAACTCACTTATAGGGTCATTGAAAACAAAAAAAGCAATACATGGCAACGAATAATTTATGAATAGATAAGTCAAGAAGGAACAAAAATGGGTCTTCATTTTTTGGTTGTGAACAAAAGACGATCGATATTAATGATAAAATTTTGATGTTATTCGAATTATTTATTTTATATTATATATAATTTTCCGTTAAATATTACAAAATGGCAATCGTATAAAAATTTATCGTATTGTGTTGCGGAAACGGGCTTGATATTTTTTTCAAAAACTATAAAACAAAAGAAGCCAATGGCGTGGAACAGACGAGCTCACACACCCCCGCGTTGGCGCCCTATTAATCTTCTATGTCAAAAAATAATATGTTTAAATAGCGAATTACCGTTTCGGTGTTTGATTCATAAAGCCACGCCTTCCCACTATCACTTTTCATCAGAGGTTATTAAATTCTCCGCCCGCCGGTGGAGCTATAGCGGCACAAACCAAATTGCTTACATGCGGAATAATTTCCCTTATTCACAGGAAAAAGAACTTCTCTGCAAACCGTGCGAGAGATCAAGGGTTTTATTGCCAGCGCCGTAAAACACTAGTTTTTTTTTGCATGCGGAGGGAGGATTTGGAAGTAAGATCGCTTGAAAAATGCTCGCGCAAGGCGTCATGAAATTATGACGCCAAAGCAAAAAAATATTTATCATTTAATGCATAAATTTACATTTTTATCGTTAACAATAAACTCCAAAGTTTATCTTAAGCAAGTATTTTTTAAGCTTATAAGTATATGAGTTAGTATTTATCATAACTTCTTCATTTTATATTATAGCCCTCTACCGGCTTTTTAAATTAATATCAACATATTTATTTATATTCTTTTAAAATTAACAAACAGACAATAATTGAGACCAATAAACAATTTAATATCCAGTCCATGGCGCAGTGGCAACGGCTTTGACTTGCGTGCCGGACCGCTCGGGCTCGATTCCCGGTACAAGCGGATTTTTTCAGTCGATAAATCTGTTCAAAGGCATGGGTATTCGTGTTGTTGAAAATCCCTTCCACCTTTCCGATCCCAAAGAGCGACGCATAGTGTCAGCGATTAGCTAATCACTAGTCCTGTCCTAGTCCTCGTATCCTTTCCATCCCTACTCTCTCCGAAAAAGAGAGGTTGAGCAACTGAGTAACAAGCAGTTCACGTAGAAAAACATATGTTGAGATAAACTCCGTGAGGAGTCCATATGCTCCAAGCTGGGAGCGGACATAGTCAAAAAAAAACAATTAGTCTTGTTAGGCAATTAGTGTGTAAAATAGGGCTCTATTATGCATAAAAATGATTTTTTCCTACTTTTCCTATTTTTGTGTTCTAAAATCTAAATAATCGGTCATCCGACCAATCCGGCAAATATGTAGCTAAATTACTATAAATGTTATATGCATAAGTAAAAGTAAAAAAAATCAAACTCACTTAAATTATTTGATTTTATTTATTGAAATAGCATTGCTTCTATTAAATATACATTCGTATAAGCTCTCAAATCAGAATTGTCAATTTTAAGAGCGGATAATATTCTTGTATGCATTGAATCTTGGTGATTCACTGTATCGTCCCCACTCCTGATACCTATACATTTAATATTCATACACTATACACATTTATATAACGTGATTTAAAAAAAAACATTCATAGAAAAAGTAGTCAGAGTAGCTCGTTTTTCACGACTCCGACTCCAGCCGAAATACATGCGTCTTCACGACACCGACTCCACAGTTCTGGTAGAAATTAATCGTTAAATTTTCATGCTCCTATTCTAATAAATGGAATATTTAAAATAAAAGATATGAATAATCATAAAAAAATCTACAATGATTTAAGATAAATGTATTGAGTTTGAAATATCTTAACGTAAAATTTATTTCAACAGGAGATTTGTTTTCACAAAATATATTTGACACTTTGCTACAGAAAACCACTTACTAAGCCTAGTGTTGACTGTGCTAACATGATGGAATATTATGACGAAAAAGATAGAAATAGTCGTCGGAATATCGGCTTAGCGATCAGAAAATTTCGAGCCTGTCAGAGTCAATATCATATATTGATTTTTCCATTTCATATTTGAGATCATAGGATTTTGTCGCTTCTAAAGTTTATACTTGTGAGTGGGTTTGTTACAATTTTTTTTAAGTTTATTGTACGTGATTTAATATTTGGTTGGTTTATCGCCAATTAACAATGATACTATTTTATAATTTCTTTATTATCTTTTAAAAAAATTCAAAATGACAAAATGATTTTTGACGATGTTTGTAAAAACGACGTTAGGAAGGTATTCTCATTTTCTGTTTAAATAATACATAATTCAGCAAGGCTAAAACCATTCAACTTCAAATTTTCAATAATGAGTCGGTCATTTACGGAAGCGTTGTTAAAATACATCACAGATAGTAAATATACTATTTCTTCTAGTCATAAATGAAAAAGTCTGTTTAAATAACCTTTAAATTGTCTTTCAGAAAGTACCAGTTGCAAAGGTTTTCCTGTGAATCTTCAATATTACATTACAAATTTTCACCCGTTTCGCGGATAGGTGAAAACTTTGAGTCCGCTAGGTGCGAATTGTAATTTGATAAAAGCCCGAAGCCAGGTTCTAGTAATCGCAACTCGATATCGGTCCGAGATAGGGTAAAAGTTCACTTCGGGTAAACTGACTTATTACCTTTGGTGAGTTCTAGCATCAGTGCACTACGAATGGTAATCAATTACAGTTTTACTCACCACTGTCCGTTTAAGAGGGTTTAAAGAAGAGCTTTGAAAATTAAGCTTGATTGATGGTCTACGAAGAAGAAAACTAGCGAGCTTTTGAACTGAATGAATTAAATAATACTGTCTTTCGTTCAGTTCATTTAGAAACATGAACTTTTGAAAACTAGGAAACGAACTTTATTTTTTAATGTTTACTATTGCATTCTTAATAAAAAAAATATGTATGATTGATAAACATAATGTTATCCAATTCCATTATATTTATTTGGTTGCGGTGGCAACATGAATTATAAATCCCCAAACTTTCCTAAATTGATGGGTGGGTTTATGGTTAAATAAATAGTTATCGACAGTCTTCTCTACACATGCAATCCTATAAATGATAATGAGGATAGCATTATCCCTACAACTATTAAGTTATTTTTCCAATTCTTCTATCTTTACCCTCTTCACCCCATTAGAAAAGAGAAGTATAGCAACCACCGTCACACAACTGACATGTGAATATTAGTTATAATCCAAAATTTATTCCGAAACCTACCAAAAGATCTGAATAGTTAATTATAATATAATTAAAAACTAAATATCAAGTATTCAAATTTAATTTATGTTATTAAATAATATTTTGTTTAAATAGAAGTTCATATTCATGTAAAGTTTTTGGATTGATTTATTATATTAATACGTTATTGTCAATAGAGACCCCTACACAATGCTTGGTCAAGATATTAAACGTCGTTGAAGCAAAAAAATCGGATAAGCTACACATTTCATGAAAAAGTCGGGTATAATATTTGATTTTTATTTTCTTTCAACAATATCAGATCATTTGAAGCGAACTTATTTATTTTTTGTGTTACTTGACCCTTTGCTTTTTTAGCCCAGGGGAGAGTCTGAAAAGAAATACACATTGAAAATAGATGTACAGTACAAAAGAAAAATGGATACTTTTAAATTTACTCACAAATATAATGCTGAAAAGGAGGTCCAACCAAGCGACATTCGTTTTCCTTTTCAGGATTTATAGGTTTCTGTATAGTGTGGGTGAAAAATTTCTATCAGGCACATCGGGCTCATGTTAAACGTGTTATAAAACACTGCAAATCGAACACAATTTTTGAAAATAATCATCAATCAAAATTAACAATATTACAAAATATTGATTTGAACAACATTCAACACTTATTATTGTGAGCTAGCTTTTTATCAAAAATAAAAACATAAGCAGTAGGTCAGTCTGTTAAAACCCGCTTCAATAACCAGCGCGTAATTTGCAAAATAGATACTGATAAATATTATATTGTTTCAAGGTAAATACAAATTTATTGACATTTTCTAGTAAGGGTTATAAACGCAACCAAAAAAATGACTTAGCGAGAAGAAGGGCGATATATTTATATAAATCATAATTAATTTATCACACGTGTATCAATGAAATAAATTGTCTTTTAACTAGGTATCTTCTATAAAATTAGACCTGACAAGAATTGAGAAATAGTTTAATAATATCACACATAATGGAGAGTAAGATGAAACTGAAACTTCCTCAAAGACGAAAATGAGAAGAAAGCTGAATTGAAACAAATTGCTACCACTGATACAAATACGAATGCAAGATTTTTCACTTCTTTTAAAAAATATCGATCAATATTTTACACACGAAAACAATTGTTTTTATCTAACGTTCAGTATTTACCACTTAAACAATTTAACTATTTTTTTCGATGAAAAGTTGGAATATTTGTGGAAAGTGAAACAATTTAAAGTCAACAAACAATTTCGCTGGTAGAAAATTATTCTGAATGAAAGTTGTCGGTATCAGAAAGTATCATGATATAAAATCATATTTGGCAGTGAGTATTTTTAACACTTACTCATGACAGAAAGCTGAGCTAAAAAAACGATGGCCCTAGGCATTTGTAACGCGTTGGAAAGCCATTGCAATTTACCTACCTGACTGACCTATGTTTGTAAAAAATCCAATTTCATTCACAGGACAAGGTTTTATATAGAATGATAAATTTAAATTCTGTTCCCCGATGATTGTTTCTGATGAAAGGCAACGTTTGAAAAGTTTATATATAATTCAATGTTTGAAAGAAAAAATGTTGTCTCATTCAAATTTTTATTTAAGAATAATGAAATGCTCACTTTTTATAACATATTTAAATTCATCATTACAATATCGATTAAGTACAGGAGCAATTAATTCATGGCATACAGCTGATGTAAGTTAGCCATGTATTTTACAACTATGATATTAGTATAGGACCGGTTTTGCAGCTTAATGCTCAAAAGTTTTGGAAGCTCCACATTTGCTGTTGCTGTATCTACTGGTTCAAATCCAAGAACAGAAAATATCAAGTATTATTAAGAATTAAGAATTTAGACTGAGGGCGCTTGATGAAATATCAATACCAAATTTGAATCGTTTTAATTTTATACTTTTCCATAAGTTTTATCGCTAACGACCCGAGTTTCACTTTTCGGCATCTTCAGGAATTTCAGGTGGACGGTTGTACTTTTAAATGACGCATAGTAAACAGTTTATACATAGTAAATAGTTATATACAAAAATAAGTAGATCATTAAATTAAATTACTATTAAAAAATGAATTAGCGAAAATTGTGATGTAAACGAGTATCAATGAATTAAGTGGGTTTGTTTATAATTATCTGGATTTTTATGGTATCGCAAAAACTCTAAATTTATTTATAGATATTCCTATGTTATAGTCTGGTAATTAGTATTTAACAGTAAAGTGGGAAATTAGTAGAAAAATAATACCAAAATAATACCTACACAACTTTTGTATATGATCAGTGTGTGATAGATTTCACCATTTGAAAAAACCTCTAAGATTACTTCTTACTATTAACTATAAATCAGTCAAAATAGGTTTCGTATGTTTTTATATTCTATACCAATTTTGCTAAGAACTATTTGCTGAAAATGAATAGTCAAATTCAACCGGTATGATTTTATTCTACCCGTTATAAAAATGCATATTCGTGCCTTGTACATATGCTTTTATTATTTTATTAAATATATAAATGTGAGAAGCATTTTTCCAAGGTGCATATGGATAGTAATACAATACGTGTAGTAGTAGGGTTAGGAATTGAAAAAGCATATTAATATTGGCTTTGTTTATTCAAGGCTTGCAATCAGCGTATTTTTTCTGCTTAATATGATAGCGCGCGTGCTAATATGCCATTTAGTATAACCTAATTCTGGTTCGAAATGCTCCCGCGGATGATTTGGAAATTAATTGTATACGTGTTTTGCGTATTGGATTACAAGAGCATTTAAGCTTCACACACAAAGTGCGTTCGAAATAATTTCCTGTCTCATTTTACGCATTTAATATGCCACCGTGTGTGAATTACTAATGAATTATAACGTTAGCATTTCAAAGGAAAATAGTATTATAAGCAAACTACAGGTAATATTTCAATACAATATTCTTTGAAGACGCTTTCACATATGACAACTATTGTTTTAATCTAGTTTATTTTTTAACTCGTCTCCGCTTTTCATATGTAGAATATGCACTGTTTTTACAGAATATGAAACATCTAGCCAGAAACAATCAAATGGCAATTATCTTTAATTAAGTAATTTTCATTCTCTCTTCATATAGCGTTATAATAAAATGATACTGTCACGTTAGTAAACAGAATCAGATAATAATGTAAATGCCAGGCTTAATTTGAGGAGAATATAATTTAATTGTGCATTGAGTATGTACCCGGTTTGAATTATCGAGTACTCATTTTATTTATGTAAAGAGAACATCGATGATGTTTCCGATTCTCAGTTATATCAGCAATTACATGCCTGAAATCTAAATGAAGAGTGTTTAATTAACATGGTGAGCTCAGTTATATCTGAAAAAAAATCGTTGGGGTATTTAATGATTATTCATGCGGTAAAAAATGATTACTGGCCGGCCAATCACAATGCGTCACTAACATTTTTATAAGGATGCAAGTAAAAACGAATAAATTGTATGGTCTTTGACAGTTTCCGACAAGAGTTTAAGACAGCGGAAACAAATTTAAGTCTTTGAGCTACAACAATTCAAGCAATTAAAATTTTCGCCACTGAATGAAATGGGTTGATCTAAGATGCCCACTAAAATTGTCCACTATGCAAAAAATAAAGATAAATAAAACGGTATCTTTAGTGTCCATAGTATTGGTGTCATTCACTCATGGATCTAGCAGTCTAAAAAGCTGACGTCAAATTCTATTCGCTAATGTTAACGACCGAATAATATGTCTCGCATCGTCTCAATGATATCGAAGTAATATTTTTTACTGTTTTGCATGGCTCAAATACACGGTAAAATCCCGTCGAAAAATGTTTTCAATGAGCAAAGAGGTACATGAAATGCATATCGTGCAATCAATTCTGGAAAGTGCATGTTTCACGATGCACGCTGCGCAACCTTTGTGAGCACAAGTAGCAAAATGTAACTACTCAACTGCAATTCAGCTTCAAATGCATTGCTTTTGGTCACATGAGTATGAAAACTGCATGAAATGATCTACGATGCATTGCTATCACTATGGTTGGGTTTCAACTATGAGAACTTTTAACTTACTTTATTTTTATCAAAGTATAATATAAAGATTCAACGAAATTTTTATAATATATTCAATACTTTTGGGATAGTAAAGTAGAATTTAAGTGGAAGTTGCAGCTCTTGATGTGCACAATTACAAATTCAGACTCGTTTATGAGTTTACATGTTTACTTTTCAATAGTTCACTTTAGTGTAACATCTAATGAAATTATCACTGCTGATGCCTTACAACAACATATTATTTTCAGTTTTTACTTGCGAGATCAAGACAAATTTATTCAAAGTTTTCCCGAAGTGAGAATTTGTGAGAAACATTTAAAATTTATTTTAGAAGCATTGTATCCTTGATTGAAATCATGAAAATCTTTGTTGCTTAAATTGCAACGACAGAGATACTCTGACATTTATTGAAGAGGATAAAAAGTGGTTCAAAATATCATACATATGTATGATTGTAACAATAAATTTCCAGTTGACTTTGTTGTTGATATTGTATTAGATAGTTTTACTATTCCTATTAAAAAATGTACTATGCTTTTTTCACATTATTTAAATAGATTTATAAACATTAGTCATACTAGCGTTTTTGGTGTATTGAATAAAACCTATATGTTGCGTTTGATAAATCTACAGATCACATTATTTTATATTAGATTTATTTTATTGTTCTTTCTTTCCTTTTGTTTCAAAATCCTCTTTCATAGTTATTCACAATTCGAAAGTTGAATTTTTTATAACACCCCTTTCAAGATTGTTTTTTGCTATCCATACCAAGTCACGGACAATGAAAAAATCTACATTCATACCATGGGCGGGTTAGTATCTCATATTCACCAACTGTTATCAGGTCATAACTGGCGAGAAGTATTTTGATATTTTTTTCTTTAGACACCCTCCCACCCGTTCGCTCCCAGAGTCCCTCGAAACCAGAAATTCCCTAAAGCAATATATGAATGGCTATATATTGTCAGCCGTTCGCACCTCGTTGGCAGCTTTGAGTTCAATCCGGCAAAAATATTCGTTCGCATATTTTGTGTTTTTGCATTATCACGTCTTCTCTCTCAAATTTATTATATGTGCGTTGCGTTTCCTTTTACTAAAATACTATACACATGTTTTATCTACATAGCACTGGAAAAAGTAGAAGATTTCAGTTTATAATTTTATATAAATTTATGAGTATAATATAGACATGGAGAAAATTTTCTTTAAAATTATGAATCAGTTAAGCTCATTGTTATATAAAAGAACATTTATTATTATCAGTTAAAGAAATAACTCAAAAAAGCATAAGTTGCACAAAAATTCTAGGTATCAATATTTGTTTTACAATTTACTGATTTACATTTAATTTTTACAACACAATAATATAGATTTAAATGAAACTGGACTGATCAAAAACTCGGACTATATATATGCGATATAAATGCTTCTGACAATATATGTTTAAAAAAAAATTGCATAGGAATCTCAAATATAATTTATCAAGAACGAAAAAAAGCACATGAAATATCAAATAATCTTTTCTGTTCGTCACAGAAAAATGGCTCTCAAACGGAATCTTCTTACATAATGTAATTTAAGCTTGAAAAGTCTACATGGTTGTGACTATTCTCGACCCACCACGTCATTTTCATCTCAACTTTCCAACTTGAATTTGAATTCTAAGTATTTGATACTTGGATGGAGTATGGAATTCAAATTTATAAAAAATAGAACCGTGAAAAAAAATGGAGGGAAATTAGTTATAACTATATCAGAACAAAACTAATCTGATAACAAACTATTATTATTAAATAAAAGGTAACGTATGGAGTATTTTGTCGATAGATTTCTTCAGTATAGAAAATAGCGGAATTCAATATATGGATTAAATTGAGATTTGTGAAGTTTTATTTCACATTAAATAAATAGGTTATTGCATTACGGAGAGTGAAATGTTCAAAAGAACAGAGGGAAGCAGCATGAAGTTCATTATATATGTGATTAAGCTGTTAAGATGTTTTACCTTTGCTGTAACTATAATATGGTAATATCTAGAGATGTATTGTATAACAAGATTAAAACGTTATCATTATAAAACAATTATTCATTAGTACCTCGATGTACTTAAATTCTTAAGTATCTTCAACTGACAAAAGCTTAAAAATATTTTCTTATTGTAAAGGTAGTCTTTTCGTTCTATTAAAGGATATATTTTCTGAATAAAAAAGGTTTTAAATTAAAAAGAGTACGACTTAAAGGTTATATAGCTACGAAGACAAATAACACAGCCTTTTATTTTCTTATGTGTGCCAATATTAAAAATATAATTATATTTCTAAAAAGAAAAATATATTTGGCAATACATTATGTCAATGCGCCAAATATTTTGAAATATGAAAGAAATACGAAATATGCTCGATGAAAAATTGTATGAATCAGTGTCGAACAAATCAACGTAAAATGATGTGCATAATGTCCAAGATCACTTTTTATGTTGAAAAAATCTAATCTTTCAGGGGTTTGAGCCCAGACCAGCATGATCGCAAGGGAAAAGCTTTGGCACTTACCACAGAGACCGACAGTAATTTTGACCGAATATTAGTAATTTCTTAGCAAAAAAATATATCAAGATTTATTGAATGTAGTCCATTTAGAATAAAAATAAATAATTCTGTTTCCCGAATGAAAAAGTTCTTTATCCTCGATCCAGAGGCATTCTTCGGAGAGATTGCGTAATTATTGTGGTCATACCTGAGCGGTTGGGATTGTGATGAAATATATTGAATAAGAAGTCAAAGTGTAACGAATGCACTCTATCGTACCACTAGGAAGGTAGATCACGAGCTCCACTTTATGGTTTTATGGCCGCTCGTGCCTGAGAATCCGTTTATTTCTTTCTGCGTCATTCCGCCGCCCCCGTCCGCGGCCGCTCCTGTGTACTCCACCATATATAGGAAAATGCTCTCAATAGTCAGACAAAACTTGATGTTTTATTTCGAAAAACGAATGGATCGTAAATATAATCGGCGCATCCATTTTTGCCAGGGGCCTATACTTCCATGCGCGAAATCGATAGTCGTCTCAACCAAATACATATGTATATATAAAAAAAAAGATTGAGATTAAAATTCCACTTTGAATCGTAAAGTGTTGCATTATATGAAAATTCTTTAAAATGATTTTAATCTCAACGAGACACCAATCAACAAACAATAATGTTCTTTATGGCGCAACATCGGAGGTAAACTACACTATAACGATTTTTGGTGAAATTGATATATCGACATAGTGTTGTATACCTCGGGAGGGTCTGTCAAGTGGTATACTCAACTAAGTCGTCACCGCATCATGACAAAAAGTAGAGTAAAACCACTTACTTAACATACATTTTATGAAACAACTTTAAACAGAAGTAGCGACATAAATTTTTAAAAGAACTTAGCTTATTACACGTTTCGTACTACGAAAGCAACTGTGCTATAGTTGGTCTGGTCATGTTTCATAAGATGCGAAACACGTTTCACTATCAGTCACACAATACGTGGAATAAACTTAAGTATATTAAAATGAATTTCCACATCATTACCTCTATCAAATCCATCGAAAGTGATAATGACCTTTTTCTTAAAACTGAAAAAAATACAAATATATTAAATAATTGCTTAAATTTTGTTTATACTATAATGGTGAATAACATAAAAGTAATCGTTTGCTAATTTTCAGGACTTATATAGCTAGCTATGGACCCCTTAAGCTTCTTTTTGTTTTTCTGCACGGTGTGTGAATCGCAGGTCTTGATTTAATTGTTCTAGCATCTAAAATAATAATATGTCAATTCAATTCATTGCAAACACGTATTAGATTATAAATGCTTGTAAAGAATAAATGAATGCCACTTATAATGATGTAGTTAACCACACAGGAGCAAAGTGCATCAGCAAAACTCGAAGGTTGCATCTCTCACCAAGTGCGTTTCAATGTACCGCTTGACACGGTATTTCAATTAGCGATTATGCAGTTGCACTTCTCTTGTACAGACCTTACGGAGGCGAAGCTCATGTGAATAGCCGATGCGTCATGTCCTACTAGAGAATTCAGCTAATTACCTGTAGACCCACTGAAAGAATTCATATGAAAAAAATTGAGAAGCAATCAGATATCTTTTTTAATATTTATTGTAAAAAATAAAATACAATACTTGGTATTCATCCGACACTTATGTTCTTCGTATTAAAAAAATATAATTGAAGCAGTACACTAAATGCTAAAAAAGAAAAGAAAGATTTATTATAAGATTAAAGATTATATTGATAAAGATATAAAAAAAAACATTCCACAAAGCTCATCACTGAATTTGTTCACTTCTCTATGCAATGCATTCATCAGTTGGAAAGCTTTTTTGAGGATTGGTGTTTCATATGATCAACGTGAAGAAAAGCTATGATTTTGAATATGATGATTAAAATCTGGAGCGTTATAAAATAAAGTAATAAATCCCAATGCAGAAATGAAGAAAAAATAAAATGATTTAAAATCAAAAAAAATATTCAAGAGAACCACAGATTAGAAATTCCTAAAGTTATTTGGCCAGTTTTTTTTTAAACATAATTAACAAAAATAATTATAATAAAAGTATAAAAAATCATATGTACTTGACAGAATTAATTGACAAACAAGCTTGAAAAGGGCTGAAAGGTTCATGAGTGCGAAACAGATTCAAACTGTTTCAAACGGGGTTTCAAACGGTTTTCTTTATCTTACTCAAAGCTCAAGAAGTTTGCTTGCACGTACACCAATATAACTAATATGAGGATACAAATGAAAAAAGAGTCAAAAAATATACCAAGATGGTGAAACATACACAGTAACCGTGGAAAACATTTACAAACACCCATGCTTATCAAAAATAAGAATGAATGAAGACACCAGCTTGATCTATATAAAAATGTAAAATTATTACAAGAAATGTGTTCTAATTTGTAAATAGAATCATGTAAGGTTTGTATACGCAGAATCAAAATCAAACATCTAAAACCAAACAATCAAGGAATTAAAAAAAAAGTAAGTTCCTAATTTGTACCAAAGCAAATGGTACATTAATATTATGGTAACGTATTGTGGATATACATTTTCATTTACTCACTAAAACAAAATCTTATATATAAACCGAAACGGCGTATGTATGTCTGTGGGTCTGTAATTCCCTTTTTCATTGTTGGTCATTAAGTTGCCATAAAAACGAATATGAAAGAAAATATGTTTGAATTTTTATCGGCGAAGAAATTTAGTCAAAATGTAATAAATTAGTCTTCTACTGAACTTTTCGCGGCTTTTATTAATATAATAATGTTTATTATTTACGTGAAGGTATTATTTGACATTTCATTGACAGCAAATTAGATT
This sequence comes from Himalopsyche kuldschensis, assembly GCA_028554975.1. NCBI lineage: Eukaryota > Metazoa > Arthropoda > Insecta > Trichoptera > Rhyacophilidae > Himalopsyche > Himalopsyche kuldschensis. The sequence continues at coordinate 969,203 of JAHFWI010000100.1, forward strand.
TTTTCCTTGAATTTGGACATTTTAATGGGCGAGAATGGGGGGAGCTGTCATCAAATTAAATAAAGTTTGTGATTTTATTTTAACTCTATTTTGGATGTTAGATTTTGTGATATAATTATGTCGAATGATATAACATTAAATAATTATTGGTCGCTTAGTCCGAGCGACGCCGGGTAGCAATACTAGTAATAAATAAATTATACTCATACAGATTGCCAATAACCATTGATGCGTACTTTCGCGTCGATAATGAATCACTTTTCATAATACTTACAGTTAATATCAGTTTGATATCATGTTAGAATTACAGTATCAAATTAAACGCTTCCGTTCTAGGAATTCAACGCAGAGCTAACATTTAGCGGTGCGTACTATTGGATGCAATGGGTTTGCTCTCCAAACATTAGATGGATAATGTAATTACTGTGAAAGCTTGGCTAACGTTTATTTTAAACAAAAATTCTATGCGGCAGCGGGTGTATTATAGAGCTTTGGATCATATCGCCATTTCCGCTTGCTAGGAGGTAAAAGCAGTATTCAGAGTTTTATCACTAATCGATATTGGTATCGAAATATTCGTAGTCTATTCTGCTAAAGCAATACAAACATCAAATCATAGTAACATACACACATTAAGATATTAACTTTTTAGAATAAAACGTAGATGGCAGTAAAAAAAAGTGCTAAATAAAATAATTTGTGGTTAAATTAATAAATGTATACGGAATTTAGGAAATATTCTTAAGCTTTTGCCTTATAATATTGAACACGACTATAACGATTAAAAACCAAAATAATGTGTTAAATGAAAATCAATTTTATCAAAAATTAATGATGGTAATTTCCGAAATTACAGACTGGCTTGTGAGTTTTAAGAAGTCTTTAAGGTCTAACTCCAACAGTGACTCCGACATTCCGCTGAAATCTGACTACGATTTCTTAAATTTAATATATGCATACTTTCCATAACATTGCCATATTGCCATGTGTGATTTTAATTTCTTCAACCAATGAAACCTATAGCTATTATTTGTGTTGACTTTTGATATCGTTTTTTTAACATTGTTTTTGGCTTATCATGATGTCTACTATATTTTTCATAACTAAAATGAGTAGAGGGGAGTCGAACAATTTTTAAGGCTCAAACTCTGCATAAATCACGACTCGGACTCGAGAATTTTGGAGGTTCTCAGCATGTATATATCCGCGAGAACTGTTTGCAATTCAGTTTCTTAACCTCTCTTTTTCGAAGAGTGTAGGGATTGAAAGAATACGAGGACTAGAACAGTACTAGTGGTTAGCTAATCGCTCTTGTTACTCGCCGCTTTTTGGGATCGGAAAGGTGGGAAGAGATTTTTAGCAACACAAACATTAACCTATATATATATATATATATTTGTACCCATATATATAATATATTATGAATTTGTGTTTCGTTTGAAAGTGCTAAATGTAATTTCCATATCAAATTTAAATCGTTGATTCGTTTACCTATCCATGATTTGTGTCTCTAACCCAGGTCGTCAGTGACAAAACTTATGTACTTAAATATTTTAAAATTGATTGTACTTAAAATACATATTCAAAGTATCTCAAATAACTCATGCTGGTTATAGCCCATGTCTACCTCGTTATTGTCTGGTTAATGTATGCACATTTGAAGTTGAAGTCAGGCTCGAGGATCTGTTGAGGGTTTATAATGATTGGCCTCGTGACAGCAATAATACAAGTGAGCAGTCAAAATCTCACGGCCCAGAGGCATTGCCGGCTGAAGTCCGATTGGCAACGTTCGACTCGACCACTGTAAATACACACAACTCTGCTACCGCTGGCTGGCTTTAAGTGATTACAGTGGATCCCAGGGGAGGAAGGCTTCTTGGGCGGGGGGGGTAAAACGAAGGGGCGAGTGTTGTTCAGGGCAGGTCAATTGGGTCAAAACAAATTAAGCTACAATTCCAAATGTCAAATTCTTTTAGTAGAGTTATATCTCAATTAGTGTGAGACAACCAGTGCAATAACGAAAGTACCAATTTCATATAAAAAATCAATTTTCCTAAATTTATCCCTGAACTCATTAAACATAACATCTACAGATAGGTGATAAATTTATTTACTCTCAGATTATTTATAAGACATTGTAAGCTAATATTCAAAGCATGATAGCAAATATAGCTTTCTACCAAAACAGCATTTTGGGGGAAAATCCCAAATAGTAATTTAACACATTGGCTACGGGGAAAACCTGGACATTTTGACAAACAACGCGTATTCCAGGTACCCGTGGCCAATATTTTAATGTAAAAAACATTTTTATTTTGTAGGACTTATATTCTGCATAATAAAAACAGGAATTTTGCTACATTTTTTTAAGATATTTAGTCAATAATATAATGCTACAATTAATCAATAGTATAATGCTACTTTTAAGATATTTAAGTGATATCGATTATGCTACATTTTCTCCCAGTTTTCATGTTTGATCTTTTTGCGTCCAAACAATTAAATTTTGCTTTGTATTTTTTTTGTTATCATTCACCAATTCATTTTATTGTATTCCTTTGCATTAGTCAAAGAATCTATTTTTTAAACCAGTTGAAAAATGCTCGCGATAAGCGAAATCAGCCCCGACCATGAAATAAATTAATTTGTAAAAAAAAGTGTTTTATTTTAAAAGATGATATTGTAGGTATAAAACTTTCAAAATATTTTCACAAAATTAATTAATATATTTTTTATAAAGTATGACGGGATAGTCAACTACTATCTAATTATTATTTGGTTGCTGACTCCTTCATCAGATACTACTTCATCTGGTAATGTTTGCCTAGACGAGACTGATCTCAGGAATTGCGTCGTTTTGCGCCAGCCTTATTCAGCCAGTTTGCGGCTTATTGGAATTGCCAGTTATGCTTACTTTACAGTTGTACTTAATAACTGCGCGCTTTCATCTCATCAAATAATTGGTGCAATAATTGATGGATTAAAACAACATCATTTCTATTAATCTTAAATTCATTTTTAATAAGGATTTCTGGACAAGATTATTTTTCATCCAATCTTGAAAATTCTTTAATAGCGTAGAGAACATATAATCGTAATTCTGATATAAATCGGAAGGTATCAAATAGATAGTTCTGAGTAATCAGAAAATGAAAATAAAATAATGCAGGCTCAATTATTTTAAACACGTCAATCTGTTTTTAATATAATATAATTACCGAATAAAAAAAAAAATCTTTGCCAAGCTGGTGCTAAAAATGCACTAACTGAATTATTCCAGACGAAAAAATGTAATACACAAATCAAATTTTTGATAATTGTATCATAAATATATAAACGACTTAACGATGAAATTTTAAGGTCCGGAAAACTGAATGCATGCTTATCCTAACTGACCATTATCAAATGAATTTTAATAATATGAGGTTTTTAAAACACAAACAAAAAAGTAGATCCAATTTCATATATTTGAGAACTATTGATTAATAGCTATTCGAAACGATAGTGAAGTTTTTTTTAAAAATATGATTGTATTGTTTTTTTTATTTTAAATCAATGCATTTTAAGAGTTACTGATTATTATATCTTTTCAAAAAATAAGGAAAAGTTGACTTTTCTTAATTTATTTTCGCATCTTTTTTTAAATGTAAATATATTGGTTAACAATGTTTACATCATTTATGCGTATTTCTTGGTTCAATTTTTACACTAATGATATGAATTATTGTGAATATTAGAGACACGTTATTCTTAAGTCTAATCAGTTGTAATAAAATAAAAATACATTTTTAGTACTTATTCCACATAAAATTAATTGGTTCAGGACCGGTTTCGCTCATAACGAGCATTATGAACTGATGATCAGTTGATAGTGCTCGTCATGAGCGAAACCGGTCCTCACCCAATAAATTTTATTTGGAATAAGTAGTAAAAATGTGTTATTATTTTTATCATAATGTCATTCCACCAAGTATTGACAGTGAACACCTTAAAAGTGATTTATCAGTTGTGTTAAGATTCACCATAACATAAGCGGTGACAAATGTGTGTGGAGCATCCGGCAGTAAACATTTCATTTTAATGTTTAAACATATGATTGTTTTTTGAGCTCCCCTTACATTAATGTAATAAATATTATTTTGTATATTTAAGTCACTGTGGCGAATCAAAAACTATCAGCGATCGGAAACGCTATAACAATTGACAACTTTTATTTTAACAACATTTCTCGTGCAATAAATAATACAAAACCTGCTTGCTGCAAGAAATATATCACGAATTAATTCAACTCGTCTTTACTCTTGTAACCTCATTTTAATTTCCGTTATTCATTTGGCAAAAAGTTCTTAAAACGATGCACAGAAACAAAAACATCGCGTGACACCTGTCATACCGTTCGGTGTTTATTTAAAATCTCGTATACACATCCTCTTCCGGCGTGGCGTGATTGTCGAATAGCCGGCTGGTGAAAATAGCTCAATTGCAAAAAAAATGTTGTTGTATTGATGACATTTTTTAACGGCTTTGTTATTGATGCCTTTAATATGCAAAGTCTTCCTGAATAAAGTATGTGGGTTGATTATAAATTATACATATAATATGTACGAATATAATTTACGTATAGCATTGGATCGAACTTTTAAACTTGTACATATACATATATACAATTTAAATACAACTTTACGAAAACCTGATTGATTCTTCTTTTGACATTGCTATGAAACTTATACGCAAAATACATAATATTATATAAAGTATTTATATATAATATAAAACACATAAGCTCATGTATGCAATTGAAATTCATGATTCGATTCAAATGGCATATTTTGCTATAATTTTTATTCTTTGTTATGAAAAAAGGCACGAACTACGTTATTGTAAATGTTAGACTTTTCATAATTGTAATTATAATGAAAAATTAGGTATAACAAGACAGAAGGATTATATTTCAAAGTAAAGTTCAAGAAAAAAGTTTTTTGAAAATAATACGTATGTACTTTTAGATAATTTATATTTTTTATACCATAAGAAAGCAAGGTGCTAATTCCCTGATTTATTAAATTAAATATAAGCTAAAATCACAATTTTCTTAATAGAGTATTTCGTGGTGATTTCCACAACTATAACGACCCATTAAAATTTACATTGGTTTTCGCGTTATATAGCATGCATGTTTTTTTTCGAAAAAAGTATTTTGGTATTTCTAATATTTATATAATTACGCGTCCATTACTAAGTTTTAATAATCGATATAAAAAAATAAAATCAGAGAATGAATTTATATAGATACCAGATAAATGCATGACTAATTGCGATAATTTATTAGATTGCGACCAAGATAATATCACTTTGAAAGCTTTTGTAAAAAAACTGAATCATAATTAGTTTTTACAAGTTTTGTGTTAAATGTATGATTGATTAACATTATTTAGTTACGTTATTTTAAAGTGCATGACTGTCACCATTTAATAATATAATATATTATTACTTCCGCTCACAGTACTTTAACACGTAATTACTGTTATTCAATATTACAACGCCTGTTATTATTAAGTTTTGGACGTGAAATATAAGTAAGGACATCTACATATATAAACAGTACAAATATGTTTATTTATACCGGCAATATGCTTTCAAACGTAAAAATTAAATTGATTGCGTAGGCATTTACTTGTTAGAACTCCATTATAATACGGTAAGAAAAATACATTAAATTACATTGTTATTTTTCTTACCGTATTGTAACAATTACATTTCTTTTTTGTAATATAGATAAACTGTATATGTGGAATAGCGTTATGAGTTTTTCTTAGTTTTAAAATTAAATGGTTAATGGTTCCAGTAGGATCAATATCGTTATTTTAAAATGCGCCAATGCGCCAAATATTCTTAGTTGTGAAAGTCATACGAGATTAACTCGATGGTAAATAATGTATCAGTTGTGCACAAAATCAACGATAAATAACATACAACCAGGACAAGATCTCTTTTTTTCAATTGAAAAAATCTGACCTTGCTGGGGATTGAACCCGTGCCCCCTGATTGCTAGGACAAAGCTCTTGCCACTACACCACCGGGACCAACCGGGTTTTTAATCACTTCTACTCTCGAAGATATGAAGAAAGAAAGCGATAAACCCAATCATTCGACCATTCTTTTCAGAGTGGGTAAAAGTGTTCTTAGATTATTATTAATAGCAACCTACTTGTTCTTTCAGTGTACCATTTTTAAAGGCCAAATGATGGGTGAAAGGAGGTGAACCATTGAGATTCGATCAGGTCAAAAATAAAAATAGTAATGTTTGAAATCGAAAGTTAAGTCAAACATAGAACATTTAGCTGTAACCATTTGTTAAAAAAGATGATTTTTTACTTTAATGTGATTGGTAAAAATTTATACGTCCATTTTAATGCAAAATTGTATATCAAGGAATCAAAATATAAATCTGTGTGAGGCTGGGCGGGAAACCAGAGCAGGCTGGAAGGCTCTTTACCTCTGGGAAATCGCCAATCAGCCTCCCCGTGATACATGGGTAGGCTCGGTGAGAACCTTTTTTTCAGGGTTGCTCAATTGCATAATCAAAATTTAAGATTTCATGTAACTCTTGTATATCTTCCACCATTGATTATTTTAGTCCTTACCTCCAAAGTTGACGCAACATATTGAATTCAAACATAAGGAATAGAAAAAATACATATTTTGGGAGTTTGCGAACTGCTATGATTGAAATTGACAGGAATCGAAAAATTACAAAATTTGCACTTAATTCTGTTTTATTAATGTGAATATTTGTGAAATTATTTGGTTTTATTGTTGTATCGTTAGATAACAATCCTAGTCATACATTGAAACAATAATTTGAAATCTACACATAAAATAAATTTTGAAATCATTTATTGAGCCATAATCATCTATGTCATTGAGCCATAGTCAAATATAAATTTAACATAAATATAAAACATTTATTTTTCACTGATAAGCAGTCTATAAAATTAATTGTATGTTCACGGATTTTAGGTTATTATCGATAGTGATTTCAGCATCACTAATGGCGTTTGACAATCTTTGTATGAATATATTTATATTGTTTACTCGATGGAAAAACGGCAATATATAATTTTTGTAGAACTAAAATACATTGCTATTTTTTCAATATCTTATAATGAAGTTCTACCAAGTAAATGCCAATTCAATCAATGAACCCATAAGTTGAATTATTTTGCATCACTAAAAGGTTTTGTTTCTTTTTAATACACTTCTATTACATCAAATATACAGTTGAATTGTCAGTATTGAATTGAGAAGCGCTTTAGTACTATAAGGCACGCAGTCATGAAAATCTCAAGCTGCCGGGTGGTTTGTTAGTACGAGGGGTGGTTTTCCCTTACTCGTTCGCAATATATCTCCGTTGATTGCTGTTTCCGAATTTTTATTGCAAAACGCTATTTTGTCTTTTCGCATTTTATTGGGTATGCTTACGTGGTGTCTGAATACGCATGGACTATATTTGTCAATACTGCTTTTGCCCATCTTCTTTGTAAGTCGTAATTCTTATAAATTTATTTGGATGTAATAGAGCAGAAAAAGCTGAATGCCTATTTTTTGTAAACAACAACATCAATCAAGTATAATAAATTTTAATACAAAACCGATACTTTAAAAAGTATACACTTTTAATACGATTACTGTCAATCTGTGTAAGGCTGTGTAATTGTAATGTTATCCCGAAATGCGACTTTTATACGTCAAGTTCAAAAACATAAAATAAAATAATTACTACGCAAATACTTGTTTTCATAGAAAAAAAATATAACAATAAATCCACAGTTTTAAATTTGACGGGCTAAATACATTCAATTCAAAACGTTAAGAGATTAATTTGATTCAGAACCGTCATCATCAGTTGGTAATGATAGCGGAGAGCGAAATCACTCCTGATAAAATTTGAAAGATAATTACAAAAAAAAATATTATTATTGACTAATCAATCGTTGCGGACAAATTGTTAGTTATCAAATACTGTCTTAAATAAAAAAAAATGTACATCAATTCCTTACTTTTATTTGAAATCAATATATAATATATATCTATGTTTACTAAATAATTTACATAAAATACCAATGACGAATCTGCTGATTTATAGTTTTATTAAAATACTAGTATTGCTACCCGGCGTCGCTCGGACTAAGCGACCAATAATTATGTAATTTTATATCATTCGACATAATTATATCACAAAATCTAACATCCAAAACAGAGTTAAAATAAAATCACAAACTTTATTTAATTTGATGACAGCCCCCCCCATTCTCGCCCATTAAAATGTCCAAATTCAAGGAAAAAATCTAATTTGCTGTCAAAGAAATGTAAAATAATACCTTCACGTAAATAATAAACATTATATATTAATAAAAGCCGGGAAAAGTTCAGTAGAAGACTAATTTATTACATGTTGAGTAAATGTCTTCGCCGATAAAAATTCAAACATATTTTCTTTCATATTCGTTTTTATGACAACTTAATGACCAACAATGCAAAAGGGAATTACAGACCTACAGACATACGCCGTTTCGGTTTTTTATACATATAAGATAAAGTTGTTTCAAACACCAACTGGGACTTAAATTTGACTTTATAAGGTATTTATATTGTTATATTTTATTCACATAAAAATTAATAACGTATTCTCAACTCACATCAGGATTATATTTCCAACTGTGCTTTGTTATTTTAATAAATTTGATGATAACTCCTACAAATAGATAATACAGTATAATTTAAAATTCATATAATGTGAAGAAAAAAAAATGGTTACTCACATACTTTAGAGCAGTGGTTCTCACAGAAAATTGCACCGTGGCCGCATCGTTATCATAAGTGAGCTTACGGAAATGTTAATTTTCAGAGTATTTGTTGAGAAATCAACTTTTAAAACTATAAAAAAAAATAATATCAATTCTTTTATGAAGCTGTTGGTGGCCGCACCTGAGAACCACTTTTAGAGACATATTAAAACTTAGTTTTTGCCTAATGATAACTCTTCTGAAACCTACTAAAAGGATCTTGGTGTCATTAATTAAATTAAAACGGTTCATAATATTCTAAAGTAATTTGTCTACGTCATTAATTACGTCTTGTCCCCACAATTGGATTCATCAGGCTTCTAGAAATCCTCCCCTTAAAGGTATATCCCTCAACCACTGCGGTATAAATAGTGCTAGACTTCTGATGAAATATTAAACGGGGCTGTTTGCAAGTTCTCGAAGAACTCGAGTGAGCGCCACGACGCCGGAAGAACGAACTAGCTGGCGTCGACGTCGCCATGAGATGCGCAAGCTTTTAAGTTTGCTTTCACGGCCGATAGCTTAAACTGCGGCCTGCTTGCTGGATGAAACATTAAAACGTATCGTTTTAAAAAAAATACTCCATATACATATAATCATTGCTAGGACACTTAAAATGTGGGGTATTTATTAAAGCTGGACGCGATGAAATGGAATTCTTATCAAACCAAGCATTCTTGTATATTAATAATATTTCATTTAAAACTGTGTTGAACATATGTATCTTGATTTGATGACATGTAACCATCATTTGATTATGCTTGTGATGAGCCAAACCAGTTTTGATCCTAATAAATCTAATATAGAATAAGTATTGATTGAGTTGGCATTTACTTGGTAGAACTCCATTATAATACGGTGAGAAAATTAACAGTGTATTTAAATTACACAGAAATTATTTTCATTATCACCGTATTATATGAAATAAGTACAAAAAATGTGATGTTATTTTTTGACATATGTTAAACCAATAAAGAAAAAGATATTTAAATTACTTCATTTGTATAAAAATATACCTGTTTTTAATTTGAAAGACAAAAAGTAGAAATTAGTTTTGTCGTGTTAAGTATCTAAAAAGGGTGCCATAATATCCTGAAAAAATCTATTCAATATTGTAGTTATGTTGTCTTTTTATCTCCACTGTTATAGGGCAACCAAATCCTAATTGGTGAAAAATAATATAATCTCACCCCATTGCCTCTTTGACAAACAGATCTGACATTTAGAATCAAGTCCACAATATAAACAAGAATTACCTCAATAAAGTCATTTCGTTTGTTGGTGGCCGTAGCCACAAGCCTCGTGTGAGTCCTCACACCCAAAAGTGTGCTGAGTAATCGACCTGTGTCTACAAAACAAGAGACATCTCGCCACTTGGACAACTATAAACATTATCCCAATTGCGGATAACTTGTCGACTTAAAGCTTGCCCAGGCCTGCCCTAAAAGCTCTGAGCAAAGATACTCTAAATCTCGAAGCTTCTCAAGTTTCACTCAGTGAAATTCCACTGTTTCGCGTAAATGCAAATGTCCTTTATATTTCTTCGGGCGGAATATCATCCTAAGCTATGGTTATGATTCAGCAAAAGAGTTTATCATTCAATTATACTAAAAGGAATGTTGCAAAAGAATAAAAATCTGTTGATTTATGATGTTGAACGCTTCGTTATACTTTTAAACAGTGTTTTCTCCATTTTCGATTATTATTCAATACTTTCAGAAACAGGGTTTCTGATTTATGTTATTTAAATTTCAATAAAATAATATATTATCAACATATTTGCGACTGAAAATTTTTATTTTTTGCGCAGTATGTAAATAAATTTCTCTATACTAGATAAAAAAAATTACTGATTAATAAAATATTTCAAAGATTAAACTTTATAAATTTGATGCTTTGTGAAATATTGTAACCTTCAAATAAATTAAGGTAAAATTATAATTGCACATTAAAATTTCATATGCTTGCTATTTAAGCAAAACTTCGTATGGTATTAGCAGTACGTATATGTTTTGTATCAATAAAATCTTTACTATAATGATTTGTTTTTGGGAATAGTGTTAGAACTAATTTACTTTGTAAAAATATTTTATTTGTTCTTTTTATTAGACCGCGTTACTTCAACGCCGTGTAAAAAAAGTGTTGAGAGTGTTATACTAAGTCTGAGAGTTTCATACTACTCAAAGATTGAGAGCCGCATTGCAGGGATAAGACACGCGAGGGTGGGTATCCAAGTACGGGGCCTCGGTAAAGATTACATCGCGCAGACATTATGTAAAACGATACACCGGAGAGACCTAACATAATTAAACTGAATGCCATTGTTTCGGCGAGGCCTTACTTTGGCGATAAATCCTGCAACGAGTGTGGCTCAGTGTCCCCCGACAGAGCCGCGCCGCCTTATGATTGCCCTGCGTACGTCACGACCACGAGTTTCTTGATTAACTGATACAACACCACTCTAAACTTAAACACTTAATAATGAATATGTTAGTTAAAGGTGCATGTGCTTCTAGGCAGCTGCTATGCAAACCGATTTTGTGAAAATATTGTTTGAAAGCAGGTACACCTTCACGATGTGTGATGCTGTATTTGTAACAACTTAGCCAAGATACTATAGACTGATCAAATTTTCATTAAAGATATTGACTAAATGAGCTTAGTGAATCTTCAATGATGAGAAAATTTTGACGGCATTTTGGTCGACACTTAAGTCCTAGGAGATATGAAAAAGTGAAATACACCTTCACCTGCTAGATTATTAAAAATGAAGTTCGGTTGAAAGACATTTTTGCAGAATGCATGAATTTTTTTTTTAAAACGTAACAGAGCATTGCAAATAATATTGTTGATAAAGAATAAATAAAAAACGGTTTTAAAAATAAATGGACCTATAAATCGTGTTGAAAACGACAACTGTTAAAAAGTAATAAAAAAATATTGTTCTAGTTGTCGTTCCTCATCACATGAATAATAAACTACTGCTGCTTAATGCATTTTTAATATTTGTAAATCGCTATCTATTTATTTTACTATTCCTGTTTTAAAATAATAAAAAGGCATATTTCTACTACTTCAACAAATATTTTGTAAATTTTTGGACCTGATTCGCTCATCTCGAGCATTTCAATTGGTATTGAGTTTAAATGCCTTTCTGCCATGAATTGAAAGTCAATCGATTAAAAGTGGCCCTGTTCTTGCATGAAAAAGACATAAAAGAATGTTTGTAAATCTTTTCATTACTCCATTAAGAAGGTAAGGTTAGCTAAGGTTAGGTTAGGTCAGACGAGCAGGTAAAATTGTTAGATTCCCTTTAATATACAGAAGTGGGATACTTGAACATGAATGATCGGAGAGAGTGAGCCCTCGAGAGAGATATAACTGGAGAATGGACAGAGATGCTCGAAACAAGCCGTAGATTCAGCCAAACAATAATTGTATCCAGTCATTTATGGTGATTTATAAAATCATGGGTGTTTGAAGTATCTTAAATAATTTTATTCCTTGTAAATATGTTTAGAAATAAAATATTAAAAGTGATTCGTTATTGTGTCGCTTTGCTGGATAAATTCTCAGGTGAAAGTTTCATAAATAGAACCAGTGGTTTTGTGGTAAAGCTTGCATTACACCAGTGGAAACAGTATTTTCGCTTTCACAGTTCATCATGAATGTGGTTCGAGAGAGAAGCTATTGCAGCGTAAAGAATTAGACACAATGCTTTTCTTACCCTCTAAAACCGAGAAAATAGAAAGTACCTGCTTCTATCCGTGAAACAAAAGGATTCTCAAACTTTTAAATATTGGAGCCAATTATTTACATAAAATAATGATTTTATAAATCAGACATCGCAAAGTAGAACGGCCAGTAAAAAAAAACATGAACGATCAGTGAATAATTGTTTTTTGTAAGTAACACGAGGTTAGCTTAGATTTTTCATATTGACCGTCAGCCCTTCTACAGCATCCTTTGCTATGAAGCGGTTTTTATAGTGTGTGCTGCAATCATCAGAAAATTTGTATCCTTCGTAAATATAGTATGTTACATTCCAAATAAGTATGTGCATCAGTAGCTGTGTGTCTCTTAACTTTTGATAAAGTAAATCTTAAAAAAATCGGTGCTGTAAGTGGGTTCACTGTACATACATAAATATATGAGTGAAGTTTTTGTAAGCTATATTAAGTGCCCTTTTAGAAACCATTTTAACTGTGTTAGTGAAACATATGTATATTTTCGATGGTTTCGGCGGTAACTTTGTGGAAGTTCATTTTAATATAAAATTTAAAATAACTTTGATTATTCCACGTATTGTGTAACTAACTGTGACACGTGTTTCGCCTCTCTCAGAGGCATCTTCAGACTTACTATCGCAAAGTTTGCTTAAGTAATATTACGAAACACGTGTCACAGTTAGTTACACAATACGTGGAATAATCAAAGTTATTTTAAATTTTATATTAACATATGTATTTCTATTTGATCCATGAAAAAAAAAGATCACACTTGCTTGAAAATATCACAAGAAAGTTATTTCTCAAAAAAAACTGAATTTAAAAAGTGAATAAAAAATCTGTGAAAACTAATTAGGAAGGCCACTCATCCATATTATTTTTTGTACACATTTTTCTTTTGAGTTTTTCACGGCAACAACCTTGTTGAGAAGAACTGATGTGGAGTGATGTTTGTTGTTCGCTGCGTGATTTATTTAGAGTTTGCGTTGGCTGAGGGCGAACAATGGGTCTAAGGGTTGAAGCCCGCCACACATTCACACACTCACTTATTTCCACCCACACATACAAGTTATGATTCGCCATTATCATTAAACAGGAATATATCTTTCCAGCCACTTGTTTGGTGGAACTCACCCATCCCCTGCCTCTTGTGTACCGTTGTCAAGAATGCTAAATTCCTCTGGGAAAAGGTTTTACAAAATGTTGTTAAAATTAACAAAAACATAAAATTATGATTTATCATTTTGTCTTTTACCTATAAAGTAAAACTAATATTTTTTTCGTTACAATTTATTGTGGTTCACCATAATAATACACATTCAATGTTGAATATTTTTTTGACATAAAGAAGGGAAGGAATGGGAAATAAAAATATCAATATAATATGTTTCATTCAAACTGAAATATATAATATAAATGAAAAAAAAGGTACTTTTCTATTCACAAATATGTGGGTAATTTATTAAGCCATGCATACAATAGTTATGTTGAATGTCTCAGGTGATCTGGTATTAATTAATTAAATAAATAATCCACTTATTACCTTCAATAAATAAGGAATAGTCTTTTAATAAATACTTAAATGTCATTGAAACAACTGATTAAAATTAAAACGACCTAAAGTTAATTAATTATATTACTAATTGTAATATTTGTATTTATTAATATTATATAATTTATAACATATGTTTCTTTAGCAAAGCATCTGCTTTTATCGTATTTACAATATATTTTATTATTATTTTTGTATTAATAAAGTATGCGATACCAGAAAATGTGGCAGAGATTATAAATTTTACTGTTTTAAAATTTTTAAGACCAGACCATTATAATAATAGTGTTGCACGATGGTGAGTGTTTGCAAATTTGTGATTAGACTGTTAATGGCGTAAAATTATCATTATTGATCGTCTACACCGAAGCATTTAAATGTACCGGTGGCAGGGCATGCTTAATGTTTTGATAGTAATTGGCTTTGATATCGGCCAAAACGCAGTTAATTAACTAGCACAGCTTTGACTATATTACAATGACAATAATACCCAATAATAATAAACGTAAGAGAATAAGTGATGTTTTGACAGTAATGAATATACATGTGTCAATATTATAATACTATGATAGAAAGAAATAAAATTCCATTCTGAAGCAATGAAAAAAAATATCACAGTAAATTAATTTAAACAACTAATTACATCCAACAATTTTTGAATTTACACTGTCTTAAATAAAACCATTTTTCGTTAAACTCTTTCATTTCAAAGTAATTTATGAAACTGTCCGTACTAGGATTTGAATGAGTGAGCTCCGCAGCCGAAGTCAGTGAAATTAATACTCGACAGGAAATATGAGAAAGCTCAAAAATATAAAATTTTATTTTAAGAATATCACCTCATAATAATGCTGCACTTTAATTTTCCAAATTATATGTATAATATTAGATTGTAAATATAATTAAGTTTTGTGATATATGTATATTTCGAAATACGTCATTCGCAAAATAGTAATAAGCAGATTAATAAATTTGTCTTGAAAAGATTTGGAAGCCATTTTTTATTACTAACCACAACACAAAATATATCGTTTCGTAGGTTTGAGGTCACATTATAAAAGAAGCAGAAATTAAAGGCAATGCGTATAAAATAATCAGTAGTGTACAAAATGTTGTTTAGGCCCCTCTTGTCTTGTTATTCGACAATATTATGCGTTAGCATATATTATAGTACCAACGCGCACTATACCTCCATCGACACCTCATTAATGTGGCTTATTACCATTCTGAGTTGCAATGCAAATTGATTGACTTCTCATCAAATTGTGCTTCAACAATGTGTTACTAGATGGTAGGTCGAGTGGGTAAGTTAAGACCAAATGCCCCTTAATTATGATAATTATGACAAAATCTGTAAAGATAATAATTATACTAATTTTACGACTGTTTACATATTTGCTGTTAATAATTCGTTGATAAAGTCATTTTTTAGTACTATGTCCATTTCTGGTTTGAACTTAGCTGATTTGATGCAGGTCAATCACTTTGACTCGCTCATTTTCATTGGGGTTAAGTTAGCTTGTTTTTAAATCATCGCACATCTTATGGGACGTTTAATATTTAATTGATCAAAAGATTAGTAGATGAGAAAACATCGCGGAATTTTATGCTTTTGTACTCAAATAAATGAACTGGAGAATCAACGATTAATGTTTATATTCCAGGATTCAAGCCCTTCAATTGAGTAAGATATTATCTCGTGCTCGAGATTCTAGAGCAACGTTGTCCAACAGAAATCGTTTGTTGGGTCAAATAAAATATTACCGGTAAATGGTGAGCCGCATAAAAAACAAAACAACCGTATTAACAATAATTTAATAATTAATAATTACAATGACTTTTTTATTTAAAAACAACCAAAAACATTTTATTTACTTAATAATTAATGTGACACCTGTTTATCGACTGGTAACTTATTCGATGCACATCGCAGTTGATTTAAGTTTTCATCGGCCAGCCTGTTGTGAAATTTCGTTTTTACTTTTTAAGGCTGCAAACTCCAATAGATCGGCAGAAAATCTTAAATTGGGCCACTGAAATCTTGATCGTGAGCTGCGTGTTGGACAATGCTGAGCTAGAGAGTAGAATTTTACTACTCAAGTATATGAACTGTTACCCAAATGACTATCACGATTACCAATAGCAGTAGTTTGGTAATTTAAGCGATTTGTTTGACGTAAATATATTTATAAAAAAATAATAAATTAATGTCAATGCGTGGTATTTGCGAGGAAACAAAATTGCTTTTTTTATCTATTTAAAATAAATTCATATACAATATCTGCTGAAGCAATATAAAAAAAGAGTGCTGATATATGAATAGTATACTAATATTATAAGCTTAAAAAAAAGAATGTTTATATATAAAATTCAAAACCTTCGTTTAATTACACGTTTCTTAAAAACATACTTTTTAAGCATTCATAACAGCTATAATTCAATTTACAGAATGTGTATGTTCGGGTAAAAGTCTTATAATATTTTGGCTTATAAAGCCCCAACTCATTCCATAATAATCTTGTATATAAAACCGAAACGGCGTATGTATGTCTGTGGGTCTGTGATTCCCTTTTGCATTGTTGGTCATTAAGTTGTCATAAAAACGAATATGAAAGAAAATATGTTTGAATTTTTATCGGCGAAGACATTTAGTCAAATGTAATAAATTAGTCTTCTACTGAACTTTTCCCGGCTTTTATTAATATAATAATGTTTATTATTTACGTGAAGGTATTATTTGACATTTCTTTGACAGCAAATTAGATTTTTTCCTTGAATTTGGACATTTTAATGGGCGAGAATGAGGGGGGCTGTCATCAAATTAAATAAAGTTTGTGATTTTATTTTAACTCTATTTTGGATGTTAGATTTTGTGATATAATTATGTCGAATGATATAACATTAAATAATTATTAGTCGCTTAGTCCGAGCGACGCCGGGTAGCAATACTAGTTATTTATAAATACCAGCCAATTAATTTCGCAAACCCTAATAGAGTGTTTATGTAATATAACAAACTTAGAGAACATAACCTTTTCTAAATAAGTCTTAAAATAGCAGTCGTGTATGAATATTATTAATTATATTTCGTACACATAAATAATTAATGAAACATAATAGGAAGGAGTATAATCAAAAACATTTTCTGAACGAAACCATCATAAATAAATTGGTTGAGTAGGCATTTACTTGGTAGGACTCCATTATAATACGGTAAGAAAAAATAACAATGTATTTTTGTTCTACATAAATTATTTTATATATTTGTTGATAGCTATTTCAGCTTACGCCTTCGTCAAACTATGTTTTAAACGTGTATTAGAGATATCTTATATATCTAGGCTAGATAGGGTACACCATACTTCCCCTCTCTCTGCTCAACCATACCATATGGAAAAATTTAAATAATTTTAAGTTATTGGTCTATCGTCTAATCTCAATCCTGAGAACCTAATCTGGGTATTTTTGGGTTATTTTTATCGTTTGAAACCACTCAAAATGTCTCAAGTGAATCTATTTTTAAATTGTTTTTATGTTGCTGCGTATTAAAGGATTTATAAGAGGTGACGCGTTAACTGTAATCTGGTCATTAAGAATGTCATTGGATTGATTATCAATCCAATGACATAAGTGATCTCTAATACACGTTTAAAACATAGTTCTGACGAAGGCGTAAGCCGAAATAGCTATCAACAAATATATAAAATAATTTATGTAGAACTAAAATACATTGTTATTTTTCTTACCATATCATAAATAAAGTAAAATGTTCACTTTAAAATACATTTTTTTAACTGAATATTATTGTATTTGAATCGTTTAAATTTTGTACTTCTCCATCAGTTTTGTCGCTAACAACCTGGGTTTCGTCTTTTGGCATTTTCAGGCATTTCAAGTGCACGAATGTACTTGAAATGCATACTTGCCTTTAATACTATTTTTTTTATAAATAATCTCTGTGCCTAAATTTGGAATAGTATTATGTGAAAACAAACTTGATGATAAAGAAGTAAAACACATGCTTGCTGAAATATTTATATTTTTTCAAAAAATCAGTTTAAGCCCTCTCACTGTAAAAATTATGTAGGTCCTATTTAAGAAATGGTTCCTTGATTTTCAAAAAAATGTTTGAAATTATTGAAAGTTGAACTTAATTTGTATGGAAATATTAACAATATTTATTGTGTAATAAATTTCTACACTGCAATATATAGGGTGCCTAATTTTTTTTAACTTCATACCAATCTTAATTTCAAAAATATAAGATAGAACCTCAAAAAAACGCTCCTTATTCTATTCAACGAACGTTTCAAAATTGATTTTGCTATGGCACTTGATATAAAAATATCCAAGCGTGTATTTTTGATAAGAAATTACATAACTAACATATAGTATGATATGTCGAGATATCCATTTTTTAATAATGTTGCTAAAAAGGGTTAAAATTTGCAAGTTCCGTCAATTTTATAAATACAAGGAAGCGGTAGTCTTCTTAAATTAGCGGCAGCAAACCGAAGACCCCTCGCGCCTCACGACCGGTAAAAGTTATTCCGAACAATTCATAACGCTGTCATTCATAAAGGTCTGGTAGCCCGCTCGTTTGGTGACAGATTTATTTCGGTCAGATTGAAATAAATGAGGCGAACCCGTGACGGGCGTATTTTGCGAAAATTTGTCGGCCCCGGGGATTCCCCGCGAGTCATTTGTCTCAAAGAACGGACCGCGGGCGGTGCCGCTTCCTCTTTTTATCATCTTTTGAAGGTCTTTGCCAACTAACCTGGCTCGCGAACAAACTGTTTCTTTTTGTTTTTGTGTCATTTATCGTTTACAAAATATCTTTTTTTTTATATTGATATTAACACTTTGCTTATGGGCTTTTGATTACCATAGTAATTACGCACAAATTTGTGCCACCGTAAGCAATGGGTTAATCTTGAATTTGTTTTATCTTATCACCTATGTATGTAAATGTGTGGAGCGCACAGTCTTCCAACGAACTCTATCTCAACAGAGTTTTTTTACGAGAGCTGTTTGATACTGAATCTATCTATTTAAAAGTAAATGGAAATATAAAGCACTTTTAATATATTCACTGTCAAAATTGTTGTGAATGTATTGGATCATGACCGGTTTCGCTCGTGGCGAGTACTATCAACTGATTAGAAATACCAAGAAAATTTGTATAAATAACGCTTTTTCGTTGTATTTCTTATCTGTTGATAATGCTCACCATGAGCCAAACCGGTCCTGATCCAATAAATTGTATATGGCATAAGTACTTAAAATGTGTCATTATTTGTATTGGAAATGTAATGATTATGAACAGGAAAGTACAAGCGGTAAGCTAACCGCTCTCACTAAGTTTCATTTTTTTAAAGATGGGTGTGGTTATAATTATAGGTAGAACAGACATCCATGTCACTGAACAGAAATCAATAATTCGGTTGGAAAACAAAACCACTTGGAATGGGATACGGGCCCATGCCATTTGTGATCGAAGTCAACGTCGTTTACCCACGACCACACGGGCCCATGTTTTTACCTATTTTTTATAGCAAGACACGAAATAAAATATTTAAACATAACTTTCAAAAATATCAAAAACTCTTTCCTAATAAATAGATATTTCCAAAGTTTTGACTTCACAAGTTCAAGACAAGCCAATTCATTATAAATTAGGTTTGTTTACTTTACCACCCAATAATCATTGGAGCTCTTCCTTGATGGTGCAAGTAAAGTCGGATACCCTTGTCACGTTGTATCTAGTGATTCTTTTTACTTAGACACAGTCAAAAATTACTTGAAGGCATTTGGAGAGAGAACTCAACATAATATTTCAGTTTTCAATTTATAGAAATCTTTATTTAATTTCTATACCCAAAACTAAAGTAAGTGTTTTTACAACTTTGAAAACAATGAAACGTAAACATAGTAAAGTTATAACTCTGAAGAATACACGATACACAAAGGGCTTGAATTCGTTTCGAGTGGTGGTGGAAGCAACGTTAAATACCCAAAGGAATTTAATATAGTTTTTTTGTTTGACGAAAAATACGTAGACGTAAAAATTTGTAATGGAAATTCTTTTTTAGATATAATATTACATGCGTGCGGCAAGTACATTGGTTATGTAATGAAAATAAATATAAATAACGACATCGTCCCATTAAAATAAAGAACGGAAGGAAAAGAGCCGATAAAATCCAGAAAATTCCAAAATGACCCAATAACTATTGGTACTTATATGGAAACGAGCTTTTTTCTCGCGGCTGTAGGCTAAATTCCACGCAAATTCTTTCCTGCTTGAATGAAATGTCCACGTGGACTTATGGTTTGGTCAGTGGCGGAAATATGATACATTGAATGGTTATTTATATTTTTTTTTAAGCCAGTATTTAAGTATTAAGTATTTCTAAAAACATTACTTAATTGCTCAACGTAATTTTTTTACAGAGAATAAGCTAAAAGTGACGGGACAAGAAAAATAGTTAGCCAATCGCTCCTTCTACACTACGTTAATTATGATCTTTAATTAAGATATAACAGATTGCCATGTCTTTTTTTTCAATTTCATAAATCGATTGAAAAATCAGTTTATTTTAATGTTAGTGCAATAATTGATGCATTGTAGACCGTAACCAAAACCAGCGACGTTAACCATTCAGAAAAAGAAAGTCTGTATCACGTTTCACGAATTTATGTTTTTGGCATTACAGCTACATATTTTCGTGTTACATTAAGTGTCAGATACTTTAAAATACTCAAATTAAAATAACTCGATGAGAAACTGATGTTCTCATTATGAAACTCAAATGCTTGATTAAATATTTACTTTAATTACATTAATTATTAATTAAAAAAATTGAAATCAATCAACTCAGTAATAATAGTGTGGATAAAACCCTAAATTTATTTATAGATATTCCTATGGTAATATCTGGTAATTAGTATTTGCGATATTACATTCAAAAATCTCGATAATTATAAACAAACCCACTTAATTCATTAAACTCATTTAAATCAAATTAACCCTAATCCATATTTAATACGTTAATAGCAATTTAGCGTAGTGATCTACTTTTATTTTTGTATAGCAACGATACAAACTTTTAACTATGCGTCAGTTCAAGTACATCCGTGTTTTTTCTATGGATTGAATCACGGTAAAAAAATGAATAATTTTTGGTTCAACAAAAATAAGTTTTTTACACGCCGATGTCAAACATATATTGTCAGTTCAAGAACATCCGTGCACTTGAAATAACTGAAGATGCCGATAGGCAAAACGCGGGTCGGTAGCGACAAAACTTGTGGAAAAGTACATAATTCAAGCGAATCAAATTTTGACATTGAAGATTCGTTTGATCGTTTTTTTATGATTTGGTCCATTCAAGATGGCGAAGGGAATGCGATAAACCAACTCCTTTTCGTCCCAATCTTTTTTCCTCCATATCATACTTTAAAAACTAGATGTGTGACTGACTTTCAACCAGAACATCTTAAATAATTCTCCCATTTTTGAGACAACTACGAAATGCTGGAAAGTATTTCTAAAATAAAATAAATAGCACGCCACTGGTTGTAGAGGAGTAGTGGGTGACCGCAGTGTGGAAGGGTCAATGGGAATGCACAAAAATGTAAATTATTTATGGGGAAAGTATTCAGTAATAGCGTGAGGTTATATTCGGGTAGTGTAAATAATATTTAATAATCAAATCGGTATGTTAATAATTATTATTGTGTTTTTAAACGAGATATTTCTACGAATCATTAAGAACGTAAAGATATTATCATCCTCTCGCCGCGTATTAGATAAAGAATATATCATATTTTTTTTCAGATACACAATATTTTATTGAATTGAATTACTTTGATGTTGAATATGTGTTTAATGTCATAGACCAGGGGTCAGCAAACTTTTTTGGGAAAGGGCCAAATCTGATAATTTTTTGACTTGGCGGGCCAGGTACCAAAAAGAAAGATATTCGTAGATAGGTAATTCGATAAAAAAAAAGATAATTTTCTATTGGATATATTTTTATTGAAGATTTATACAATACAATAAATTTTAAAAAAAATATTTTTTCAAATAGAAATTTCGAATTTTTAAATATTTTTATTAATGCGATGAATGCAAATGTTTTTTCGCAGATAAAATATCATCATGATTTATTTCAAAGTTTGTACTTCCTATCATTAAAATGGTTTCTAATTATCTGTATTGTGATTTTACATATTTCATTTTTGAAAATATTCTTTCACTATGCTATGTACTTCCAAATATGGAAATAAATCCTCGTGCAAATGACTTCAATTGACTGTATTCATTATTTGAAAGTTGTTTATAAAATTGAATGAAATCCATTTCTTTAAAGATCATTTTCAATTTATCATTATTTTGTAAATCAATATCTTCTAATTGAAGCTCTGATGGAAGCTCTTCAATTGCGCAGTTAAAAGGATTTTGAAATAGTGAAATATCCTTATCACTCGCATCAAGATCAGAAAAACGTTGTTGTAATTGAAATTTAAGTTCAGAAAAAATGTTCATTGCAAATTTTATTGTGACAAATATTAACTCGTGGGCCGGATTATAAACAGGCAGCGGGCCTGATTTGGCCCGCGGGCCGTAGTTTGCCAACCCCTGCCATAGACTATATGACGTACTTACAACATAAAACTGACTAGTAATTTTATCCACTTTTAAGGTGTTCACTGACAATACTTCGTGACATTCCACGATTATATTATAATAAAAAAAATGTTACTTATTCGACATTAAATTTATTAGATCAGGACGGGTTTTGCTCATCGCGATAATGATCTGTTGATAATGCTTGCGATGACCGGTTATAATCTAATAAATTCAAGGTGGAATAAGTACCTACTCAAAATGTTTTATTATTTTTAGTTATTTCATTATTTTATGTACACGTTATTGATTAAGTTGTGTTTCTTCGGTTATTTTAATACTAATAATCATAACTACTTTTTATTGTACCATTGTATATTTTATAATAATTTTTCATTTTGAATAAAGTTAATTGCACAGTATATCACGAACTACGATATTACAATTTCTTCAATAAAAATATTATGTGGGTCCTTAAGCACTATCAAACGAGACGTTTTTCAAACCACCTAGTAACAATCCAATTGAAAACGTTTAGCATCACATTCAAATCGAATCGTCTTCTCCCAGGGTGAGTTTCTGCCACTTGGAATGACGGGCGGGTCTTAAACCCTTTCCTCTGCGAATAGCGAAAGCTTACCGTCTAAAGAAAAATTGGTCGCATTCCGTACTTTTATGTCGTAAACCGGCATCGGAATCTTGACAATTTGCCCTACATTTAAATTGTGGGAGCTTGAATGCTGGACTGCACGACTTCTTTACTACCATAAAAGGCTTTGCTCTATTATTTATGCGGGTAATATTTCTTCGTGCTTCGAATTATAATTGTTCTTAATTTAAAATCAGAAATAAACGAATGTGTTGCTTGATTGAAGAGCTTTGTGAAGATAAGTGAAAATCAAGTTTATCTTGAAACAATAGAAAAAAAGTGTCAGTCCATCAGGTAAACAGTTTTCAAATGTTGGTTTTAAAATTTCTTAAAAATATGTGTGATTGAGAATGATTGCGTCTGAGTTCATGCTGCTTAAGTGTTGAAAATGTGTTATCGAAAAGTTATGGTACTTTCTTTTTTTTTTAATATATGTGGGTGGCAAAATATAGTATGCTATTAAAAAGAACTGCTATATTTAAAAAAAAAATATTGATCCCTTGATCCATGACCTTCCCATTAGAGTATTTAGTTAAAAAGTGCAATATTTTAAGTAACACCCACATCAAAATTGTAGGCTACTGAAGTACCCACGAATCAGTATCAACTTTTATTACGAATCCTTATATTTTTTTTATCTTGAACGGTATTCCGAAACGAAAATCATGTAGGTCTTGTAAGATTGGCCAAGCTTAATAGTTATTAGAAAAAAAGATTCTCGAAAATATTCTCACAAACAGGTCCAATATCGTAAATATTGCGTCATTGTCATACGTATCTTCATTTTCCTCTCGATACCCCTTATAAATTTTTACTCGAAGTCTATATAATTTTTTCTATAGGTGATACTATAATGTTTGAAAATTAATAATACTTTTAGGCCGGCAAATCATCGACTTGAGCCAATAATTACAATGATCGTGAGCAGTGACATCATGTTGTCATACAAATCTATTACTTGATAAATTTTCACTGGGAATACAGTTTCACTGTAACATATACAAATGGCCAGTGATGATAGGCCAACCAACTAATCGTTTGATAAAAGAAATGGTTTTATCGTACCATAAATTTTAGTTACAGAAAATTTATACAAACACCATTTGCATATAGAAGATAACAGTATTGGAAGTAAATAATATTTATAAGAAAATATGTTTTAGTATTCCATTTTGCACCCAACTAAAATAAATTAGCGATGGCCAGAATTTTGAATTCGCGCTGTAAATTATGGCTCCCCGAGTGGTGTCGTTTTTATCGCGAGGCTCTCACGGCCGTCGCGGCGCTGGCCTCTGACGGACGACTCTCTCGCGTATTGTTTGTGTAGAGATCGCTGTTTCCCGCGAAGAATGACGCCAGCGACCTGTATGTATTAATTTATGTGACCATCAAGCTTCTGAAAAGTTATTTTTTAGTGTTAGGTAGCCCCTATAGGACAGTTTTTCATACACGATTGGTATCACCCAAAAACACTGTCACTAACATAAAGATATCACACGGTACCCGTATTATATAATGATTAAATTTCTCTAGTTTTCTGCTTTTTTATATAAATAGTTTAAAATCATTGATTATTCAATCATGATATTTCAAATAACAAATCTAGTTGTATTTATTTACATACATACATTTTAAGGTAATAAAAAACACCCAAAATAAATTCAAATATAAAAGTGAATCAAAATACATACATATATCACACAGTTTCACAAAAAATGTGCTATCCTACTGTATAAATTAAAAGTGGAATTTTTAACAAGTTAATTGATTGTTTTGTGGATACTTTCTGCAAACTTATCTACGTACCTTTTAAGGTGCTAACTAAAAAATCTTGGGGGAAAAGCATTATATTTTAATAAATATAGCCTGAGAAGGTCCTAACCAATATAAATTAAATGTGGAAATAATAAAAAATTGCGCTTTATTTATTGAAATATTAATTAAATCCAACAAACTCTCATACAATTTCTTCTGCGAAATATCTAGACATAAATAAGTTGTTCAAAAACTGATCTGAATGCATTTACATTCACATTCTATTTAAATACTATTTTATCTTGTACATAATTTACCTGATTTAGACTATAGGGTTTGATTCACTGTAATGAAAAATATTTATATTATTTATTGTATTATATAACAATGTAGTTCTCATAATAATTGTTATATAACTGAACTGAATATGGCGAAATACTATATAATGATTGCTTGCAGTGTAGTGGGTTAGTTGTTATTTAGATTCATACAAAAGACATTTGATTGCTTAAACAAATTTTGCTTTTAGCTTGTCATAGGTAAACAAAGTTAATTATTCCTCTCCTGTTAACTGATGTTAAGCCGAAATGTCAACTTCTGCCATAATTTCACGAACCTATAATATTATTTGCATAGCACGGTTCGACCTTTACTGGTAAATTTATGGCTGTTTTGTATAATTTGAAGTTTGGTCATCCGACTGGTAGACGCTTGTATCACAGCTCGCACTCAAAGGAGTCTTGCTAGGTCAGGTCGCACACCGACAACTGTCCGCTTGGGGAAACTAAATTACCCTTTATGTTCGTCGGACAAACAAACTCGTCTGACGGACAAAGATTGTCTATTTTTGGTTTGCTGTAAGGTTACTTAAATATTATAATTTTTATTCATATTGATTCAACATTCTAATAAATGGTATCCTAATTTGAAAACTTTTTTATCGACTGTCAAAAAGAATAGAATCATCTGTTGACGAACAATTTTTTTTCCTGCTCATTAAAACTACGTATATATCACTTTTAAGGTGTTCACTGTCAATACTTGGTGGAAAGGCATTATAACAAAAATAATAACACATTTTTAGTTCGTTTTCCACATAAAATTTATTAGATCAGGACCGGTTTCGCTCATGGCGAGCATTGTCAACTGATGATCAGTTGACAATGCTCGCCATGAGCGAAACCGGTCCTGATCTAATAAATTTTATGTGGAAATAGTACTAAAAATGTATTATTATTTTTACTACGTATATATATTAGCTTTATTTCTCAGGTGTGTATAGAATAGATCACAGCTGGCCATATGTGGTCTATGAGAGGATCATTTGTGGCCCGCGGCGAAAAGCATTTTTTTTACTTTTAGTGTATATTAGTATTGTATGCACATAAAAAGATATCCATTATGCCTGGTTGGAATATGTGAAAGTATCTCATGAAAATTTATTTCATATTCGAGCTAAGAAACGATCTAAAAAATCCAGGCAATAGATCTGCTGACATTACTGGCTCAAGGCAGTAAAATGTCTATTAAACATATTTTGCCATCATGCAAATGTTTTTTTTTTGTTTGCGTTATTATAAAAAATGATTGTGGCCCGACAAGAAATATCATTTCGAAAAGCTGGCCTGGATGATGAAGAGGTTGGCCACATATGCAATAGATCTTTATTTCTCTTTTTTAAGTTTTTACTATCCAACTAATTAAATGGTAATATATTAGAAAAATCCCATAATTACTGACATTAACTATTCAGTTATCGAAAGTGCTGGAATCCTCGCTTGATGATAAATTGGCCATATCTAGAATTTTTCCTAGTATTTTTTTATCTATTGCAATTTTTTTGTCCAGACTATTGAAAACTTAGCGCATTAGAAAAAAATGGGTGCGTGTACTTATGTACGCGCGTCAGAAGATATACTTCTTTGAAAAAATAATTTTTAATTGGATGCAAATAATTAATCACAATAAAATAATAAAAGAACTGGAGAAGGATAGTTAAATATAAAGGGGTTAAACGGATTATGCCATTTTTCACATGGTTGACGCTTGACAAAAACTCGTGGCCTTTTAATTCCAGCTCGAAGTATATTGTGATAATCATCATCTGAATATATATTGTTACTCTTATAAAAAGAATCAATATCATGATAATCATTATTTTCCAAATTAGTCCGGATATCTTTGTAACGCTTAGCATAATTCTTGAAACCAGGCTCCTCTTTCTGCATAGGTAATAAAATTGTAGTAGATCGGCAAGGCATAAAAGGTGCTTCAAATCTGCAATGCTGAGGTTGATTCGCCACTATTTTCTTATAGCATGTGAATGTATGTTTATGTCTTTGTAATTTAATGTTACCTGATGCGTCTCGAGATGAAACAGATATCAAGTAATCAATCAATGCGATAGAATCCAACCTATTTTTATCAAGTGCATCCATTGGAGCATTAGCTAGCCACAATAGTATATGTGCATGTGGACTACCACGATGCTGGAACTCAATACGTTTAAAATAATGAAAAAAATAATATTTCCCAAACGGACTGAATTTTGGTGATTGTAAAAGATTCATTAATACATTGACCAATTTGTTAAAATATATAGCACACGTAGCTGCATCCTCATTGATAAGAGTTGTGTTTTCAAGATAATGGAGATGCTCGACGATTTCTTCTGAAATAGTTTCACCGTTGTGTTTGAATTTGTAGAGCTTTTGGAGCAGATCGTTCCATCCAATTTCATTAGCACTGACAGTAAGAAAGATAGTCGGTTTTCCAAACTGTCTGATCATAGCAAAAAGATCTTTTTTGCGATCCATCCAATACCATGTTGAATTTGGAATTGCTCTTAGAAATGCAAGATTGGTTTCAATGAAATTATGAACCTACTGATCATCTTCTATTTGTTTCCGAGTAATTTTGGTATCCTTACCAACGTGTTTGAACGCAATTGTGAGAGAATCACGAACTCGCATCCTCATAATCTTCATTGCCATATATAATAAATGATACGGTGTAACTGCACGACGATCAGATCGTCTTAGCTCGCTAGAAGCCATCATGAAAGGAGTTACTTTAACACCATCCCTAAAATTACGGAACTGACCCAAGTAAATTGCGGGAAAGGAAAGTTCCTCCGCATGTTCATCAAATAATAAAGATACATTGTCTTCACCAGGTGCAATACGTAAGTATTGTTCTTCATTCCACAATAATGTCTGCTGTTGAGCTGTAAAACTTTCTTCTATAGGAATATGTTCGCTGAAATCATTTTGCTGAATTTCATCGTGCATTTGATTATCATTAAAGAATGACTCATCAACTTTAATATCGTACATAGTATACAATGGTGATGGAATTAAAAATCGCAGCCAACATTTAATAGTACACTTATTAACAATACTTTGTAAGTAGCTAGATCGATGAATTTTCTTACGTTTGATATGTACATTTATACAATAATCATCATCAATATTCCTTGGAAACGATTTAACCATATTCTTAACTGAAACAGGAACATTAATTATTTGACCGAAAATACCGTACTGACCATTAACATGCCTCAATCTTCTGATTTGCATGAAAGGAATACGAGGTGAAATTAGTCTTTCAGAAACAAGATCTAAAGGTGGTAGATATTGAGGTATATCTGGATATTTAAAACCATTGAATGTAGACATTAAAGGAATATTCTTCTTGTTTAACGCTTGCACGCATGTGTTGCAAAGCTTCGTATTTTTTCCTGGTATATTAGGTATAATATTTGTTAGCATTTCCTTATGTTAAGGAGACGGCATTTTCAAATCATCTTGAAACCACAACCTGTCACATACTGAACATGGATATCCAAAAGATTGTCAAGAAACTTTTTTTTAAATTCCTGATGAGCTCTTTCTAATCGTCGGAAATTACTATACGGCAAAGATGTATCTAAATCTATATCAATTTGTTCATCAATGGGAGTATTAATAAACTGGTAACACTGACGATGTATTCCATTTTGTATTTGAGCTGTTACTTGGGTACATGGCTTACACCATTACCAATATATAATCATATTTTAATTTATATCAATAAATAATACATACGGATAGTTAACCTCAATTATATTGATGCACTTCACAAATTATATAGGCACAATTTTTTTCACTAGTTGTAAATAATATTAATCACTACGAATAGTAAATATTATTAATCAAAATATTCTATTTCAATCACTACTGAATATAATTTATTAGCACATATATACATAACTCGAACTTTCACTCGCCGTGAATTTTCGGCTGTCGATGATGCGCGCGCATCTTAAAAATTCACTCTCATAAATTTTCATAGCGCGCCTAAAGAAGTATAACTTCAAAAATCCTTTGATATTCTTAATTAGATGTTAAGGGTAATATTATATTTTTTAATTTTTTTATATTGGATGTTTCTGGCAACTGCACAAAATAATATTTCTCAAAAAAAAGACTAATCGAAATTTTGAGTGGTGAAAAGTGTTTATAAATCTATAAATTCAATTTAACCTGATTTACCTAACATATTTAAGCATTGATTTCTACTAACGGGCATTTCAAATAATATATCTTACACATTAGTTTGTTTACTAACGAAACTTGAAGTATATAAATAAGATGTAAAATAGTTCAAAGAAAACTTTTTACAAATGTTTTCACAAACAAACACAACGCTCAACGAATCAATGTTTTCATCTAGGATTTTTTTTAAATTTTCTCATAATATTTCGAGCCGACGGACACTGATCGATTTAAAACGTTTTTTAAGCACCATTTACCTTAAACTGTCTACGCAAAAGAAAAAAAAGGTTTAATTTCTTACGATTAAAAGTAGTTTTATAACTTAACATGAAAATAAGTTTTTATGACTTTTATATTGCAATTTAATACTCGAATTATGAATTGGAGATTTACGGGTTTTTTAATACATATTCGGAGTGTGAAACTTATTGGCTTGGCAGAATAAATGATCAAGAAGAATGAAAAATTTGAGAATTCAGAAAGTAATTAATGCTATTTTTTAATCCTTGGGAAAGTTTAACTACAAAAACTTATATCTCTAATCAGATAAAACTTAGAATTTCCTTTGATTGCGTTACAATTTTTTACTATGTTGCTGAATCTGACACCGTACCTTACAATTTCCCCAAATTTATGGGCAAACTTACATAGTTGTTAATCTTATGTACTTAACTTCTTAGCGATTTATCAAGATAATCTGTTGATGATAAAGCTAAGTGACGTCAAAAGAGAAATTCACAACAAATAATGAACCTTACTGCTAGAAGCTTAAATGCTTACTTTAATTATCATATGATCTTGTTTAAAAAAAAATAACATGAATCACGTTAACCTATAAATAACACTTACCAGATAGCTTTATTGGGTATATTTTTTTATTTATAGAATAAGATGCTGTAATCTACTCACTAGTTGTATAGGACTTCTTGTACAAGTTATATGAATAAAAAAAAAGTTTCAACCGTACTTGTAATGATTTTTTCAAACGATCTTATAATATATGATCTATTTCTGCGGTAATAATCGACACATTTTATCATCATTGTCGGTCCCTGTGGTCTAGTGGCAAGAGCTTGGTCCTAGCGATCAGGGGACTCGAGCTTAATTCTCGAAAAGGTTAGATTTTTTCAATTGAAAAAAAAAGAAATCTTGTGCTGGGTGTATGTTATTTATCGTTGATTTTGTGCACAATTGATTTCTTATTTATCATCGAGCTAATCTCGTATGACTTTCACAATTAAGAATAGTTGGCGCATTGGTGCTGTAATGCCAAATATTTTTTTTAAATTATAAAAAAAGGAAAAACAGTATGTTTATAAATAACATTGAAAGTTTGATATAAATTATGTGTTTTGGAGAGTATGTGATAAAATTAATACGCCGTTATGTAAAATACTGAATTTTTTATAGTATTTGCTTTTATTATTGACCATTAGTTAATTATATTTCATATTGTAAGGGTTAAATAATGAAGATGTGATAGGTCGTATGCTGGACGTGGCTTCACGAATGCCAAATCATCGGCTGGTACTCGCTTAAATGACTGTAGCGTGATAATAATTTGATAGTCAGCGATAGAAAATTATAAATAAACGTCGATTTTCAGATTTTGTCGCGCATATCGTTAAAAATATTTATATTTTAAGTTAGATGATTTCTAGTATTTAGACGAATAATAATAGTTGTATGAGAAAGTGTAATTGTATATTTTTCCTATTTCAGATAAGCAGACACCTGTAGATATACGAAATGAGTACAACCAACAAAAGGTAAGAATACGATAAGCATAAAAAACCATTTCATGAATTTAAATGTCGAAAATGATTTTTAAAACAATATTCAAAAATCTGTTTAAATCGCTGTGAGCTCTCTTCAAAGACGCGCATTGCTAAATTATACCGATGGAAACCATAAAAAAATATTCTCATAAAATCGGCTGACATTCACAACGAAGTGAAGCATCGGCACCGCGCCACCGGGACACGAACCCGCTTTACGAGAATGTTTCCCATAAAATCTTTATTGAATACATGTCATTCCTTCCCGACCAATTTGTTTTACGGTGCCACGTAAAGCGAATGCTTTGGAAAAGTAAATACTTTGAGCGATAGATTTATTAACCCCCATAACTTTTCGATCACCCTGTTAAAATGTTGTGTGACGTCACATTTAAAAAGCGCCTACATGTATTATTTACGAAAGACTCGAATTCAATGTTGAGAATCGGGCTAATTCATAGAAGTGTGCTGAGATTTTCTTATTCATTTCAGTTCTTCGCCATTGCAGGCAGGGTTGGTATTTTAAATATTTGTTATGATAACATCGATAAAGCTTATTTATTTTCTCTTCTGGTGGAAAATCGTTGCCAAAAGTTTCTGTTGTCGGAATAATCTTTTACAAAACATCAATATTTCCTTAAGCTAAGCTAAAATTTTAAGCGATTTCAAAATGATCTGAAAATACTAGAAGATAAAGAAAAATACAATTTTTCGTTTTCTACTTTTTATTATCCGTTTAAGTACCTCATGAGTTAACAAAAGAAAAGACTTTGAAAACCAGTCATGACATTAAATTGTCACTTTTCAATGTATGCAAATTGTCTAGTCTAGAAATTTTACAAATATATACAAACGACATTGATGTATATACAATATATCTAAAAAATAATCGTACAGAAAGCTATCAAAAAAATTGATTAATTTTCCTCACATATTAAGGTGTATTACACAGACAAAGAATTTTGCTGCCTACTGTAAACGATATTTTTATTTTAAGGGATCGCTTTCTTCGCTTCGATTTAAGATGTAAAAGAATAAGAGATTTTTCACAACAATAAATTCTTCAAACGATATAGACATATCAATCTTATATTCCCAGTAACGCCTATTATCTGTTCTTCATCTGGAAAAAAGCACTTTAACGTATTTATTATATTTGTAATTATATAATGTTTAGCATATTGGTACATTCAAAATGTTATACAAATTTTCATACTTAAATTTGAATCTTTTTCTTAAGAATCATATTAATCATAGCTTAAATTATTTTTTCTAACGATATTCACTATAATTTTAAGCATATGGACTTTAAGGGATTAATTCAAAACAAGTTATTTAACGAAGACTGGTTGCTATGAAGTCACTCATTGTTTGGCATGGTAAAAAATATAAAGTTCAGAATTGTAAGTATCGGTTTCAAATTAGGATTACGCTTAAAGCATTGATTGCAAAATTGAATACAATTAAATATAATGAACTTCATTGTGTAAATATTAAA
The DNA here is from genome assembly GCA_028554975.1 of Himalopsyche kuldschensis. Taxonomy (NCBI): domain Eukaryota; kingdom Metazoa; phylum Arthropoda; class Insecta; order Trichoptera; family Rhyacophilidae; genus Himalopsyche; species Himalopsyche kuldschensis. The sequence goes on from JAHFWI010000100.1 coordinate 1,002,176, forward strand.
TGATAATACTCAAACTATTTACAGCAAAAAATAATAAGGGAATATATGTATGAGACCAAATATCCTGAAAAGAGTCGAGGTATTTACATTTAATTAGAATTTTTTGAATTTTGTACTTTTCCATGAGTTTTGTCGCTAACGACCCGGGTTTCGCCTTTCGGCATCTTCAGGCATTCCAAGTGCACGGATGTACTTGAACTGACGCGTAGTAAACAGTTTGTATCGTTTATATACAAAAATATAAGTAGGTCACTAAGTTAAAAGGTTATTAAAATGTAAATTAGCGAAATTTGAATGAATATAAGTTTCAATGATTTAAGTGGGTGTGTTATAATTACGGGGATTTTTGAAAATATTAATGACCATATGATAACATAAGAATATTTAAAATAAATCTAGGGTCCTATCCGACGTCTCGTTAATGAGTTGATTGATTTTAATCCTTTATTATTAAAAGATACCTCCTCCACCTTCGCCAACCATTTAATTCTTGAAAACCACACGTTTAATTTTGACTCAGGCATTAAGTTGTTACATACTAACAGGGGTGAGTTTAAACAATTTTATCAAGAAATCTTAGAGATTAATCGAGCTCAGCTCAACGGTCTGCCAATTTTGAACGAGCAACTTTATTTGCCTAGTTCACCATTGTTGTACCCTTTTAAATAATTGTTAATTTTAATTTATTGTCATTTATTAATAATTGTCATTTATTTACAATTCAAGCACTTGCTATTATTAAATATCAATTCACTTACTATCATTAATGTAATATAATAATAAAGGCTTAAAATCAATCAACTCATTAACGAGACGTCGGATAGGACCCTAGATTTATTTTAAATATTCTTATGTTATCATATGGTCATTAATATTTTCAAAAATCCCCGTAATTATAACAAACCCACTTAAATCATTGAAACTTGTATTCATTCAAATTTCGCTAATTTACATTTTAATAACCTTTTAACTTAGTGACCTACTTATATTTTTGTATATAAACGATACAAACTGTTTACTACGCGTCAGTTCAAGTACATCCGTGCACTTGGAATGCCTGAAGATGCCGAAAGGCGAAACCCGGGTCGTTAGCGACAAAACTCATGGAAAAGTACAAAATTCAAAAAATTCTAATTTGATATTGAAATTCCATCAAGCACCCTCAGTCGAAATACTTAATTGTATTTACATTTGTTGCAAATGATAGTGAACATTAATTGTTTGTCTCTATAGAAATACCGGTATTGTCGCTAATCACTTGCGTTCTCAGTTTATTACGCAAGCAAGGTGAGAAAATAGATGAATGAACTGAATCGTGAGTAATATGTGTTTGTAAAGTCGTTATACGAATTGAATGAACTAATTAAATTGAATTGTTCGAGTTTTTTCCATCATATTATGCAGACTTTTATTCAGCATTTGATTGGAAAATGATAATGATATCAGAAAGAAAATGACGGGATTCAATGTATTGTATTTATAATAGATTATTCAGTTACAAGATTGATTATTCTATCTCTGCTCTCGGGCAGAGATTCATTTTTCACATCTTGTTGTAATGTGTGGGAAGATCGCCAGGAGGCGTTTATTTGAAAGCCTATCCATGTAACGATTTGTAGTAGCAATTAGTGGTGTTGACTGCCCCAATCGAACGTGTATGTCTCCAGGAACATTTGTCTAATTGGACATTAGGGTGTTTATTCCTCTTCATATATAATAGCCAAGTGACCATTAATGTTTTCATTAATGTCATTTCAGATATTTTTTCTAATATATTGGCAGTAATAAAATATTTACGGTAATGTTTTACTTCAAATAAAATATTAAATTATCCAGTAAACAACAATTCCACGTTTGATATTCGTTAATGATATTTAAATTATACATAAGTATGTAACTTTACGAGCCATAAGTCGATGATAATATCGACTCAAATGCTGTGTGAATAATTTATTTAATGGAAAAAATATATTATTAAGCATTACAGCTGATGCTTGGCACAATGCATTAGGACTCACATAACAGTAATGCATGAAAACAAATGAATATCCGAGAGTTCCAAAAAATATATACCCAATTTTAATGATATTGACTTTTGTTATCGCACACAATTAATATGTAAATCGCAAAAAACTCTACATAAAATGTTAAACCTTTCCCCAGATGTTCAAAATGATAAACATTCTGATAAATACATGCTGATAACGGTAGACTAATGATTCACAAACTTAAACGAATAATTCATTTTGTATTGTGGTTCATTCTTGATTTTTGCGGCATTTAATTCATTCAGTATCGCGGTTTTCTGGCGTAAACTTTATTTTTTAAGTATTCCTATAAAAAAACTTCCAGTGGCGTCAGTGTCTGGGGAACTATATTGAGCCTCTTCGCCCACATCCATCTTTTTTGAACAATGGTTCCCAACATTTTTCGGGTGGCGACCCTTTTTATTAAAAAACATGTGACCCGCGACCCCCATGCTATTCAAAAAGGCATTTTTAACAGAAATGCTTTAAAGCATGGGTGGCCAACCTTTTAAGCAGCCAGGCCAAATTTAAAAAATGAGATTTTCTACCGGGCCACCTAAGAAAATAAATTTTTTATTCATAGCAAACAGGAAATATATAGTTTTTTTAAGAAGATATTACAAAAATGCGAATCAAACATATATATTGGATTAGAGTTACGCAATACAAAAAATATTAAAAAAACACAATCAAAATATAATACATTTTAGTGAGTCGTCTGATTTTGTTTGTCAGAACTAAGTTCATCAATTTTCATAACGATTGATGTTGTTGCTACACACAAACAGTTTTCCAAATGCTCATCAGTGATTTTTGTTCTCATTTGAGATTTAATATGCTTCATTCGACTAAAAAGCTGTCCCCACGTGTAAGTGTTTCCAAAAATCGAAATCATCGATAGAGCATGTTTTAAAATGCAGGATATTTCTCCTTGTCCAAATCTGTTTTGTAAAACTCTTCCAAACCAACCTGATTGAATATCTCCTTTAACTATGCATCACAACACATTTCACAATGTTCCATTTGTAAAATTCCTGGCTATAAATTCACGTCTACGGAGAATGACGTTGCAGATGCAGCAAAAAGCACACAATGCTTCTTAAAATCTTAAAATCGGTTTCAAAATCCAGGTTTAAGTCGTATATCATCGAAGCGTATTTATCTGCCGCTATTTGTGTGACGTCTGGGTGCAATAACGGTGTAGGAAAGTGAGTGAATATTTTTGTCCATAACTGTTGTTCTCAAAGCCCAAGTTTCATTTGGAATGCGGAAATAAGATTATACGTGTAATTGATTAGTTGATCTTTGCCTTGTAGACGAGTACTAACAAAATTTAGGTGGCTAACTATATCGACCAGAAATGCTAAAGTCGCTAACCCACCACTTGTCTTGAAATTCTGGGATACTACTCGACTTGCTTGCGAAGAATGATTGCATTTCTTGCTTCAAATTAAACACGATTTTCAACATTTTGTCACGCGTCGGCCATCTTACTTCTGCATAAAATGTAAAGTTATTATACTGTGAATCCAAAGATTTGAGAAAGTGGAACTGACGGTAATTCAACCCTTCGAATTTATAAAGTTCACTGTTTTGATGATCACCTTAATGACATGATCAATTTTATTCAACATAAAATATGAACTTGGATATTCGATTTCTCCAATTATCTACAATATGGTCTCTAGTGTCGTCGACACTTTAGTCAAAGTTTGATTATACAGGCTTATTTTTGAAAAAAATACTTTTTTAGAAAATTGGTTTAAATATGTGCATATGCTCCGCGGGCCCCGCGTTGGCCACCCTTGCTTTAAAGTGAATATTTTTTGTTGTTGAATGTACAAGTTGGTTACCCCACATAAAACCCGTCGTGACTCATGGGTTGGGAACCCGTGATTTAGAAGCTTTGCATCCAGATATGTTTTCTCATCATAAGGTGGAGGTGCGTTCTATTAGAAATAAACTCGCCATCTTCACTATAGCCCTATCGAATGTATGGTTAAACAGATTCTTGCAGTAAGTTCAAGTTATTGGCACCAATCATACAAGGCCTAAGAATGAATAAGTGAACTTTTTTAGCTAATGAATATATTGACTAAAAATTTCTGATGTACTGTGATATATGATTAATATGTTAATTATAATACAATTTTATATGAAGCAGCATATTAGATAATAGAAAATATAAACTTATTTTCCGATTAAAATTTTTTAGATGTATTTTATATAATCATGTAAACGTTGGTTGGTATAAATTTAAAAGACAGCTTTGTGATGAAATTCAAAATGAAAATAACATACAAAAGCAATTAGCAAACAAAATATCATGTCTTTTATAATACATTATCCGAATCGAATCGGAAAAAAACGCCTTTGATATTGTTTTTCTAGACAATAAATAACTTTTTGAAGTAGACAACGCTTAATTATGTCTTTGCAATTGTGTGAATTAGACAACGGAAAGATAACATCTATTGCGTAGGCGTTTGGATACAAGAAACCAAATGAAATTTTTGAATACAATATTATTTTCGTCGGAAATCTTTTTCGAGGTAAATAATGTAAGTAATAAACGAAGCGTTAAATATGTACCAAATGATGCCGAGGAAAACCAAATTAAGTCGTCTTAATGATTAAATTAAATGTGTCGTTTAAATCTTTATTGATAGGAAAATAAATCTTATAGTCCAGCGATTCTCATATAGTGAGTCGCTACTGGCTTCGAAAGGGAAATATCGAATCGTCGCAGGACTCGATTTGTTTTTAGGCTTAATTTTTTCATCTATTTTTGCGGCGTTCGTGGCTTTCCAAGATTAGTTTTCGTGACATATAAATATTAAAACTAATAATTCGAGCCGAAGTGTTTACTTAATACAAGAATCAGTACATCAGCCAAATGCTCTTTACTTATATAACTTTGAAAACTATATGTGCGTATCTGTTTTATTTGAAATATATTTAAGTATGGGCGAAATAGTTAGAAACATGGAAGAGAAGTAGTTTGGAAAACGCTGTTACAGTAATGCTGAATCTGTGATATTTGATAAATGTAACTAATACATTAGGCTTATGTAGCGAGTATAATAGAATATTGATTAGAAGCTATATACTTCTTGATATGATGTTTTGTGGAAAATGTTATAAATAATCTAACTAGATTTTGAAAAACTCAAATACTTATTCACGTCAAAATAATTGAATGGGTATTTTTTAAAAATATGAACATATATATTAAAAAATAATTCATTTTCGATCGCCATCTTATCTATTAGCTTTTAACTCTTCAAGACTGTGCATAAGATTCACGCATTTTAATAACGACATTGGCGTGTTGATCTTTTGATTGCAAAACTGTTTACGCGTAAGGAAAATTATTTATTTTTTCTGGAAGACGTCATCCAAACATTGCCTGATCACATTATAAAATTATATATTTCACTTGTTTGAATTGTGTATGTTGAAATTTATTTTGAAAATCTCCTAAATATGTGATATATTTAGGAGATTTTCAAAATAAATTTCGAAATGAAGTTTTTTTAGTAAACAATTTATAAAACTGTTTCCTCTTCGAATCTTTTCGTTTTGGCACCTACTTAATACGTCTTGGCAAAGTTTCCCTGTCACTTTTTATTTTCCTAACTTTATATATGAGAAAAAAGCTTGATGTCTTATCCTGACATATAATTAGCTTCATAGAACAGCTTGAAAATGAATAACGTTAGAATTTATATTAATTTTACACGCTGCAAGATCATGTGAGAAAACATTTTATATAGTGTTTTGGTGAAGGCACACTTTTATAAAATTACACATGATTAACACGGAAATGAGATTATTTTGTTTGGCAAATAAAATCATTCTCGCTGCAATTATAACGTAAATACTTCTGTTCTCAGTATATGATTTTGAAATCATTATTTTTAAAGATTCATAATACTTTCTTGTACTTTCTGACGCATCCGTCTGAATGATAAAATGATTAAAGACTTTAAATTAAACTCATTTCCATGACAACATTCGAGTTAAATGCTTCCTGTAAAAATATAAACACATACCTATCTAATTATATTTTTTTTAATCGAATATTTTTAAAACGCTTAGTTTATCAAACGCTAGAATATGCAGCTCCCAGCTGCAGAAAAATCGGCAATCAGATCAACTGTTAATAAATAAAAATTGAACATATCCATAACTAACAATAATATCATTTGAGATACAGGTACTGCATAATATTCTCAAAAAAATGGTGTTCCTTCAAGTAAAACTATTCTCGCTTCTGCGAAAATCATTTTCATAAATAATGGTTCGTAAAAAACATTCATGATGATATGGTAATGTTGGTTTTAATTGATTTAATTTAAAATATTAATGTTTGTATTCAATTTTATCTCCAGCAAATAAAATCCATGTGCTTTATGAGAAATTATATTGGAAAATACCTGCTAATTACTTCTCAAGATTTCTGAGAATGAAATTTGATTCATTGCTTTACGTTTGACGAGATAATTATATCTTCATATAATGCTATGGATTTTGTTTTCAGAGATTTACCAAACTTGCGGTGAATTAATTATATTTTTACTATTTTCTAGGTGAAAATGTATTTCACCAAATACATTTTCACCTAAAGAGTTATAGGCAGAAGCGAATAAAAGATGACGAAAGCTTATTTTTTATTATCAACTCCAGGCATCATATGTTCTTATATGTAAAATAGTTACCTATTATAGTTTTGTCAATTCTCAAAATACAAATCTGATAGCTATTTTTTCGTAATAGAAAACGATCAACAAATCATTCGAAAATAAGTATCTTTCATAAATTATTTGCAATATAAATCTCAAAAATCCCAACATTTCTATTAAGAAGCTAATACGTTTAAAGGATTTAAATCATTACTGAAAAGCTTTCCATAGTTTTTTATTGACTTCATTATTTGCTTTCAATATAAAAGCAATAATTTTCCAAAGCCGTTTCTATAACGTAACGCCCATGCTTTATAATAAGCGCGCTTGAATTCTACCAATAGTAAATAAGAATTCAACTATTTTTATTCGGGGAATCGTGGAAATTAATTGTTTATTCCTGCAGAATGTCGGGCTAGCATATCAATGGTGATTGCATTTGGGAAGATTTTGAACCATATTTAAAAATATTGGCAAGTCTGCTTGGAAATGATTAACTTTATAAGAATGTTTAAATTAAAATTTCAAAGTAAACTGTTCGGAATAATTTCTTGCTTTTTTTAATTTGAAAAAAACAAGTTTGAAATGGATAGCCTGTTTGAAAAAACTAATTTAGAACATGTAATTTAATTATTTTGAATCATTTCAATTTAATAGTTTTGTTGATTAAATGTCCACATACACGGCATGGCATTGAGTCATATCACTTCGATGAATATTACATTTATTTTTGCAGTCTATTGGCAGCACACAGTTTTTCATTATATTTGTGAGAACTATTTTAAATAAGAAAATAGTTTGTGCAAACAATTTTTCAAAAACCTGACAGCTTTCTTCAAGAATATCATGGCTGAGGGATACCAACGCAGTGATTAAAGCAATGTTTATTTTGTATGTGCCAAGTGTGTTTGGGGCCACAGCAAGTCATTCTCAATTTACTGTGGGAATATCCTTCATGTTGGTGTGTGTGCGGTTATTATTGCATAATGCGACCTGCTCGGACAGCTGTGACCAGCTCCATTAATTATTTTAAGCTTGTCTAAAAAAAGTTTGGCTCGCTGACCGACTCGGATACTGCCCGTTTATTTCGGAGCATAATGCTACTGTCACACCTCGAGTCAGAGGTGCTCTCAATAAAATGATACACGGGAGAATTATTTAAATATTTTATCTATAATTTACATTGGGTCAATATAGCTTTTAGAATAGCTTTAAAAGACAATAAAACTCATCAAGCCCAGAGATTTAACTCTTTGATTCGGGCAAAAGGGTGCCCGCTTATACCAAACATTATAATATAATGACATTACTCCATGACATTAATTAATGTGCCCATTTTTCAGTTAACGAATAATTGATTTCTATCCATTTTTTTGGAATATGAATCATCGGTCGGCACGCATTTAAAATAGTACAGCTGTTTGATATTACTAGCAATGACTCTTAGATTTGAATATGTTAAAAATAAGCAGGACTTTTTTTAACATGACAGGAAAACCAATTTTTTCTAGACACAGTGTACAGTGTCATTAACTTTGAAAAGAAAAATATCATAAGAATCCTTTACAGGAAGATTTTTTGATATATTTTGCAATATTTGCGACTTTATTCGTGACGTCCGTACGCGGCGGCCACCAGTGGCCTTATGGTATTGGCGTGTTAAATTTATTTAAGTAGGTCAATACTTATAATAATAATATATATTTTCACTTACGAAGCATACAAAATTAAAGACGGAAAATAACTCAATTAGGCGTAAATCCAACACATCGTATGTCATTTCTCCTTGGGTTGATCTCAGGTGACCTAAAAATTATTTTCGTCAAGTTTATCTCGTAATATTTTATAACATTTAGTTTTAAAAAAAGGCTCAGAAGTAAGCGAGTGACGTCCACCTTAAAGATTGGGTCATTTGTATAGGATTCGTAGAAGAAGTTTGCCTTGTATAATATATTAAATGTTGTGACTTAGAAGAACATTTGTATCTGTGATATTTTTTCTTTCGCATTCTTTTGAATCATTTGTTTTTCAAACGTGAGCTTCAGTGACTGGTTATTACCTTAGAAACTTTATCAGTATTTTTATATCCACATCAGCAGTGATTTAAATTTAAATGACCCACTCAGGGATATATATTTTTCATTAAACGTGTCCAGGACGACACTATTTTGAACAACACTATTATCTGCCGCATAATACATCAGGGAAGTACAGGCGTCACGCTTCGTTTAATTTGCGAATGATGAATGAATTGACGTCAGACAAGCTTCCTACTTGTTTGAGAAGTTTATTTTTGACCTGCAGGCGCTGAGTGATTTATAAACAGATTTTGAGATTGGCCCAAAAATATTGTGATGTCTTGTTTCATAGCAGATGAGACGCATCGGCCACACGCGATTTTCGACGGAACCCTGGAAACTTCCCACAAATTTTTATAGGAAGTTAAAGAATTAGTTTTTGATTTGAACAGTGGGTGTTTAATATCACCGTATGAAAAGCATGTTACAGTTTTAAATGTTTTTATTTTAGATATTCCGAATTTTTAATATATTTTGTAGGGAAAGCAGCTATTTTTGTCGTATAAAATGAATCACACATTTTTTTTGTAAAAAACACATAATTTATAAACGAGTGACATTCGTTTTCATGGAGTGCCATGTTTATTTAATTGTGTTGGAATAAAACAAATTGAAAAGTTATTATCTTTCATTGTGTATGTATGTGCGATTAACGTCACATGTGATAGAGAACTTGGCGTTCCTACATTATATCTGTCACTATTTTTTTATATCAAAATCTCGATACCATTAGGAGTGCGAATGTTTATTTAAGTTAATTAAATGAGTCATAATTCGCGATGTACTGTAAAATATCTGTATTGTGGAAGATTTTGAATGACAGAGATTGATAATATAACAACTCTTTTGCTATCAGTCAGTTTTGGGAATTAGGATTCCGATATTTTGAGTGTTTATAATACACTAAAATACTGATTGTTAAAAAACTCAAAGTATTTTTTTTGCTAAAACTTATGAGATTCTTATGTTTTTCTTTGCTGATATTGTTATCATGGTTATTTATAAATTCACAGTAAAAAATTGCGTTGTTTTGCATAAACACATTACTTACATATTTTTCTTGTTTTAACAAATCATATATATTGAGGATTGAGGATTTCGACTGAAAGTCCGTAGTGGAATTTGAAATTGGTCCTTTTCCATGAGTTTATTTATGTCAGTTCAAGTTCATTTTTGCACTTGAAATTTCAGAAGACGCCGATAGGGGAGAAATCCGGGTCGTTAACAATACAGTTCATGGAAAAGTACAAAATTTGAACTATTCAAATTAATTTAAAAAGAATCGTTTTTTGTAATAATATCAATCATGCGAATAATCGAAGATGAAAAATAAATACATGTACTTATTCGGATTTCGAATTTGTTTGCAGTAAATGGAAGCTTTTGTTTTGAAATGGCATTTTATTTATTTGTAGATTCGTGAGATCATCGCCAAAATCACGATTTCGTCTCAAGTACAAACTTCGTTGTCAAATAACTTTTCCGTCTCCGGTTTACCAATCTGATAAATATGCACCCGCTCGTCCAACGAATTAGAGGAGGATCGGTCATTTGTACAATTGCCTCTCTGCCACTATGCCAAAATTGTGCCCACAAAAGCGGACAGTAGCGTGTGTATGGGACAATTTTCAACTATTGAGAAATTTAACTAATCCAAATTGGTATATTATGTACATCACACTAAACCAAATGAAAAATATTAATTCAACTCACACTAAATTCATTTCAAAAATATTCTAAGCTTTCTAACTTGGTATGACTAGTGACTTTTACGTTGTATACGTTTTCTTTTTCTGATTTGTTGATCGTGTCTTGTTCAATAATATAAAATGTGCTTTTTACAATATCTGTTCTCCACCAAACGAGTTCTTCGTTTAGATGGAAATAAAATTTTCAGCGGAGGCAAAAATTGTCCGGTTTTAAAAAGAAACTAAATATTATATCCTTGAGGTTTCCACGGTTAGACTTTTAAAGTGTGACCTGTCACTTTCATGTGTTAATGGGTTATTTTAAATAAATGAAACACAGTATTTTAATTACTAACAACTTGATTCTACAAACATATGTTTATATTTAAACTTTTTTTTCCACTACCCAATTGTTTATATTATTGAGGATTTCAACTGAAAGTCTTTGATGTAATTCCAATGTAATATTTGAATCGTCTGAATTTTGTATTTTCTCCGCGACTTTCACATTCCGGCATTTAAAGGCCTTTCGTGTGCACAAATGAACTTGAACTTTACCTCAGAAACTGTCAGTCATCGTCAACGATGTTGAAGGTGAAACTCGGGTGGTTAGCGACAACTGGAAAAGTACAAAATGAAAACGAATAAAATGTCTAATTGCTTACTATTATCGTCGTCTTGTTATTCTCATTTTGATATCAACAATCCGCTTAAGATTTATATATGAGAAAAACTGTACGAGCTTCCAAAGCACAAAACTAGTTCATTCAGTTAGGTCCATCGCCGCAAATTTTTGTTTGTATTGATTTTAAAATAATCAAAAATATATCTGTTTGACAAAAAATGACCTTGATTTTTCGGATTTACCAAATATTTGAACCGAACGAAAATTTTCGTATAATTTTATTTTTTCATGAATACCTTTTATAACTAATAATTCCAATAAAAAAATATGATTTTTTTTTGCGGCCTATCACACATTGATCAAAAGATATAATTTTATTTGAGTTTTGTTCTATAAATAGTACGTCATTGCCTTACCTTCTCTCCATCGGCTCCCCCTTCGCAACCCAATGACCGTCTCCAGCTATTTGAAGAGAGGAAATAGTCCTAAGCGGCCTGCAGGCGGACCGTTAATTAGAATAATTTCAAATGTTGGAATTGAATGCTCGTTGATGATGAACATCACACCACCCTGCAATTAGCGATCAGCTCAGATGAATAACTTTTACCCTAGTGGGTGGAGAAAGGCTGCCTTTGTGAATGACGATCTACAAAAGTTAGCCGCTGTCACTCAAAATAAATGTGCTTTCAATTTTTTTAACAAATTTAAAAAAACGAAGAATATTTTTGCGTTCTTTTAATCGCATCTTTCAAGAAGTATTAAGATGTTCACTATCAATACTTGATGGAAAGGCATTATATTAAAAAAATATATGTATGTTCTCAGAATTAATTAGACCGTTTTTGCTCATCGTAAGCATGTTCATTTCGTTGGCACCTTATTTCACTGACATTCTCAATTGACAATGCTCGCGATGAACGAAACTAGTCCTGATCTTAATGAATTAATTGTGTAATAAGTATTAAAAAAAATTTAATTTACCCTTTTCACCAACATTAGATTAACGTGAAGAGGACACAAAAAGACGCACTATCATTTATGGAAAAATTCGTTAAGATTTGTAAAGTAGTCGAAACGAAATAAAAGAGTTAATAATAAAATAATAAAGTTTTTGTAAAACAATGATTAATATACATTGATTTAATGTTAGCTTCAATATACGAATTGTCATAACCTTAGCGTATGAAATTTCCTAAAAAAATGTTATATGAAATATTTGTAGTATAATAAAACCATATCAACTAGTTATTTAACTAAAAAGAATAATCACCTCATTTTGGTTATACACAGCCGAATACAATGGAATAGGTTTTCCAAAAATTAAATTGGGGATTGAATTTATTTTCATATTCATAAAATTTCAATGTAAGCCGAGAGGGAAAGTAAGAATATAATATATTTTCATGTAACTAATATTTTTTACCTTTACGAAAAAATTGGCCACCTTTTTTGTGCGGCGCGTATCTTGTGTGTGTATTTTTAAATTATGCTCGGATATTAAAAATTTAATGATGTCCTTTAACATCTGCGGTCTCAAGTTTCCTGTTAACATTTTTTCTTTGAAAATTTGTAATCTTTAGTAGAATTTTTTACAAAATTCTACGTGAAATTATTTTTACCTCTAATTTTCAGCATGCTTAGAATATTTTTGGTTATTAAATTTTGTGCGTTCAACTTATCAATATTAAGAGAGTTTATCTATTTACCTTTTACAATAGAACATTTTTCAGTGTCAAATAATTATCGTTTCTTGATTTACTTTGAAAAAATAATGCTGTGATGAATGGCTAAAGCTTAAAAAAATTACCGGCGTTGATTTGTTTAAAAAAAAATCAGTTATAAATATGATAGAATAAAATCGGATTCCTCTTAAACTATTGACTATAATGTATAGTTTTATTTAACCAATTTCACTCAATTATAGATTACATTGACATAAAGTATCTTTTATATTTTACACCAGCATATGAACAGTTAAGATCGATAGTTATGTTATTCATCTGGTTTATCAACGAGTAGTGACACTTATTTATCTTTGAGAAGCATCCTTAGACCAATATTCATTAATATATTACGGACTTGTACAGTAATGTTTAAAAATCGTTTGCTATAAAGGAAAAAATACTAGTGGGCCTTTTTTTATGGAAAGAGAAGATCCAACAAATTACCATTGAATCCATAGAAAAAATTCAGTTGTATCGGGCTGGATAGTTTGTCACAATAAATTACAAGCACGTCAAAACTTTTATTATATTCTTTTTGTACCTACAAATTATTAATCATATGCAGTACACAGTTATTAAATAATAATGATTGAAAACAAAATAAAAACAAAGTATGAGGATGGTTCTCAATGTAGCTCAGCACTTATTTCACTTTATTTCACATCAAGTAAAAAGATACCAATCTTTCAAAGTATTTATAAAAAAGGACAAATAGATATTTACACTCGTATGTAAAAATTAAATGAATTTATATATATGTATATATGGTCTTGACAAAATATATGGAATTATTTAAAAATTATTAAATAGCATAAGAAAGCAATGTTTTTTGTTTCACAGTAAGTATGTTTTAATTTCATAATAAGTATGAAAGCTATGTTGAGATGAGATCATCAATAGTTCTACCGATGTCATGATACTGAGTTAGCTTCGTATATCAATCAAATATGTATGTTATTTTTAATTGATTGTGTAAAAAAGTGTGAAATAAGTTTTATATTTAAGCTTTTTTAAATTGGCGTTAATAAAGTGTGACATATCCAATAAGTTCGATATCTTTGAGACGAGCATTTTACTTCATGTAAGTAATTTTGAAACTTGCAAGTAAGACGGGTGAGAACTTTCAAATTGCATATCACTCAAAAGCGATAGGTATCTAAAACCCTTAACATAAGCTTTTGCCGTGATCAACCTGGGCATCCGGAGTTCAGTGTGACGCGGCTTATCGCGAAAGTCTACGGTCATTAAGACAGGCCCTCGTTACGTCGCGTTGCGGGACCTTTAGTATTGTTTCACGGACCCTTGTCAACGGGCTGTGTGACAGCGGCCAAAACTTCTTGCGACGCCGTGTCACGTGTACGCAACTCTAAGCTTTAAGATTTCGCAGAGCTTCTGGATGAAAAGCTCACTCTGACTGCGGGTAGCGTGAAAGCTCTGAAAAAAATTTCCGCCTTGCAACACTTGTCATTTTTTAAAAGAAAAATTCAACAGATATATACCCGGGCAGTGGCAAGCTTATTAAAAAATTAATCAATTTCATTACAATTAAAAATTCATAAATAAATAAATAAAAGCACATTTATACACGGGATATTATCTTAATGAAAATTATGAGTAATTTTCAATTTCATAATACATATTTGATCATTACATATAGCTTTTACACTAGCATAAATGTGATTCGCTGTTAGTATTTAACTATGCATCATGAAATCATAAGTTTTACGTATTTATTTCAAAACAAATATTCATTTTATTATAAAAAAATGTTTGAAATATGTATGTATTGTGTTGGGGTTTACGAAAGCTGAGATTGATTTCATTTATATTCACATATAGATTGAAAAAGCACTGCACACTGTCTTTTGCAGAATACAGCCGTGCAAAAGCGCTTTGAAAAGCTCAGCGTGGGCAGAAATTCTCCCCTACGGAAATTATTTCGGTCTATTAGAGAATCCAAAGAATTGTGACGACTAAGCCACCTCGGCGGCCTCCGAGCGAAAAAAATCGCAATTTAGAATCGTAGAAATTCTGCTTAACGTACTTTCTCAGGTTAGGAAAATTAGATTTGTGTTATTTCTTTTGAAAAAAATCACGATAAAATAGGAGGAGGATTATTTTGAAAAGTGTTTTAACGTGAGCCAGACAAATAAATCTTCAGCAATGATTTTAACCAGCTTAAACAAATTATTCTAGTATATTTTTGTTGACTGAAAGACAAACCGTTATTGTCAAAAAATGAAACTATTAAATATTATTGAATCAAATTACGCGCTCCATCGTGTTTGTACAAAAATAATATAAGAAAAAAATAAAAATCAATCAACAAACAACGGTTAAAAAGAGCGCTTTTTTGGTTTCGTTCATTGTTCAGTAAGTCCTCAGGATGTATTTAATAAGTACCACTTTTTTGTTATCGAAAAGAAGTTGCCGATGCATTGCATTATATATTAGCTGACGTATTTGTGTCATGCACTTGACACAAAATCATTTTGAGAATACATACATACAAAAACACAATAATTAGGATAAAAAAAGAATATTATTATGCCCCGAATTCAATAAGGCTCTGCGGTTGAGTGGTCCAGTCTGATGTATGGATGTATCTTCAAGCGTTTGGACGCCGACTTCAACGTTACCCATCCAATCCTGAAATCTGCTCATTTTTGAAGGATATCTTTGATTACTCTGATAACACAGACTCATTGATTTTTTTTTACTAAAATGTTCCATGTTTATTTACTGATTTTTCGGAAAAATATATGAAACTATTACTTTACTAGTACTTAACATTTTGTTACCATTTTGACTGGATAAGCATGAAACTTCCTTTTACTTATGTAGTTGAAGTATGATATTTATTTTTGTCTTTATTGTTACTAGCGATAATGCATAATATATGAGCTTAAATTGGTAAAAAACAATAAGTATGTTTGTGCTTACACTATGCCGAAATATGAATCCAAGCATCATGATTTAATTTATTGTTAAATGAAATAGATACGGTTGTTTATAACTAATTTCATGAAAAGTTTTAATAAATTGAAAAGAGTGCGTCAATAGTACATGAATTATTCTTGGCAACAGCGCTCTGTAGATGTTTAAACCACCGAAGCGTGATTCGAGAAAGTCGAAGGATTTAGACGTTTGGTGGGCTTATAATCTTGTATTCTAGTCACGTATTTACAATGCATCGCTGGTTCGGGCTGTAATCAAATGTATTGGAACAAAAAAATAAATTGCTCTGGTAATCTTTGAATTTCGCATAGAAAGCTTGCCAACTTAACCGTCGAACTAAAAATTTGAGCATTTTTTCATCCAATAAAGCCACAATAAAACTTTTGCTTAGCAATTGCCTGTACGTGAAAGTAAATCGATTTTAATGTTTTATATAAATCTGTTTTTTATTCACAATAATTCATGTACAATAATTTTGTACCTGAGTACATACAGATGCAAGTACTTGAATTTGAATAGCACTATCATGCTTGAATTGTTTGAATTCACAATTCAAGATAAGGGCAGGGCTTTATTGACTTATAATAAAATATTTTATATTTATGAAACGATTGTAAGAAGACAAGTTTTATAAAATAATATTACATGTATGTAGCTTCTTAACCCTTTCAGCAACTCAATAGCGAAACGTAAAAAAATAAAGTGCTCCTTTTTGCGTAAAGATAAAAACAGATTTAGGAGTATGGATGTAAGTATGTGATGGAGTATATCTCACCAAACGCAAAGTGTGATGAATGCTGTAATGAAATACATAAGTATTTGGTTATTCACATATAAACCAAATTTTGTAACGATATTATGACAAAGTTTTAATATCAACAGTTTTTTTTTTTTTAATCTAAGAACATGATTTAAAGCTGGTCGATTCTGATTCAAACGATATTTATCCACTTATTGACTATGAGAATTATATACAAATTTTTAGCACGTTTGTAATAATTATATAATTGTGTGTATATTATCTAAGAAGAACAAGAAAAAAATCATTACTCCTTAATATGAGCAATGCCAAATCGGTCAGTTTAAACATTGAGATAAGAATAATAAAACACATATTCATTTTGTGACATTTAAAATAATTATTTTATGTAAAGAAAAAATACGCCTATCTCAACTGACACAAGAATTTTTCATTATAATTTTATAGGAAATAAATTTCAGTAACAGCGAATAATTAAAATGACATTGGCGAAAGGATAATAAATGGAAGGCGATAAAGGTCATCTATAAAAAATGAACGTTTACTTAATATTCATTAGAGGGTGATTAATTAATCAAAAAAGTAATGAATCAAATTGGTGCGGCGCTTGTTGGAGGAACGCTTGGCACTGCAGACAGCGCCAACTGGCGACAGGTGGGTGGAAGGTTACTAGGTACATAATTTATCATTATAATATGTGACCACCATATATTTTTTAGAACCCTGTTGCATTGTCGTGTCAACAAACTAGTTGCTAATGTATGGATATTATGATGTAAGTGATTTTAATTGACACAATCGAAAAAATATCGAACATATTCCACGTCCAGAGGAAAAGTAAATATTGTGCTAGAAGTATAACGCTAAAAGAAAGTACGAGATGAAAAGTGATGCGTATAGTTTTAATGGTGCTTATTTGATATCCAAGCTAAAGACCACATATTATTATACATCATTTAAAATAATTTTATTATTGAATAATCGAAATCTTTGGATAGATATTCGTATCCTTTATACAACTAACAAAAAGTGCACCTTTTATAATGCATTTCATGAAGTGCATTGGATATAAATTCTGGAGAAAACAGTACAGTATTCTGCATTTAATAATATATAGAATCAAACGACTGTTTAAATTTAAAACGAACAATTACCGGATATTTCTATCAAGAGGATATCAGGTAGAGTATATTATGTCGTTGAAAGAGTTGTTTCTATCGCAGTCTTCTACATAAATAATAAGTGGCTAGTTTAAGTCAACTTTTCAGGTCACATTACTATTATTGATAACAATAGAAAATTTTTGTTTACTGAACACCCACAATCAGTTTTCGTCGGGGTTTTATTTATTTCTTCTTACAGCCACAAGCCTTGGGCTAGCATACTATTTATTATTTTGCTATTTTAGTAATTGCGGAAAACAGAGACTTACTTATATAAACTAACAGCTCGATTTGCAGACTCCATATAGATTAAGTAGATAGTACGTTGAAAGAAACCATAACTTGAAAGATGTGTTATGTTGTATATATCAAAGAAAATTATCTTAGAAATTAATGTTCAAAATATTATACATTGAATTCATATCAGTGAACATAAAATAAAACACATAAAAATTCCTTAGAGATAACGTTGATTTTAAGCACAAAACTTTAAAAAACCAAATTAACATATTATTGTAAGCCAACTTACATGTTATTGAAATAAATTACGGTTAGGAGTGGGTAGTGAAAAATCTTAATTTGATTCGTGAAATTAAGGTAAATATGCTAAAAGCTATCTTCAATTAAAATATCTTAAAAAAAATAAGCGACATTTTTATTATTCTCTACAACGTGTAAAAGTACAGTAATTTAATGACGCTCGCTAAATATAATGTTGTCCGAGAAGCGTAAAAAGTGCTATTAATCTCAGTAGTTCAGCAATTTTAATCACCAGTGACACCACTTGAATTTGATCTTATATTCTACACGAGCATTAAAAATATTTGTTCAATGTTTTTTTTAATTCTTCTAACCATGACATTACAGAATTATTTGGTTTTGGGTTTATATTACTTGCATCAAATACTTTTGTATATTATGCTTTGTATAGTAATGAGATTAAATTATTATGTTTGATTCATTTGATTGAAGTATAATCAAAGAAAAATTGTATCCCTTTCAACATCTTATCCTACTGAGAAAATTAGATGCTTAGAGTCCACGTGGCATCTTTCACGGGATTTATTTTGTAATCCTCCTTTCTAAAAATACATATTTAGAGATTGGATAAGAGATAATAATTTTTATCTTTTTAAAAACCTTTATTAAAATTTCTGAAATAAATCACTATATTAAGGATTAAAAATGTAGATATCGACTGGAAATCAGCCGCTGTGAATTTAAAACAAAACCATTCTACCAAAAAAATTGTCATAAAACATTTTCTGAATTTTAGTTTTGATATTAAGATTTGACAAGGATTGCCAAACTCCATTCCCCAAACTGCATTCACTTCTGTTTGTATACCCAACGTGATAGGAATATAAATAAATTTGAACATACGAATATTTGAAGGGGCCATCTGAAAAATAGATATTTGTCGCATGTGTTTACCTATCTCTTTATCGATCTAGGCAGTGACGGCTGGTGACGGGGTGCCGTACTACGGAAGAGAAAAAGTTGGTATTGCGAACATCTGAATTGAAAGGCCATGCTATAGAAGTGTTTTAAAATCCAATGAATAGGAAAGAAATCTTGCAAAAATGGTTGAATCTTCCTTTGCACCCCCCAACACTCCGTCACCAGCCGTCACTGGATCTAGGAGCGGATTCTAAGCGCATAATATAATATATCGAATAAAGCCAAATAATATTTAATAATCGAATACCATTGAGAATAAAGGTGCTATGTGCCACAAACAAATGTTTTATTTGTTATAAACAAATTTCAAAGCAACTCTCACAATAGAAATGAAAAACCCTTTAAAAACCATGTTTTTAGAAGCACTACTGTCTGTTGATCCACTATGATTTTCTTTTTCTTCTTCTGGTGATATTTTGATATTTAACGCATGATAGTACTTGGCACCCATTCCACGTAAAATAAGGTTTTTTTGAATTATTGGTACTTATAAACTTTCTACTCAACGGTATTCAACAACAATATACTTACGGGTACACGACATATTCTTTAGAGGAATCATTATGTTGGAGCTATTCTAATAATAAATTTATTTTTTAATCATGAATCAACGTTTTTATAAATATTTCTTTTTTTTTTATATTTTAATTCTGTCTCGATTTGATCAGATGAACAAAAAATGTGCTCATGTAATATATTTAACAAAAATCCAATGACAAACACACAGAAAAAATTACGGCACAATCATAGAAGAGATCAAATAAAGAAAATTATATACGTCTGCTAAGGCAATACAAAGGAAAACCGAGCCTACGCGGAGTTTTCCCTATTACGGTTATCTATTTGCGATAAGATTTTGAATATTTCGGTCGTTATCAAAGCTTCCATTTGCTTCTAGTGCCTGCCAATCCCGTACTATTCGAGTTTATGTCTGTGACACAATTTGTGACGGAAAAAATAAGCAATCTCCTCGAGAGTGTGCATCCGGCAGATATATGAAAAGTAGTGATACTATCGACACACAAAAGAAAACATTCAGATGGATATGCTTCTTTGAAAATAAGAATTATTTTTGAACACGGGTAATGATGTACGAAATAAAGTTATTTCAGGTCTTGTAATAACAATTAATAGCAGTTTTATCAAGATTGACTCAATAATATAATAGTTATGTAGAGAATTAATAATGGTATTTATTATCAAGATCGACTTAAATTTAGCTAGACGAAATAAGCAATCCAAATCATTCATACATACATAAACAGTAAAATTCACAGGAATAATCACTAAGCAATCGAAAAAAAAATTATATATTTATATTATTAGAAGATTTTTACGTTTGAAAATGTCTCGTTACAATACCTGTATTGTTGAAAAATAAAAATATGTAATTATTAATTTAACAACTTCATTCAATATATATTGGACCATTGACGATAAATCGGACAAGAAGTACCGGCGATAACCCTAGATTTTTAAATAATTATTTTCGCCAACAATCGACAGAATATGTCATGGTTTTAAATATATGTGTGTGGGAAAATAATTGATATTACTTTGCGTTTCTTTTTGTAAAGAAAGTAAGAGTATTCTCAAATGAAACGATAGCATGGCTAGGCAGTATAACATTGAGCCAGTCAATATCATCGTCCTTCAGCCTGGAACCACTATTGATAATGCTGGGAATCATCAACGTGTTTATCGACTTCCTAGTCTAGATCTATACTCTGGTGAATAGGCTGCTTCCTGTCGGGTGTGGCAATTATATCACGCACGCCGATCTCTCTAGAGTCTGGAAAGACTCGATTTATGCTCATTTCACCTAATTGATGACCTAATTGAAGGTACTTTTCCCATCTCATTCGAGTTTTTATAACGCAATACTAAGATAATGTCAAAATTCCAATACACTTGTCTGATTATATATAAATGGTTCATAAAACTAAGTATTCTTTGGATGTGTTCGTTTTTTGTATCGACAAGGTGTTATTTGGAAATGTTTTTTCTTGTCACTATCACTTGTACGAATGTTGGAGAGCCTATGGCCTTCTAGGATTTTAAATGCGATCTTTTGACAAATAAACAATTTTTTATTCATAATTTTTGTATAAATAAGTTTAAGGTGGCTTTCCGACATGACAAGTTTTAAGCACATATTTTTTTGTTAAATAAGCTCAAAATAATTTATAGCTTTCACTTACGAATTATTTTCCAAAAATATTAAAATGTGATTTAGTATTCTTTTATCTAAAGTCTTAAGTCTCTCTTATTTGCAACAAAAATTCATCTTTTATTTATATAATGAAATATGTTTGTATCATTAAAGAGAATAGTTTTTAAAATTGATACACTATCGAAGTTACTAGAGCCTAATGGTCGATTTCATGTTTCGAATTTGTACAAATCTGGATGCAGACGTTTAAAAGGAGAATTGAATATTCCTTTGGATTCCCTCAATGGCATCGGATTACTTAGATTGCCTTCGATGTGCGTCTGTTCATTTTATTTGCCGTAGCAAAAGATCCAATGTCCACGATATAAGCCCCGGCTATGAAAACAAATGTACTCATAATATATGAAATTGTGCACTTGCAAATAGTGATAAGTGTACGTATTAACGATTAATTGGTTTTTTTTATGTTGAAATATATATATATGTAATTATTAATAATTTGAATGCTACTTTTTTACATGAAGTTTTTAGCAGATCTTTTATGCTAAAGAAACTCATTTTAACAAACCACCATGGACGCTAAAAAAGTTAATCACGACAAAGTTATTAGTTCAGCCCGGTGGATCGCTTGACGTTTATATGTTATCAGCATTGTGTTTTGCCGTTTTGCCATAAACCAATGAAGTGGTGTTTACAGTCGGATTTACCCTTAAATTATATGCATATTTCAATTATGGGTGTATTTGGGAGGAAGATTAAAAATGTTATTAAGATAGTTTGAATTTGAATTTGAATTGATCAAAGCAAATGTAACTTTTTCATGAAAAATGGGTGCAAATTCAGTATATTTATTTTAATATCGAACCAAAGTTTTTAAAAATAAAATACTAAAAAAAGTGTGTAATAAATCTAATTTTGACGACGGTATTCTACGAAAAACTTCCAATTGCAGCATAAAAAAATACTTAAAGCAAACAACAAAGGCTTAATAAGTGTTGAATTTTTGTAAATACTCGTGAGTAATGAAAAAGTTTTCTTTTTTAAGACAGATTTCATTACATAGCTGAGCTTAAAGTTAAGACGGACAACAGTTTAATGAAGTCTTGAAAAACTTTGCCAATTAATCACAGTGAAATATTTTGGCTCGGAAATTGATAGGACCACTCATTCTACATCACCATCTTGAGCAAAAAGTAAAAAGACTGTTTCAATAGATACGCCTCATAAATAATTGGAAAACTTCTAACAAAAGCCCTAGCATGTTTTACTGTGTACGTAAAAAAATATGAATATTGTTTTTTCAACGTATGCGTACCTTTCATAGCATTACATACAAAACGAGTTCATTTTTAAACCATGCCCACTCCTAAATATGTATATTATACCCAACCTGAAATATAATATCAATAAATTTTATTTTTTTAAATGTTTATACTTGGTGGTTTTATACATTATGTCAGAAACACAATATTAACTCATTCTTCACTAATGATTATCACATTGACAATCTGGGCTGGTTTTTATTACAGAAGGAAGATAAGGTATTTAGCGAAAAAAAATATTGCAATTTAATATTGAAATATATGCTTTTATTTATACTCGTGAGGTCAAATTTCAACGTCGTCAACCATTAGTCCTACCATTTCTATCCCTTCTCTCTTCCAAAAAAATATGTTGAGCGACTGAGTAACATGCGGTTGTCGCAAAAAACCTATGTTGGGATAAACTTTACTAACAGTCTATATGATACACACTTCGAATAAAACAAATTTCAATAGTAAATACATATATTGAAGATATGAAAAAAGAAAATCTTTTTAATGCGACATCTATTGATTGTTCGAAGTTTTCATTTTCAATATTTGAAAATGAATTTTCAATTGCTGACTATTTTATATGGTCGTGTGTTTTACTAAATATAGTTTTTTATAATGTTGTAGCATAATTTTAATATGAAATTATTAGAATTTAAGCAAATAATTATTATAATGAACAGACACCAGAAATAATAATATAAATTAACTGTTTCATATAGTAAGGTCGGTAAACATAAACGGGAGCTTTTATCAATTGGGTAAATTTTATTAGTTATTCGGGTGAATGAATTATTTTCTATTTTACACGAATAAATCTCGCTCGTTGTGTTGTTCACTAAATGCTATCGTGAATTTCCACCGCTTATAATTAGTGGGCAAATTATTAAAGATATTTGCGTTTACGCTAAATATTATATTACAGGCGTTGGTATTATTAATATAATAAACGCCACTAAATGGAAAAGTCTTTCGAGAAATGGAATATTTTTGATCGTGGTCATTTGAATGAATACTTTTTAGGTAAAACGATACCATACATAATTCAGATAATAAAAATATGGCAACATTCAAAGAAAACGATTTGGCGAGTAAAATACGTAAACGAAAATTCTTAATTGTAAATTCACTACTAGATGAACACTTTCCAGTCTATATATTGCAAAAACAATCATACGCGATGAGTTCCGTGATTATTTCAATTGTTTCGTCTAACTGACTACAGTTGGCTTTGTGACTTTGCATCTTATTATTATATAAAGGCCACAATAAAAGTTCAAAATGAAAAATGAGCCGCAATTATGATACTAATTTAAGTGAATAATTCGTGCAAAGAATCTTCAAAATAAAAAAAAATCGGCCACCGTTTTACCATGAGATAGCAAAAACTATTTGCTTCACGAATTCCTGCCATAATCAGTGGTATGTCACTGAGAAATAATGAACAATATCAAACTGTAATAAAATTGCTCTGTTTCTGTTTATTTAATTTTTTCTGTCATTTTAAGCTTAAATCCAATATACGGTCGTTTAAAATGTGTTCTTGGTAGTTTTATATGTCTAAGCTTATTGGTTTATTGCATCGATAAACGAACTGTTTAATTCTATCTACGAACGTTCATAATTCTCATATGGACCATTAAATATTCACTCTAATGGATGCACTCTCGATTTACGCTTATTTTAAAGCTGCATTTAGTATTATGTTGTTTATTGAAAAGCTAAACAATAATAAACGTATTTGTTGTGCTATCCCGTATTATAAATACTACGTTATATTATACAATAAAACTAATCATTATCGTTTAAATATAATACTAAAGAAAATGTGAGGCAAAGCAGAACTTCTTTGTTGAATAATTGTGTGTATAATAATGAATAAATTATAGCCGGGTGGTCAACGTCATTTCGCTCAGTAACGGTGCTCATGGGTCCGGTTTCCAGTTCGGACAGTTTCATAAATCAATTTTTTAACTGATTTATAAATTTGCGTTCGAAGACATGAACCATTTGTGGTATCTAAATTCTCTGACACCCATTATATTATTAAACCAGAGTGTAGCAAAAGTGATTAGTAAACTAATCTAAGTAAAAGTGTTCCATACTCTCGTTGAAAAAGGGAGGTTTAGAGACAGTTTTAACAAGTGTTACTACAAGAGATTTAAATGGTTAAAAAAATATATTTGATAGTTAAACTGATTGCATGGAATGAATACAAAATAAAAACTCAATATCTTCCAGTTCCTTGTTTTTAACAATGACATAATCTATTAAAAAGTTATAGCGCAAAATATTACATAAATCGTGTTTATTATTTATTGATATGATCGGTAAACATATCTCTTACAGAATAAGTTTTCCTCTCTTATCCAATAAAAAAACGAAATAAAGAGAATTCCAAAACAACTACTTGAATCGTTTATATTGTAATTAATTTGATACTTATTGAAAAAAACATGTTATGAACAGCTGAAACTTATTTTGGCTAATGTTTTATTCCTAGAGAGGATTGTTAGCAATATTCTTTAAGTTGTTTATTCAGACAGCTAGGGTATCTGTCGGAGAAATTAAGATTAAATATTAAAAAAAACAAATCATTATCATAAAAGATTTTGCCTTGATGATACGAAATAAGTAATGAGTTCTTGTAGAAGTAATTTATTTGATATTAATGCAATGTTATAATGAAGTTTCACCAAGTAAATAACAGTTCAATCGATTTAACGATATTGGATTACACAAACTTTATGAGGAATTAAAAGCGTCACATAATTATAAATTTCTTATGGGGATGTTGTACTCATAAATAATATTCTCTTTTGTTAACCCCTTTTTAATGGTCATAATATGTATTAATGTTTTAGTTTATTTCATAATATTATTTTTTAATTTATCTTTAAAATAAAGCAGACCCTTTTTTTGATTAAGCGTTCTAGTAAATTTATCCTGATCATGTTTGGAATGTACAAACATTGAATATAGATATATTGAAATCCGCTTCATAAATTAATTTTATTTCTTTAACTGGAGTCATCAAGTTATTGAAAATTTTAATCCGGAACGTGTTTTAAGTGGGCCTTTCTGCATTCCTTTTTTATTGAAGTTGTTTGTTTCGTTATTTTAAGTGGCAACTTGTGCGCAAGTAAACTTTGTGCGTAGATAAATTTTAAAGTTATCCAAGTAGCACCTGCGGAGCGCAGATTGTCATTTCTCAGCTTAACTTTAATAAAACAAACATAATAATAACGTAAGCCGAAATTTCATAGATTATTTTTAAATAAAAAGTATTTTGTGTGTTAAAGATCAATTTAAATGCATGCGCAAATCAGCTTCTTTTATTTGGATGAAATATTTGCAATTTGAAACGACTAAATGGCTGAATGTTACTTTTATTTCAATATATCTTATTAAATAAAGAAGTAAAGAATCATTGATCATTACTAGATATCATTGTATAGAAAAAGTGTAATGTAATATTCAAATTTTTTTTTTATTACTAAGCTTCATGTCTTTCTTGTGAGCGAAAACATTTTTACGTTTGAATTGATTCTACGTTTTAGATCTTTAGCAAACGGCAATCTTCTGGTTGTAGCATTCGATATTTTTTATGAATTTCTCAATATTTACAGCTCGTATGTTATTATTTTTCTCAATGATGGATTAATTCAATCCGGCTTGATTATTTGGGAATAGCGCTGTTATAAATATTCTACCAGCTTTTTTTTATAAACGAGCGCCGCCGAAGTGATATATTGAAAATGAATGGTAATTTTAAATATTTCACAAATCAAAAAAAACATTTGCTAGTTTCTATGATTCAATTTAAACTGATTTTTCAAATACGCTCTGATGTTTTAGGCAATTGAAATTAAGCAAAATCTGCTCGGCTTAGTTTAACCCCTTACTCAGACTGGGCCCACCCTTTAAAAGGTGCACCGGTCCGCACTAAGAAGATTCTATTTTGCCAAACTTTGCATGAGGCGCCCTGTAGCAGCCTCCTATCCCACACCGAAAGCTCCCTCACCTCGACCGTCGACGTTAAAAGTTGGCTTAAACTTAGAATAAAGTTTTCCGCGACGCAGTATTGTTGATTTACATTTGGTTGAGAGTTGGCTTAGGTTAGTAACGTATAGCATACCTCGGCGCCGCAGACTGTCCGGGTAATTTCGCTTGTATAAAATGCATAACTTTTACTGCGTTCGGAATGACTAGATTTTGCTAAAAACCAATAGTTCTTGTAATTGAATAATTTTTAACTAACATCACAGATTAAAATACTTGTTTTTATTTGTCCTTTTTTGAATTAAGGGTATTTCATCCATAAGAGATTATAATAAGACTATTTTTAGCATCGCTATCATTTTGTTTTGTATTACTGTTAATATAATATATTATGATTTTTTTCGTTTGTTCTCTAGCTTGTCAAACCTTGATCTTATACGTTGTTTTCTTTCATGCAGCCAGGACCAAAAAACTTATATTCCATGTTTTGATTTTTAGAAGTCTGCCAACATAATAGATATTCAAAATTTATTTAATGAAAATGAAAAAATTACGATCCACATTGATTCGTTTGTACACTTTAGTTAACATAATTAAAGTTCGGTAAGAAAAATAACAATGTATTTTAGTTCTATATAAATTATTTTATATATTTGTTGATAGCTATTTCAGCTTACGCCTTCGTCAGAACTATACTGAACATATATAGAACATAGTTCTGACGAAGGCGTAAGCCGAAATAGCTATCAAGAAATATATAAAATAATTTATGTAGAACTAAAATAAATTGTTATTTTTCTAACCATATTATAATGAAGTTCTACCAAGTAAATGCCTACTTAATCAATAATTCAAAGTCATTATAATTTTTATGTTACGGCAATCAGGATTTCTCACTTATTTTGAAACATGAATATAATAAGTGAGAACAAATAATTTTGTATTAATTCTCGTAAGATTCTGACGTATAGGTTTTTGGCTACCAAAGTTTGAATCAAATATTAATCTGAGCAGTTTTATGTAGAGAATATACCCGATCTTTTTTAACACTTATATTTGATTGTATAAACAAATTTAATATATTATTTTAAGTGGTTCCAGTTTCTCTTATAATGTCATTGAAATTATTGATAGTGTAATGCGAGACAGGAAGAAATGTTTTTTTTTTTATTAGAAATTCATACTAAAAGTAAGCCTTCTGCGCATTTGAATTTTCGTTTGGCTTAAGATGTTGAAACCACCAGCGGTTGTTGAGTGCATATGCTAATGCCGACAATAAAAAGCCCAAAGTTTGCACAGAAGCTTTGGATTTTCACGTATGTAAGATATTCAAATGTTGAGAGGATTTTTCTAAGAGTTTTTCTTCAGACTTACCTTTGCCAATAGATATAAATAAAACCGATGTCTCTTTGGAGTGAAAGAAAGCCTACCGTAAAGCGCATTAAGGTGACGGCCAATATATGGGAATTTTCGAAAAGCTTAAGTGTGAAATATTGTAAAACGAAACGTTTTTAAGCGAAGAAATTTATTTTTGACCTGTCGCTCAAGCTAAAATTGTAACAAAAATATTAAATCGCAGTTAAATAACGCTTGTAAAACTTATGTGTAATATAATGTTTTTGGTTGAGAGGATGTGATATTATAATTATTATGTAATTGCATCAACTCAATTTTAATAATTTATTGTGACTTCGATGTTATATAAGCTCAAAGCCGACTTTGTATTGGGTATCACGAAATTGTGAATTCATCACAGGCAAGCCAACTTTTAGAATATTAGAAGGCGTAGCACTGAAATAAAGTGCAACTTCACTTCATATGAAATCAAGCTTATCTTTGGCAATTTAATATGATTAATAAAGATTATTTCACACAAATACACATTCTACATTTGGTCTATTCGTTCAAGCCAGTTTTATCGGGTACACACTTGTTTCAATAACAAACTTGACAATATTTAATATCTATTATACTTATGACTCTCTACTAATCTTTATCCAGTCTAGTACCCTACATTAATATTGTACGATTATACGACGCGTAGGCCTCGCACGCACGGGCGCGTCAGCAACTTGGAGGTCTCAAATGGCGCGACATGTAATATTTTTAGTTAAGATTGGTTTACAAACGCTTAGGCTCATCTATACTTCACTGGATTAAAACATCTCAGACATAACATACGATGAATAAGAAGAATAGATTTATATAGAAGTTCAATAAGTGTGTCAAGGGCTGATAAAAATAATATCGAGATAGAGTTATCTCTTATTTAACAAAAAAAAAATATTTTACTGTAAATATAGCGCTTAAATTATTAACATGCAGAAGCAAAACACATATGTATCGGAAACAAATGTTAAATGTTGGCTAAACTCTCAATATTTAACAAAAATATTTCTTTATATATGTTGAAAACCAGGGTGATTAAAATAAAAAGGTCAATTTTTCGACTGGAACCAGTGGTTAACTTAACTCGAGGTGAGACATGGGTGAGTAGAAAAAATAGATGTACCTAAGTAGATATATTTTGTAATTTGCCTGTAGTCATAAAAAAATATTTAAAATCTATGGGTTGAAGCGGATATCAATTGGACTGAACAGGGTACCAAAATCGTTGATACAATATTTCAATAAAAATGTTTTTATTTCATTCTTAAACATTACTAAACAAACTGATATTATGAAGCATACTTTAATAAAGTTGGTTTATTTATTTGACAGCATTAAAGTCTTACCCGTTTTATTTCATAAAAGCTTCGCAAATGTATATCAGGAGGATATTATTCTTCCATTCTGTTGTTTTAGTTTTGCCCTGGCAAACTGCTCTCTCGCTGTTTATTTAATTTATTTGAGAGAATTTATTTTGCGAAGGAGTCACTCTTCTTTGCCTTGCCTTATGTTATGACATCAGTTGGTTGTTGTTCGAGTGTAAAAAAACCAAGTTGACGCGTTTCAATATTATCATTGTATCAAAGTAGCGGGGACAAAGGGATTCCGGTGGATGAAGAACGCGTTTGAAACGCTTATATTAAAAAGCAATTTTAAATTACATTTAATGTAACCAAGAAGAGTTTATATTGTATATTATAAACGACACAGTAGTAGGAGAATTAAACATACTTAATCGAGTAAAATTCTTTGTGGTTCTCTTTTAACGTTACTCAGGATTTTAATTTCGGTCTGCGATTCAAGTCCAGGATATATATTTTTTGAATCATACATTTTGTCGAAACGGTTATTGTTTTTTTTAAAACAAAAGACATTTGACAGTTATAATATTACATATATTTAAATTGATGACGATCTTAAATTGAATGATGAACATTTCTTCATTCTACAATTATTTTAAGTGTACGATGAATTCACTCGAACGACAACTGAGCTTAAGATGATATGAATTGAAAAGTGTTTAGAGATATATTATAATAAATTTGGAAACAAAATTTGCATATTTAGAAGCAATGGCTGTTTTTAATACACAATATTCAAGGAATATTCAGTTGGTTAAGCATCGATATTTGTAACATGAATTGTTGTGAATTAATGGAACACCAAGCGTCAGGTTAACTTTGATGAAAACCAAGTTAACTTGTTGCCTTACAAGATAGTATGAAGCCAGCCAGCTGAATTGAAATATTTAATCGTCCTCTTGTAGAGAATAAGATGCCAAGTTTGTGTGTAAATTAAATTACATTTGATATTGCAGTCGTTGGTCTTGTTTACGGCTAATTGTTTGTTTAAACATTGCAAACGTCTTAATCCGCCTTCAAAGTAAAATTTAATTAAACCTCCTGAATCTTGATTTAATTATTGTGTATCTTCTTTTCTTATCTGACTATTTAAATACACTCGGCCGTGGCTTAACGCGACTATGTAGTTCCGCAAAAAGAATCTCGTTATGTAAATCCGAGATTAGTTATGAGACTCGAAGCCAATTTTTTTAACAGCTTGCGTCTCAAAATTGTGTACTTTATCTTTTTTCAAAACTATCAATATATGAACTTTTGCAATATATGAATATTTGACTTGAAAGTATGGATGCTCTCAATGCATACACATTTGATCATGCACCACCCACCCGATCTGGAAAATGGGGTGGAAAGTGAGCGATGACTTAACTAGTTCCTTGTGCTTCCTAAATGCATCCTTCTTTCCTCGCCTTTTCTAAAAGTTAAAGTCGAAATCGACCTTAATATAATATAAACATAGCTATTAATACTGTCTGAAAATTATTTTCGTCAATTTTGGGTTCGAATAAAGATGCGGCATTCATTTTCATTTTCTATTATTTTGAAGATAAAAATTTCTCCAACTGATACGGGCCGTAATGAAGTGGTCAACGTATTTGGCTTCCATAACGGACCTCACGGGTCCGAGTCCCATTACGAACAGCATTTTCAGTCAATTTATTAATTCTGTTCGAAGGCATGGGTGCTTGCGTTGTCTTAAAACTCCTTACCACCCATCCGATCCAATAATCAGAGCGTAGCGAGAGCGACGAATCAACAAATATTCCTGTATTAGCTATATCCGTTCTATTCACGTTATCATCTAGCTAAAGAGTGGTTGATGGAGCGAGTAACGAGAAGTTCTGTTAGAAAATAATATGTTTAGATACCTTCATTACGAAGCCATTTATTAAATTAGTTTTGTTCCTCATAAGAATAAAAAATAAAAATATATTGACAATATAAGTTGAAGCTCTCGTCATAACATTGTTTTAATTTATTATTTATGCCACTCTTGTTGGCCTTTAGCATCGATCCATTCGTAAACTTGTGGGTACTTTTGTTCCGATAAGTCAATTCGTCAGTCTCAACTATTGGCACAAGACAATGATCAGGATTTGGGGGTCGAAGGGCGGTGGGCGAGAGCGCCAGGTCACGCACGACGTCCGACCAACTTGCCTGTAACTAACTGGTCCTAATGAACGGGTCTTGTGCATGGCCGCCCGAGTAACGACGTTATCGAAGACCCGAAGGTACCGCACCATACGCCAAGGGGGTAACTGACAATGTTAACTTTATGACAGGGATGAATTTGTACTGCCACTTGTCTAATGTTAGTCTTCATTCAAATTTAGCTATTTACCTCACGAAAATAAAATGATTCTATCACATGATAAAATAAATGACTTTACATTGCGTATTCGTTTTTTTCTTATAATGAATTTGAAAAATTGAAAAATGTACACCTGATCCTCTTTTTGCAAAAGAGATACGTTTCAAAGCCTAAAAAAACGTTTAAAAAGAAATAAGGTGCCCATACAAAAATGGTAGAATGGTTGCATTACTTAAAATCAACTCAAATTTTTGTTTTTATTAATTATACAAGTAATATGTTTCATTGTAAATAACATGCGAAGAGAACTATAGTCATTCAATGCCCGTTTACTGCTTTTTTAAGTGTATAGTTTTTTTAGAATGAAAAAATAGTATAAAATAATCATTTCTTTTTTAAAAACCGTGTTATTTTGAAACCGTATAAAAAGAGGAATTGGGTTGTACTACTAAAGCTATGTATTCACAAAATTATTCCGTACTAAATTCTTTTAATTACAAAATTGATGGAAATGAGTTGATTTTTTATAAATATATTTTTTTTTTCCTTTACATTATTTACCTTGAATTAAAAATAAACAAAACTATATTTTTGTGCTACTGACAGGTTTATTTTTCGATGGATGAAACCGGTCCTGATCCTTACTAAATACATATTCAAAATCTCAACTTTTCTGCGATCAGCGATTTTAATAATAAAATGACCTATCAACTATACATGAAATTATATTTATAGAACTAAAATACTTTTATATCTTTTCACCTAATTATGAAATAGATTCTTTCATCGTATTTATTTATCTGGGATTTTATATTTTTTCTGCAATATTGTTTTTGTTTTTGTTTTATAACCCTTGAAAACAAAATCTGCTAAGGTTTTGAAACTCACGTAGTCATTAATGGTATCACTAATCATTACACGATGTATTTCCAAAATAATAAGTGTATATGATGTTATTTTCGTATGTTGTAAAAGAAGGCAAAAAATGTTACAAGTGTAGTGTTTATTATTTCCGAAAAATAAAGATATCATTTCTACAAAAATAACCCCCAACCCTTTTATAAACACGAGTAAACGAGCATAAAGACACAGTTGACCCTTGTAAATTAATTGGGAAGGCAGCGCAAAGCCGATGAAATAAGAAACTCTTGACCTAATAAAAATGGGCCGCTTTTGCTTTTTTATTTAATAGAGGTGGTGCTAAGATAACGATGGGTACTTGGGTAAAAAAGTGAAAATCTTCTTGTATAGAAATATATCTTTAGTATCAGATGGTTATTAGATATATAATATTACATCACTTCTTTCATTAAAAATATTGAATCGTTCAAAATTAATAAAAATGTTTTTATTCCAAAGTAAATATTACCAATGCTCACGGTGAAATACTAAGTAGACCAAAAAGGAGTATTCGCATTAAAACATACTTATCACAATCATATGATGGAATTAAACGATTCTTTTGATATTTAATTTCAATTAAGGGTGGTAAGCATATGTAAATCATATATTTTATTTCGTATACAGTCAATATCAGACAAAAGAGTTATTTTATATTATAAAAGTGGTGATTATATTTTAATTTTGAGCAAATTTACTGATAAAAGAGTTTGTCTCACCAAAGTTTATAAACCAAAATCGTTGTTTACTCAAGGTGCTCAACCTTTCATTTTATGAACTCTATTTTTTTAATAAATATGTTTTCATGAAAACTGCGTGTTATTGTTATGTATGCATTATATAAAATTAACGAAAGCAGCGTTTTATTTATATGCACGAAATGAGGTTTTTTATTCAAATATGTGGGACTTGTTGCTACACATAGTTCGATAGTAATTTCTAGCCCAAATAGTGCACGCCCGTTGCCAACGTCGATGCAATGCATTTTCAATAGTAGTTTCCAATCAAATGAGAGACCGCAAGACGCTCAAATCAAACGATCGCTACGCGTATCATTTATGGCGTTAACAGTTTGCATCTACGAGGACGTTTGGCAAGTGCTACGACGGCCAACGTCTATCTCAATCTTGCTACGAATTGCGCCGTTTAGCGACTAGAATATTTTTCACGTTCCAAACATAGTAATTTTAGATTATTATTTGGGAGGATTGATTTAACCTTTCGCAAGTCTACGATTTATTTCATAGATATTAGAATATCTCAAATTAAATTTACAAGTTTAGATAGCAGTAGAAGGCATATTTCATATACTATGATTAGAATAAAGATAGGGTACGATGAACACCTTGTAAAGCCACTGGACATTAGTTAAATAGGGAGAAAAATATATTTAACAGATATACATTCAGAACGTGAAAGTCCTAAGATTTGTTCTATTTTTAAACATATTTTGAGAATTTTAGCTCAGGAAAATGTTTGAATAAAAACTTGTCATTGATATTTACCAGGATTAATGAGATCCGGCAAGAACAAGTAGACCACTTTAAGGATCAAAAATTGTAGATAGAAAGACGTGAAAACGTTACAGAACCCGATAAAGATGAAAGGTCATGATTATTGACATCTTGGCTACAGGATTAATTCAAAATAACAACAAAGTTTATTTGTAACAACGAAAAAAGGTTGTACAAAGAATGTACGTGCTTTGTAGTACGTACGTGAATTCATTGTTACGTATTGAAAAAAGCTTTGTGTGAGTGGGGTAAAAAAATATTGTTTCCCATAACAAAAGCTTGACCGATACACTATTTATCATACCGTTACCCACATAAATAATATGATCGGACGTCTCTAAGCAAACATCACCTCCCTCTGTAAGAATTCAGTCATTTTCCTTAACCTGCGCGCAGAGCATTCGTCACCAATGTTCGCCCATGCGTGAAATAATCGCTTAAATATTCCGTCGGTGTGTACGCATAGTATTGGAAAGCATTTCGTATGGGCAATGCTGTGCCCACCGAAAACAAGAGGAGATCAGTACGTGCGACACCACCACGTCATCAGATGCGGATTAGTTTCAAATTAAAACTCTTTCAAGCCTTTTCATCAAAATTTAAGAAAAGCCAATCTAGCTGTAGCTCTGAAATCCTTCGCGAATAAATTGATGCGTTGACTGATTTATGAATATCTGTTTTAAGGTGATGTTTTCATGCACTTTCTTTCAGTCATTTTATAAAAAAACGGAGCATGACGAAAGAGAGCCATTAGCTCGTAACTAAAGCTTTCTTACCACTGTATTCTTTTCCGTAATTAGACAGAATTATCAAAAATGTTCATCATATAATATTTTAAATAGGAAATATATTTTAAAATGAATAATAAAAATATGCACCCACAACTATTAACATGTTTGATTATATTGTATATTTAAAAACTTCCGGCAAATCGTATTAATTCCTGATTCAATAATTGTATCTTAACCATCTCCGTACTTTTACAATGTACGGATTCCTAATCGATTGATCATTAGAAAAATAGTACTTGCAAGCTACACGTGAGAAATAGGATCAAGCAATTTATTGATACACACTTAATTAAGAAAGGAAACTAGGATAAGAATAGATAAATAATCAGTTTTGAGTACGTAAGGTGGCAAGCTTATTCCTCTTAGTACACTCTGCTAAGACTGAATGAATGAGAGTTTATGAATCACAATCATACATAAACTTAAACACAAATCGATTAAAAAATTAATTCATTAATCTGCCTATGCTGTGACTAACTTAACACCGCAGTCTAATCACACGACTTTGACTTCGAGGCCGATAACATCTAACGGAATATTCCATGATGTGTCTATATTGAAAAAAATATGTAGAAATAATGATATTTTAATTTTTATCTGATCCTTCTCTGATGTAAAGTGAAGTACTTTGCTTCTATTTGCTCCTACTCCATCGAGAGAAGACCATAAAAAGTAGACTGGGAAAGACTTTCTTCTGCATTAATCTTCAGCGCGAAGGGGAGAGGGCTACACATTACAAAGCGGGAGTGAAATTTTAAATTTATTGAACATATCCCAGAAGCTGTAACGGTTTTCCGATTTCGCTTCAGTGATCTGCTTATACTGAAATTTTTATGTCGGATATTGGTTCACGAAAAACAGGGGATGTGTGCAATACAGCAGAAGTTAAACATATTTTTATCTCAGTTTTCAGCCAAATATTATAATATCATTAAAAATATATGATTTTTTTTCTCATGACAATTTTTTCATCTTACAAATTATTAAGCGTGTATGTAAATAAATGCACCTATAATCTTTCAATTTGATTCATTTGAATACCTAATATTTGTATAAAGAAATCCTGACAAACACTCGATTTGATGTTACGTAGAGAAAATGTTTCAGGGTATATAAATAAAGCAAACAAAGAAAAAATACAAAAAAATTTCATAGCAAACAAATTAATTTTGATTTCTTAAATAAAAAGGTACTTTCTTTATCTTTATGCATAGAAATTTATTTCAAATCATACATTCACAAATGTTCATTCCGTGTTTTAACAAATTTTAATTTAAAACTAGTAGTTTATAATAATTTGTTTTCATATATCGTATTAAAAACGCTTGCAAAAAATAGTGAGGTACATTTACTTTTGCAAAAGTTACCAAAAGTCTTGTTTAAGGAGTTGTGCATTCTAAAAATAAGTGATCGGTCTCTCAATAATGGCATATTTTCAATGTTTCTTCGACGAGGGTGCAAGCCAAAATAGCTATAAATTATGTATAATATATTTTTTTGTAGAACTAAAATTCTTTGTTAATTTTTCACCGTGGCATATTTTAAGGTTTGACGTGGTCCAAAGATACCCTCGTTTAGTGAAACCGGTAACAATTATGATATAAAAGTATAACACTGTAATACAATAAATAACTTACAGGAGTGTAATCATTAGACATATAAACCAATCAGGGAATACACCAAATGATCATTACTTTTCGGGAAAATTCTAGAAAATTTTCCGGTCTCAAAGGTGCTATTAGGAGATAATAATTTCGAACAAGCTTGGATGGACCTTCCGCCCAAACAATGCCTTGGAGCATCTCAAGCGAGGGACGTGAACACTTTTGGGAAAAATATATCATTCATAAATGCTCAAAAGCGTGGATTTGTACTCGAAGTAAAGCAATATTATTTTTAAAGACGAAACTGAAAATAATATTAATTGTTTGGATCTTATTCCACTCTATTAATAGGAGAATCAAAATATATGTTTATGAGTTGGTTGAACGAGTAAAGGCAGCACAAATAAAATGTGTTGTGTGAATTTTTAAAACATGAACCATCAATTCGACATTTGTAATAAAACTGTCAAAATTTTTAAATATTTCAATTAAAATGTATGTAAAATCACATTAGATATAGGCTGTAATGTAAAAAATTGCAAAGCATAATCAGTCGAATTGTTTCATTTCGATAAAATCTACAGTAAATTTGTGAAAACTAATTTTTAGTATGATATAAAACTAAAAATTGATAACCTTTTTATTCTGCTGAATTTTGATTACTTTCAATCCTTGGTAAAATAGTTTGGTATGGG
The DNA here is from genome assembly GCA_028554975.1 of Himalopsyche kuldschensis. Lineage (NCBI taxonomy): Eukaryota > Metazoa > Arthropoda > Insecta > Trichoptera > Rhyacophilidae > Himalopsyche > Himalopsyche kuldschensis. The sequence continues at coordinate 1,039,398 of JAHFWI010000100.1, forward strand.
GTAAAAGACGAGTTGAACAATTATTTTGTAATGTTCGTATTACCACTGTCATTTCGTGGCTAGATCTATCAGACTTAGCGTCGTGAGCAACTGTGGAAGACCATAATGAGTGTCCTGAAGACTTTAAGAGTACTTACTACTCACTCTTTAATAACTTGTATGTGTAAGGAATGCTATTCGGTTGCTAAGACGTAGACAGACGTACAAAAACGTGAAATATACATTACTGATTTTATTATATTAAAAGTGGCGAGCCACTGCTTACATTATTTCCAATGAAGGGTTTAACCGTACCTGATTGATAGCATCTCATTAGTAAATAATTTGTTATGCTAACGTCATTAGTAGTATATTTATTTGTTTGCTTTGTTTTGATTCTATAACCCCCTCCTTGCTTCCAGTAAAAAGGTAAAATCCCAAACTTCATTTTGTAAATCTATCATTTTAAAATATTTGAATCAATCTTGCTTTATTACCTTGGCAAAGTTTGCCTAGGTAATAAAGCAAAGTCCTAAGATGCCTCTGAAAAAGGCAAAACACGTGTCACAATTAGTGACACAATAACGACGAAATAATCAAAGATATTTTAAATTTTATATTAATATTTTTTCTCTTAACAAAATATGGAGTGCACAAATTTTTGCGATTGCTATTTGGCCATCAAATGCTAAAGTGTAAATACCAAAGTAATTAAAAGGGCCCACAAAAAAGTTAAATAAACTGATCACTAATTGATAAAAAATATTGATTTTGAAGCACATTTTTTTCATTATTAGAGTATTTTTCAATCATATTTTTATAATTTGCAGTGGTACAAGAATTTACAACATTTGTTTTCTAGAATAATGATTTTTAATAACGTCTACTTTAATACTAATAAGATATATTCTTTATGAATAAATGCCGTCTGTGATTTTCACTATGAATGGTTAACTTTTGACACTTGAGTATATTGAAAGGTAAAATGATGAATATGCGAGGTGCTTCTGAGAATCGGTGTGACCGCAGTATGGTGACTTGGCCACAGAATTGGAACTGCCACAACATGATTTACCAGAGGTGTACCCAACTCAAAAGCCAAAGGGTTAAATATCGATTTTATTGATAAAATATTAACGGACCTAATATTCATTTTGTGAATGAAGCTTAAACCCCAATAACAAATAATCTATGTTTTCACGCACATTAATTACGTTTATTGAAAAGCCATCGTCACAGCTCATTTTACTTGTACCGTGCTTAAAAATCGTACAAAAATATCCATGGCTCATTTTATCTTCTTTTTGAAATCCTCAAGATTTTTGCCGATTATCTTGGCCGAAAATGAAAATTTTCAATATAAATCAATCGTCTTGTAGAAAAAATCCATCCAAAAATTATGTTGAAAATGGCAACGAGACAAAACATTTTATCTCCGCCTTTTGAATGTATCCTATAAGATTTTTTGCCAATGCTAATTATTAATCTTATGTAAGTGGTCAGAAAATGAAACCATTTGTATTTTTTCGACATGTTCAAATATTTAGTGGATCGTCTCATTTGTAAAAAAATATTATTCATAAGTTTTGGTGAAATTTTGGTTAAAAATATGTTACAGTGAAACTGTATTTGACAAAATATATTCTTCTCCAAGCTGTCATTGAAATTAAATTTGACCGCCCTATCTTCAGTCCAATGTTTGTCTGTGTTTTACTTTGGTTCTCTTTTTATGAAAGGGAATACTTGCTGATTTTGTTTCATTGAAGCAAAGCAAAATTTTAGGCCGGCAAATCATCGACTTGGGCCAGTAATTTCAATAATCGTGACCAGTGAAATCATGTTGTCATACAAATCTATTACTTGATACAATTTCACTGAGAATACAGTTTCACTGTAACATATATATTGCCAGTCTTATAAGTTCAAACTGGTCATGTATAAACATCTGTCACCGATTATAGTTTATTGCTGTGAAAAGGTATATTTTTTGCTAACGAACCGATAGTTTTGTTTTGTTTTGTTTGCTATCTTAATGGTGAAATTTTACGATAGCTTAAATCAAAACGATGTAGCAAAAAGAGGACGCATGTTTGCTTATAGGCTTATTACAACACGGAATATGTTTAGTACATTTTGACACACTTTTTTGGATCACTAAAAACTATTTGAATAACTTAACTATTTGTTGGGCTTCAATTTGATTATTTGGTACTCTGTAAGACTTTGAATTAAAAATATTCTTCAATATTTTTGTATTTTGTAATGTTTTCCTTCATCTGTCATTTTCTTCGCATTGAAACCAAAATATCGTCAATATGTCTCTCTATACTTGGCAACTCGTATTACAACAAATCAACAACCCTTGTATGAACAGCCCAATCAGGAAGGCTCCATAATCAATACGGTGTCGTTCCGGACCTTTATTGAGCATATGTGAAAAATAGCCTTAAATATACCGGTCACCGATTTGACTTGAATAATCGGTGTACCACAACAATCTCTCACCAAACATTACAACTAGAGACTCCAATTTGAGTATAAAGTACTCGATACTCGAGTATACTCGTCCATTTTTCAAGTACTCGATACTCGAGTATTTTGAAAAATACTCGAGTATTACTCGTTTTATTAATAATCGTCAAGAGGTTTTTCTACTGCGGGAATTATAAAAACAAAACTTCGAAGTCTTCCAACAAATTTAAAATTAGAGATGTTTAATTCTTTACTATTGTTGAAATAATGTTGTATAAATTGAAATAAATGTAATTAATGAAATAAAATAAGCTTCATTATATATTTATCATCTATTAGTTTACACAAATTTGAATTAATAATATATATGTTGGTACATCTGAAACTACTCGAGTTATACTCGAGTAATCGAGTATTGTTTTAAATTAACTACTCGATACTCGAGTAGTTGAGATGTCGAGTAATTGGAGTCTCTAATTACAACACATGTGCCGCTAGCTGCACAGAACTTGATTTATCGAGTTTTATTTAATACTGTTACTGATGATGATTGTATGAATATTACTTAATAAATAAGCTTTACGATAGTATGGATGAAAATCCTTCTCAAAGAGACGAAACCTATTTTTATTTCCCTAGAATTTGTATTAAGCATTTTCCACTGCAGAATCAATAATTGAAAATACATAGAATAAACCTATGTTAAATACAATAATTATAAGTGCTATAATTATAATTCTAATGTATGAAATTAATACTAAACAAATACATATAATGCCCCTAAAACCTTCAAACATGAAATATGAAGACTTACAATCTTGCTCAGTATGCATTTCAGTGCGTCCCAGTGAAGTGGGGCAACAATGTGAATGAGGTATATGGAAAACTAGCTCAAATTCTTTACCCAGACAATCTAGACATAAATATAATGTATAGTGATACCATATTGTTTTTAGGACATCAGCACTCTCTCAAACGATCTATCTATCACCTCAGTCTATGAGCCTTAAGTCGATATCAGGAAAGTAAATTCAGTCTAATTATACTCTATATTGAAATCTATAGCGATTCAATATATGTAGAGTAATTTTTAAAGTTTGTTAAAGCTACATCTCGGCGCGACGTTACTTTGAATGTATACGCACAGCCGCCTCGCTCTAAATATATCTTGCTCTTTTACGCCCTGACTGCGTGAGATACGTGGTATTTCACGCAGCCTTCACCGACAAGACAAAGGTTCTGCGCTGTACAGATCACGCTCGGAGAAACCTATTCCGCTAACAACGGACAGGGAGGCAAATATAAGAGCCTGTTTTCTTTCCAAAAAGGCAGTCTAAGTTACAGAGAGATTAGAGAGACGTGATTGTGGATCAGTCATATGAATCTTGCAGAAGGTCGAGGATACTCCCTTCCTTGTAAGTCTCGAGGGTCGCCTTCACTCTACTAATACTCTCTCTAACCATATAAAAATCCTGATATCGCCTTTGTCAAGGTATCCAATCGCTATTTGTAATTTAAAACTAAATTCTATGTATAACTTCTGTAATTTTGTAATTTGTATACTCCGTGTAACTTTTGTAATCGTCTCAATACCAAATTAAATTGTACTAGTGCTAATCGCACTTGTGTTACCCTTTGAGATCGTTTAAATCAGATTCTCCTACTTCTCCCCCCTTCCGCATCATAATTTCCTCTTCCCGAGTGACAGATCAAGGGCCCTCTCTCTTTTTACAAGAGAGCTGAGATCAAGGTCGTCTCAATACATGCAATCTTTAGCTTTTAAGAATGACAACCAATTTTAATAATCAATTTCAATTTTACTTCAACTATTGGCCAAACATGTTGCGTTCATTTTTTCTCTATGGGAGAATCTCGGGTGACGTTGGAGAGATTCTTTATGAGCATACTCCAGGGTATTTATTTAAATAATAATAGTTAGCTTAATCCGACTCAGAAATAAGAAGTATGTTTATCTATAGAAACGTTAAAATTAATACGGTTGTTACAAATGACGTATTCATTTTCCTACAAACAGACACAAACCTTATTGTAGGAATTTATGGAAAGTATACGGATTTCTATGAAATTTATTATAGGTTCCATACTATAGCGAAGTTGTAAGTGCATAAATTTAACAGTTGGTACTCTTAACCGACCTAAGTTGAATATATGCAACCGACTGGTGTCCTAGATAGAGAAATTAATGACCGAGATACTGTGCAATCGTATACCACACAGAATATATTACTCACGCTCAGTGACATACAACGAGACCAATAATAATTGTACCAAACATTCATGTTTTATTTTGGTGAATTTTAATACTGATGTATAACGCCCGTTAAACTTGTGAAATATTAGAAAATCATAAGTGTACAAATATACATAGATAGATGGACAGTCTGAATCTCTTTTTTTCACTCTGTCTTCTATATCTTAATTATGCGGTCGAATCTAAATAATTTTACTTCAAAATATCGCTTTCAAAATCAAAATCTTCCACTCGCTTTTTATATATAGTACAGCTTACTTATAGCACGATATAAATAGTTAAAAGAATATTCTTTCTCGATTTCATGATCCAAGCAAAGCTGTAAGCGGACATATTTTCAAAAAAATATTTAAAATTGTGGTGAAAAAAAGTAGCAAAACTATGTGATAAACTCAGTCAACTTATACGAGATTAATTTTAAGTGTCGTGTGCTTAGTTTGTACGTTTGGAGCCCACACAAAATTGTGGGTCACATTTTCGGTATGGAGTCAAGTCAGTACTGATAATTACACTGGTGCAATTTATAAAAGAAATAACCAGAAATATTTAATAACTTGACAGCCTAGTCAGATCTTAATGTTTTACTTGGATTTAGAGAATGATTTTTGAAGGATTATTTATTGTCCTAGTGCTATGTATATTGTATTTTCTAAAGGACTTGGGTGATTGCCTAATCCTTGAAATCTCTATGGAAGATTTCTTCGGTAGTATCTCTTGATGGTGGTCGCACAGAGCGCTGATGCAATAACCTCGAGTGATTTAATTTTTTTTTGAGCTTGGTATTTTGCTTTATGGCTTTGATAATAGGAAACACATTTTCTTCTTGTGATTTGGTCAAGCTTACCTATAAGGTAGTAGGTATGATAAAAAGGTACTACTTTTTCCAAATCATTCTCAAAACAATACTCAGACCCAATTTGTTTAAGAATAAATATCAACACACGTTTTATCAAGAAATTTAAACAAGAGTATTTTCTTTTATAAAATCGTACCATAAAAAATCATCGCACCTTCGAAAATTGATTGCGAATATTATAGATTATTGTCCGAAAAATTCTTATTTATACTTATTGAATTCTAAATTTTTATTTGTATAATCAGTTGTCCGAGTGAGTCACTTTTCCTGTATTCACAAAAATCCTGTAAAAATATCATACTAATAAATAAAATGGCTATATACATTTTTAAAAAAATACTCTCAGTGAAACCACTTTCTTTATTCTGCAAATCGTTGCAATTAAAACAGATTCACTGGGACAATTTCCCCGTATAAAAATAATAAGTAAAAAAACGATGGGAATAAATCGTTACAACAGTTTTTGTTCTGTATATTTTCATTATCAGTCAAATGAGTTCTGCAAAAGCTGTTGGGTGAGCGACAGCAACTAGCTAAAGCAGTCATTTAAAACTATCGGCAAATAAGTTTTTCAAAATAATTAAATAATTTATTGATTGATACTCCAAAAATATTGATTTACGGATATATTATTAGGTTAACATAATGAGCTGGATAGTAAAAATATTTGAAAATGTCATACTTCATTATATTGTCTGTCATTTTTACAGTAATTTACTTTAGTCAACAAGGTAATAAAAAGAAAAAGGCAGTATGTATATAATGATTTTATTGTGCCACTAACAGAAACTTTTTTAAATATGGATCTAATTTTTGTATATGAGCTTTTTACAACTTTCCATGATGACATTTTACGTAAAGAGTGTACATATTATAAATATTACAGATAAAAAAATGCAATGAGTACTCTTATTATTATTATTACTTAGCATTCAAAGAAATTTAATGAACACGTCACATATACTTTATTACTATCATATATCAAACTAAACAAAGGTTATTGTCGTACTTTATATAAGAGTGAAGTGTAATAACAATTCCAATTTTCTTTTACGAAAAAGGTGTTAAATAACTGAATTAGAGCTTGAGCTTTATTCCAAACAACCGACTCCGGCTATTTTATACTAGCTTTATGAACCCTTTTTTGTTGTTTATATTTTGTACTCAGTAGAGTTTTTACTGGAAACGGAAACTTTTAGCCAAGCTGGCGGTAAATCGGATATTTCTTTTCAGTAAAAACTGAAAAGACATAAAAAACAAATGATAAACATAACATTTATTATAAAAAGCCACAGAGGTTTTTTGAGTCATAAATTTTCTAACTAATCAGTTAAGATCTTTATTGATTCCAGGAACTGCTTTTATTGATAAGTTGAAGTGTATATTTTGCCGTAAAATTCACTTAATTTTTTTTTTTATTTCTTTAGGTTTTTTACTTAAAACTTAAGAAAAAATGAGAATAATTCGATTATTCCTTATCTTTCATTTGACTGTTTTTTTTTTCAAAATCATTTAAGATCATTGGTAATACTATTAAAATGACGTCACAAAATATGAAAAGTACTTGGATTATTCTTTGTATGTGTAACTAAGCACGTCAGAAATCAACGATAATAATTATTTATGTATATATATAATATTTAATTACGAATCTTATTCAGAACAATGACGATATAAATTTATTTTAAACCAATTTTAACTAACGATGGTATTGACGATTGCTTCGATAAGTCTGAAGGTCTTTAAAGTCTAAATATGATTTTTTAAGAGTGAAAACACGTGTCACTTTTTGAAACCAAATACGTGAAATAACAAAGTTAACAATTCAATTTTATATTAAGTATTATCTTGGCTCAAAAAAACAAACAAACGTTTACCTCTATAAAACGAATAGTTTGAGTACCATTAACGATCAATATGTACATATTGTGTCTATCATGGCTTTTAATTATGAGAAAGCATAGAACTAGCTTTCCGTTGAAAATAAACTGTAAACTGTTACAGTCTTCAATCGATATGCCCATAATAATTAATTGGACGCGATCCCACGAGCTTTAAAAGCTATGATAACACAATATAATATATGACCTGCGCAAAAGTTTCGCGGAACCGTTCGGCTCTTGCAAAGTTTTGAAGGCTGCGCATCGCGACCCAATTTCCGGTCGTGTACAGGCAGACACGAAAGCTCATTCAACTTAAATTACGGACGTCATACTTATCGCTCTACCGGGATCGCGAACTTATTGGAATACTGTACTTGTAAAACCGAAACTTGCTATTGTTCGCCCAAGTAACGTGCATAGCTATGCACTTAACGTATATACGGAATTCGTTAAGTCTTCTCAACCATATTTGGTCAAATATGATATTTCAGATATTAAATATTGACATTCTGGATTTTTTTTAATAGCTTTGCTACGGATTTAGAGAATTTTAACCCTAACATGTGTAACGAGTCTCTTTTGTGAATTGTGAATTCAAGTGAATTGCCGGTCTTATTAGGTATTTAGTTTGTTTTTTCATATTTTATTGCAATCAAATTTAAAAAGAATTTTTAAAAAATAGACGTTATTGTAATTTGATTTAATGGTTTACATTCGCAAACTACTTTTAAATATACTAATTATTTGTTTTATAGCAAAAGTTGAAAGCAAATTGCAGAAAGAAAATTATTGACTTCTCCCAACAAACATCGTGTGATCTTTTATTTGATTTGTAAACGGTTACTTAGATGCCTTAACACGCCGAAAAAAAATGTAGAAGTTTAATAAATAAATAAATTGGCATGGAAGTTCCGTCAAGTACTTTTAGTAAATATATTAATTTTGTAATTAATAAGTCACTACAGAATTTTGACATAAGTGAGAAAAACTAAGTTTGAAGCGTTTGAATTTTGTACTTTTCCATGAGTTCTAACGTTAACGAAATGGGTTTATACTTTTAGCATCTACAGGATTTTTTAGTGCTCGAATGAACTTGAACTGACGCGTAGTAAATAGTTTGTATCTCTTACATATATATAAAAATAGAAGTACGTCACAAAGTTTAATAGTTATCGCAATCTGAATGAAAAAGCAAATATATTGATGATTGCATTGGAAAACTTCTAGAAAAGTATACAATGTTCAATCGATTCAAATTTGATATTGTAATTCCAGCAAGCACCTTCAGTCAAAAATCTCAAATATAAATAGGGAAAAATAAATAAAGATTTCAGACTTCTACATATGTATCTAGCCAGACTTTATCTAATTAATGTATTATGCGATATGTCTTACTACACTTCGATTGAGTGCTTTTGTATTTCACTTCTTCAAGCCAAAAATTTATGCAAACTATCTCAAATAGTTGATCAAATCTAAAATTTTTGGTCATACCATTAAAACACTTAAAACTAAAAAGTTTCGTTTCCGAAATAGCTAACATATAGAGTAGAGCTACTGTTAGATTTTATTGTATTCTGTTATCGCGTTTAGGCATATGAATTATTTTTTTAAAGTTTGTTCTTCATAAATTAAAGATTTATTTTTGTAATATTCCAGCTGATAGACAATGAATACATCATTTTAGAATCACATATTAAGATATTTTACCATATTGCAGTGTAATTTACCCAAATAAATGTAATCAATATTACTGGAGTCAGATTTATTTGTTAGATTTTTAAGTTAATATTGATAGGTTGATACGTAAATATTTTACGAATGTTGTTATAGGAATATTTTTTAAAGGTTATATTACAATTATTTTTTCATGACCCATTTTTGGTTGGTACTTGTGAAGCTAATTAACAATCTTAAAATACATTTGTTTATCATAAACAAGTAGCTTTATATTCATCCTGATTCATAATATACAGAGATATAATATTTTTACACATACACACTTTTTTAATAAGCCACATACTAGTCATGTAAAACTAAGCGGACATTTTGAATTTATTTTCATTAATTTATCTAAACGTCAAAAAGGAAACATACCTAATCAAAAGAATCATACCTGATACTGTTTACCAAATAATAATGTACGTACTTCTTTCTTATTAATTGCTTTATCAAAATATAATAAAACACACGTTTGTATATGTACTTATTCTCGATTAATGTAACAGTAAACTTAAAATAAATTATTGTTGGACATATGTATATACAGGGGTATGTAACAGTAAAACTTACGGGGGAGAGGGGTGATTGAAAGGTTCTCAAAGCAGCACGGTGGTGTACCAAACTAATGATTACGTCACTGTTCTCAAATGGGAGTAATTTACCAATGCCTGATCACGTGAATGAGCACAATACTCCAACCGAAGCGCGTTATGGCTGCACCGTCACCGTACATTGTATACGGTACGCTTCATATAATTTACTGTTATTAACCTTAGACTATATAATATGATTCAATTCAGTGATAAAAATATAATTAAGTAGCAGGTGTCTATATTGAGTATACTCTCAGTTTGTATTTAACTTTCGAAAGACTGTCCTTGAAAAATAGCTCGTAGGCCGAAGGGGGGTCTAAAAAAGACTCCAGTGGCCTTATTTGCATAGACTGCATTAAAAAAATGATTTATTATGCTTTGAAATATCTTTATACATCGTTCTATGAAAAAATATATATGAAAATCAATAATTTTCGTATAATTATTCATATTTTATATCCCGCATGAATGAGACAACCTGATCGTGTCCTTGTCTATTCTAGACAGGCAATATCAAAACTGCGAATGCGACTTCTTATCTACAACTTTTAATGGAAAAAGCATCCATTTGATTTGAAATTTTCGTTGAAAGAGACGCGTTTGATATAAGATAACGTTATCTTAACGCGTATGGGCGGTGAAATTTTAATCCTGGCAATTGCTAGGGACAATAGAAATGGTTTCCGGCCAATAATAATCAGCCTAATTTTCTTTTTTATTTAATTGCGACTTAGCAATTCGATCAAAATCATATGATTTAAGAATACCAAAAGTTTACACAATGTATTACTAATTATAAGATAGATATTTAAGATAAATAAGAAGTGGTGGTCGACTGTTTCACTCTCAGCCTGGCAAAAGTTTAGCACGTTCACTTCTATGCAATTATTATTTCATGGCTAAGCTTGGTGGTAGAGTGGACGGAATCATATCTTCAGTCGCTGTTTTTACGGTTTCAAATACCAGTACGCACAGTTCCATGGACTTATTATTCAATCGTTTTATTTATCCATGTTTGGAGGTTTTGATATCGGCCATGTATCAATTCACCCCACCCATCTGATTAAAAAAACGAGTCGTAGCAAAGGCAACAAGCTAACGTCTTGGACTGCTTTACCATCATTCTTGTAGCCTTTATCTCTCTCAAAAAAAGAGTTTAAGAAATAAGAGTTTTTCGTTGAATGACTTCTGTTGGAATAAGCTCAATTAGAAAAAACGTATATTTTCCAATAGGATCTATAGAAATATTTTTTTTAAAACTCAAGAGAAACAAAAGAGCAGGTAGTGATGATTACTTAAGTTGAAATATAAATAACTACATATGAGGCATTTCAAAAGTGCACAACACGAAAGTGATAAAATAAAATCATCATGATCACACAATTATATACTTTTTATTCAATGATAACAAGATCGACCAGTAAATCTCACAGTCTACAAAACGCAATATTTAACAGATCATTTACAATAAGGTCCTTTCATGGAAATCAACAGGTGAATATGCCACCAGAATAATAAACTTTTTCAGATAAAACAAACGCATACATATAAACGTGTGACAAGAGTAATGAAACTAAAGAAAGTAGATAAAGAAAAGAAGTAACAAGTGAAGGGAAGCGGAAGATATAAAATAATTTATTATGATAAAATAAAGTTTCCAAATCTTTGTCCACCCTTTATTTAAGTCCCAGTAGCGTAGCTTATACTGATTAAAAAAAGTGCTTCATTGGGCAATTTTGAAATTGACGTCAATGAGAGTACATATTACCAAATTTCCACCATTTTCCATTTTACGTGTAAAGAAGAGTATAAAATGATGTGAAAATTTTCTGTCACAATAAGTTATAAATGTTTACCATGATTATTTAAAAAAATGAATATTAGCTTCTTGATTCTAAAGATTGGTAATAATTATCTGACGTTTAATCAAAAACGTGTCATAATCTATGGCCGTCCTGAGAAAATTTGAAAGTTGTATTGATTAATGATAACAATGTGGAAAAATAATATTGCTGGGTCATTTCATATCAATCATATTGTCTAAATATTTGTTAAACAACGATCGTTGGGAATAAAACACAATTTTATCAAAACATTAGGTGAAAAACACAATTCATCGTAAAAAGGATTTTTTTATATAAACATAATATTGTTAAAAAAAATTATCAGTAGTTGTAATAGAAAATCTCTTTCTTGATTACCATTTCCACATATAATGTAGAGCTAGTCTCGTGCGACTTTATTTAGTTATAAATACTAATTAAATCCCTTTATAGGCATTAAAACATTTAAAATATGGTATGATAAATATACGCAAGACCCTTTTCAAATGAGATTGACCAAGTCATACACATACGGTTCAATTATTTAATCATTACCACAACTATAAATATTTGTATGAAAACGTCCGCTAAATCCAAAATGGTTTAGAACTGTATATTATGAAACCCCCTTTTCAATGAAAGTGTTTTTATGACTATTTAAATAAATTCAAAGAAGCTTTTACTACTAATAAGTAAGCCTTTATTTTTAATCACAATTAAAATGTTTACATATGATTCATGATGGAAAAGCACTGCATTTAATTATATAAAACACGATTTTGGTATTACTTCTACGGGCAGCTGCTTACAATTAACGAGTGGTTGTTGGACAACTTATTTGTACTACTTACTGTAATATGATCAAGATTGATTTCGTTTATCACAAGCATTATCAACTGATGATAAGTAAATATTTGATTAAAAGGAATTTACAGCAAGTCACATAAACTGTCTATAATTCAAAAATGTCATACGCCATCCTCAATTTGATATAAAAAAAACCCTGTTTGCTTTCATATTTAATCAGCAGAGCTCGCGATTAAATAATCCTGTCCTAATATTTATGTGAAAAAACTTTCAACCTCGCTCTTAAATTTGATCTCAATCTTTTGTTTCACATTTGATGAAGAAAATTAAAGCATGTTGATAACGCCACTGTTTCCTTCTTTTACACACATTTACATTCAAATGTGTTTTCACAAACATCCAACTTTTTCTATTACCGTTTGTTGTGAATGCCCTTCTGCGTTTGCCTGTTCTGCTTGGCTAATCAGATGTCCAAACTTTTTTTCTTTATTGGATTAACACATTCTTTCACAAATATGTTTCCCAAACCTCGTTTTCATTTGAACCCAAAGCTTGTGGAAAATGAATATTTTTTATATTAATTTGCTTCAGATGCCAACGGAGTCGTTTATGACGCTTTATTTATTAAATTAATATTAAAAACTTAAATTAAGATTGTTTTGCTGTATTTTTTCCCAACATAATTCATAATGGACTCTGTCAGGGTCATAAATTCTCTTTTTTTAGATAGAATGAGAATTTGAAAATAGTACTGGAACACGAAGTACAATAATCATCATTCCTAACCAAAATAATTGATAAAATGTTTTTTGGTTTTTGTTTCAGGTAATTTCAACTAATAAACACATTCAACTAATTAAACTTCGGTTATGATAATGCAATCGGAAGGTTTGTATACATATTTAATATATTTAACTTACATAATTGACACATATTTAGTTAAATCGCTCTATCTTTTTCGAGTGTTTTAATGATTATTGTTAGCAATGCGGTGAGAAATAATGAAATTTAAACTTTACGGAAGTCAGCAGACTTACTTAGCTCTGACGAGTAAATTCTTCTAAAATTAATTTTCATAACCTCGTAAAAATTCTCATCGAAAAATACGGAACATCCCGAGGCAGCCCCTTCTGCATACCGAGAATACCTCAGAATAAATTCCTTACCTCAAATGACTTCTGAACACTCATTAAAGAAAGTCCATAATAACAGACATAAATCTAATTTTAATTTATTTCTCCGGTTTAATGAACTTTCATAGTTTACAAACATCTTTAGCAAAAGTTAAGGAAGAACTTTTGAACCACGATTGCTGAGTTTATACTGAAAGCTTACTCCATCTATTGGGAACGTTATTATAAAGCTCTAGTTTCGAAAGTTTGCCAAACGGAATGAAACCAAATGATTCTTTGAAAAATACTTTGATTAATATTCCTGTAAAGACTGTTGCCAAACATTACTGTTTATATCTATGGAACTGTGGAATATCGGCATGTCAGAATTGGCTTCAACCGATTCAATTTTACAACAGAAATCAGTTTCATGCATATTATAATTAGAAATTGAGATTCAATAATAAGATTTTAGTACTAAAACTGTGGTATTATTTTTATTATAATTTACTAACGTTTCGTTGAAGAGTTTGACGAAATATTGCCTTCTACGCAATAAATAGTTTTTCGAGTTCAACGGAGCAGTATTATTTGAATCTTATTAGTTTTGAATAAATGCCTATTATAATTTCATGTAAATATATAGAAAGCTTGGATTTTTCCAATCATTAACGCTACTAATGTGAAGTAACTGGAATCTAAATGAAACATTTTTATAGAAGTTGAGAACTTGCTGTGAGTCAGTCGCTCAACCTATCCATAAAGGAAACGTTAAGGAGAAGGTGATGTAAAAAAAATACTTGTTGTTGGTGAGGGTTGAAAACATAAAGAAAATTAATCGTAAATAAAACTCGCATGACAAAAATCAATGTATGAATATTTAATTTCAGGAATTGATCTTTTGACTTCAAGTCCGAACGGATATTATAGTAATCATTTCTAAAAAAAAAATTGAAAATTTGTTTACTAAGTTGGTTTGTTATTATCAAATAAGGATCAATTTTATAAATACATAAGCAGTGTAAAATATATTTAAATGTGGTGTATTATTAAAAAACAAAATACAGAACCAACGCAATAAAAAGGTGAAGTAACTACCTTTTTTTAAGTCCTGCTCCTAAAAACATATTGAAACGCATTAAAGTGACACTTATTTAGATCTTAACTTCGCGATGTTTAAGGTTTTGACGACTTTGAAAAAGCTTCTGCGCTGTAGGGTGCAGGCTTTGAGCAAAGCACGCGGGCCCACTTCCGGTGGGGGCTGGTGGCGCTCGCCGGAAGCGCGACAGCCTGCAAACCTGCCAACGAAATCCCCGAAGAGGGGCGGCCATACTTTACGAGAAGCCCCTTTTAATATCTGAAACTCCAACACTAATTATGCATTAATTTGCTACGCCTAAAACGCATTCGATCATTTAACTTCCGTTTATTTTAAAGAAAGTTATTATCTTAAGCTGAATTATGATTAATTATTATGAATTCAAGTGCTCAAACTCACAAAATGTAATTATAACGTGGAAGTGATTATTTTATTAAATGATCATTGATTTAATTAAAAAATGATTTATTGCAAGTAAATACTGTATATTTTTCGTTTAGAACTATTTTTTCAATTATTAAAAATATAATAAAATGATTTTATCTAAGAATACTCAATAAATGATTATTAATATTTTATAATAAGTAATTATTTTCAATTTACATGAAACGATAATTACTCCCATTACCATTACATTACATCTGGAAATAATAAAATGCATACTGATGTTACTAAAAAATACTACTGGCAAAAAAAATATGCAATTTGACGTGAATATTTGATTCTCTGCCAAGGTATTTAAAAAATAATAATTATTTTTATTTTTTTAAATAAAATCCACGTCTTTACTTTTATAAGTATTAGAAACTATTATTGGCTTAATATTTGTTCTATATTTTGAAATTCCACTGATAAAACAATTACCTGTGGGCCACATAAACTCTCGTAAACAACGCGGGACTACAATATTTTCATGTACACGGTGGCCGCATTCAACGCACGGTACGTGTTAACGGTCGTTATGTCACAATTTCATGGTGATATTTCAGCGGTTCTATGTAATGTCATAAAGCTTGAATATAATTATTATATATTGTAGAATAATAAAAATAATAACACATTTTTAAGTTGAACTTGATCAGGTGACAATGCTCGCTATGAGTGAAACCGGTCCTGATCAAATAAATTTTATGTGGGGAAAAAAAACTCAAAATGTATTATTATTTTTATTATAATACCTTTCTACCAAGTATTGACAGTGAACACCTTAAAAGTGTTTGAAATGTTTCGTCTTAAATTTTTAAATTTATTATAATAGAAGATCCAAAATAATACTTCGCAATATGTATGAAATCGAGTTGTTTAAATTTACAGGAGCAAAAATGCAACCACAAACTACACAAATAATAATATTATACAAATAGAGACAGTCACATAAGTGTATTATTTGTTTAAAATAAAAAGGACAATTTTGTTATAGGCTAATTTAAAAAAAACAAATTCTTTTTTCAGAACTCAAACAATAATCAGTAATATTCTTCAGATTTAATCATTTTGATTCCAAATTTTATAATAATCCAGAAGAACTCAAAGATTAAAGTCAAAACATAAAATTATAAGCCAGTTTGTATAAATTTTTTGAGCTTAGCTCGGGAGGATTGGGATTCTGTCCCGTGACCATCCATAATTTACCATAATTTCCATGCAAACAAGCTTTTATAAAAAAAGTTTATTTTCTAGGTGTTACAAAAGGACTTCATACATATATGATGGTTGATAGTTATTAATTACACCTACACTGAGAAAAATATGCCAATACGTAATAAATGCAAATAAAAATTTGAATTGTTTTTCGAGTAACTGCAAAAATTTTACAATGATTAAAATGTAAAACAATTTGTTGAATGTTACAATATTTAGTATGTTAAATTGCAAACGTTTGTTGAAAAAAGCAGATAAAAATACTAAACGATAAATCAACCGCTTCTGGAACGATTCGAAAACGGTATTTGATAACATTCAAACCGGCAAAAGTTTTTATCTCCAGTTCAAAACCAAACACAGAATTTAAATTCAGGAATGATTAATTATAAGTTGTGTGCGTATCTCACCTTGATTTATGAACCGCAATCTTGATACACGGTTCAATATTTTGGTAAATTACTTGATTTCGTATTTGAAATATTGCACAATTTTGAATAACGCCTACCAAATTTGTAGGGGAAGTCTTTTGCAAGTCAGTTGATAATGGTATCAATGTGATGTTTTATTTCGATTATTTTTTTGGCAGACTCAATAAACAACCGGGAAATGAAAGATTATAAATAATAACGAGGGTAGTCGACTTTTAATAGTAAATATTATGTTCCATAATTCAAAAATATCAAGCATAGTTCAAATTTTCGTCAAATTTTTACTGGTTATATATATCCTGATTATTTAAATTATTGTAATGCATTTCCATTAATAAATAACAGTTTACTTAATTTAGTATATGGCGAATTCCTTTACCACATTTTTTATTCGGCAATCGTCAAGCTTCCATTTATTTTGTGTCGTTATCCAATATTTGCTACACCTTTATTGAAAATGTTCGCTATAAGCGAAACCTGATCTTAATGTTATTATAAAGGCTTGTTATTTGTACAAGAAAATGTGTTTTATTAAATGATTAAAATGAATTTCCATTACGATGTGACAGTTAACAACTTAAAATTGCTTTATTGATATGTTTTAATAAACCAGATTTTACGTCTAGCAAACTCATACAAGTGTCTTGTATATGCATCATAATTAATACAAATAATGTACCTATGTAAACTATTTAATGAATAACAGTTATTAATAAGATATATTTATGTTACTGTTAGATATGTAACCACATTTGTACACACAATGGGTCGTAATAATATGTTAAATTGATGCCACAAAAACCATAAATATCATCGTTTAAGACCAGGCGCCTCTTATGTAGCTACACTTGGGCAAACAAAATTGTTGCCTCGGTTTTCTAATTACTGCGTTTGTGACTAGGAATTCGTTCTGAAAACGCTCATATTGCCTCGTTGAACTGTATCGCATATCTTCTTACTGCATAATTACAGCAATTATTTTACGTAATAAAATAATAAACTCATCGCTTTGTTTGCTTGTGGTTAAGTTGTTATGTCATTATATTTCTCAGTAATAGTAATAGTCTGGTAAATCGTTGGTAATCGTAGATTTTCTAGAACTGATTGTACAAAAAACATGAATACATTTAAGTTATAATTATCGTTATCGTTCTGTCAAGAAAAATCCTTCAAGTGATTCGATTTCAGATACGTATTTATTTATTTTAGTTAGATAGCAATTACTTTTAAACAATGAATGCATTGGCATCTATATATAAGATTGAAGGTTGTGTTTTAATTGTTAATTGATTCATGTTTATGTTACATGCATAAATTCCTGTAGTGCGCATATACGGTGATTTATAAATGAAGTTCAAAGTTGATTCCAGTTGTACTTGTGCTGACATACTGCAAAACATATTTCATTATTTTATTTCTAATTAAATGTTATATTATTGTAAAAAATATTTCATGGAAATGTAGCTTCTTGACGTGAATGTAGCTATGAGAAATCTGTAATGAAAGCATTGTCTGTATGTATATTGCCAATTAATATTCAGTAATAAAGAATCAGAATTCATACAGATACATTTATGATTCAATCAGATCGAAGATTCGTCACGATTCAATTTCTTTTACTTACGAAAATTATTGGTGTGTAAATTGGTATTTTATTTTTCGTCGAGCTTAAATATCGGATTTCCAAATGTCCTTCTTCAGTAAGCTTAAACACGTCAAAAATTATCAAAATATCAATTTCTGTTCGGATATATGGAAGTCTGTGTTGTCTAAAATTCTCTTCTAAGCACTTCCGATCCTATGAAATTGGATGTAGCTAATGCGACTAACCACTAGTCATATCCTTTCTCATCCTACTATCTTCGGTAAAAAAGAGCAACTTACTAGCATGCAGTTATCGTTGAAATATTTATGTTGATACTTCATTAGTAGTCAGTATGTCCCACATTAGGAGCGGAGGTGATTTAATAAAAGATTTTTTTTTATATTCTGAATTTTTGATATTATACATACATATTATGCTTCTATTAACATGAGATACGTCATATTAAAAATGCAAGTTTACTGGGGGGAAAATACACAAACACAGAATAATACAATTTATATCATTTGTCGAGACAAATAATTCGTCATTTTATTTGTTAGAATTAAAGATGTAGCACATGGGTATAATATTCATTAGACAGCCCTTTCGAACAAAGTAAATCACTTAGTATTTATCTAATAGACTGGATCTTAGAAACTACATGCATTATTACAACATTAAAAAACTCACCCTCTGAGACTGTCGTTTGACTACAAAATGGTATTTCCCTTACTGCCAGACGGCGGGGTTAAATCGTCGGCCGGAGTTCTTGTAAGTAGGCAGCCATGTATTTATGGTTTCACCTAGCAGTCTTGCAGTAAATGTTTCTGTTATTGCAAACCATAATTCAGCGGTACTATATGGAATATATTATATGCGAACACAGCCCATCATGCCATACAAACAATTCGCATACAAAATGTGACATTATTGCTGCTTCATATTTGGCGACTCGATTAAGCGGGAGTATTAGCATTGTAATCATACTGTTTACCATATGATTTTTTACTGGTATATTAATTAAAATAAGAAATATAACCATCTGAATGATTGTTTTTATTATAATTAATCTATGCGTAGTTGCAGTTAGTTGATTATTACCCCTTCTTTCCTTACCGTCTTCGAGCGGAAAGGTTTATGGAATTGACCAGTTCTTTTAACCTTCCCCAAGATTTCAATTAATTAAAATTAATTCATTGGTTAGAATATGTTAGAAAAGCATTTATATATAATAGGCATTAATCAAAGTTGGTGAAAATACTTAATCATTTAGAATTTTGCGAAAATTTATTCAAAAGTAATGGTTATTACCATATTTTGTCTAAAACATATGTATTCACTCATTACAGATTAATCTTAGTTTGTAATGCAAATAAATCAGGGCTGTGGAGTCGGTCTAAAAGAGTCCGACTCCAACTTCAGCATTTACCAAAACCACGACTCCGCACCGACTAAAAAAAGGTTAATATCGTCACTTTTTCCCCCTAATTTTCCTATTTATGTGTATTCAATTAAATATCAACCCTATCAATGCGGCCAAAACTCAAATTTCCGAGTACGACTCCGGCCAAAACGCCGCGACGACTCCAACTCCGGCCAAAAAGCTCCGACTCCACGACTCCAGCTCCGACTCCGACTCCGAATCCACAGCCCTGAAATAAATATTAAAGTAACTGATATGCGTTATGCCAGCTTACGCGTCGTGAACTAAGAAACGTGGATGTGTAATATTATAATGAAATGAGGGAAACCTGATTTTGCCTCAAGATAAATCCATTTATTTCAGTGATATATTCAATGATCGAGGTGTATTATTATTGAAGCTAACTCAGAGATGACATTCCTAATATTTAAATTGGAAAAAAAAAGTTTTGCTTAGAGAATCATCGATAAAACGCTTCATAATAAGTTACAAAGGATGAAAAGTTATATAAGTAGGTGGTGGTGAGATTTAAAACTTATTTGATGACGATTTGACCGTAAACTAATGTCGCGGCCTACTGTAAGGGTTGGATTTCTTACTGAAGGCTGTATACGTTTAATTGCATTAAATGAATTTAAGTTTAAAGCTAAGCGATGTAAATGTCAAAGGAATATTGCGTAAGTAGAAATACTATCATTGGTTAATATCACAAGCCTACCAGATGAATCGGCTTTTTTACACTCACTTCATCATTATCACCATTAAATGCTGATCTCTACTGAACAAATGACAGCACTGCTTAAAATATCATACACGATCTTCAATAAATTTTAAATAGGTACAATGGCAAAATGAACAATTATAAAACTATTTAAAAAAAGGATTTTATTATATTGAGGTTTTTTTTAAATAAAATGCTTTTTTGTATTTTTTCCCTCTAATAGTTATGTGGTAATATTATGTAGTTTTGCGTAAGTGATTGGTTTGTAATTTTGATATTGTAGCATAGCGGAACGTGTAAAATAAAATTGTTCAAAAATAGTATTTCAATCTCATTTAATTATTTACGTTTCCAACATTGAGCGGTAGGCTGGCATATCAAATCTATGCGTCAGTTTCTGTATTTTCGTTTATTTAATATTGTAATCAATAATATTCATATTCGTCATAAGTATAAAATACTCATTGATTAGTTAACCGATCAAATGTATGTTAAAAAAATTCTGTCTATTATTAAATGTCCATGGTTAAATTTTATATAAGAACACATTTGGTTGGAGTTTATAATATATTATAAATTTTGTTATTATTTTTTTAATACCAATCCTTGATGGGATGTTTTACAAAACGAGTAGAAAGAAACACATATTTTAAATCGATATTTACTGGACAGATCTCAGTAAAAATAAAGTATGAAATTAGCATACAGTTTCATAATATTTAATTTTATTTTAGTGTAAGTATAATTTGAAAAGAAATTTGAATCGCAAACATATAAAGATGTCACCTTTTTACCTTCAATAATTCTTGGTGTGAAGGCAGTTTATTTATAATGTTTATTTTAGGACTGAAGGTGTTTCAAATCTTAAATGAGTCGGTCGTCAAATCAAGTTCATTCGTGAAAACAAGTGCCCGAAAACCGGGTTATTGGCAACAAAACTCTTGTAAGAGTACAAAATTCAAAAAATTCAGAGTATTATTTATTTATTAAAATATTCGGAACAGCTTCCAATAAGCGAAACTGGTCCTGATCATTGTGTAATACTGCGGTGATAGTTAGAGAACCATGTTTTTTTAAGCTCAAGTTGATTATAAAGAAACATGCTTCACGGACTATTTCAATTGTTAATGACTTCACTATTTCTGAAGAATCTCTTCAAAAATGCCGTGTCCGTTCCCAGTGAGAAATATATGGACTCCTTATAAGGTCTGTCTCGACAGACGTTTTTCTACGAGAACTGCTAGTTACTCAGTTCCGAATAGGGGTGATGTAGAAAAGATATGAACATGATAGGACTGGTGGTTGGCTAATCGTTATCGCTAGGTCCAGTTTTTAAGGATCGGATAAATCTAACAGGAATTTTTTACAACATTACAGATATCCATGTCTCCGAACAGAAATCAATAATTTTAGTTGAAAAGATAAATTGCACGGATTAGAATTGAACTTGTGCGTTACGCAGTCGAAGTTGGTGACGTTGATACTTGACTATGGATCCGACATTATAACATATGTAAGCCCAGTCATAAAAGTGGAAATGACTATAAAAATGATATTATGCAAAATGTTTGTGCGTTGAAAATGTTTATTTTTATTTGAAAATTGAAAAGTTAGATTTCATAGACCCGTCATTGCGGTCTAGAAAAAAGTTAGGCCATAGTACATAACGTTTGAAGCACTGCCACCTTAATATGTAAAACACATCTGCGACCCCAGAGGAGGGGAAGGTCACGGAGTGGGCCTCCGGAGAGAATGGGGTGAAGACTATGTAGGCAGAGCAAGGAGGGAGTTATGGCGGCACGTTATCTTCCGTAGAAATGAATTCTTCGTCGTTGCACATGGCAACATCAAGGAAAGATGTCGCACCGTCTAAATTGTACACTTTGTTCCGCGGCGATGGGCTTTTGTAGCCAGATTTATTTTGCCAAATTTTAGAGTACTCTCTGCCGCCTGCCCTGTGTAAATTTTGCACTCCATACCCAGTAGCGGTGCGACACTGAATAAAAAAAAACGTCATCCTATTTTTTTTACGATGTTCGAAAAATGTGTTGTTTTAGCTAGTTCTATGCATTCTCATAATTAAAAGCCATGATAGTCACAATACATATTGAGCGTTTATGGTACTCAAACTATTCGTTATATCGAGGTAAATGTTTGATTGCTTTTTTTAGGCAAGTTAATACTTAATCTAAAACTGAACACAATATGTGGAATAATAAAGTCATTAATTTAACTAAAAATTGGAACGAGTTTTCATTCACTTGATAGAGCTCGATTAGAATATTGTAAAAAAATTACAAAGTGTATACTTCAACAAAAATTATTAGTGATATTTTTGGCGGCTATTTCGGTCAGGCCATCGTCAGAACTATAATTAATATTATAGAATCACATTTTGTATATAATTGTGATAAAGGGGTACCTACGGAGTACGGACGAATCGACATTTATTTACCGCTGATATTTTTTAGTTACTACATACATTGTACAACTTCATTAATGCAGGGTAGAGGTCTGCACGGGCCGAAATTTAAAAAATTTTACCCGGCCCGAACCCGAAGACCTCCGACCCGGCCCGGCCCGGGCCCGAGGCTCATTTCCAAAACTCCTACCCGAACCCGACCCGAACCCGACATTTTGCAACCTTGCCCGAAACAAGTTCGATTTTTTTTTGAAAAGATGACTAATACGAGTACGTGAAGTTCATCATAGTATTAAATTTATATTTACGATAATGGAAATTCGGAAATAGCCCGATTTTTGTTATATTTTGTTGTATGCTTGCGTCCGAACCCGGCCCGGGCCCGAATCTAAACCTTCGTTACCCGGCCCGACCCAGCCCGCGGGCTAAACCCGAGCCCGTGCAGACCTCTAATGCAGGGTGATAATTTTTAAATTTTATTAAACATATATTTTTTCATTTTTCATATTATTTTGAGTTATTTAATTTTGCGCTATGATATGTTTTTAAGAAAGGCTAAGTTTTGTATTATGTTTTATTCCAACAGCAATTACCACCACTTTTTGAATTTTATTTTTTTTGCCTCATGAAATTTGTCGAAACAAGATACAGGAAAAACATGTTTCACGTGTCTTTCTACGTACATTATGCAAACTCCATTCGCAATATACATATATTATTACGCTTACAAATATTTGATAATTATGAATAGGTATAAAAATATTTTTTTGTAATCTGCAAGACTGAATTTAAATAACTAATGGATAAACAAAACACTAATTTCCCATAAAATTTCCACCTGGCTAAATATTGAGAACTACTTGGTTTGCCATCTACAATACGCTTTACAAAGTTAAAAGTGTTACGAAATTTCCTATAATTAAAATAAGACTATAGTCGTAAACCAACGAGATCTATGTTGAATCGGATATTTTTGTACATAAAAGCACTATATGCCAATTTCAAGAACTTGTGGTTAGCTAATGCTTTCATATTCTTCATTCAATATTTAAATTGATTTATCTACTCTAGATTTTCTTTTATTTCAGGTGTTCATTTATTTTGAATAGTTTCCTTATAACGCGACATTTGACTCACGCCTATGCCCTTTTGTCTACCGCTGCACGTGGCCACTTTAGAAATTTTGTTAGGTTGGGTAAAATTTTCCCAACTGAATAGAATTTTGGAAAAGTTATTAACAGTCGCAGTTGTTTGGTAAAGTTCAGAGTGGCTGGGAACAAAGTTCAAACATTTGTGATAAAATAAGCACATAATAAATAAAAATAGCGAAATTTTAATGTATTCGTATTCATGTAACAAGAAAATTCTAGAGCTTTCGATTGGTAGGTGTATTTTGATGAACTAGGTAACTTTATTTCATTTGTGGCTATAAAGATGTTTTTAAAAAATGCCTCTAATCGACATGTGTCAATAATTGAGTCATAGTGTCAAACGAAAATACATTTATTTAAACAGTAATCAATACTTTTAAGGTGTTCACTGTCAATACTTGGTGGAAAGGCATTATAATAAAAATAATAACACATTTTTAGTACTTTTTCCATATGAGATTTATTCCATCAGGACCGGTTTCGCTCATGGCGAGTATAATCACCGGTCATTAAAACAGTGATCATGAGCGAAACCGGTCCTGATGAAATAAATCTCACGTGGAAAAAGTACTAAAAATGTGTTATTATTTTAATATTAATCAATACATTTTGAAAATTCGAAATATGAACCCCTTCACATGTTTAACCATTGAAGACTCGAGTAAAGTCTTTGGGCATCTTCAAGTATTTATGAACATGTGCTATAAGTGGCAAAACATGTAGGAGAGTACAAAGTTTGAATTTATTAAATGTTTTATTAAGTTTTAATCAAGCACCCCAATATCATAAAATACTCATCATGTCAAGCTGTTTTGAGAGAATACTCCGTAAATACATTTTTTTAATTTGTCGTATTTTTTAGTGTTTACCGTTCCATTATTTGTATAAAAAAATTGATATTGTCTTTATTATATTAGTCAGATTTCATATTGCTCACTTGTTCAATAAGTATTCTAAGCTATCATGCTGTAGGGTTATAGTAAACATAAAACCTACGTAAAAAATAAACGAAGGAAAGTAGTTGAAAAGTATGTCAACATAAAAACTTTTCTACCAACAAAAATTTAAGCATTTTTACAGGATTGACCTAAAAAATAGTTATATCGTTACAAAAGTGATACATGAAAACTTTTAACCGGCATTTACAAGTCAAGTATTATCTTACAACAAAAAGCTTGCTTACAGCAGTTTATATGCATACGATTACTTTCCGCAAAATTTAACTGATGCATTTAATGGAATATATATTTTGGATTACAATTTTGATTACATATTATTATAATAACAAACATTACTCAACAAATATCAGAGTCAAACAATGAAACGTTTCTATAAGCTAATAATTCTAGGTGATAATCCCATCAGTTAACAATTGCTCAACACTTAATAACATAACACTACTCTATATATATACATGCACAGAGGAACATGTAAGAAAAAAGATGGTGTATGTGTCTGCTGTGCTACAAAGTGACTTTAGATTAAAAAAAAAATTGAATTAACGTATTCTGGTTTTCACTGACTCAAAATGTATACTCGGATAAGTAACATTGTACAAGCCAAATATCTTGATATTCACTTTTAAGGTGTTCACTGTCAATACTTAATAGTAAAATAATAAAAATAATAGGGATTTAGTGAGTGTGATATACATTTTAATATAAATATTTTATCGTATAAAGTAGTGTTTTCGTATGTTTCATAAAAGAAATTGATGTTTTGAAACTTAATATACACGATGTACGATAAACTATCAAAATTGCGCGTAGTAACTTTAATTTTGAGGTGCTAATGGTAATAACAATACATGAAAGTACAGCTGACGCTTATACGTTGTGAATTTGACAATCATTGTTAAGATTGTACAGTATAAAAATAATAGCAAATTTTTAGGAAACTAATAAGTTGATAATGCTCGCGTTGAGCGAAACCAGTACTGATCTCAATGAATCCAATGTGGGATAAGTACTAAAATTAATAATGCCATTCCACCAATTACTGACAGTGAACACCTTAAAAGTCACTGTACATTATGAAAACAATACGTTAATGTTTATTTATAATGTTTTGATATAACCAAAAGATAATTTGGCTCGTTTCATTTAATATCAATCAAAAAGTAAGATTATTTAAGATTCATACTGAAGGCGCGTGGTGGATGTTTAAATTGCACTTGAAATGCGTGAGTATGCTTTAAAGCGAATTCTTGGTGACAAAACATATGGATCTGAAAAAAATTAACAAATTAAAATCTTCATTAATTTGTTGAATATATATTTATATCACTTTAAAATACTAACGCAATGACGCTCTCCAATACTGTTAGACATTATAATAGATATCTATATTGGGTGTAATCTTAAATGAAGTTGAGAAACAGCCAATAAAACTAAAGTTTTTTCATATGAACCCTCCAATACCCTTTCAACCCCAAAGTTCAATAGATACTTTATCCGTGAACCTCCGCCATCGTGAATACGCTAGAATTGTCTACTATGCTTCAACGACCAAGGAACTAAGAATAACCGCCCCATATAACCGTCCGTATTTGGTATGCCTTTGTTAAAACTTTAACCATACTTAAGACGCTAATATGGTGAGAGCTATCATAGCTTTCTAAGGAAAATGAAATTGTCTAAAGAACGATCGCTTTAACAGAATTGGTGTTAAAACGAATATATTAAAATGTACTAACTTTTGCAGATTATTTTGAAAATATATAAATACATTATTTTAAATTGCATTGAAAGAAAAAATCCCAGTCCACGGTGCAGTAGTCAACATCGTTGGATTCCGTGATGGACACCCGGGTTCGAGACACTAAACGAGTAGTTTTTTTCAGTCGATTTATCGATCCTGTTCGAAGGCAATGGATGTGTATGTTGGTAAAAACTTCTTCCTACCTTTCCGATCTCAAAAGCGGCTTCAAGCGATAGCTATTAGCTAACCACTAGTCCTGTCCTAGTCTTCGTATAATTTCAATCGCTACTCTCTTGAAAAAAGATGGTTTGAGCAACTAAGTAATAATAAGTTCTATTTGAAAAAATATAGAGATAAACTCAAAGGAGAGTCCATATGCTCCACATTGGGAGCGGATATAGGATGTCTTTTGATATCTGTTCGTGTTTTACTAAAATTAATATTCTAATTATACGATTTACGAAATAATTACTTTCCATATGATGTGAAATTCTTTTGTCGTACGCATTTCAAAGGAAATTCTTACCTTTACGACAATGTCTGAGACAAAAAGGTCCAATTAAGTATAATGAGTAGATTGGCTAAATTATTTCAAGTTCATGATAGAATTATGCCCAAATTATCATGATATGAAAACGAATGAAGTTATAATATAGACTCCATGAAATAGAATGATTACAGACCATTACGAGAGCAGGACCGTTAGTCTTTAGTAGGTAAACTTGAAAATAACGGCGCTTGGCTCTGTAACGATCATTGATACAACCTTCAAACACGCGGATTTTTCATTGAACCTAAAACATAAAGGTAATTATAAATATGTGAAACTAAATAAATTATTATTACCCGTACTGGATTATAAAAATTAACTGAAACATGGCACATTTCTAAGATTACGTTCATACAAATCATACACAAGCTTATTCTAGTTCATACTGAATATACAGTATCTTGTTCTACTATATCAGATACTTTTTTTATTATTAATTCATGTTCGCTTCCATGGTGCTACAAAAATATTTATCAAATAATCGATTCAAGAAAGTGTTGTGATTCGAACATA
Organism: Himalopsyche kuldschensis; assembly: GCA_028554975.1. NCBI lineage: Eukaryota > Metazoa > Arthropoda > Insecta > Trichoptera > Rhyacophilidae > Himalopsyche > Himalopsyche kuldschensis. The sequence continues at coordinate 1,067,153 of JAHFWI010000100.1, forward strand.
TTTACATCTGAGCACGATAGAACGAATATTTCACTTATGCCAACACTACATACAGTCTGACCAGTTTTTACTGACGATAAAGAAAATCAATATATTTAATTAATATTGTCTTATCCATTTTCGTTCGCAATAAGCTGTATTTATCCAGTTATTTTTGATTTAACTGAAACGGCCATGAAGTCATAAACTATTCAAGAAATTTCCTTTTGCACAGCAAACAGTGTTGTTTTCTCCAATATAACAAAAGAGATTCTATTGTAATGGAAAATGGTGGGGAAATTTTTTCTACAATCCACTCAACATGATCCTACTGTATTGAATAGTGTACATATCTAACACGGAAAAAAATGATTCAAATAGTTAGTAGGAATAAAAAGTGACGTACAAATATGTTACAGTCTAAACTAATTTATCTTCAGGATAACTTTTGTTTGCTTAAAAGTGAATTTTATAAGAAAATAGTAAAATTAGAACTTGAAAAGCTTTCATTACAACTGTATTGAATAAACACTCGAGAGATTTCTATCTGTGTGTGTCTGTCTAATATAGACTCACGGTATCATGAGCCAAGTTTCGGCAATAAACACTCAACATAATTTTATTACCGTACATATATCACAAAAATATAACAACTGAGTAATGGATTAATTCATAAGGTATATTTTGCTAGCGAGGCATTAATGCGATTGGAAATTAGTCCCATAAACAACCTGATAGTGTAAGTAAATAAATACTTACTTTGAAAGCTTTGCACATAATTTAGAAAAGCTACCCATTTTTATTTGAAGAGCATTTTAACAAATGCCACTAAAAGTTTCATGTTCGACACTTTATAGAAGACTCGAGTCAATTTTTTTTTTTTTCAATGAATAGTATCTACTAAAAAAAATCATTCGATGGAACAAATGCATCATATTAACGAGATTTTTTAATGCTGTATAATGTTTTTTGAGTTTTTTTAATGATGTGCTTAGTAACGGTTTTGATTTACAAATGCGATTATTTTTTGATAAAAAGCTAATTTTATATCGAGAAAAATAAATTATTTTTAAAATGAAAAAATAGTAAAACTCTCAAATAAAAACTGATCAATGAATATTTTAAATAAATTTTATACCTAATTCATAATGGATAGTTATTGTTTACTAAATTTACTAACTTTATTTTATCCTGCCTACAGGAGAGTATGCAAAGAATAGTAAAGACTTGAGACTAGAGAACTATGATGTATTATTAATGTTAGCATATTCACTCATGGCTATGTGAATATTTTATGCAAAGCCAACACTTTGTTGTGGTGGGTGATAATTGACCAGGTAGATAGAATGGACGCGAGAATATGTGCATTTGTGATGCAGATTGGCATAAGCGGTATGACGCGTCCGGCGGATGCGTTTCCATCACCTTGCAATGCAAAATGCGTGCCAATGATTTTCGTACAGGGAGGGCTCTAAAAGTGTGAAAAACAGAAAAAATAATTCCAGTTGCAGTTGCAATATTTAGCGAGAAAATGTTAATGGAATTGTTTTAAATAGTGATTTCACACTACTCTTGTCTTGGGAACTAAGTAGGTTCTCACTTATGGTCGTATCGCTTCTATTAAGTTTCAATTAAGTTGAATTCTATTAAGGCTTTTACATTTTTTTTTGTGATTTCAGAGCTATTCATTTTCAAGCTTGTTTAAATCATTTGAATTTTTTAATTTTCCATGAGCTTTGTCGCTGACGACCCGAGTTTCGCCTTTTGACATCTTTAGGCATTTCAAGTGGACAAATGAACCTAAACTGAGTTTAACTTATGGGAAAGAACGAAATTTAAACGATATTGTTGAATTGAAATTCCACCAAGCAACACTTTCAGTCAAAATCCGTAATTAGTTTGAGTTTGTATTTTGTTCTCATAAATGATCTGTTGATCGAATTTATTGAAATGAAAAAGCTGTGATTTATATTTAACCCAAAAAAATGCAGTTGTTTGCGGGCTTTAATTTATATTTGTATTTATTTACATATTGATAAAGTTAATTACAATAAGCAAGAGCTCTCGTGTAGATTTTATTGTATATCCCATTGTCGGTACAATACTACCCACTAATTTCTCAAATGAGTAGCGGTTCGACTATCCTAAGCGGCAATTTGCATAATTTCGTCGATTCATTGTCAGATACGGCATGGCAATGCATTATTGACCGAGGCAATGCGGCGTTACATTGGTCGAAGATCGATCCCAAAGGAACGCAAATTACAATGTGGGATCATTTCAAATAACTACCACGTTATCAAAGCTCGCGTTTGAAATATTATCCATTTTGACACAATTTCACAATTTATTTAAAGCGGCAACCTTTCAATAACTTTGAAACTAATTTTGGTATTGGTGTGTAAGTGTTTATTGATTTGGAAAACTCATATGTATAATAATATATTTTCACTGTAAGGAAAACCTCTCTGATATATTTTGCTCAAAATTACAGACAGGGGTGAGTGAAAAAAATTGCTATACGTAGTACAGACAAAAAAAGATTTGAATTTAATGGGGGATTGCTTTTATTTTTTTTTTACTTTTTATAATATCTATCTATTTTTTTCAAATATTTTTTGTTTTGATAGGCTTGATTTGTTGGCGAGTAATTTTTTTTCATATGCATTCAACGGGTGCCGATATCATTTTTCGTTCACTTTTCTTATGTATCAATTCAATAAATAAGTAAAAAAAAAACAAATTGAAGATAGGTTTATGATTAAATCTTGCAATATTCATATTATCTTAAATTAGATTTGCTTAAATATTTGAATCAAATATATAGATGCACTTTAAGGCGTCTTAAATGTTTATTTTTTACATCAAACAAAAAAATGATATTATGTGATAAAGAACACAATTTCTTCGAAAAATTAATTAAAAATTCATCTGTTAACCATCGAGAGACAGCGATTTTTAAGTCCTCTTTTTAATGGTAACATTAAAATTTAAATCTTTGGTTTTGTAAAAATATACACTTTATTTTTGGACATCTTTTTGTTACATATAATGAAGTCAGAACGGAAAACCGTTATGTTTATATCAAAAAAGTTAGAAAATTTCCTTAGAAAATTCGGTAAGTGATTGATAAAATATTAGTTATTTGTACGTAAAGGAAACTAATAGATGATTTGTGAGATCGTACTAAATAAAAATACCCTATATTGTTTTTTTCACTTTTAATGATTGGTTGAGAAGTATGAAATGTTGAGTAACATTATTCTGACATAAAACATGTGATTACCGTGTTTCAATTGCCGGCTTTGGTAATATCCAATAGGGGTGATCTGTAATTATTACAGATACTCCACCCACCTTTACTGTCATGCGATATGACAGAAAAATATTTACTACGGTATTAAATAGTATATCTCTTTTTTGTAATGTTACTGGTACATAATATGGCACCAAAGCTTTCAAGAAAATAATTTCTTTTTTTTTATTCACTTATTTATAATGATGACGACCGGTAAGTTTTGTGTTGTTCATCATATTTGATACTTTTTTGTGATATTTAATACATTGCACATTTACTTTATTATATTGGTGTTATACCAATAAAATATTTGTAGAGATGTAAATATTTTATATTTATATTATGCGACCGGCACTAAAACAAATACATTAAAATAATTATGTGAGTAAACTACATATGTGGCAGTAGAACTCAATTTAAATTCAATTAAAACTTTAACCACTATATTGAAGATTAAACATAGTGCTGAAGTCAATGTTTATAAAAGAAAACAAATAATCAAAAGATCGTTTTTTTTAATGTAAATTTCATAAGATAATATACATATTTTCATAAAAAAAACTTACAATTAGTTACAAAAAGAAGAAAAAAATTGTATTCACTGTGAATTGAACGATTTTTTCGTGAAAGTCATTTTATCAAAAAACTTCACTTTATGAAACTATTTTCATATTAATTTAACACCCTATCTACACTCATTTCATAGTCATATAGTAAAAACGACGGCTGGAATTGTTTGATTCCATAATGTTCACTAAGAGAGATTTTGTAATTGAATCAAAAAATGTTATTGATTTATTGTAGATAATGGTTTATTAACGAAAAATAATCAATTTATAATATGTAAAAAAATCATGTGAAAATTCAAAAAAATTGTAATAAATTGCTTCGTATTATGTACATAAAGTATTTTTGTTTCGTAGAATATATTTATAATTCAATTTAGTCATAAAAAAAACTTTTTATCTAAGAAGCAGATTTTAGTTTATACTCGATCATGTCGTTACAAATATGTAATATATTTATATTCAAAATGAGACATGTATACATTTTCGCATAAGCTTAGTACCTTTTAAATACATCCTCGTGCACGCGCAGTCCAACGAATACTGGGCAAAGCAATTCACATAGGATTACTGCATTTGGCATTCCATACAGGGCCTGGCACTCGTCATGCTTCCGGCGCCTTCTCCAACTAAATGCCGTCAGTTCAGTTCCCGGGACGTTGGATTTCATATGTATCTTCCTCAGACATGACTGCATCTGAAACAGATCCTCGTCAAATTGCATGCAGTTAATACTGTTAATAAAAACATCGACCAAAGTAAATACCTCGATTTTTTTAAACCTATTTAACTGTTATGATTCTTTTTCTAAATACTAATAAATTTACTACATTTTCCAACAGTGCGTTCTTAAAACTATTTAAATTATTCAAAAAATAGGACTTTAAAAAGAAAAAATTCTAACCTTATCAAGAATAGCCCTCTCAAGTTTTTGAAGAATATATAAATTATAAATAAACTAAGTCAATCTTAGTTTGTGCTGCTTAATATATAATTAAAAAGATAAAATCTAAGCCATACATATATAAGTGTATTCATATTAAAAACAAGCAAACAATGAATGTAAGAATTATCGTATATTTAATAGAATTCAATATTTCGTTTTGGTTTTCTTGAAATGAAATCGTCTTGATTCCTCTCCAGAGATCTATGTATCGAAAATCCATGCCAATAAATCAGTTTTCTGAGGGAAATTCAAATGAAAAATATATAAATAAAATTATTATACCTATTGGTATGATATTTTATATCAAATCAAAAATAAAATCAAGCTTAAAAATAATATAAATGAATACAAACAGGCTATTATGTATATGTGTCATAAAATAAATCGAAAAAATCATTTTTCTCTTGCAACTAGATGCAAATTGAATCATGTGGATAAAATGAAACTCGCTTAGCATACAATTTATGAAACATTTTAATTAAACAAACAATATTGAATCTATGAAAAACTATTTGAAAAAAAGGACATCGGTCTGGTCGATCAGCGGCACGACGCGTCCCGCCTAAATCAAGTTAAAGCGTCGGCCATTTGCCTAAATGCGTTTAAAAGCCTACCGACCCGGTGGGCGGACAGTGCCGGCGTTAATGAAGCCAATTACCCGAGTTAACCCTCCGCCCAACGCACAACTCCCGCCCACCCGTTCATTGGCGTCGCCGTACGAAGGATATTAATATACCTGTCCATAGTTAAATGTTCATGAATGAGAAGTCACTCTCGGCAGAGGAAAGCAATTCTACGACTTTTTTTATTATAAATCATATGTCTTTTCATTTTTCGTTGTAGCACTTACTAGCTTTGTAGCAAAAGCAAACAAAAGATTTTTATTTAATATACATTTGAGACAATAATGGCATAACAGCATAAATATCTCAATTATGTCTAATATAAAAAAATATATATTTTATTATTATACATATTTATAAATTTCATTAAGAGCATAGTAAATTACAACGCACTAGATATTTCATCATGTCAAATAACTTTATGGTGCGATTTTAACAGATACAACCAATATTTACTGGAAGAAGAAAACATCATATTCATAAATATATCGAATTTTTTTGATTACAAAAAATGCAATGACTTTCATTGTAGTTGAACATGGAATCTTTTAAATATGAAAATTAACAAAATTGTGAGGATGTTACATGTGACGAGCAGTATGTTTAATTGAGTTTTTCACGGTTGGGCTGAGATTAGTAGACTGTAATTTAATTAAATATTTGTCTTAATTGTGTCTATCTGTTCATTTGTAACGCAAAGTACACATAGACACAGACATACATATACGCACACTGTATCTCTTTATCATGTATGTTATTTATCGTTGATTTTGTGCACAACTGATTCATTACTTATCATCGAGTTAATCTCGTTCACCAGCCGTGCGCATTGGAAAAATATCGACATTTGACTTTTTCTCATGATATTACAATCTTTTAATGCGTTTTGAGGTTAAACTGTACTTTCTAATGTTATTATTTATTCAATTATCAAGTGTAAACTTTTTTGGCAGTTTCTTTGAATAATACTAAGCATTGAAACTTTTCTTGAATACAATTTAAATCTTATTTGACTAAAAAGTATAGATATTAAATTTCAATCTTGACCATTGTCTGAGACGCGCCACTGGGTATCATCCCAACTAAAAGCCAAAACAATGTTTTATTATATTATATTGTAGTGTGTATTTCTCGCAACAATCGTTCCAAGGGCAAAATAATAACAATATATAGTTATTCTACTACAAGATAAATGAACAATTATAAATAAGTAAATCACTCGGGTCTAAAATTCGGATGAGTAAAATCTAGTCAAATTGAAGTCACTGTGTCAAGATGAATATTCCTTTAATATGCCAATTTCTTCAGAATTAATTATTGTTTTCCTTTTGATATTCTGTTTTGTTATCTATTGAACGCGACAAACTTTTCTGTCTGTAGTTTGAGATATCAATCATTTTTTTGAAGACTGTGTCCTACTTTTAACTATGTATGTCTTAAGCTAAGATTGATATAATAATTAGTATTTCGCAGCCCCTAAGACGTGTTGCCGTGTGTTGCTAAATTGCGTGTGAGAGAGATTAAAAAATCACAAACGTTCATGCCTTTGTGTTTGACATGAAAGAATACATTCGTGGATTTGAAGCTGTGGCCATCGCGGTCTTTGAGCATTCTTCTACAGAACAGGCAATAATATATATCTTTATGTAAGAAATCTTTTATTTGACTTTTATGTATCAATTTAAGCGGTTTTGAATTACACGAAGATTTTAGAAATCTATCGTGTGTTTTGACGGAAAGCTTTACATGAAACGATGAGTCATAATAATTGCAAATGTATAAACAATGACAAATATGTTTTCACCTCTATACGAAATACTGAATCATTATTTGTTGCGTATTATACTTGTTACTATTATGTTTTAACACTTTTATGAATATCATTATATTGAATTAACGCAATTTTAGTTTTTCAAAAACGTCCACGATTTTTTTAGTATTTTTTTGATTCACTTTTTAAGGTTATATATTTTGGTCACGAATAAAAAGTTTTGTCATAGAGTGCTGTGCTTGCTACACACGTACGGATCCTAAAAAACAACGATAAGTCCACAAAGAAAATAGTAATCCAATTAATTACTCAAGGATTTGTTACCCCATGGTGGGACAAATCCTTTAAATAGAGTCCGCTGCGGCTAGAAAATTCACTTTGAATATTTCTTTCTCTCGAGAGGGGACTTGTGAAACTTTATCGGTTTGTAGATTTGGATCTAATTAATTAGCATTTCACTAAGAAAAACATACAATTACTAATCCAAAAAGATTTTCAAATCCGACTAGTTAATACAATCAAAATGCTTTGGGAATAAGGCCCATATATTACCAATATTTTTTTGTGAATGAAACAATACATTTTTATAATTTAGGACCTGAAACGACTGAAAGTGTGTGATGGAATTTCAAAAATTTATATAATTACAATGGAATTTTCTGTAATAATTTAATATACATACATACATATGCTGTTTTTGTCTTCTGACTTGTAAAACCTCCCGAAACAACAAAAAATATCCAACTCTAAAAATCATTTGAGCATATTCAAAATTAAAATATTATTTATTTCTATATGTTTGTAATTCATAATTAGCAATTTATAAAATAGGGGGTGAAGTTTTTGCTATTTATAGCATTGGAAAAGCCGAATATTTTCTTACTATTGACCTGCAAAAATTTACTGTCACTGGGGTCAAATGACCATAATATAGGTCAAGATAATTTCTTTAAAAATAAAATATTAGATGTGTTGAAAAAATAATATTAATTGAGAAAATTGCCGCCAAATATTTGAATACAACAGTGTGAAAACATTTCCATTCTATAAATGTGAGAACCTTTAAAATTTGCACGCGTCCACAATAATTTTATGCAATTACAATTTAATATCAGGCGAAATTTTCGTATTTCATAAACCTTTAATGTGAAAATGAATTCGGGAAAAGTTTTTGCGTGCAGCCGCAGAAATTTCGAGCAGGAAAATAGAGCGGGGGACATTCACTGAAGGGCGACGCTAGGACTTTGGCGCCCTACTAACAGATTAGCAATTCTACCCTTAAATTATATTGCAAAAGGGATTTTTGACTCCGCTGTCTGGAAAATTGGCTGAACTAGTCATGTTATTCTAAAAAGTTTTTCAACTAACATATTTTGATAAAAGCGAGAAATAGTAAAATAAAATATACCCACCCCATTTGAAGAAAATTAGTTAAAGCATATTTAATTTTAACGTCTGATTTAATTCAAAGCATTCAAGACCCATTTTAATTTAATGTGGAGCAGAGATTGTTTATTCAAATCAATTTTCATTCATTATTTCACTTTATATTATTTAGACGCTCTAAAAGTACAAAAAAATTACAAAGGGTAAAAAGACGATGTCGGCCTCGCAATTTTATAAATGTATGTTAGTTAAATATAAAATATAATTACAGGTTGCAATAACTATACTAAGTTAATCTATAAATTCTCAAGTCTAGCAGTCTAGAGTTTAAAACACTTTGGAACTAGAATGATTAAACACTTTTCCCTATATTCACGGTACAGAAAAAATATTCTATGAGAGCGTGGGAAGGTTTTCATATTCATAATTCACTTAATCGAAAGGTGTAATCAGTTTGCAATTTATTGCACACTAAAAGATAATTTAATGAAAGGTCCACTAGCTTCTTCTACTTGATCAAAAACATAATAAATAAGCATCCATGTTTAATATTTGTTCTTAATTATTAATTAAAATCAAATATTTCATACTGACATATTATTTAGTTACATTTAACAAGAAATGTTTAAAAAAAACTGTTGAGAACAAAGACACTAATGGATAAATAGTAGGCGTTGAAGTTATTAGTCTGTAATGTAGACTCTATATCATAAGAGAGGTAATTTGTTGCGTTAATATTAAAGTAATTAGAATTTTGAGAAGCCTAACAGCAATAAATTCCCCATTCGGCGGTATTAACATTGGAGGAAGCCCACTCGGCGAAAAACGAAGAGAACCAGAGGTTTGAAAATAAAATTAAATAACTGCACTAACCGAAAAGAATAATTAATTGGGTAAAATACTGCGGATGACTTAATTACCATTAAATGTTAAAATTATAACAAGCATAGAATGTCTGCATGAAAAGGAGTTCAGAGAAAATTAATTAACCCTTTTTAAGCGCATTTATTACCGATATTGTGATTATATATTTTTTATCAATATATATTTGAGTCACTTTTAAGGTGTTCACTGTTAATACTTGGTGGAATGGCATTACAATAAAAACAATAAAACATTTTTAGGACTTATAGCACATTAATTTTATTGGATCAGGACCGGTTTCGCTCACGGCGAGCATTTTTGCTTCAGTTGTTAATACTCGCCATGAGCGAATCCGGTCCTGATCCAATAAATTTTATGTGGAATAGGTACTAAAAATGTTTTTTTATTTTTAATTTTTTAATACATATATTTGAGTTGTTATCCAAAAAGTAAATAAATTATAATTTTAAATTTAAATCTAACATCATAGTGCTTTCAAATTCACTACGTATTCCGTTTTGTTTTAGCCATAGTGTATAATTAATTCTTTGTCAAATGGCATGCTTCAATGTAATCAAACTAATGAGTAATACGTATCATTTTGTATTCCATATTCTATATAATAATACAAATGTAGAAAAAAGTCATTCCCAAACAAAAAGTGTTCAAGTTTTAGAAACTGACCTTTACCGTCTTCTCCAGGGAAGCTTGAATCCTATCTATGTCTCATCTTCTACCCTGATGGTGGTCGTCGTTCGTGGCCACCGCTGATGATCAGTCAAATGTAATGGGTACTCGAAGGCGAGCGGCGTACGTGATTCTTCCAAGTTTGTGGGAAAAAATATGAGGTTCAATAATTCAAGTATCAAAGCCTCTTCGCGTTAATTGAGTAGTTCAATTCAGGTGCGTGAATGAGTCGAAATCATCATCAGCTCAAGTTCGTCCGTGCACTTGAAGATGCTGAAAGGTGAAACTAGGCTCATGGAAAAGTACAAGATTTTAACAGCTTAATCACTTTTATTTGAAATTATTTTTGAATCAAAATGTCCTGATCTGAATTTTGGAGACATTTTCGACGCTTTCGAATATTCAAAACATCCCCCAGTTTCTCACAATATTTTAAGTAGCATTTGCTGCCATCTCTTTTTCAAAAAAATAGTGCATCTCAATATATTTATAATTAATTCTTCACTTTTACAAAAAAAAAACACTTAGTGTGAACAGTTAGCAAAAAAATGAAAAACATCTCGTGAAAGATGGAGTACGAGACGCAACTGACCATTTAAATTGGTTATTAAAAATACATTTTTTCCAGCACACCTAATATGTTTATTTTGGTGGCTTATTTTTCCTGTTGTTCATGTAGAAAGAGGATTATTTTAATTGATAATTTATGAGTATTACCTCCCACTGAGAACTTGAGCACTTAACAATGGCCCAAGCTTTTTGCCAAAGGCCACCCCTGCTTTTTCTATCTCCCGCCGTAATTATTACAGACATTAATCACTTATTAAACAGCTGATGTTTAATTATTTTCAAAAGTATTTGCTCTTATTCTGAAGTGAGTCATAAATAATCACTATGAAACAACACTTTTTATGAAAGTGTGTAACTTATTGAAAATTATTTCGTAATAACGATATTGACGTGAAGAACTTGATGTAAAGTACATATATATAAGAATATTTATAGCACTTATAAGTCTAGAAAAATTATCAGAAAACTAAAGAAATTATATACCACTTTACAAAGTGACTTAGTAATATTCATTTTATTCACTTCTCCAGACATATTTATATGTAGTTATTTCATATTGTTAATCAATTTTGTGCCAAACTTAAAACAGTGATACATATCATTGTGTGGCTCGTCTCTTTTTCTTGTCCTCTAAATAACAAGACCTGCCTGGAATGGGCTTAAAATTATCAGTCACCAATAATCACTTATATTTGATGAAATATGGAAACAAGTTTAAGATAATAAAAATAAGATTTTTTAGTATTTATTTCACATTTCACATCAGGACCGGTATCTCTAATCGTGAGCAGTATCAACTGATTATGATGCTGGTGATGAGCTAAACTGTTCCTCATTTTAATTAATTTGGTGTAGATTAAGTACTGAAAATGTTTTATTATTTTCTTTATAGTGCCATTCCACCAAGTATTGAAAGTGAACACCTTAAAAATGAAGTTAAAATATTTTGCTTGTGCAGTGGCTACTTTTCCGAGTGTAAATAATGAGTCAGTAAAAACAAGCATAAGATGATGTATATTTTTTGTCTTTAAGTCACTTTGTCACTCTGTAGCACAACACGCATACACCTTATTTTTCCTATTCTATATCCCTCTGCGTATGAACATGGAGAGTATTTGTATGTTATTTAGTGTTGAGCTATTGTTAACTGGTGGGATTATCAGTTATCACCTTCTGAATTATGTAGTATTAGTTGATAAAAACGTTTCACAATTCGACTCTGATGTTTGTTGAGTAATGTTTGTCATTATAATATGTAATATGTTATCAAAATTGTGAGACATTGTGCAAAGGTTAAGACAAAAAGCACAACAATCTATTTGTCTTCCGTGACAGCCCTCTTCCAAAGTTAGACATTTCAATGTATTTGAATTAAACTATTCGGTATAATAAATACACAATTTCTATTAAGCCGCCCTGCTTCTCACTTTATGGATTAATCCACGCAAAGTTTTGGTGTTCGCGAAACCTTTCAAAATATTAACTACGAGATAATGTGATAAACAGAATATTACCAGAGACTTAATAAAGATTCTGCACACTTTCTAAGTTATTATTACTAAAGATTTATTTTACTGTGACTGTATCCGTTTGGCCAACGACGTTTTTTACGGTTGTGGTATTCACAACTTCTAATCCCAGTAAGGACCTTTAATTTATTGGTTCATAGATTTGTGTTAAATGTCATTATGCCATAGTTTTTTTGATTCCTTCTCACATACTCTACTCAAAGAAATGGGCGTAGCGAGTTACTAATAGCCACTTGTCTTGTCCTAGTTCCGTAATTCTATACTTACTGTCCACGAAAAAGTGAGGTTAAGCGACTGTGTATGAAACAACCCATGAATAAAAACTTCTGCTGAGGTACGATGAAAGAATGTGTGTTCCACATTGGGAGCGGCCATAGTTACAAAACTTTTTCACTTCTGAATAGGTAGGTATATTGTAATCGCAAAAAATTCAACAGTTGAATAGCTAAAATAAAAACATCCACACATATATATTTTGTAGTGTTTCATATTCATAATTATTTAAAAAAAAACATTTAAAATACTATTATGGAATTTAATCCATCTGTATTATGCGCCTAATATATAGTAAGCGATCCTAAAAAATATCGTTTCAAGACGTGGAGTAGAGGAGTGCACGGGCCGAAATTTTAAAATTTCACCCGGCCCGCACCCGAAGACAACCGGCCCGAGGCTCATTTTAAAAAACCTTACCCGAACCCGACCCGAGCCTGACATTTTTCAACCTTGCCCGAAATAAATACGAAATTTATTTTTCAAATAAAAATTAAAAATTGACTCACCAACTATCGTGTGTGTGCAGTTGTGCGAAATACATTTCTTCCTAATAAGAAATAGTTTTTGTTTGTTATACAGGAATGACGACTCAAGTGAGATGTTTTTGAACTAGAAAAGCTGAAAATGCATTTACATTTCATACACTCAACGTATCCAACTTTTTTGTTTGTAGCCACCTCTATGATTTCACTAAATGATTTCCACACTTCACTTTTCCCATGGGTTTTAACCGAAGAAATATATTCTTCACTCTTCAGTTTTGTCTTAATATTTTCGAAGCCCATTTCTTGCCGGTAAATTTAAAAAAAAATCAACCTAACAAATCGAATTGCGAACAATCGAAATAACCATATAAGACATACTGAAGTCAGGATCATATTATGAAATTCATTATGCGTATTGTACAAACGCCGATGAAGCAGACATCATTAAAAAATACTTAAATAATTGCGTCAAAAGTCATTAAGTTAAGAACAATTCATCTTGTTCTTTCGAATGGGTGTTCGTGAGAGAATGTTTTTAAATAACGAACAAGGCGTCGAAAAGATGACTAATACGAGTACGTGAAGTTTATTATAGTATTAAATTTATATTTACGATAATAGTTAGCTCATTCGGAAATGGCCCGATTTTTGTTATATTTTTATGTATGCTTGCGTCCGAGCCCGGCCCGGGCCCGAATCCAAACCTTCATTACCCGGCCCGACCCAGCCCGCGGGCCAAACCCGAGCCCGTGCAGACCTCTAACGTGGAGCAACCATATTCCGCTACTGTAAATTGACATTATTTAAGCCTATTTGAGTAGATATTCAAAGAATTATATTGTATCATTCGAAGCATAAACGGTAACTATGGTTTCATTTGAATTTTTATTCAATTGATTATAGTGGTTCATATACAGCAGCCATATTTAGTATATCAAACGTCATCATCTAATTTTTCACAGAATAGAAAATTAAGTATACGTTATGTTGTTCGAACAAATAAGCATAAACTTGCAGAAACTCCAATACAAAAACATTGATAAATATGTATATGTATTTACACAATAATTTTAATATAAATAAACACCAGCATGCTACCACCCTGTTAGAGTTATTTAATTTAGACTTTTAAAGGATTATATATTGTGTTATTAGTTATTGGATAACTACATATATATTACTTCGACATCAAACTTGACATTGATATACTTAAATTTATTCAGATTGGCAGTAATTGCATAAAATGATTTTGAACCTTTACTAATCTTAAAAGTTGAATTTTCCGTATGTTTTCGGAAAGCGTCTACAGCCTTTACCTTCTTCGGGCGATAAAGTTTCTTTTTCATGTCTCTTTTTCGCCCTACATCAAATATTCCTGCGTTACTCTAAAGCCGTTTCCTTGATCCTGAGGGATTTTTCCACTTTTTTTTTCATTCGTTTCAAACCATTTGTGAAGTTTTTGAACATCTTAACATCATTACGTATCGAGGGTGGAGTTTTTGTTCAGGTGCAAGCCTGAGTCTAAATGTTGTATCTATGTAATAATATAATATTGTATCTGCGAAAATTGTCACCGTGGATTTTAAGTTATATAAATATTACTAAGAGTAAATTCTATCAATTCTTGGTGGAAAAATATCATAAAAAAAAAATGTACTATATAAATAAATATCGATAAAATTTATCTTTGAAGACAAAAAGCCATTTGAAATTAAAATACTAGTATTTTATATGAAAAACATCGGTGTTTGATCTTTAACAATACTTCAACAATGCGATGATATTGAATCGAAAAATAATATTCAAAACACGACATACTCAAATTAATATTTCCAACATGGCTTTCTTGGGCGGGCTTGGGACGCGGGGAAACGGAATCGAATTAAATTGTACATATAGGCTAAAGTAATGTACACGTTTAATCATTTGAAACATTGGAAACGGTACCTTCTTTTTGTAAATTATTTGGATTTAATAATTACACATTATTTGTAAACTATTGAAAGGTTTAAAATCAAATTCTATTTTTTTACTATATTGAAAACAAACAGCTTTCTTTTGAGATATTTTATTATATTATGAAGTGTCCCTTAACGTAAAACGCGGTTGAGATAAGGTAGGCATTACCCCTATATTATGAAACCTAGATGTATGTCAAAAACAAACAAGTCTTGAACCACACCCACTGAATCTACCTCCCCAGAATTTTAAGAATATTTATCAAAAATTTTACGAAAATTATTTCATTTGATAAACTGCCTCATCCCACGAAACACGATCAGTCGATCGTAAATATTCATTATAATGTAATAAAATGCACAATTAATAATATTTACGTAATAATTTATGTTGTATTCATGTAATTTAATTCTATGTCGTTAAAGCTATTCAGTTATATTGTTTGATAAGGTTTTGTTTAATAGTAGCAAGCTATTGCGAACCCATAGCCAAGTGGTTAATAATGTTCAGCTTTCGCCCACTCAGATGCGAGGTTATGAGTTCGAGCCCCTAATGTACACTCAATATAATGATTATGTTTACATTTTCAATCGATTTATAGGTCTGAATTTTGAGGTCATGGATAGTTTCGTCCTATTCCAACGGCCTAAAATGGGGCAGTTCGTAAATTACGTTTTTTTTTTGAACTATCATAAAAACCACTTATAAGTAATATAAAAGTAAAAACGGTCTCAACGCAGATTTACAATTATTCTTAGTGTTGAGGAACATTTTTAATTCAATTGATGTTATAATACATTGAATAATTTATATATTGCTCGCAAAATTCGTCTTTAAAAATATTTATATCGATTTGGTATTAAACTTTCATAATACTCAATGAAATATCTTGATATTTAATTGTCTTTTAATATATGTCTTATACAATAACTACTTAATAAAAGGTATTATAAGTAAAGCTTTATCCAACTACTACAACGAACAAAAATTTTAATTCAGCTTGACTTTCCGAAATCTCATCGTTAATTTTAACATGATAAAAACAGTAATTACCAAGTAATGTGTCACCCTTAATTTAACTGAATGAGATTTTTCCTATATAGGTACGTAGCTCCACGTGTAGCGTTAGGAATTTAAGATACATTATAAAACACAACTAGTGATTTGTGATGTTTTGTGACAGAGGTCGCCTTTAAAACCATTTATAAGAGCCGTCAAAAAACGTCACCTTCTCACGGTTAATACTAATCTAAAAAGAGCCTATAAATTTATTTGATTTAAGTTTAGTCTAAGAATAATATAATTGGAATAAAATAAATTGCAGGCCTTAATCTCGCTGAAATACCAAATGGGTGTATTAGTTCCAAATCAGTCGTATAAATTATTTAAAAACATTATTTTCATGTTAACCTTTTGAATACAGCACATTCTTAAATTTAATATTACAATTGCACTTAAAGTAAGGCATTTTTGCTCATCATATTTATTTGTGCTGTACTCAAATACATTGAAAATAGTCTGTTGAAGTTTTTCTTAAATTTGAATACTCAAGAAGACACATTTTCTAATAATTACAGGCTCAGTGATCTAATTACTAGCAGTTTTCGTTAAAACAGCTTCTATATGAAAATAATGATTGAGCAAAAACTGAAAATCCCGTTTTACACAAACATGTATGCTCGATCCAATAATGTAAAATATTTAACGGCTACTTCGGTAAAGTTAAGTAATGTTAAAACATGTATATGGAAAAACCAATCCAGAAACTGAGAACACTTTTCAAATAAGTACTCTACCGCCGACGAAGAGTCTACGACAAAAGGAAGTGATAAGTGCTAACTACTACCTCAAGGTCTACAGAGCCTCGGGAAAGGGAGTGTTAGATCTAAGGTGTTTTCTTTTTGTTTTTAGTGTGGGAAAGCATTGTAATCGATTCTTTAAGTGAATTGCTTCGAAGTGTGGGTGATAGTGGTGATACTATTTACGATATGTTTATTTACATCCCTCGTGATTATTAATTCATGGGACTATTAGTTACTGCTGATATTTCCTTTTAAATTTATTAACTGTAATTTCTTCAAAAAAAAATGCCACATTTTTTTGAACAACTTCCACATTTTACACCAGTTTTGCTCATCCCTAGTTTGTAATTTATTTAAAATCTTATTATTTTTGCTCATTTAACATATTTTTAATGTGGGCTTAATGTTTTATTTTGATTTCATTTGTAAGAAACCTAGAACGTTTTAATTATTGACGAATTGAACTTTTTTTATTCTGAAATAAACTTGTTGCAATGTAAATGTTATCAGCAATGAACAAAACTGGTTCGGATTAGAGATTCCAATTCGATTATCGAGTACTCGATACTCGAGTATACTCGTCCATTTTCCAAGTACTCGATACTCGAGTAATTTGAAAAATACTCGAGTAGTACTCGTTTTAGTAATAATCGTCGACAGTTTTTTCTTCTGTGATAAATATAAAGACAAAACTTAAAATTAATTGAAAATTTGTTGAAATATATGTGCTATAAATTGAAATAAATGTTTTAATGATATTCAATATATTTTTTTATTTACTTATCATCTATTTATATACACAAATTCGAATTAAAAATATATATTTTGGTACATCTGAAACTACTCGAGTATACTCGAGTACTCGAGTATTTTGAAATTTTACTACTCGATACTCGAGTAGTTGAGATGTCGAGTAATTGGAGTCTCTAGTTCGGATTTTAGCAAAATATATCTGAAAGTAGTTTGAAAACATTTATTTTATTAATGACATGTATTTTTCGTGTTATTCATAATCACACTGTAAAAATATTTATCTAAATGCTTGTAATATTTAACTTTAGAATAACATTGGATTTTATATTTAGAATAATCATAAATATTGTATTAGAATCGTTGACAATCATTTGTATCGGCTTATTCGTGGAAATAGTAAGCTTTCATTTCAAGCATTTTACTGTCTATACATCAATTTTCAGTCTGGCCATTCACTGATGTCAGCATCTCTTCTAGTGGTCTGAGAAGAGACGCGTGTCTAAGTGTCTCCCACAAGTCTTATTTACACCTGTATCGGAAATGAGTGTCCATATATGAATGAAATGTTTTGTATCTTACACTATTTAAGCAAAGATAATATTACACACGGAGAGAATAGAGCAAATATTGCCCGTTATTAAATAACGTAATGAAGAAGAAAATAGTAAACATCTCATGTTTCTAAATCACTCAATGCATATATTTTATAGTGAATTAAAATTTAATTAAGTGAATTAAATTTGTCGTAACTGAACATTCATTGTTTTATATCATTTAGTTTTATATACATATGTAGATCTGAAAAAAAGATATTTTAATAATTAAGCAAATTATTGTTTTTTTTTTATTTCTGTATCTTATATTCAACTAAAGAAATACAAAAAATAAATGTAGGACTATTTAAAGATAAAGTTTAATTAAATTAGATTGAATAAATAATAAAATCACGAGATATCTATGAAATAAGTTAATTGTGCTCACTAACGCACAGTACCTTTTATTCGTCATTAATCATTTCATTAACTTTCCAGATGACAATTAGGGAATCAGATCACTAAGCACTGAGAAATTTTATGCTCCGAGTATTTCTTCTCGCCAAAATTTTCCTTAACGAATATTTCTATATTATGTAAGTAAAAATTTCAATCAACTATCTGATAAATTAGAATTTTCAGAGAAAAATAGAAAATAGTTCTATATACAATTTTTTTACTATTCATTTCGAACAAAACTTAACATTAATTATAAGTTGTTAAAATTATACAATTTTTAAAGAAAAGTGAAGTGAAAAGTTTGATTTTCAGCAACTGTCAGAATAAAGCTTAATAGTGATGTATATATTAAGCCGGTCTGTGGTGCAACGGTAAACGTCGTTGGCTTTCTGACGGACCGCCTAGGTTCGAGTCCCGGTACAATCAAATTTTTAAGTCGATACATTGGTTCTGTTCGAAGGCAATGGATGTTTGTGTGGTCAAAAATCCTTTCCTACCTTTCCTATCCCAAAAATGGCGCGTAGAGAGAGCGCTTAGCTTACCACTAGTCCTGTTCTAGTCCTCGTATACTTTTAATCCTTACTCTCTTTGAAAAAGAGAGGTTGAGTATGAGGCGGTTCTCATAGAAAAAGAAAACATGTTGAAATAAACTCCGTAAAGAGTCCGTATGCTCCAAGATGGGAGCGGAAATGGTAAAAGAATATATTTAGCTACAATGATATTAAAAGTGTAAATTATTTTTTCCGAAAAAAAATATCAACTTTGTGACATTTGTATTTCGATGTGTATTTCTTTAGCCTTTTCGCGTAATATTTATTTTATTGCAGATAGGTGTGAAACGAAACAAGAAACTGTATACGCGTTAGCAGATTTATCACCATTTCAACTCGCCCATAGTCCCATGGGATGACTTTTGCCGTCTAGCCACTATTGCAGATTCTTGCAACCAATGACTTTATATTGTTTCTTTGGAAGAAACAAGATAAATACTGCATCATTGTTTACAGCTTGCAATATGAAAACTTTTGAAGATGCTTTTATTCGATTGAGATTAAGTGGGTGTTTGGTGAAGGGCACTTTTAGAGAAGATAAATAAAATATCACACGCAAGCAAACATCTCAAGCTCAACAAAGACAAGTGTAATAGTTTTTATAAGTCTATCTGCAACCACATGCTTTTTAAAAATTTTATTAGATACAAATTATTTGAAGTTAGATACATGTATGAGTAAAAAGTTCTGGAAATTGTTTTAGATAAACATAAACATTTACAGTATGTTTGGCCAATTGAATACAAAATATTTTTCATCCATAACAGCACTTTTACATACATACCTATTTCACTTCTTTTATGTTTGTTCATTTAGCTAGTATCGTTTTCGATATCATGATAATGTTTGAATGCAATCAATGAGTTCATTTCCTGTCATTCGTTTTATACATTTTATTTTATTTATAAATTAAGTTTACAAGTTTGAACCAATGTTGTGATGAAGATCATTAGTTAATAGTGCACGCAATAAGCGAAACTGGTAGTGATCTTTATCAAAATACATGTGTAAATAGTACTACAAATATATTTTTTTATTATATATTTAAATAATGCCTTGCCACCAAGAAGATACGGTAAGCATATTGAAAGAGATTGACATACATTTCGTGGACATTCATGTTTGCATAACTAGGATTGAATTATTTTTGTACACAGATTTATTTTAAATGCGCGAGTTGTTTGACAATATTATACAATATTGCGACACTTTTTTAGAACAAGAAAGATAAGAGAACCTAAAAATATACTTGAAGTTATATAATATATATCATAAAACGTGTTTTTGTATGTGACAAATTTGACAAATTAATGGTAATTAATGACTAAATAAAATTGACAAACACTGCTTGGTTAATATCGTGTATATATAACCAATGGTTGATGATCCGTTCCCAATGAAGTGGAAAACCACGACACACTATCGCAGAGCCATTTGGCGACCAGATGTACCACTGACGTGTGTTTGTTTCGACCAAGATTTACCCGCATGCTTGCCTTCCGAATGCTTCGACGACGAGTTTGCTGTCTGTAAGGCAAATCACCCCCGGGAATATATTCTATCCCACATACTAACCACTCATACGTTTATAAAATGCGATTTTATAAAGAAGAAGATACGTATTAATTAATGTCACATAATGTCAATTTAAACTAGATGAGAAAATGGATTATATCGGTGATTGTTAGTGTCAATGTTGTTGGCTTGCGTGCCGGACCGCCCGGGTTCTATTCCCGGTACGATTGATATTTTTCAGACGGTATATCTGTTCAAATGCATGGGTGTTTGTGTTGTTGAATATCCCTTCTCACCCTTCCTATCCCAAAGATCGATAGCAACTAGCTAGCCACTAGTCCTGCCCGAGTCCTCGTATCCTTTCCATCCCCAACTCTCTTCGAAAAACAGAAGTTGAGCAACTGAGTAACAAGCAGTTCTCGTTTAAAAATATATGTTGAGATAAACTACGTGAGGATTCCATATGCTCCAAGTTGGGAGCGGACATGGTTAAAAGAATGAATTTTACAAGATTTCATATTGTTATATACAAAATAAATAAATGACAAAAAAATACTTCTTTTCAGATGATATTTGATACTATAATAAAAATATTAAAGTTAAAAGCATTAATTTAAAGAATTGGAGCTTTGAATAACTCTTAAATTTAAGATCAAAGCTTGTGTTAGTTTTAAGTAATACATTATCTCTGTTTAAGAAAAAAACCACGCATAAAAAACTGCATTAAAATGTTGAGAGATATGTTTACTTATATATAAATTTAAATGCAATTATTTTGTCAATAAACGATTATAATACTTTGTGACTATTGAAAGATAGCTTCTCATATTATAATTCAATGCATAATAGCAAATAAGTAAATGCTGATTAGGTTGTGGTTAAACAGCTATGCTTTAATGTACGCAAACTATTAAATTGAATATTTATAATAAAGGATAATATGTATTATAAAACGTGACTATGAGATTAGAATCACCAAAGTTCGGAAACAATAAATGGCCATCTACAGCAGCCGCTTGCACATTTGGTTAAGTACATTAAATTATGCGTATTAAAATACTTCTTGGAAATCAAGTTAAACGTAATTTGCTCAAGATGGGCGATGTCTTAATTTTGATAGTAATTGAATAAAGTGTATTCAAGCAATTATACTGTTCGATAAATATACAACTATAACCATATAATGGATACACTTTTTAGCTATACTTTTTTTATGTATTGGACGGTTAGGTAGAATATTTAGACATCACATACACACATGCCTTTGGACACTTATCCACGAACCACTTCAAAAATAAACTAAGGAAACTGCCCTTACTGTGATTAAAGCTCGGCAAGAGGTTTGACCGGAAAAAGATTTTTTTGACAAAATATACCAAATAAATAGAGATTCAAAGAGACAAAATTGGAATACTATGAAACTGGTAAATGAATAGGGTATCGCAAGAACTTGTAAAAGAGATACTTAGGTCTTTGTATTGGCTAGTGATATTACCGTGGAAGATACCAATAAAGTGGATGGAATTAAGGATTTGGTTAAGATTCACTTTGATCTGTAGCGCTAGAGAAAAATTATTAGTCAAAGAAGGACGACTTATATCAAAGCATCGAAAAACAGCAAAAGTCATATTATCTAAAAAATACTATAAAAGAGAACATACTAAGTAAAACGTCATATCACATACTGAACTTTTTTCCATCTATGAGAACTGCTTGTTACTCAGTCGTTCAACCTCTTTTTAGTGTGGTGAGAAGATTGAAAGGATAAGGCTAGGGCAAAACCAGTGGTTAGATAGTCGCTGTCGTTACGCACCGCTTGTAAGATCCGATGGGTGGGAAGAAATTTGTAGGCAATAAAAACACCCATGCCTTCAAACAGTATCGAAAAATCGACTAAAGAAATACTGGTCGTACTGGGACTCGAGCCCGTGAAGACCGTCACGGAAACCAACGGCGTTGACCGCTGCACCGCGGACCCAACATAAAGTATAATATTGGATATTAAAATATAATACATTCAATTATATACACGATTAAAATTACATGGACTGCCATAATGTACATAAGCTCTGGCGTAATCATGCGTATCAACAAGAGTGGGTAAATCATTGCGCTTTATACGGCTATTTACATCACCAAAAAAAGAGATAAACTATATCGTTATGATTAAAAATACAAATTTCAAGAGTAAAAACACGCTTGTTTTTTTTCTTCTTTAAAAATGACGATGTTGTATGCCTTAAAAACAATCTACATGATTGTTTAAGAGGCAAAAAATTACTTACAGCTACTTGATGTGTTTATTATACGGATATCCGTTAATCCTTGCAAATATCTCTACATTAAACTACATACCATACTAGGTTGCGTGGAAAATAAAGCTTAAAAAATGTAGGCGTCTACCCCGATGGCAAAAAGTTTAAATATTCAACGCCGTCGGAATTGTTGTCGCGCTTTATTTGGGAGCGCTGGAGCTCTCTCTCCATCTTCAGAGGCATTGTTTACCCCGCCGAACAATGTTTTTATCATCACACCATCGCGCCGCATTCGCTCCTGGAAAAAGTGTAAAGAGCTCCTTAAAACATCTCTCGATATTGGCGTTAAATATTTGAAGAGGTTTTATGGACCATAAAAATAGTTCGACTAAGTGAGATGCAAACGAATTTGTTGAAATCGGATATTTTGAAGCGTACATTATTAGTATTTAAGCGAGAAAAAATTAAAACTACCTTTCAAGGTGCTCATTATATAATATTTAGATAAATAAAACACCATGTTGGTCTTACTTCCACAATTGTATATATTGTAATGCTTAGGACTGGTTTCGATTATCGCGAGCACTAATAGAGCATAGTAATTTTAATTATGGATTTCAACTGATGGTGCTTGATGGAATTTCAACATAAAGTTTAAATTGTTTTAATTCTGTACTTTTCCATGATTTTTGTCGCTAACGACAATTCAAGCAATTCAAATATAAATTTGTTATTTTGTACATGCATGGTATTTTAAAATTTTATATATATTTTTTTGACACTATAATTTATTTATATTTTATATAGATAGCAGTTATTTTTTAACGATATACCTGCCTACTTTCCTTGTCTAACAAATTGTTTATCATAAATGTCCGCCTATAAATCTTGATTGCAACCGTTCAATTTCATAGATTTCCTTCACACCCCATTCATTTTTCTCGATGTTTATTTAACTAGTGAAAGAATATTGGCGAATGTTAACTCATAAACAGAATATTCTTTCATATTTTACTGGCAAATATAGCGAATAGGTAAATAAAAATATATTCATTCCTTTTCACATTAATTTCATCGACTCCTTATTGATCTCAACAGATGCGAAAATAAACATTGGAGGGTATATTGCCGCCTCGGCATATTTGGAAGCAGCCTTTGTATGTAAAGATAAACATAATACCGTGAAATAAGAAATAACGAAGCAAAAATTTTTAAATATACATACTTGTACAGTATAATACACAAGATAATTTTGCGAACGGTTTGCGTAGGATATTCATTTAAACACCAGTAAAATTAATATAAAACCACAATACTTATATGAATAATTTTTTACGTATTCGAGAGGAAAAATAAATCGACGGATATTATCAAAGAGTATGTTTATCCCCTGAATTGTCTTCCAATAGGTTAGGTTTTAGAGTGTAATAAAAAGACTGATCTTTATCGATATTACATATTTTGAAGAGGTAGTTGAATTAGCATCGATTGTAGTAAGAATACATTAAAGATAAATTAATCTCTGCAAGAAGGCTACACAATCCATTTCAGAATGGCATAAGAATAAAGAGCTGATAGATAATTTACCAAAATTTCATAATCACTTCAGTATTTAAAGCTAGTTTTCAGTCGGTTACTGGAGCATTAAAACCTGATTTTTTTTAATTATTCCCAGGACCAAACTGAAATAGTAATTATATTAATCATGATTGGTTAATCAAAGTCACCTACTAAAAATCAAAGAAGGTGTAAAAGATGAATAAGGGGGTTTAAATGGAAACAAATTTCGTTTTAACAAAATAATATCATAACTATATTAATAGTGGAGTGGGACTCAGTGGTGTTGACCTCGACAAAGTTAAATTCATGCGGTGCAATTTTTATTTAAGTAATACAATTTGTGATTTAAAGAAAATAATATTTGGTATACATCAGAATATTTGTCTTCTGGGGTGGAGGTCCGGTATAGCTATAATTTTCTCATAACTGCAGTAATAGTGTATTATAATAATATTATATGCCTACGCAAAATCACCGCTTTAAATTTTTAGTCAAGTTTATATTTTTCGTTAAAAGCGACGATTAAGATAATTGAATTCTTTTATTTCTATATTTTCAATTAAGTGGACTTGACTGAAACACCTTTCCATTCAAATTGAAACAACAGAATGGCAAATTATAATGAGATGTGGCCACATGTTAATAAGTTCTACAGATTGCATAGCTGTTTGTGGAATTTTATTCATAAAGGCAAATAGTATTCAGTTAAATAAGCACATAAATAATCTATCTGTCACGTTTATTGTTTAACAAAAGGCCCAGGAGGCAGTTCTGTTTACACAAAAGTTAAAAATGATTTTATGAATATAAGAACGACTAAAAATGAATTAAAGCCCCACATGACATTTTGCATACTTTATGTTGGCAAAATACTTGGTACGTACAGAAATAAAATTTGACACAGATACTAATAAATGTAAGTATGTACTATGCGAAATAAAATCGTATGTAAAAAAGCTATCAACACATTATTTTAAATAACAGTATTTCTTTTGGTAGAGGTAGAAAAATCTTTTCTAATATGGTTAAAAAAAAGTATTTGGCGACTGAAAAAGTTATGAAGATGGTGGTAATGACGGTATCTGATTTTTACTTTTTTTTATTTTATTGACAAATTGAGTTTATAATCAATAATTTAAGCTTCAAATATGGAAACCATAAATGACTAAGATATGTAATTAAAAACTGTATGTATTTAAATTGTCAATGTGAATCGTGTGACACTTTACAAATACATTATTATCCATAGTTTTAACGGACTCCATTCTCTCAATACGCTATGCATAAATAGAGAGAGAGAAAAGAGTGTGTGAGGTGCGTTTAAAACGTACTCATCTTTATAATTTATTTAAAACTTACGCATACATACATATTACATACAGATAAATAAAAAAACCCTAACATTTCCAAATCTTTTCTAATTGTGAAATTTATAATATTTTTACAACTGTCATTGAAATCGATTAAGTGATTCAAATAATAAAATCTATTCGATCAATTTTTCAGTGTGTGGCAGTGTGACACATTCTGACTGTTTGTAAATATTTTTTAAAGCCTCAATCGAATAATTAGTTTCTCTATAATTGATCACTTAACAGCAATTTTCTGATGCAAAACTAAAATAGAGATGCAAATGAATCCAAAGGTGTGAGGAATGAAAAAAATAAATAAAAAAAGTTCTCTGCTTTTACTGCACCTGACAAGTGCAACAAAATAGGAGTGTCAGTGGGAGGTCATTCTCTTGCATATGTGCAGAGCCAGCTTCATACGGGACCACTAATGCTTAACGCTGCTGTGTCAATTAGATTAGAAGCCCATTGTTCCCTTCTGGCGGTGTACACCCGGTACAGAGAACGATATAAATGATGTATAATGTTTTAGTCGTATTAATACTAACATTCCATTATAAACATAAAAGCCGAAAAAAATTGAAATAAAAATATATTTTCGTACACAAAAAAAAATATACAAAGTAAACTCGTATTTTTTTATAAAAGTACAAAGCAAACGATACACGCTTTACTAACGTGTAATATGTTTATTGAATACATCGCGTTAAAGCGCGTAAAATGTTATACAAAATTGTCTACCGAACGTCTGTATCTTTTGTTGTACTGTTTATTTTGAGATATTAGTCTATTAAAAACAGTGCACGGTATTTTTGAGGCCGGTATATAGATTGAAAAATCAATTTATGAAAGTAACCATACGTCGTTGGCTACCGTGGGGGACCGCCCGGGTTCAATTCCCGGTACGAGAATATTTTTTCAATCGTTAAATAAATTCTGCTTAGAGGCAATGGGTGTTTGTGTTGTTAAAAATCCCATTCCACCTTTCCGATCCCAAAGAGCGACGCATAGTGACAGCGATTAGCTAACCACCTAGCCTTGTCCTACTCCTCGTATCTTTTCCAAACATAATCTCTCCGGAAAAGAGAGGTTGTGCCACTGGGTAACAATCAATTCTCGTATAAAAAAGCATATGTTGATATAAACTCCGTGAGGAGTTGGGAGCGGACATGGTAAAAAAATCCAGATCCTACGAAAAAATGTTTTGTTTAAATAAGCTACATAAGTGACAGTGAAACTTACTGCATGATAATATATATTTGAATGTTCAACTAAAAGTTATTACTTCAATATTTTAACGTTATGTTGAAAATGCCACACACAAGTGACACAGCTAGTAAGTGTAAAAACTAATAAAAAATAAACAAATTCGTTTAGAAAGACTGTCGTTCAGAATATTTCGTCTACTAAAAGAGGTGAGTTTTTACACTGCCTGTGCTCTAAATTTACACAGACACTGTGCTCATTATGCAAGTATACAAGTGAAAAGGCAACGAACGCGTTGAACCACGCATTTTGTCTGTAGGTCCCTTGTTTTGTTGTTAACCCTTTGAAGGCAAAGCTGGTCACTTTCCGACTCCCGTGAGATAAACAAGTCACACAATTGGGTCGCTTCACAATAATATCGCCTGGTGTCGTTATCGCCATCGCTAAAAGGTTCTGTTTGGCAATCCAGCTCTATTGTTATTCTGTATTTGTCCAAAAACGGAAGGTTTTCTCATGTTAAGGTAAATTTGATACCTGTTGTTCGTGGAAAATGAAAACAATACGCTTTGACTCAATAAATATTTATTGTTTTAATATTATTATGAATTGAAACGAATTGATATTTGGTATAAATTGGCCATTTTATGTTGTATGTTTAGATATGTCAGAAGAGTAATGTTGTCATATTACTTAACCTGTCATGGCCGAGTCACAATTGATAACGTTATGGATTGGAAATATGGATAATGAAGTCTTCACAGATTACATACATGGATGGGCAAGAAACACTGTCGATCACATTGTTTAAGCACCATAGTGCATGGATTAATGATTTTATTTCCCTACAGCTGTGTCGGACCAAGTAAATGAAAAGCTTATACTATGTTTCATTTATATCAATCATATAGCTTTATGGAAGGTGGCCGTGAAACATCGGCTGCATACACATAGCGGGTGGTGGTGGAACAAAAAACTTAAATAGTATGCTGGGAAATCCAATGAATCGTTGTAGAAACGCTCAACACTGCATATCGTGCCAATGCTATATTATTAGTAATAACAACTGTTTTAATGACACTTGTTAGCTTGCCCTCAACACATATTCATCAATAACTTAGTAATCAGTGGTATCCGTATGTTTTAAGGCGAGGTGTTTCATTAAGGTTTTAATATGTCCTTTATATATTTTATTTTTTTATTTATATTTATTTGTATATTACCTATATAAAAGAAGATCACTACGCATAATTGTATTTAACGCAATCAAGATGAATTACGGAATGCTTTTAGTGCTAATAAGTTTCAATGAATTAAGTGGGTATATTAAAATTTTCAGTATTTTAAATGCTTATCGTAAAAACTAATTACTTACCAATAACATGGGAATTCCTACTAATATAATAGGTGGGCATTATCCGACCTCTTAAATCAGGGGTCACGAGACTTTTTAAAAAACGGGCCGGATTAATTTTTTTAAAAACTTGGCGTGCCGGATGACAAATAAATTCGTAATGTAATCCAATTACATAGATTATTAATTCATATATTCTAATAATATTTTATAATCTTATTTCTATATAATAGGAATTTATAATTGAAAATATTTATTATATTTTATGGGTTCATTTTTCACGTTGTCGTATCTTATTTGAATAATTTATTTTCAAAAATCGAGAATTTTTGGAGGGCCGTATGATAATTTTTGGTGGGCCGTAGTTTGGTGATAGTTGTCTTAAATTAAGGAATTGGTTTTATTTCAAGTTTATAAATTATAAATTAATGATTCTTCTTTAAAGGGTATAACAAAAGTGAGTTTGATTGATTAAGTTGCCGAAGAGTGAAACACGGGTCGTTAACGAAAAAAAACAAAATTTTATTATATGCTATATTCAACATGCCGCGCCGCTACTGCTGTCTGTCGATCGATGCTATTGGACTAATCGAATGCGCATTTAATGAATTGATCAATATGTCGCATTGGAACGATCATCCCCTTCAATTTTCTCGCTAACGCGCGCGGATTACAATCGCAATGGCGGTAAATATATCCCAATGGCGTCGCATGATGCGCATAAACTTAAGATGTCTTTGTATCGCCGTGCATATTCCTCACAGTTCCGCTGAAAGGACTGCATTATTGGACGATTTAGAATGCGCATCGAGACATACATAAATAAAGGCAGGCTCGATTTTCAGTTCGCTTCATAAGCTTCTGGCGCATCGGAATAGACACATGAATCTTCGAAACGGCTGAACGTTACCATGGCCTTTTGCAGTGCTTTGAAACTCAAACAGGTGCAAACTTTTCCCATTGAGTTATATTAAGCCGCATACAAGGTGTCCGCGAGATCGTTCCAGTACATACGGCTAAATAAATCGATTTTCGAACGTCTAATGAATTTGTGTTCAAATGCATGGATGTCCTTGATATCTTAAGCCTATTCTACCCACTAGATTCTAAAAACGAGAAGTAGCGGGAGTGGGCCTTTAAAACTGTTATATCATTTGAAAAAATAGATCGATTGACTGAGAAACAAACAACTGACCAACTCCTGCTCAGATAACCTCGGTTAAGAATCACATTGATGACATTTAATATTTTTACTTGCCTTTTTTCAACTGTTGAACATGAACGGAAACTGAAAGTGAAAATATAAATCAAAAATTAAAACCAGGCTCTGCGGCCTGGTAGCAATAAATTTACCCTGGAGATCAGCGGGTCTGAGTTCAAGTCCCAGCAATTGAAAATGTGTGTATAACATTCTCCATTGAGTTGCTCTCGGTTTGATTCATAAAAAATCTCATCGAGTTTATCTAGAGTGACATATTGAACAAAAAAAATCATTTACATTTTGTGTTAACAAGAGGCTAATTTTTTAAGGTTAGGCAAGTGCATTTAGGTTTTTGTCCTTCGTGTAAAAGCTGTTATGAGCATTTTTGTATCCCGTTTTTTTTTAAGATTTATATTTAAAAAGCATAATTTCTTTGTTATACTATGGCAGTAAGTGAAACAAGTGCGTTTACACGCAAAGAAGTCACGCGTGTATTGTGAATTTTACCTATATTAGTAAAGATAAAGCTCAAAACATCATTTTTTATTTATCTTTTGAAATTGTTCGTTCAAGATCGGCACATTGTCACTAAGCTAAATAAGCGTAAGATTTTTTCATATTGAACACCACTGCTGCACTCTATTACTCGCCTCCCTGGAAAATATCTTCTTCTTTCTCTTTCCGTTGAAGCCTACCCGTTATAAAGTAGACTGGGTCTCTTCAATTTCTTCTTACAAACCAATTACTTTTATCGCAGCGGATAAAAGTATTGAAAAAAGAGGAAAATGGTTTTGGCTGAGCGATCACAGAGTGCCGACAAAACTTTGGCTCATAGTTTCCAAATACATGGAGACAATTTAGCCAAATAGTTCACTGGAATAGCAGTATTATTTTTATTAACCGAGTATGTGTCTTTTGATATGATTTAATAAAGAATGGATGAAAAACTGGGTCAGTTGTTTTATTTGATAGCTTTAGCTACAACATATATTATTAGTTTGTTTTCTTAACTTTTTTCAGCGCTGATACAATCTTGTATAATTTTATAATAATATCGAAATACATTAATCTCATTCAATAGGATGGATAATCTAGCAATCATTTCAATATAAACACTTGTTTAGCCATGCATTTGAATTGAATAAGATGATGATGAAAATGATACCGCTTATAATAGGTACACTCAGCACTTTTTTTACGCGGTAGATACGTTCCACAACCACAACGTTAAGAGTGATAGAATTTATAGGAGAATTGAAGATTGGTTCATTGAATTTGAAAATATCATTGTCTTTAAAATCATTTTAAAAACGTAATAATTCCACTAGATCCATTAAGTTCATAACATTACATGTTATCTATAATATTGATATGTAATATAATTAAGAAAAAAATACTATTCGTATCTTGATTATACACGGAGTAAAGTATTTGCGGGTCGCAAGTGTTGCACACGTCTAATGTGATTTTTTTTATGTAATGTGTAAATTTTACACCGTACTGTGACAATTTGGGTCACTGAGAACAGACCTGTCTTGCGCACACGCGGTGGATTTTTTGTCTTTAGACTTTTATATTTCTTGAAATCGTGTTAAAACAAATAATTCGTGTATAAATATTTTTTTATGCTCTTTAGTGAACCGTGATATTTTAACTTTATGAAAGAAGAGATTCGATTGTATATGTTCATAATCATAGCAATATTATGATCATTTTTGGTTTTGCTTCTAAAATAGGTTTTAATTACGGTAGAATAATGTTGCTGCACGGTGTTGTTAATTTTTTTAAAGATGGTTTGTACGTACACGCTAAAAAATACATACTTTAATTAAATCACTCCTAAGCTTGAGTCCAATTGTAAATTTTTTGGTATTTAAAATGGGAGAAGAAACCAGTATATGTTCAGGCATGCATTCATTGTCTTGTCATGAAGGGCAAATATATTTTTAGATTTTCTTGAAAATCGATCGAGAAAGGATCTATTTTCTTTCAATACGTCCCTGTTTAAAAACAAAGCTTAAGCAGCATTTTGCAGCTCATTTCGAAACGTCATTTGGGTAATTTAATATGACACGAGTAAATTGTGTCAGCTAATAGTAGTTCTCGGCAAGTTAGTAACCACGCATGGATAATTTTGGACGTTAAATATAAACCTTGTTACACTTTGTTACATGGCGCAAACTTATTAGAAGTAAATCGTGCTAGAATTTAAGCTCAATTTATTTTGGAGTAAGATACTCAGGCACTACTTAACAAGAAACGATCAAAAACTTTTGCTGATAATAATAATATCAAAAGGTCGTTTCAAAATAATCTTGATTATCTGTTTTAATAACACTTAAATCGAAGCTCTGAATATTTTGATATTAACACAAGTGGGCGAAGAAGTTACGTTATCAGTTTTAGAACATTAGGCTCAAATTGTTTTTGTGTATTTTTTTTCAAATGAAGACATTTTAATTGGTGATAAGTAAAGTTTTATTGATTACTAAAATGTTTGTAAAGACAATCATTTTTCGATTGTATCATTCATATACATATGTCACCGTCGCATAATTTTAAGTCATGCTGAGAATCATTTCACTTTTATTCTTTTCTATAAGTGTTTTTTTAAACATAATAATATGTATAAATAGATTGTTTACTATTTAAAAATCAACATATATTTCTATTGTTAAGATATTAAACGTAAATATGAAAGTTCACAGACGCATTTCAATAGTGAAAACAATTAGAAATTTCACTAACGATACCGTCATGAATTGGGATAAATTTCAATATTTATGTTTTGCAAATGCACACCAAACGATGAGTTTCGACAAACGTCTTTTAGTTAAAAACTGTATAAATATATTATGTTTTAAAAGGAAATGCCAAGAAATAAATCCTACAGTCTTAAAAACTTTAATCAAACAGGCTGTTATTATAAATATAGTATATATATCGCAGAATTCCTTGATTAATTAAAATATAGCTTTCGAGAGTATTCACAAGCTTTTCATAGACTTCATGCTGTCAAATCTTTCTCTATATTCATTATTATTGTAGGTTTCATTTAGAATGAGGGGTGATGCGATAGCGGTCGCTCATGAAATGCTTTCAATCGCCTCAGGCAACTGAACTCAATTCTACTCAATATTACAGACATAAACATCTGTATTTTGCACACAATCTATATAAAGTCCTTATACACAAGACACAAGTTTTAACTCAAAAGACACCCCGATTGAACACATCGGCTCTGATGTTATTTTTAACTCAATTAATATATAAGTACTTGCTATTTTTCATCGGCTTAAATTTATGAGAATAAAAACGAAACTTATTACGCCTATTTGTATTAAAACTCTGCTTGACTAAAAATTATCTATCACGTACATTGTAAAACTATCAGCGCAATGATCGGTATAGACAGGAAGAAAATCAAGAAAATGGT
This sequence comes from Himalopsyche kuldschensis, assembly GCA_028554975.1. Taxonomy (NCBI): domain Eukaryota; kingdom Metazoa; phylum Arthropoda; class Insecta; order Trichoptera; family Rhyacophilidae; genus Himalopsyche; species Himalopsyche kuldschensis. The sequence goes on from JAHFWI010000100.1 coordinate 1,100,063, forward strand.
TAGAAAATAATTTAGCTTTCAATTATTCTTTACCATCAAAATAATCTACCAATATTATCAGTACGGTGTCACAACAGAAAGTTTCGTTGAATATTAAAAGTAAAATCTTTAAATCCAAAATTTTGAAGAAAATAGAAGTGTAACTACTGAAAGTCTCCGTTTCTTTCAGGACATATACAAAAGCTTATGTGTGGATTCTAATAAAGCTTTAAGAGCTCGTCTTTAACTTATCTCGGTTTTGTAGGACTTCTGTGCACTTGCCAGTGGGGTTAATACTTTTCTGCCATTCTTTTGACATATTATTTACCGAGAAAAGCATTCTTGTTAAAGCTTGCACAGTGGATTACGGTGAAAAAATATTGAATATTTTAAAATTTATTGTCATTTTATGAATCCAATGATTATTTCTCTATTGGAAAATAATTTATTTATCAATAATTTTTGAATTAAAATACCTTGAAACATGTTGTTGCAGAGTCTTTTAGAACTATTTAAATATTGAATTACAAATTAATTTGTTTCCGGGATGTTTGTGGGATTCTATGATGATAATAAATTAATATTCAAAACTAAAAAAGGTTTAGCAAGTCAAAGAGTTACTACAAAAGAGACCAGATAGAAGTCTGTAATCTTAATAATGTCTCTTAGAAATCAATTTATTCAGATCAGCAAGCAACCTAAATTCATGGTAATTTAATAGTCAGTCTTCAGTTTTCGCAATTAACCTACTTTAAATTTGGTTGAAAATGTACTATGCATATACAAATGAAAAATTAAACGTGTTCAATTATTGATTGACTCGTATTATCGTGGTTTAAATATGCAATGTTCAATTATAATTTGATCAATTGCTGAAAATGATTATTATTACTAGTATTATTTATCGGCAATATAGCAGTATTTTTTAATTGTAATGTCATATAATATTTAAAAATTTGGTTAGGCTAGTTTGTTAAAATATCTGAGCTAAAAACTAAAGCTAACTTCATTTTGTTTTCCTCGATCTTATCACAATATCTGATCCTATATTTATGCAATGATGAACCCAAATAAAATTGTATAAATCTTTAAATCGTATTATACGACAATTTTAAATAACGTGTCATCATAATATTGTTTGTTTAGTTAGTGGACTACTAGAAATTAAAATTAGATATTATTTTCATCTTTTAGTTAGGTTCAGTAAACCCTGTTAAAAAACCTCGTCTTTTGTTTTACATACATACGCTTTGCTTATTTTCATAATGTATTTTTCTTTCCTGCATGACACACTTTCGCTCCTATCTCATGCATGTAAGTATGTTGGTATGCTGTCGTGTTTTTGACATTTGACAAATGGATTTAAATACCAAACGACAAAATCCCGACCTTGTTGGGGGCCAAAGTAAATATGGAGCAAAAAATCTCTGCCTCGAAATAAACGAGACTTTTTAAGCATTCGAAATCTTCACTGTAATGAATTTTTAAATGTCACGCAAATAAAAATGATTAATACAAAATCTCTTTTGTTTGTGTACAGTATATAAAATATTTTTCCCGTACACCGCACCGCGACTATAGTCATACTTATGAACATTTTTAAAAATAAATGAATTTAATTTGTACAACTACTACAAATACTTCAGTTTAATAAATTGAGCAAAAACACATGGGTGATTGTGATGTGGTCACATTTATAAAATGTATTTTGACAGTATACGAAACAAAACCCAACCAAAAAGTCGGAAATTGAACCGGTGCTTCTAGTTGCTCGCCATAGTAAAAAGATTGACGACTACTAAACCAAGCTAAATTATATGCACAATTTTATCGTATACTTCTTCAATATTCATTTTTTATATTATTTCTGAAAAAACGCCCCTTTTGCATTAATGGTAAAGTAAACTTTTGCAGTGTGTGGCATTTTTAACTACTGCTGAATGTATTATTATACCGTCATAAGAGCGCCATCCCATTTTACGAACAGCTTAAAGAAACATCTGTGAATCATTAGCCCAACATTTTGTTCGCTTAAAAAGTTACTGGATCTAAACATGGACCACCCATAAATACGAAAACAGGACACGTGGTAACAAGGTTGATTCTACTTTGCGCATTTTAATATTTACTAAAAAATGTTTTAAAACAATGCATTTTAAATAATAATTATAAAGCCCATAAAAGTCGTTCATACTTTCAGCTGAATTTCGTTTAAAATTACATTCTAACGCTATATATAAAAAAAACACTGGTTCGAGTAAAAGACACTTGTCAAAAGTAGATATCTTCTTTTTGTAAATATAAGCACTGTATAAAATAGAAGTGCCTATAATAAATAATGAAGCAAATACAAATTCTGCAATCAAAATTTTACCCAACGTATTATTCATATCGGAATCATTTCAACGCTATCTTAACTAACTCCCATATTTTATGAAGCCAATTTTGTCCTCATTTGCATTCCTTATAGGAATATGACCCAGCCATTTAAGGTAGGCTAGCCTGATGCATTTTACAATGTGTGAGATATCGTTCATACCCACAGGTCGTTGTAATGCCATCTTATCATACCGACTGCGCAAAATTTAATTGCCGGAACGCACTAAGCTGAAAACTCCTCTTCAATAGACAATATTAAGATTAATTACCTATCTCCATTCTTATATTATTAAATATTTATATTAAGAATACAAATGTGACTAGAGACTAAAGGATCACCTTGGGTTGAATCGATTTCAGACATATAAATGTTTATTTTATATTATTATTTGGATAAAAATCTTTTATAATACTTATGTATTTGTAGTTTACAGTTTTCGTTCGCCCAATTTATATGAAACAACATTCAATGATAAATTTATATGCTTAAAATTTGGGAGCGGAAATGGTTGAGGAAATAATATGTGGCGAATTAGATTATTAATGATTTAAAAGGGTGCTATTGATATGATTGAATGGGGTATTCATTAATGATACGTTAGAGGTATTTGCTCTGTTTTTTTTGTAAAGAATAGCGTCTTCTCTAGATTGGCACTCTTAAAAATGCAGAAAATATCTGCTTACTCCATCGTTGCTTGCAATGACGATTTACCCGAATAGAATGCGCATCCATTGTTTTACTTTGAGAAAAACAATTCTGTATTTGTCCCGGCCATCTTCGCATTCTTCATTCTGAGAGTTTTGCTTCGGTGTTTTCGAAAAGAAACGGAAAAGTGTGCGGCAGAATAAAAGTTTAGATAGCGGAAACAATGCAGGAGGATAGCGAGAAACTTAGACATCGAAACTTGTCCTTATTCGAGATGAGGGGACAAAGAATCGTATGAAGAAGTCTAGGTATGTGAAAGAATGTACAACTTTTCTTTGGCAGAATCTCTTGAATTGGGTAAAACAGCTCTTTCCCTCATACGCGTGTTGTGTGTTTCGTGAATAGGTACACCAAAAATCAATTCGATGTTCATTTTGGGAAAGCTTCAAAGAAAATATTAGGGTGAGTGTATGGACTTAAAGATACCTGTAAATAATTAAATGGGTTTTTTGTACGACTATTTTTAGAGCAAATTGATATTTTATCAGTTTTATTTTTTCAGTTATTCCATGGTAAAAACTATAAACTCTTTTTTGGACATCTTTCTATGTATTCAGATTTATTCATGAATAATTAAAAATGTTACTCGAATACTGGTGGAACATTAATAACTGTCATTTTGTCACTTAAAAATCTGTTAATCTGATGTTACTTATTCTTCGTAAAGTGTTATCCATTAATGACAGTTGCGTAACTTTGAAAAGATTTTATATATACATGTACCAACGTGAATTTAAAAATATTTACAAGATATGGTAAAATATAATACAAATGTAAGTAATATTGTTCAATTTTTAATTTAAAAAAAATACAGACAGGTCTGGCCCAACTTCGAACCATTTTCAGTATACACACAAAATGTCAGATATGATTTTAGTACAGTAGTCGGTATCGCTGATTTTCATTTTTTTCATTGCAAAGAGGGAATCAGTGTTTTTTTTCAACTTATACTCAATGGAATGATTTTCAATTCCCTTAATAGTTATTCAAGCTGAATGCACAGTGAATGAAATATTTCAATAATTTTCCGCCCCTTCACTTGACCCCGACTAGTGCGAGTCGGTAGGAAAAGCAAAATAAACCACTGCACGCATTTGCCAGCTCAATCATATTCGATGATAAATAGAGCAATAACCATTGAAAAAAAGCTCAGAGGGTGAATAGGTTCCTTTGAAAAAAGAGCTCTACACTACTCGAGCAGAAATTAAAGATAGCGCGGAAGAAGACGGAGGGAAGATTACGCAGGCTTTCCTCTACGACCCCTTTGAATGAAAATGACTGGAATTGACGCCTTCCACATTGACTTGAAGTCAGTTCACAATGCAAGAATGAAATGACTATCAACGAAAAAGACGTATTTTGAGAATAAAGATAGATAAACCATATCTTATAATTGAAATTATTGTTTATTAATAAAAAAAAATACAAAACATTGCATTACAGCTGAGGCAAATGCGCCATGAACTTGACAAATATAATCAAGACAGCACATATAAATAAAGGAAAACACAATTATCATTTAAAAGAGCATGGCATGAAAGAGACAATGTAGTAATTAAAAGGACAAAAACAAAACATTAAGTTCACTACTGAAAATGTCCACCTCAATTGGTTAGTCAAACAGCCCTCGTGCCTGGTGCATCAAATGACCTACGGGACAAACAGGTTCAAGCTATATTTTACTTTTAAATCTTATTTCGCTTTGGAAATAACTATAAGTGTATTGATAACAGAATTCATAGCCTCTGCTCATTTGTAATATTTGATCATTTATGAAGCCAGTATTTCACTGTTAAGGGTCCGGATTTTAGCTATAAACAAAGATTTGTCATCTTCATATTTGAGTTTATTAGAGTAGGAGTTTTTTTGTGATTTTTCGACTCTTACTGCTCTCGAGTGCCTTTTAACTTCTCAATGAGTTTAAATGTCAAATTTGATATTGAAATTCCATCGAGCACCCTCAGTTGAAATCCTTAATGAGTTTAAATGTAGTGATTTAAAATAACTGTCGATTTATTTTTTAATATTTAGTTGTATTATGTTTTCTCGTTGATTCAATAAATCTTCAGTCAAGAACTAAGCTAAATGGAGAAGACCAAGTGCAGAAAGTATATTCCAGTATTTCGATCTTCCATATAGTATGAGCCCCACCGCTTTTATATTGAAAGGCGAACGCGTTATCGAAATCTGATTGGATACGGGTCGAGCTTACCCTACCGCGAGCTTTGTGCCCGAGCGGCTAATGAACACATTCAATGGTAGATCAGAAATTCCTTTCCGCATCCTTTTGAACCCTCAGCGGCCGTGAAATGAAAACTTGGAGGCTCGCGCTGAAAGGGGAGCACTCAATGCGCGCTCAGAGCTTTTGTGGTCGTTAAGAAACCCAAACGCTGTACATGGTGATTGCTAAGTAAATGAAAAACTACAAGTTGATGGGTTTACACTTAAAAATCAATATCCTATCCCTTAACATCAACGTAACCACTTAAAACGTATGGATAAGTGAAAAGCTTATGGCAAAGAAAACGTTTCGCTTCTCAATATGGCCACTATTTACTCATTTGTTGATTGGAAAACATATTCTTTTAAACAGATTATATATACAGATATTTTTTTTTTCAATTTATAGTGACTTAATTCGGAGTGACTACCATAGTTATTGGACACTTCAACTTCAACAATCCAAAACTATGAATTGCTTTTAATTCCTGTTGGTGTGAAGGAGAAAAATGTAAGCTTTATTTGTAAGATTATTTATTTCGAATAGTTAAGGTTGAAGTGTCTAATAATTATAGCCTTTCAAATCACTATAGCAGTCTATTTGAAATAAGCTTTTTTCTTTGTCTGAGAAGATTGTCCATTTAGTTACTTCAACACGTAAGTTTTGATGAATAATATGAACAAAAGAAACAAATTTATTGAATGGGCAGATAATATGCTTTTTATTGCCATTTTTATATTGGTTTCATTAATATTTGCATATTTCTTACATTTTATCTAATAACTTCATAAATTTTCGTTGAAATTATTTATGTGGTCCTTAAATGTATTGTGAACTTTTCTTACTAGCAAATAATTTGGACTAATTTTTGAGGTCATTTTATAAGTACTACTTAGTTTTGGTAATGATTAGAAGTTACTTATTTGTAAAAGATATTTTACACTAAAATGTAGAAATTTCGATTTTATTTATGTATTTATAATGTTCATGATCTTATCATATTTTTTGTTCAGTTGTTTCTAGTATATATAAGACTGTTTAAATGTATTTATTTTCAGTTGATAACACTTTACACACAGTAGACCACATTAAAAGTTAAATGAGTGTTATAACTGGAATTAATTTTAATAAATTAAATTTATAAATAAACGTCTTATAACATTTTCATTTCAAAACCATTTACATTTCTGCTTATTGACTAAAAGAAAATAATTTAGGGTGTTCCTTACACAAAGCATTCAGTTGACAGAATATTGCCATGCAGTACTCGGGAAAATGATTTAAAAGCTTAGCCTTTACCTACCCTAGCAATATAATTTGTCAGATAATTAAGAGCCTGCTTTGCGGGCTTGTTTTGAGCTTCAGTAGATAGACAAGAAAAAACGAACCCTTAAAATTATATTTATTTTTTAGCGTTTTTCATAATTCATCATATTTGAAAGTGTATTAGTATTCGGTGACTCTTTTCAGTCAGTTAATTTCAATGTCTTGTATCATATGCCCCGTAGAAAGGCGTATGGATATTTAATAAATTGTTACATAGATATCTGTATCACGTCATTACTATTATGGTAATTTTGCGACATGCCTTAATCTTATGCGTTAAAATCAACTATTTTTATGAGATTAAATTTATATATATATGTTTCAGTGAAACTGTATTCTCATTGAAAGTGTATCAAGTAATAGATTTTTTATGACAACATGATTTCACTGGTCACGATCATTGAAATTATTGACCCAAGTCGATGATTTGCCGGCCTAAAATTTTGGTTTGCTTCAATGAAACAAAATCAGCAAGTAGTCCCTTTCATAAAAAGAGAACCAAAGAAAACCACAAACAAACATTGGGCCTGAAGATAGGGCGGTCAAATTTAATTTCAATGACAGCTTGGAGAAGAATATATTTTCACTGAGAATACAATTTCACTGTAATATATATGTACATAACTAACGTGGATTGCTTAAACGTTTGAATAATATTGATGTACAGTTAAATAAAACGTGTATCATTTATTCTGTGTTAATATTTTTCAACCTTGTCAGAATGGTGCACTTCTATTTGGTTTATTGATATGGTAGCATAATGAAATAGTATTTTTTTACTCACCCAGTATTCGCGTAGTCTTGGAACGACGGGCAAGGCGTTACATATGCTAAGTGGCGTACGCGGAAATTTAATAGGACGAATCGTTCGCCGTTTAAAATAAAACCGCAGGATTTGGAGAGTTTGGCTTAATCCTTTACCAACGTATTACTTAGAGTTAGAGCCAAGCCATTGATTCTGTAACTTATCGATTAACAAAAGCTATAATTTTGAGAGAATGGAGTAAAATTTATTTCATATGGTAATGTTAAGTGCTCACTCTATTCAAAGAGCTTGCAGAGTGTTTAAACATAATGTTGGTTTAAAACCACTTCCATTGAACGCAGAATTTCTAAGGCAACCTATTTCTTATGAACTAAAGCATTGTTATGATAATAGCAAATATATACTATTGTCTATACTCTTTAGCTATACGTACGTTCTTGTAAACGAAATTTTAGCCATGTTGGGTTTTCGTCCATTAGTTCCGGGGTCATGGGAACGTAACCTGGAATGAAAACATTCTAATAAAGATTTTTCGATTTCTTTTTTGGATTTCTATCGAAATACTTCAATGTTCCCTTTTTTAGCCATTCATCATATTTGATAATAAAAACGGGATAGCTTACTTATCCTCAACTCTTCATCCCATCATTCTATAATCAGTTGTTCTGAAGAGATGGCTGACAACCGATTCTCCGTAAACATTCCGTTTTGAAATTAAATGAAACAAATTTGTTGGACATGAACAATGAAAATATTTTTAAAAAGTTTAAAATGTGGTATTGTATTGTTTTAGCTGTGTGTAAAGTTAACTACCTTGGTCGAGAGGTTAAACTTTTTGAAGGTTATATCATGGTTTCCCTTTATGAGTGCAAAAAGTTCTACAACAATTAAGTACCTGAATAATCATGAAACTATTTTAAATTTTATATCAAAATGAACTTCCGCAAGGTTACCAGTTACCACCGAATCCATCGAAAGAATTAAGTCCCTATTAATTTTGAATATTTTCGTTAGAATCGGTGGCAGTACATAAAAACGTTACATAAAATTAGATTTCTTACATTAAAAAAAAAAATACACAATTAGTGTTATTAGCTGTTAATTATTTAGAAGTGTATATACAACTATTTTATTATGTAGTTTTGAAGTTCTAGTAAGTAAAATTCAAATCAATAAATTAATATATGTATAACCTAAACCTTTTTTGTGCGGTAGATGCGTTCCACGGAAAATCGCGCAAAATAAAGTCGCACAAAACAAGCTATGACTTAATATGGGAACATAATATGCACAAAGACGCACAGGTTTCATTTTAATAAATGGGTAAAACACTGGTTTTTGCACGTGCATTATATACACTCATACGTACGTTTATATAGTTCAAAATATATTATTCAAAAAATGCATTGAAAAAAACCGCATAACTTTGAAATCGCGCAAAAAGAGGTTTGGGTGTATATGTATCTTATTACTCTGTCAATTCAGTTGATTGACCAACTCCACCCCCTTCCCCTACCTTACTCTTACTACTATTTGAAGAATTCATACAAGGTTCGATCTGTAGCTAAATTTATGAGTATTTTGATACACTCGGTAGCTACATCTACTCTTTGATTAGTTTTCTGTTCAAGGAATGCTCATCTTGCGGTTGTTTTGCACAAACTTTTTGATTACGGAGGCTTGGCGCTGGCGAAAAGAATGCGGGTATTAATCAATATAAGTGGTTTTGGACTTTTTAATGAAACACTCCTGAGTCAATCGAAAATCGAAAAATAAACGTTACATTTTACATCGGAAGGAGGTGCTAGAAAATATCTTCCGCCTAAATAGCTATCATCTTTATTCTATATAGATATAAAAATTTCTCTGTAACTAAAATACGTTATTATTTTTTCACTGTGTTGTAATGGAGTTCTACCAAGTGAATGCCAATTCATTCAATAAATATCTTTTAGTCGTATAATTTAAATGAATACATTTAAACTAGTGATGTACAATCTTTTAAGGTGGATGACGAGATAATCAATTCTTAGATAGTTCGAGAGCCGCATGGATAAATCTCATTAAATTATCGATATTTTTGATGTATGTAAAATTGTTTTATATTATTACTAGTATTGCTACCCGGCTTCGTTCGGACTAAGCGACCTATATATTTAATGTTATATCATTCCCAAAGAATTACAGACCCACAGACATACATACATACATACATACATACGCCGTTTCGGTTTTATATATAAGATTCTATCGTCCGTAAAAAGTTACGAAGGAAAAAGATGATTGATATTCGTCATTGCGGGCCCCAAGAAATGTCATTGAGGGCCGCAGGTTGTGCATCACTGATTTAAACCATTTCCACTCGCAATGTGGAGCATATAATCTCAACACAAAAGTTTTCTGTGTAAACTGCTTGTTACTCAGTTGCGTTATCTCTCATTTTCGAAGACAGTTTTATATTTTTGAACTTTCAACATCAAATAGTATCAAATAGTCTCGTGAAAGTACACGCACTTAAAGCTTAGACTATTTTTAAAATACTCGAAAGCTTTTCATTTACAAATTCTTCATCTCATTAGCGGCTTAGTGTCATTGTAATCTACAGTTTACGGCGAAAATACTCAAAATCAGCTGTGATCAACCAAATGGAGAGATTTATATTTATCAGCTTCTAAATTTAAAATAAAAAACGAAGTAATATTACGGATATTTTATAATTAAGACACCATTTTGAAAAGTAAACAAAATACCATCGATTGATGAATGTTTTTTCTTATATTATAATCACCATAAAATCTAACATGACTATTAATTATTGTAATGTTTTTTCTTATTTCTTTTTAATATCTCGTTAAAACCGATTATAATTGAAATAACAGTAGTATTGACTTGATTTTTGTACATCTTATGTATCTCATTTAACAAACACACATATAATATCATAAGTATAATGCGTATTTTTAACATGTTGTAGTTTAGTGAAAACCTAGATTAACGGTATATGAATATAGATTGTAATATAGCTCAATGTATTTGCTGCTTGATGTATCTCTTTATGATTTAAGCCTCTAAGCATTAGAGTCTAAGCCATCGGTATATTATAATCTTGAACGTGTCTTATTGCTTAGTTTAAAATATGTATTTAATATTCACACACTAGGATTTATTTAGAATCTGATTTAGGAGTAGATAAGCAGGTTTGATCGTTTAAAAATTCTATGTATGAAAGGCGAGGAGCCTTTATCACTGTGCCTTTATCAGATAATGCTCGCCATGAGCGAAACCAGTCCTGATCCAATAAATTGTATGTGGAATAAGTACTAAAACTGTGTTATTATTTATATGGTTCGAAGCCGACTTGAGAGTGGATCAATTGTTTGGGCACCGAGGGGTGCGAAATGTGTTCTTATGGTGGAGAGGGTTCAGAAGAATTTTTTGAGAATTCTCTATTTGAGGACATATGGGTACTACCAGTGACGGCTGGTGACGGGGTGCTGGGGGGTGCAAAAGGAAGATTCAACTATTTTTCCGTACTACGGAAGAGAAACAGTTGGTATTGCGAACATCTGAATTGAAAGTCCATGCTATAGAAGTGTTTTAAAATCCAATGCATAGGAAAGAACTCTTGCAAAAATGGTTGAATCTTCCTTTGCACCCCCCAACACCCCGTCACCAGCCGTCACTGGGTACTACCCATGGCTTTATCCAACAGACTTTCTCTTAGGGATGCTCACTTTCAATAGTTTGAATGCTCGAAGAGAAATGTACTTGGCATTATATTTCTTTCGGCTTATCCGAGGCCAAAATGAGAATTCCACCATTCTTGAAAATGTTAAATTGAATGTTCCTGATAATTTTTGAGGAATCGTGAGCATGAGTTGTTTTGTTCTTCCAAGGGGTAGAACCAGTCTGCCAATGGGAATGCCTCTGGGAAGAGCTTTAACAATTTTAAGCGGCATTGCTTCGGATATTGACATATTTCATATTGACGTGAGTGAGCTCAGACGAATACTATATTTTCTGAATAAAATTTGATTTTGTCGGAACTCACTTGGTTGACATCTTTAAAATTTCTATTGTGATTTTATAATTTTTTTTTGTCTGTTCTTATAGTAACAATTTGTAATTTTTATTATGTGTATACAAGTATGTATGTATATTTGAATACATTTGTCAAATGCATGGCGTATTGGCGTAAACTGTAATGCTATGATTTGTATTTTTTTATGAATAAATAAATAAATAATTATTAATGGCAATTAGATACTATTTATTTGGTTTTAAAATTAGAGTAAAAAGTTTAAAAAATGTTCACAACCGCTGCCTAAAAGTTTTCCCCCAGTTAACGCTAATCCGTCATGTCTCTTCGCACACTATATTTTTGTTAGAATATTCTTAAATTCTTAAGAGTAAAGCCCTTGACTATTTGTTCAAAGCATCCCTTATTAATTGAACTAGATTCTTTTACTCGTGAAAGAATAACAAATACGGGAGACAACGCATATGGCGTGGGATATCAAGTGACTTGACAAAGTTTATAGATTTAAGAAGTTAAGTTTGGTAAATAAAAAAAAATCCTCATCACTCTGAGTAAACATCTCCGTTAAAATAAAAAATAAAGTATAAAGTTAATTAGTTTTGTATTTCGATCAAATATTAAAATACGATAATTTATGTATAGGATTTATAATTACAGTAAAATTCAATTCTGGTGCAAAACCATTATTTTATTAATAAAAAATATATTTTGAAATAATTGAAGATCTGGACCGAATTCGCATATCGGGAATATCGGTTTAAAATTATAAGGATCGTAATCAGTCGTAAAAGATATTTTATGATTTAATTTTAAAGGATTTCCTTTAAGATGACAGGAAAAAATATCACACATGCGATTTAAAAGTTATAAATTGAAAAATTATTCTAAGGATTTGTTGATTGTTTCGCTATGTGTCGTTGAAATTATTATTTAAAGCTGTTTGAGCAATTTACTCATCACTGTCGCAGATTGAACCAAGTGGTAGAGCTACTGGTAGAAGATTCCATCTCTCGGTTCGTTTCCGGACGTCATTAATTCTGTACGTCACACGTCTAATCCGCCACCATAATGCGAATTTGACATAATACATTTCCCACGCATGGCAAGTAGACACGGGCGGTTATTCAAGCAGATCCGTTCCCCATAAAAATATTTGGACTATTTATCCGCCATACATTATCATTGAGGATTTTAGGTAAAATATTTATTCGGTAAACCTTTTTTTTTAACTGTTAGATAAAATTAATTGATTTGTTGATAATACGGGGAGTGACAGGCTTCTTCAAAGGAATATTAAAATAATTTGTTTAACTGTTGTATATAATGTTTAAAATTAATAAATTCTCACCAACATTTTCGATGTTCTTGACCAATATGCACTTAACTAACAATATATTCAAATGGCTTCAACTAAACAAAGGCCTGTTTTTACTTATAACGAAAAAAACTTCTCATTAGTAATGTGAATAACTTTTAATTATGTAATGATCATTGATTTAAATATATATATATAACAATTTAAGAATTTGTCTCCTTCTTTGAACATAAGATGCTTCGATAAAATTCACAAATTAGATGTGCCAGTTTAAACATAATAATCTTCCGTTTTCCAGCTGTATGTAGTTTGATTTTTATTCGTACTTTAAGACAATGTATATTAAAGTTAGCACAAAAATACTGGAAAGATAAGAAATGGTTTGTTTTTTTAAAGGACATATAATTAATCATACAGTGTATTTTTGGAATTACCATCGATCCCAATATCCTAAAACAATATTAATTTGTCACTAAATTCAGTCATTACAACTAATTAAATATCTTAATTTTTAATTTTGAATGGTTTACATACATATTGAGTTGGACGAAAGTATCGAAAAGTGACATATCATTTGACTTGGTGTATGTTTCCCTTTTGAAACATGTCATTTGGGTTTTATATCATTAGCATTATACCGCGTGTGAAGGGAAAATCACTTCTTAGAATCATTTGTTTGATATAAAGGAAAGGGTTGAATACACTGATTTTGAGGTTTATATTTTGGAACATTGATTGATATGCCTAAGAGTGAACTGCTTATGTGAGAAGTTAGATAACTCTATACAAAGTTAGACAATAGTAGTATTTACATGAAACGTGTATTGTTTTTTGCTACTATTTATTAAAGTCATGTCTGCTTAACTTTAATATTAAGCTTTCCGTGAATAATTTCAAAATGATTTAAAACATTTTTCAGTAACAGTCTACTATTTTAAAAACTAAAGTAAGTTTAAGTGAAAAGAAAGCTATCTTACATTGAAATAATATATTTGCTTAAACATATATTCGTAACTTTATGTTATGATTTATTTTACTATGTCCACTACCAACGTGAATTATATAGGTGGTATAATGAGTATTACTTAAAATTCACTTGCGAAACCTTTCTTTTACGGGAGGAGTAAGGATGAACAATATAATGATGTAGATAGAAAAGGGTTAGTAGTTAAAGTGCGACCCATTTGAATGATCACGTGGGTGGATGGGAACGCAAATATAACACACTTATGTATGTACATCCATTTCTTGAAATCAAATCAGAAACCGGTTGTAAATTCAATGTATGAAAGTGTCAGTGGATACCACAGCCAAATAGAACGAACGCCCAAGAGTGTTGGGCAATCAGCAACAGGACTGAAAATGATACATTAATTTAAAACAAATTATTATTATGATGCCATGAAGTTTTTGAAGATTTTTTTTGTATAGGTCCCCCAATAATATGTTTTATTCCACATGCTGTTGTCTAGTCGTCTAGTGACTCTTGTGAGTAGTGTTTAAATGTATCGTTTTCAAACAAGAGCTTCATTTTTAGTTCTAGAAAAACCACATGGTTTTTAAATTTTCGAAAAAAACCTCTTTCAGAGATTCGGCAGTAAAGGGAGAGACTTGTCTTTCAGAACAACATCTGCGGAGCTGAATGTTAATGGCGTCTGACATGGAAAGTAAATGGCGACGAAATACACTTGTTATATTGATGGAAAATTTTAATTTGGATATACTTTTTCGAAAAATATGCCTGGAAGTGGATAGCGCAGTCAAGAAGCTGAACTTTGGGAATTGAAATCGAAACGACTCCAACCATTTAAGAATTATCCGATAGGATCGACATATTTTGGTTCAATACAAGTACAGAAAAAAATTAACAAATTGTTGAAAGATGTATGGGTTTTCCCAGCCTGACACGACCGCAAAAAAAACGGAAAAAATCAGCACACACATAACTTATTTTACCAGTGGAAAAATCTTATTTGTGTAGTTTTATTGCATCCTGCACATTTATCGTAATTGGCCTCACCTGACTACCATGCGTATGAGTCGATTGGGCATTTATATTGATATTATTCCGTATAAAAATCCTTTTAAAAGTGAAGAAAAAGATCATTTTTTACATCGATTGTGACGGACATCAGAGCACAAAAAATGAAATATAATCAGAATAATTAAAGTAGATTCTTCATCAGAAAATAAAAAAAGCCGTATTTAAAAGAAAAACATTTATAATTTCACAAAAGCTCGTTTATTTAATACCAATATCATCATAATTTACATGAAAAAATATTTTGTTATTATTATCATTTCAATTAAATTAAAAGCAAGGAAATATAAAACAATTAACTTTCTAATCTTCCAAGAATATATCACATAAATTTTCCATGATACCTACAAAACCGGAGTAAGGGGTTAAAAGCTAGGGTGATACTGACTTTTAACAATAGCGCCAAGCGCCTTGCTTCAGTGCATTGTCTATAGAAACGATATTGTGCCATGTCTTTGAAATTGTGTAAAGATATTGTTCCCATAATATATTGAACCGGAAAGACAGAAACTCGTGCTCCAGAAAGAAAATTTCGCTGCGAGAACTTGTGTTACTAAATAATCTGATTTATAAAATATTTGAAAATAATGTTGTCGTTGGTATAATAAATTGTTGGAATATATTTTTTGTTTCCTGAAAAATCATGGGAAATGAAATTTAACTTGGTAAAATTAGCACTTATTTTAATGAATAATGCTAAATTATATCAAATGTTTTCGATATTTATTATTTGGATGAAATCCTTTTTTTTTTAGAAGATTTTTGTCGTTAACAATAAATTAACTGACAATATCTTTTAATGTATCTGTTTTATCTCGAATATTCGTAAGTATGTATGTATCATTTATGCTTGTTTCCTTCAATTTTAGCATTGTAATGTGTTATTAATTTTTTATTAGATGGAAATAAATAGTGAAGATAATTCTTAAGGCTTCATAGACAAAAAAGACGGGGTTCACATACAGTCAATATAATATGTGTGAAATTAAAGACCTTACGAGGTGTAAAGATGTCAAGGACGGTTTTGTTAGTAAAGTAGTAACTTAGCACTTAGAAAGGGGAAGAACCTTTGAACGTGTGCGAAAAATATCCTTGTCTTTATTTTAAGCTTGGTGGTATCATCATCTTAAATATGTATATTTTTTTGAATTCATAATAATTTTTCTTTTCAAAAATTAAGTAGCATTTAATTTTAACCTTATCTAGTAAAGAATGTAAAAGACAATAATAATATTATGTTCGAGGTAAGACGGGACTAGGGTTTCCAATTCCAGGCTAAAATTGTTATTCCAGGATTTCAGGATTGCAATTAGTCAATCCCGGGATCCGTTAAAAGAAAATTTACAATTTCACTTTGATCTTTTTTTTACATTCATCAATTTCTTCAATAATCTTATGTGATTTTTCTGACAGCACAGTTCCTTATCGAAGCTTTGTAGCCGGTTGCTAAAATCTCAATGCACTTTTCACATGGAGCTGTAGCTTCACCCGCTGAAGATAACAGTATTTCTATATCAAATTTTTATCACGATATTTTTTAATGACAATTATATTTCGGTTGTTTATCCATCCTTGAAGGACGAATATATTTCATTGAAATATAATGCACGAAGGTATTGGTGTCGTTCAATTGCGATCTGATATGTAATTAAAACTAAAAATGTTCTTGGTTACAGGCGAAGCATCACCTTAGAGGAGCAAATTTGTATTTTTTTTTATTATTTCAGACTGTTATTGTTCTAAAATGATGGCACATAAACTAGCACAATAACTGGTAAGCTATTTCGTGCTTGGTAAATAAATCAATCCCGAAAAAACGGGAATCATTTTTTCTGTTCCCGGGGCTAGTCAAGTATTGAAAATATTCGGAATCCCGGGATTGGAAACCCTAGACGGGACTATTTCAAACATGATTATGATAATCGTATTACCGAAACAGGGCTTAACATAAAACATGCATTTGTTTTGTTTAGTCCCCGTTGAATCTAAATTGAAATATATCTTGAAAATATTTTCCGTATTTTTATAAGCGATATACATGGAGTTACAAAAGTCTAGATTCATTAGATCCCACTTTTAGTCAGTATATTTAAATAGTCCTGAATAATTGTTGGGGGGTATTTAAATAACTGTACCCCATGCATATATTATTAAGGTTTCTATTACTATCTTAGCGAAAGAAAGTTTTTGAAGGGGTGAACGTTTTAATTGCAGTTTCGCACTTACATAGGGAAGCTAAGGTGAAGGGTTTGGAAACTCCCAATGTTTTTCTTCTTAGTCAGTATGTAAATCAGATTCCTTATGGGTTGCTATTTAAGTTGAAGAATACATGTTGGCGCATCGTTGAGTTGAAAACGCTTTTATTTAAGATAAAACAATCGCTTTTCAACATCAATTTGGATAAAAAAAAAAGAAAGTAAATTGTACTTTTGTATGCCTTTTATTTATTCTTTCTCTTTGTTGTATTTACTTCGTCAATAATAAATACAATTTATAATGTGGAACAAATTATAAATAAACTTTTGTAGAAATATTTTTTATGAACATTAATTTAGATGCTGATTTCGCGTTGTAAACAAAGTATGTTTAGGAATTATGATGTTTTGTTTTAATTTAATTATTTTAGATTGCGTTCTCAAGAGGAAAAGTGAAACCATCTTTATAACTTCAATGCCGGAAGTGATTTTTCATTAAAGTAAGATCGTTTCCTTTCTTTGTTAATTATACGAATTAAGATATCAAATAGAACGATCAAACGTGTTGCAAAACAATACTTTTGTAATCGAATTCTTTTAAGTAATATTGATGTAAAATTAATTATTCAAAACTTTGTTATTCAAGTGTTTTGCTCTTTGAGAAGCATCTTCAGACTTTTAAGTTTTTCAGGAGTGTTTTCAAGTCTGACGATGTTTATTAAAGATACAAAACACGTGTCACAACACAAACACAATATGTGAAATAACAAATGTATCAATTTAATTTTATATTGAAATAATCCTCTAAAACGTTACCGCAAAATTCATCAAATGTATGGTCAGTATCAATGTAAGAAAAAAAATCAGATATCTGTAAAAAAAGGTTGATTTATTTCACTTTTTTGTGGTGGAGTTCAAGGCGTTTGTAATTCTTAACGCTTAGCAATCTAAAGGCCAATGGGTCTGGCCTGGAAGATTCTGTTAGGAGACTCCGCGGGCCAACACGCCAGGCCGAGCGTAGGTATAAGTTTACTGACAGATTTCTCATGCATGCAAGTAAATTCTACAAAATTTTATTTTCGATAAAAACAGTGAAACATTGCAACATGCTGGATTATCCAACATTTTATAATTTAAATTATTATTTTTAATAAAAAATACTTAAAAAATAGGTAGTTTTTAATTAATCATGTACATCATCCAACCCAATTGAAGACTATCACGCACATGACCATAATTTTTTTTTTTTTTTGTAAATTCAACATTTTTTTTAAATCAGAGTAGCTTACCAGACATGAGAAAATTTTGTCAGAGTGGAGAAGGTTAAGATTCGAAAACAATAATATTTTATTTACAATAGATTTTTCTACTGAATGTATCACTTTTAGTGAGACATTTTGAATGACTTATGTATACATGGAAAGAAAAAATAAAAGAAAATCAAATTTTTTTGTTTTATTTTACATGATATATTTAGAAATAGCCATCCTACAGCTATGTCAACTCGTCATTAAGGTAATCTAATAAAAAAATATTGATCTACACGCATTATCTTTCATAATTGTAAGAGATCTTGGCATCGCACCATCTGCAGAATGCCGAAATAGCTTCTTTTACATACTAAACTTATTCTCGTAGAGTCCAATACCTTTTTATTTTTTGTCATAATATAGTTATTTTTAACCTTAATCTTATTTTTTTACTTCAGTATCTTTCCAATTTAACCTTTCTAATGCTCTTGATAATATTACCATTAAAAAATAATATAAAAAACTAAATAAATTTTGTATGTGAATTGAATGTTGAAAACATTATCGTAACAATTTATTTAAATAAAGGATCTATATAGGGTTATTTCAATTTAAAAAGAGTAATAACAGTTTGACGCTCATAGATTTGCAAAGTCAGGGGTGCATTGTTTTCTTAAAGTAAAAGTTGTGGGAGACGATGAAAGAAAATTAAATGAATTCGCTGAGTAAGATATTTGCTTGCGCTTATACTAGGAAAAGGATTTAAAATTCAACATGGTGCCAATTTTGTCGTTTGACGAAGGTATTATATTTTAAAAAAAAACTGCGACTTTGCAAATTGTTAATAAAGCTATTTCAAGTTTGAGAAATAATTGAGTCTTGATTGCCAAAATTAAGGAAAAAATATTCCATTGGTACTAAGCATTAATCAATTTTCTTTTAGAAGAAATAATTTCGATGCCAATTAGTCATATCGAGTAATAAAATGAATTCAATTTCTCGCTAAATTAAATGTTTTTGACATTTGTATTGAACTTCATAATTGTAATTAGGAAAATTTGTCAATTAAAAAAATGATTTTAAATTGAGTGTAAATTTCAATATAATTTGCTGATTCAAAAAAATAGTTAACTGATCATTAAAATAGAATCAATTTTTCTTATCTAAATAACGGGAATGAATATGAATAAATTAGATATAAATTCAGGAAACATTATTCTGTCATTTCACGATTATCAATGTATGTGAAATCGCAAACAATTTCAGGAGTTCAAGTGTGTTATTGAAGTCCAACCAAGTCGATAGTATTAATTATCTCATAATATTTACTAAAAATTATTACACCCATCCTTGCTTCTTTGATCAAATAACGCATAACAAACCTTTATGTGCAATACAAATAAGTGTAATTTTGATTTGATTGAGAAATATACTTATATATTTTATTATGACTTAATTAATATAAACCCGTTCATTTATTATTTCATTTGCCTCTATCTTTGCTTTTTTCTGGAACTAGCCATACAATCTATGTTATTTAAGTTTGTAGTTTCTTTAGGAAGACGAATATGTTGCAATGCAAAAAATGTCTGGCGTTGAAGCAGATCTATTGGAATCGTACTAAGCGACTCACACAGACATTGTTTGATGTATTAGACATTGACGAAATAATAACAAAAAAGCCAAAATAATGATGAGATACCTTTGCGTCTATTATTGAAGAAAATATTTTTACACATCTTCGATAAAATGTTTTTTCAAGCACGCAGTAAAAGTCCCTTGAATTTTTGGGTAGATTTTTCTCTTAGTATTTTTCAGATAAAAGCGTTTCACGGTCTCCCTTCAATAGGATTTTCTTTTATCTTTCTCGCCAAGGCTCTTCTTTGCTAATGATGTCGGAAGACTTAAGCTTCGTATATTCTACGGCTACGAAGCCATTGTCAAGTTCATTTTTGCCGATTATTTTTACAGCTTGAGATATCTTGACCTTTCTATATTTTTTTTATCTATAATTAACATTACTTAATAAGATTTAAGATTATAAGCAGAAGATGTTTTGCTTAAGATAAAAATTTTGAAATTTTAAATTCAAAGTAATCCAGTCATTATAAAATGCTAATAATTTTCACTTCAACCAAATGGATTGAAGAACAAATAATTTTATGTGTGTCGCATTAATTTACTTGTCAAAGAGAGTGAGGCTAGAAATATGTGGTTAGAGAAGTAATAGTAGCAAGCTAAAAAATCTTAACCTTCACTCCACTTTCAGGATCACGATAATAAAAGATGATGGCATCAAAAAAATCAATTTAATTGGATAGAGATCGGAGTACCATTTGGAAAATCAATTAATTATGAATGTATATTTTGCAATTCTTTTTTCAAATAGTTGACATCAGTAAAAAAATAATAAAATTTCATACTTGATATATTTTTAAACACCATTGTTTTCATAATTATAGCAATTAAATAGCATTTTTTATATGAGGTCAAAGTTATAAAGCAATGTAAAAATTTTTGGACACAAAACTGAACATTATGATGTAATTTATCATCCTCACGTCACCGACTTTTGCTTTAATATTGCTTTACAGAACACTTTATTCATATATTACTTCATTGTATCACCAATTATTTTCCATACATTTACATTGATCTTTAAGTCTCAGCTGAGGTATATTTCAAGTTTTTATACGAGTAAACAGACAAAAATTAATTGTAAATTACTAAAATATCACCTTTGAAATAAAAAAAAATTGCAAAAATGGATTCTGATAGTGAAAGATTTTAAAACATAGTCCCCTGTTTTCAGGAAAACTTTGCTTGCTACAAAGAAAAATACACTGGGAAAAAACAAACAAGTCAATCAAAATACTTCTTTTCAATAAGGCGACCTCGGCTTCTTCTACTGATGATGAACCAATGTATTGAACTTTTATGTTATAAATACGGATGAGAAATAATTTTAAAGATTAATTGAGTAAATGTATATTTATTTATTATAAATAAATACAGATTTTACACTTTACATTTATAAATGGAGATAATTTTATATTTAAATTGATATGTAATATGTAATTAACAACGACAACAACAACGTTCAGGAACGAATCGTGGTCGTATGGAAGTCGAGGAAAACCTGATCTTTAATATTGCAAAGACGTTGATTTGCACTCTTATGATATTCATCAATTTCAAAAATAACATATATTTATTAATTTAATTAACTTTCGGAATGACGTTTCCTTTGATTGTTCGTCAAATAATTTTATCATGCTAATTGATATTGACATATAATTATATTATGTGTTTAAACGAAACATCGAATGAATGAATTTGTTATTACCCAACATTTACGCCCATACATAATTAATACACAATGTCAAAATCCATGGGAAAGAGCTCATATTAATGCGAAAGCGACTAAAGCATATGGCGTTGTCAGTGATTGATTCACAAAACAATTCTAACAATAATTGTATTCATGTACTCTTTTGGAAAATTGCAATGACAGATTTAGAGCGAGCTTGGTGATATTTTATATAATATATACATACAAAACAATTTTCATCGCTAAAATATTTAATATTTATCAATGCATAATATATTTTGCATACAATTTAAATGAAAGCCCAAAAATATGAAATCTTAATATATAATTTGTAATGATATACTAGTGATAAGAAGCTACTTAACTGCTAATCAGCTAACTTCACTTAGACATTTTTTTTGTCTTAGAAAAACTTGATAATTTAATCATCAAGTAGAATTTGACACTTTGAGATAAACTCAACTACAAATAGAATGACATCATATTGTATTTTAGTGCATGGATAACTAAAAAAAGTAATAATTTTCGACGGATGTCCGTCCACAAATAAAATGTAACCATGAGATAAGGGTGAAACGATAGTGGTGGTCGTTAAATGTAAAGGTTTGGTATGATAGCATGATCTATCATTTAGTTAGTTGGTTACCCTCGCTTCGGAAGCCAAGCGCGAAGAATGCACCACGATTATGATTCATTTGTATCGTTCGCCGATGCTGCAAATGCTCCAATGCTGCATTCGCAATGCACCTAAAACGGATGATGCATTATCCGGAGGCTGTGGTTTTAAAAATGTCACCATCAAAATAAGTGCCTGTGTAACTCAATAGACAATTCATTAAGAATTTTTCAAAATTCAAATTATACCAACGCGTCAACTCAAATTAATCTTAACTACTACTTTTCTTAAAATAAAAATAATAATACATTTTTAGTACTTTTTCCACATAAAATTTATTAGATCAGGACCGGTTTCGCTCATGGCGAGCATTGTCAACTGATAAAGAAAACAATAAAACAGTGATATGTATACAAAAGTTAAGTAAGAAATACAAGGTATGACAAACAATTGGTATTACAACTAAGCAAATTACAATTACAAATTGCTTGTAATTTGCTTCAATTTATTTGCTTAGTTGTAATACTAATTGTTTGTCATACCTTGTATTTCTTACTTAACTTTTGTGTAAATACCACTGTTTTATTGTATTCCTTATCAGTTGACAATGCTCGCCATGAGCGAAACCGGTCCTGATATAATAAATTTTACGTGGAAATAGTACTAAAAATGTATTATTATTTTTATTATAATGCCTTTCCACCAAGTATTGACAGTGAACACCTTAAAACTACTTTTCTTGTTGTTCAATAAGTAATATTAACAAAAAAATCTTCTTTTCCAAGACAAATATCAATTTGAGAAATTAAATTAAATCATAAATATTAAGCTCCAATTAATATAACGTAGATTTAACAAGGCGTGTAAAAAGGATAAAAGATTGTTTTCAAATCTATAGTGCCTATAATAAATTATATAGTTTTTATTGAAAAGAAGTTTAACTTTATCAATTTAATATTATTTAGTCCCCGTTTTTGCACACATAAAAGATTCTAATATTTTTCAAATCGTTACAAGACAACATGCAGAGTATTAAAAATAAAAAGAAGAATGGAATACTCTAATTTATTGTTTATAAACATTTAGAAATGACATAGATGCATACAATCCAAATGATAAATAAGTGATATTTATAAATTACAAATGTATTTTTTCAGTAAAAATAAAACTTTTATGATTTAAAACCTTATGTTAGTTTTTATTTATTGTAAATGATGATTCTAATATTTCACATATCTTTGAGAAGCGTACGATCAATTTTGACGTTTTTATAAATCAAGCTTACAAAATATGATCGATTATAAGGGATGTTCTCGATACATCCAAGTCGCTGGCAATTTTTCCCGCCCAACCACCAGACAAACAATGAGAACATTTTCGAACAGGCGTGACGCCATTTTTTTCATGAATAGGTTGCATCAGCTTGACGGCAATAGGGGTGATTTGTAGAGACGGGCGTATCATAATGATGCCATTACTGTAATGGCGTTTCACAGCGCCATTGATTTTCATAATTATTGTCATCTCACTGCTTAGGAAGGTTTATATTATGAAGAGTCTTCAAACAGAAATATATCATGTTTGATCAATTTTATTATGTTTGTGACGAGCTCCAAATGCATTGAACTATTCATGTATATGTTGATGAAACGTGTTTTATGTGTACCTTAATTAAACAACAATATAATGCGTTGCTAGTAATAGAATAATGCTATATCGTAACAGTTTTTTATTACATTTTCTGTATTCTATATATTCAATTTTTTTTCAATATAAATGAAATGTCTTACCTGAAACATAAAAACCGCAGTAACGCATTTATGGATAATCGATATACTGCTTAGTGGCTTGATTTAAAATTTAAAGGCAAGTCAATTATAAAAAAAAATATCTAGATATCAAAAATATATTGAATTTAAACCATTTTCCGTCATATGACATAAACGCACCTACATATATTGAATTGACAGTTAATTAATGGAACTCGATTATAATAAGAGAATAATATTAGAGCATTAGAACTAAGACACATCTAATTTCTATGGTACCTTAAGAAGGTTTAACCTTAAGAGTCTTTAGATCACGGATTCTTATTGTTTCTCTCTCATCTGCAACTGTTAATTTATATTTGACGTTGACTTTCTGTACTTATGCATTAATAATTTGTAATTTTATGAATCAAATACTAATAATAATGTGTGGTTTTCTGTAACTTATTCCCATCCCTAGCAGTCAAAAGAATGTGGTATATTAGCAAAAGAAATTACATATAATGTTCATTTGGGGAAAGAAGGGCTATGCGAGATTGCTCTACCGAAACAACCAAAGAGATGTTTTGGACAATCAATCATATACCGTTCCGGTCCATTGACGGGCGCATTTGCTTTTCTATTGTTGTATTATAGTCTTTAGACAACTACTCAATGGAAAAAATATATATAGTAAGCAATAACAAACAATGTATCAATTTTCCATAAAAGAGAATACACATTAATGTAAATCTCAACATAAGAAAAAAAAGTTATTCCATTTCTGCTGTAGCCCAACGTTGAATATTTATTTACAATAATAAACAATATTTTAGTCTGCTGGTACTTATTTTGCATTTATTAAAATGATCTGGACGTTTGAATGCCGATATTGATAGCGATGAGCGAAACCGGTCCTCATCAACATAAAAACTTGTGGAATAAGCTTAAAAAAGGAAAAAATTCCATCCCCGATTTTGTGATTTATAATAAAATAATTGGAATCAATTTACCTAATTACTAGATACCCTTCCGATATTATGTCTGAAAATGCTTCTAAAAGAGACTAAACAATTTTCAATAAATACGTGGAATAAAAAGGTTAATAATTTTATAATAAATGAACTTTCTCAGAGTTGCCGCCAAATCTATCGATGGTATGAAAGAAAGATTATTAATTCCAAAATGGCTTATGTAAGCATACGGTACTATAAATAGCATTTTCCATGGAGTGCTGTTGACGAAATTCCCATTGATTTTAAACCGACTCTACAACCAAATAGTCGCGAGTAGCATGATAATTTCCAACTGTTAGTTAGTAGTCTCACACCTCAACGTTATTTGAATTGCGAATAATACTATTTATTCGTTGATGTGACAGTCGAATAACAAAAATAGAGCTACACATGTAGCAAGGCTTTACGTATTAAAGCAGTAACGGAAAGCGATGTTAAAACATCACAAAAAAGAACTCCATCTGCATGTCAACTCTTTAACGGATATATGTACTTGCTATTTGATCACACCAAATAAAATATTTTTATCTCATGCAATATAATATTTAATAAATTAAGAAAAATTTAAATTAATACGTTGAGAAAAATAACAATGTATTTTAATTCTACAGAAAGTATTTTATATATTTGTTGATAGTTATTTCGGCTTACGCCCTCGTCAAACTATGTTTTAATCCTGCATTAAATCATGTTTATATACTGTTTGTAGACAGGGTACACAATACATCTTCTTCTCTGTTCCGCCATCTTAGTTTTATATGGTACTAGTAATCGAACCCGGCTTCGCTCGGACCAGTTTGGGGTTATGTTCACCTCGGCGCGTAAATTCAGACGGGCCAAGTTAAAACAACTTTTTTCAAAATTCAAAAGTCTAGGTCAATTAAAATGAACATTTCAGACTGGCATTGACATTTCACAGCCCCTTTCATATATTGACAGCCCCATTCTCGCCCATTAAAATGTCCAAATTCAAGGAAAAAATCTAATTTGCTGTCAAATAAATGTCAAATAATACCTTCACGTAAATAATAAACATTATTATTAATAATAAAAGCCGGGAAAAGTTCTGTAGAAGACTAATTTATTACATTTTGACTAAATGTCTTCGCCGATAAAAATTCAAACATATTTTCTTACATATTCGTTTTTATGGCAACTTGCAACAACAATGCAAAAGGTAATTACAGACATGCATACATACGCCGTTTCGGTTTTATATATAAGATTAATAAGTTATTAAATGTGACAGATTGAATTGATGTATTCTTGAAGTGAAAGCAAATCTGGGTTTTTACTATGTGGGAATAAACGTTAAATTGGTATTGTATCAAGTTGATTTATTTTAAATTGCATTAATGCGTTAATACGGCTTAAGAAGTAGTGACGTATTCATGGTATCTGCTCGTTAAGAATGTCATTGGATTGATAATACCTACTAATTTATAGTTGTTCCAATGCATTTTGCTTAAGGCCCTTGTGACAAAAATGTAAACAAATCGGCGCTGAATTTATGTCGTGTGATTCCTCTATGAGGTCGTTTGCAAATAACGAATCTGTATAATAAAAATTTATGTTTAATGAAAATTTATTTAGATACAAATAAAGTTATAGCTCAATTTATTTGACTATATGTATAATGACAAGTTTGTACGTGAATATACGCAATAACTTTCAGAGACACTACTTCAGATGGATACGACTGTGTGAAATTAATCAGTGTAACAATGTTTGGCGGCCAAACACTCAGGTATAATGAGATCCTTGGGTAGTGGGAGACCACTCAGTCCTTTAACAGTAGTGCGTGCGTACACTCGACAAATTGCTATGGAACATCGATATACGATGGGCGTTACTCCACCACATTCAAAGTAATGCTAATAATTAATTAATTACTTTCTTTCAACCTTATTTAAATTTTACCATTAATTTTACTCTATTCGATACCCCTTAAATAATTCATTGTATGAGTCGATACTCACATTTTAATATGCAATATTGCAAATAAATGAGGCAGTAACACGACAAATTACATACCGTTTATAGATATGTACCAGGGGTGACCAAACTTTTACCACTATGGGTGACTTTTTTTGAAATTTTTTGGCTGCGACTCAATATTATCATTGATATAAAAGAAGATTCAGAGATGTGTACACCAGTACGCTAGATAAGCGGGCGACTTGGAATGGCTACGTGACAGACGCTTTGGCCACTCCTGATATATAATGACTCTTTTACTAATAATGACTGACCATTTTTCAACAACATAATGATCAAAATTAAATATGTACTGACAAATTTTTGTACTCATTACTGACTATTTCTTTCATATTTACTGACGGTTTATCGATTAGATACTTAACAAATAAAAAATTGCCGAATATAAATATGCAAATATTATAAACATTATTATTTAACAGCTATAAAAGTATTGTTATTTGAAGCATTAAAAATATATCACTTTTCCAAAACGTTTTACCATCGTAAAAAAGGGGTTTTTCCATCGAAATTATACAACTGAAACCTTTACACGTATTAAGTGCAATTTGGATATCGCTTCTCTTAACTCTTTTTAACGTTTTTGTAATTGAAGACAGGCAAAAAATGTATATCAATCTAAGCATCCGATAATTTTTGATCTTGTTATTTAGAAAAAGTCAGTGTGCGTATGGGAGGTTAAAATAAAACTCATATTTTTTAAAACGTTAATACAACCCAGAGATTTGGTATGAATTTTCCATGATTGCTTCAAGGTAACCCAAAACAGTGTCAAGAATGAAAAATACTCCTCTTATTAACGGCAATATTTAATCAAAGAATTAAAAATATTTTTCATTTCTAATATATAAAGTATGCAGTTGTCATTAAAATATATGTGATTCTGACTCCACCTCTAATTTAAGCCACGATTGCAAAAAAAAGTGTTTTTCCGTCTTCAAAATGGTCAATTCAATTATCATTTCCGTTTCATATTGTCTATGGAAAACCCTTTTTTTTTTTTTTTTGGATATCAGTTTGACGGAGCATTATGTTCTAAGGCGTGTTAGCGCCAAAGTCTCCTTCGTCTCTATTTTTTTTAACTCTTGAATTTTATTTGTTGACATTCCCTTTCCATCGCTTCCGACAGGAGGGCGCGATCGCTACAGTTGAGAAGTCAGTTTAATATTGCGTCTCTACCTAGGGAGGGTCATCGAGAAGAATAGCTCTCGGTCTATATCGATTCTCTAAGGCCTTCTCGTCATAATTCTGCAAGCAAGAGATTGTTGGGTTATCGCGAAGGCCCACATCCTTATGAAACTTTTTAAAGGATTCACGAACGAATTCGCGAATAGTGGTCACACTTAAATCTCTGTGTAACAGCGAACCACGCACGAATCATAGAGTATCACATACTTGCCTCAATGACTTATGCTGATCAACCTGGATAGTGTTCAGATGCTTTTGGTGAGCAAACGCCCACACTGGTGTGGCGTACACCATAATTGGACGAGTTATTGCTGTATATAGGAGAAGTTTACACTTTATGGATAGTTTGATCCTAGCATTAAACATAAAGTACAATTTCGTTTTTGTAGCATTAGCTTGGCGCTTTTCAATCGCGGTGTGTTCGCTAAACTTCAGTCTCTTATCTAAGGTAAGTCCAAGATACTTGACTGTATTAGACCATTTGATCTCTGTATTGTGCATTCTAATGCAATTGAAGTTATGTTTTCTAATAAAGCCTTTAGAAAACATTATTTTGCGCTCTTTTCTGCGTTGATTTTAATTCTCCTGTTGTCACACCAATCCTCAATGGTACGGCAACTGTTTGGACGTGTGCAACTCCGCTTTGCCGATTACGAGATGTAGCCAAAATGGATGTATCATCTGCGTGCTGGGCTAAAATTGTATCACTTTCCCCACCGGTGGGAATGTCGTAGGTGTATATATTACACAGTATGGGTCCTAAGACAGAGCCTTGTGGAACCCCCGCAAGTGTTGACCTCGATGAGGACCGGATTCCATTTATTTTGACCTGGAAACGTCTACCTGTCACAAATGAGTTGAGGATCTTAATTAGTGGTAATCCAATTCCAGCCTTCGACATTTTGAATACAAGCCCTTCAACCCACACCCTGTCGAAGGCTTTTGCAATATCTTAGAAGAGGCAGCTGTGAACTTTTTTTGAATGAATCCGCTCGTGATAAATAAATTTCACCACTCGAAGAAGTTGATGGTTTGTCGAGTGATTCGCCCGAAACCCGTGTTGGGTATCGGGGATGATCTTTTTCTCGTCAACCACTTCTTGTAGTCTAGTTTTAAACACTCGCTTTTAGACTTTGCGCATTGCAGGAAGCAGACTTATTGGCCGGTGGTTCACTGGAAAAGTGTGATCTTTTCCTGGTTTCGGAATCAAGATAATACCGCTTCCTTCCATCGGGAGGGAAAATATTGTAGCCTCAAACACGCATTTATAATATTTACTAATGAGGTAATACCCTTTTGCAGTAACTGCTTGAGAGCCTTGTTGCCGATTTTGTCGTTACCCAGAGCTTTCCTCCATAATATACCTACTCTTAAAAAAAATCCTTCACACATTTATTTCTAAAATACACGTTATATTACACATTATTAAAGAATGGCTCTCCGACTCTACAGCCTTGAAACAACGATCTCATTTTCTCAAGAACTCAAGTTCAAGTGTAAACTAAATAAATAAGTAATAATAAAATTTAACTGTAAAGTTTAATTTTATTATTTGACCGTCGCACTGTAAATTTAATTTTATAGAGCTGTATAATTAGTTATATGGAATTGAATTGATATATAATAAGATTGTTGATAATTAATTAAGATTTATCTTTGATGAATCAATTTCAATGATTGATTTAATCAGAAGAGGTACTGTATTGTAATCAGTATGGTTCGTTTTAATTTATTTTAACCTTTACAAACGATTTACGAGTTGCGAGCTTGTGCGTACGCTAAGCAGACAGCATTGAGCTTTCACAAAAGCTTTGGGTTGGAGCTTTATCCTATAAATCGGGTCGCGTTCACTGAAATGTACGGGTTTGTAAAAAATTCGTCATCGACTCATATTTTTAAATGAATATTTATAAAACTATTAAGCATTCCAGACATTAAGAAATCTAAAATCAGGTGTCTTTATCGATAAAAGAAAAAAATTACTCCATTTATTTATATTTTGATAAATACCCGTCTCCTAAAAATAATAAATATTAATCTTTCGATAGTAGTTGTGTTAATATAAAATATGTTATTTTAATGAGATAATTAAGTGCGGAATGATGATGTTTGAAAAACTCTTTTTATAATGATAAGTAATTTATTTCTGTCCGCTATATATGTATAATAAAAAACATCAATCTTTATTTTAGGATTTTCCAATCTGTGTATATAAAATAAAAAAGAACCACTCTTTTTCGCTTTACTGGGCAGTAAAAAACAGTGCCTTTAAAGAATTTTCAGCGATTGTGATAAATGTTTTTGCAAGCAGATGCATTATCCTCACCCTACTTACTTGATATGAAATTACAAGCTTCTAAAGAAAAGGCCAAGTAAAATTATTCGCATTAAAAGTTGTCATTATTTTTGACAAAGAAGTCTGTATCTATTGTTTATAATTGATAGATAAAATCTTAATTATACTGCAGACATACTCAGATTGGTAATAGTCTCACTCTTATATGGAAAACTGTTTGACGACTCATCATCCGTGTACCAAAACGCACGAGAGCTGGCTAAACACTTTCCATTAGAGTATATCCAAAGGCCGACCATACAAGTATGTGATACGTTGGGTGTTTGCAAAGCTATCGAGATGTTATGTACATATATATAATTTTACTTGAGGGAAAGGTAGAATAGATTCGTAATGGATTCAATAGCTACATTGAGCTTGCTTTTACATCAAACATAATGTCATATACGTCAAAAATGATTTTTTGTTGTTTGTAAAACCTTGTATGTTGATAACGTTTTTATTTATTTAAGCTTTGCTCAATGCAAAACATTTAAAGATATGAATGATAGTATGAATGATAAAGATATGATTGAATGCAGTAATAATACAAAAAATAGTTCATACGGAATATACTGCAGTGGTTTAAAACACATTTGATTATTTCAATTCACGATACTCACTTGTGCTAATGAGAAAATCACAATCATTGGTATATCATTTCCCAAAACGTGTTGTATGCAGTTTGCTAACAATTGAGTTTCAATAGAATGTATTATAAAAACTCACAACTTGTGTTTTACAAAAAAATCGAACATATTATATAAATTTGAATGAATAAATAAGACATTTTTTCGTACCACTTGCACATTTACATTTATATCGCAAGTATTTCCAACTAACTGGTTCCTATAAACCGGCTCTGATCTTAACATAATATATGTGGGAGTATGTAAAACAAAAATAAAGTCTTTTTATTTAAGTATTATGCTTTTCTACCGAAAATTGTCACTCGTCATCTTAAAGGGAGTATTATAAAATATGAAATTTAAGCGATCAACCGAATCAAATGAATATTAGCACACTCGGGAAATTCCCGCACAGATTTTAACGCTCACATTTCTAATGAAGATTTCTTAACAATTTTACAGCAAAATTTAAATTAAAGATTGATTATATGTTTCATAAACGAAAAAAGGACTACAACCGAGCGCGTTGTGTAAATTTATCAAAAATCATTTTATGCTGAAATCCTCACTTGCTTCTGGTAGCTTTATATTCTTTTATTAAAATAGTTGGTACAAGTTGGTAAATATTTTAATAATTATTATTAAATTTCTTTCCAATTTTATATGAATATGATAGTGAAAAAATATGTGATAAAATTAGTAGCGTAATCAGATACGGCCCGGAATCGACCCTCTTTATGGACCAAAGGCTCTAGAGGTTGCGGGGTGGATGCTGGGGGTCAGTTTCCCGCCATCGTGCGATTGACATGTCATGTTTGCCCGATCAATGATAAGTTCATGGCAAATCAACTATCTGCGCCTGAATCAACACCGATCGGCTGGGCCCTGTTTGCTCTGGCACCCTGAGCGCAGAAGAACGTCTGAGTGTGGGTTGGCTATGCATAGATGCTCTTGACTGCTAATGCTATGACAAGCAGTGGACTTTTGAAAGCTTTTAGAAACTGCTTCGAAATTGTATTCTCTCAATTATGATCATAAAATTTCCGTAATAATTTTGTACTTAGTAACTATTCAAGTGGCAATAGAAATGAAGCAAAATTTGCAGAAAAATGGCAGCAAATTGTTAACATGATCTTTTATTGATAAGAAGCACTTTTAAAAGAAGCCCGTTATATGAAATAATTGGTCAAGTAAATTGTTACACCAATTTTATAAATAATACATAACTTAATACGGTAAGAAAAATAACAATCGATAGTTCTGACGAAAGCGTAAGCCGAAATAGCGATCAACAAATATATAAAATAATTTATGTAGAACTAAAATACATTGTTATTTTTATTACCGTATTATAATGGAGTTCTACCAAGTAAATGCCTCTTCAATCAATAATACATAACTTTATAACCAATAAAGGTTTAAATTGTTCAATATTTCGTTAAAAAGTAGTATTACAATAACTCTACTGAATATAAGTTTTAAACGTTTTAACCTACTCGAGTTATCCTATTTGATGGTATAAGTAATGTAATTTTATCTACAAAGTCAAGTTAAAAAAATTGAATCCTTTTTGTAATACCAATTATGTGCACTTTTATCTGAAAATTTGTAGAAATGATTTTCATAACGTTTTATTATTGATTATCACATCTTGATCCAGCTTTGCGAACTTTTCGTCCTTTTTTAAACACTTTTCATTTTAAATTACATTTAATAAGTGATTATTTATTAATACGGAAAGGAAAATAGCAATGTATTTTAATTCTACATAAATTATTTTATATATTTGTTGATAGCTATTTCGGCTTACGCCTTCGTCAGAACTACTCTAGATAGTTCTGACGAAGGCGTAAGCCGAAATAGCTATCAAAAAATATATAAAATAATTTATGTAGAATTAAAATACATTGCTATTTTTCTTTCCGTATTATAATGGAGTTCTACCAAGTAAATGCCTACTCAATCAATATTATTTATTAATCTTTATATTTCCATTTAAGTAATTAATTTACATCTAAAACTGATCTTAAAATAATCAATTTATGCTTCTTAGAATTATTGTTTGATCTTATCGTCTTGTGTATTTATTGTATCATGCTTTTCATTTACAAAAGGTTCATAGCTAAAACCATCCAAAAAGGAAAAAAAATGAAACTGAAATGCTAACGATGCTGGTGATATATGTCTTGTTGTACTGTAAGCGGACATGCAAAGGGGTAGTTTTGACTTAGGGCGAATAACGTTTAAGATCTCAAAGAAAACATAAGGTCGTAGATCAAGTTTGTCGGATGCGATACAAGTTACGAAAAGCAACTCCGAGCTTTCCCCGGTGAGGTAGCCTCCAACCTTACTCACACATCACCGGTCGTCGGTGAAACCGCGGAGCTTTTTACATAGAGGTATTTATGTTTTCCGGATTAAATCGACGCGTGCTGTTTTGAAACGTGTCGAAAACCATTTCACATTCACATTCAGGCTCACAGATAAACTTATATTATTATTATATTCAATAAATGTAAAATTATTATTTGAATTATTTCGCTAAATCAATAAGTATGTTCAGTATACACATATGTATATCAATTAAATTGACGCAACATTAGTTTATTATCAGTTGAACTGTCTTGGAACTATCAAATCAAACTTAATCATCAAATTCTTTCCAAATAAATTTCAGCAATAAACAAACTTTAATTAATCACTTTTCAGATGCTAACTATAAATCATTCTTCATAAAAGGCATTTTAAAATACAATACATTTTTGTATTTTTACTTCCTCATATATTTTACAATGATGAAAAGGCTGGCTAAGCTCATCGTTTAGCATTTTTAAATGAAGACGAATATTGCACGTTACGATATGTTAATTTGAATCGTTTTCCGTGTGTAAAAAAGCATGAGTTTTCCTCATTTCTTAAATAATCGCATATTTATTACAAATTTTAAAAATTTATTTATTGCATCGGATGGCTAGTGCCGATTGGTAATATACATAGTGCTTTCATATAGAAACCCCGACCGTAAGTCTTAAATTTTAATCAGCAACGACTAACTTAAACTATAAAATAAGAAAATCAATCTCTTTGCCAATTTACTGTATGAAATTTGAGTCGTCTTCTAATAATTTTACTGATTTACGAGAATTTCTGTTGTCAACAGAAAGACAAGTTGAATTGTTTCACATATTTTTTACTTGTCATTTATGTATTGGAAGTGAATTTGTCTTCCAAATGAAAAATCATTTTCTTTAATACTTTTTTGAATGGTGACATCACATGTAAAATATTGTCGATCTCTCGCTCGGGAAGAGGTAACGTGAGTTCAATGAGGTATGTAAAAGAAATAGAAAGCTGCACTGATGTTACTCTGCTATTTATAGATGCCGCATATAAATCTGCCTTTTGTTTGAAAGCTAGAAATGAAAATAGTTATTTACGTTTGATTAAAATTTTATAAGACCTTCTTAAAATTGCTACATTGTACTTTGATTTATCAAATAAATTATTAAACTTTAGTTTTAAAAGAACGTAACGTAGGATTCATGTTAAAATTCGTAAGTATACATACATATGCAAAATTATTAATTGCATAAAAAAATATTTAAATTTATGATAAAAGAAAAAAAAATAGTTTTCAAATTATCTTTATGCAATATTGGTCCATTATCCACCATTGTCGGAGCTACGTCGAGTTTGATTTATGGAATTAAAAATCATACCTTTATAAGCCTATCGGTTGTTTTACTAAGCCTAGCACCAATTTAAATTGTTTGCAAAGCATCTCCTAGTCGTCAATATGTACATATGTATATTACAACAAATCACAAACTAGCATTTATTAAGTTATATTTCATTATAACTTATTCAATTTGATAAAAACTGTCGTTTATGTTGTTTTTAATGTTTTTTCAATACATAGTTAAAAGAAATACCTACCTATATTTATTTGTGAAACGATTTTTGAAAGGAGGAGACGTAATCTATAAATAACGTTTATAAAAGTTGAATACTCAATACGCAGTATGTGTTTTTTGTAAGAGATATATTCCATTTGATTGTAGGACTTTGATGGAAGAATTTAAACACTCAATCGTTGTTTTTTTTTTATCTTATTTCAATTTGACATGACCTGTTTCTCACATTAGAAGTTACATTTTTTGATATAAAGTTAAAGATTTTTTTTTTGCAATATCATGATATAGTCATTCCTTGATCGCTCGCACATCTTGTAATACAGGTTACAAAAATCAGACTTTACTTTATATTTCATCAATTTGAATTAAATACATTGATATACCAAGTATCGTGCTCTAACTACCATTTAAAAAATATAATTATGTGTGTTCAAATAGTTTGGATTCACACAATATCAATTAAAATTAATTTAATATATTTTTTATGAACATTGAAAGGATTGTAAGCTTGTCAGTGATTTACCTGCAAATCCGGCCAAATCGCGTGACATGTATACAAGTTTTCCGCCCCTTGCAGTGTTTGTACTTTATATTAGGTACAGTCCACTTGTCCAGCAACTAAGTCAGTCGAGATGCAACCTAAAGATAGCACTCAGCCACTCACTGACAGTTCTCCTTACATACAAATATATTCAGTCAATTAATATTCTTTTTAGAAACTGACAAATCTTTTATTCACGTTGAATTGAAATATACTTTGATAACTTTTTCATTGCGCTGACGGTGCTACAAAAAGTGACACGAATTGTATCCTCTTGAAGAGCTGCTTCTAAGGCAGTGGTTCTCACGTAAAATTTGGCTGTAGCCGCATTAGGAACATCAGCGGTCCTACGAAAATGTCTGGTGGCCGCACCAAATTTATTTTTGTCAAAAATACCTAAACATGTATGTATTTGAGTTTTTGCGAACTGACAATTCTTGATGCACAATACAATGCATCCAAAATATTAAATTTTCAGTGTCATTGTTGACAAATTAACTCACAAAAACACATTTTTATTAATTATCAATATTAACTATCAAGCTGTTGGTGGCCGCACATGAGAAACAATGTTCTAAAGCCTGTAGATGATTCCCAAAGAGGTGAAGCCCATCTCACTAGTTCTACAAACTTCAGTTCAGTAAGAAATTCATCTAGATTTATTTGACACTTTGTTAGGTATATAAGGCTGGTTCAAATTAAAAATTTTGAATTACGAATCTTCTTAAATGAAATATATCGTGTCTTTTCCTTCTTTATGGACAAAAGTTAAAGAAACGTATACTGATCGGCTTAATTTTTTTTTTAATACATTTAAATATTTTGTATAATTTTTCCGGTGACGAATTACCTGACGACGCGTTGTTTACATCCCCTACATAGCGTTTATTCATTGGTAAGTTTGGGATTAATATACAGCCTTTTTTGTAAACGAATCGCTTATGGTCTTCCGTTTTAGAAGACGAATAGCTTTGCGCATTTAAGTTTATACGAACCACACATATATTGTGTCAACGACATAAAAATATTTTTCGTTTGCTTACTCTGAGGTCAGTGAATTCGATTCAATATATTAAAAAAAAACAAGCAGAAAAATTCTGACAAAATAATTCAATGGCCTGAATTATAAAACGTAATGTTTGATTTATAATAATAAATGTACGGGTAAGTTATGCAATTTAATAATCTATATTTTATGTTTATTTACTTTTACTCATTTTATTTATATGCTACTGTTTTAATTTTGACTTTAAAATACTTTCACCACATCATGGTGAATTATTGCAATGATTTTAATATATTTTTTAACAATTTTAAGAATCGCTTCTGAAGTGTTTATTGTTAAATCTTGGTACGTTCTGGTTTTGTGCTGCGACTTTAATTTAATTGAACTATTTAAATCGACTGTCATGGCCGGTTTTGTTCATTGCGTTGGTTGACAATTTTGGAAATTAACGAAGTTTGTAGAATTCCATTAGTTAAATACTCAGCAACGCTCTCTGAGTATTGATTTTGAGATTTATTTGAGTTTGTAGGAAAATATCATTGAAAATTGTTGATAATAATTATCATAATATCAATTGTAAATCAAAGGCTGAAACATTCTTATCGCACAAAACAAAATAGTTTTCAGTCCATTCATAAATGTATCACCTGCAGAAGATCGTAATAACTGCCCATTTCTATGTGATTATATTATCTAGGCCAGTATGCTGATCTTGTGCAAGAGATATGAAGTGGTCCTTTTGTTCGATGTGTCTTGCGGTTTCAGACAACCGGCCAATTTGAATGCAACGCATGTTTCATCGTAAAAGGATATGGCAGTCAATTCATTTTTATCGGTATTATTATTTGAATATTTATAGTTTTTTATACACTTATATTCATCTTTACGTGTAAAAAATGGTTTAACATTAATTTAAATGAAAAAGGAAAAAACTTAAAAACTATTTTTCAAATTATACAATGTAAACTCACAAGGACAGTTTTTTCTAATCGCGAGCACTATTAATTGACGTGCATGACTATCGAAACCAGTATATTTAGAATTGTATACACAAATGAAAGTAGAAGAAAAAATGGGGCTTAATTTAATTAAGTATTTCGACTGAGGGTGCTTGATGGAATTTCTATATCAAATTTGAATTGTTTGAATTTTGTACTTTTCCATGAGTTTTGTCGCTAACGACCCGAGTTTCGCCTTTCGGCATCTTCAGGCATTCCAAGTGCACGGATGTCATTGAACTGACGCGTAGTAAACAGTTTGTATCATTTATTTATAAAAATATAAGTAGATCACTTACTTAAAAGGCTATTATAACAAAACTCATGGAAAAGTACAAAATTAAAACAATTGAAAAAAAAAAAAAAAAAATTGGGGCTTAATTTATTTGAATTTAATACCTTGCCACGAAAAATTGATAGTGAACACCTCGATAGCGAAAATGTACATTTATATCGTTTATACCGCACTAAAGCCGTTATTTCATAAGAATTTTATAATTGCATCAAATAAGTTCTTTTACTGATAGATAAAGCAAAAAAACAATTCTTAAAGATAAAAAAATAAAGAACATGGTCACAATATCAAAGAGATACGTGCGCGACCATTTATTTAATTTTATAAAATACGCAATACCTGATGATATTGAAAATTCTATAAATGCGTTTATGTATGTTCTCAAAGCTTACGCTGAGTGTAATATCTCTGTTTTTATAGATTATAATGTACATTGGATGCTCACGCTTCCGCAGCTTGCAAATCGGCCAACACGAGCTGGTCTCCTTATCTTACCGATTGAAGCCGACACGAAACGGTGTCATCGGCTAATACCGTCATTATCCTGATTGATTGTGCGTAAATGTCCCATGTGACATGTGATGGAAGTTGTTCCCTGCGACGATTCAATGAGAATGAACACTGCAGATAGATTACTGTACTTTAAGCCTCGGTAGCTCTTCGTGTAATATGTATTTTGGATAAAATTTAATATCACATCCAACAAATGTTTTGCCATAGAAGTAGTGAAAAATCTAGCGGTATTATTTCCTATCACTCTGGAAATGCAGTATTATTTAAGAAGCAATGCACAATTACTTAAGCCTGATAAGAACCGGTCTCATTCAACAAATGAGCCTTTTTAATAGTGGCAGTGCTCGAATCCACGCGAAGTCAAATTAGCCATTATGATATTTTATGAAATCTGGAAAAAGTAATGCAAATTGTTATTAATCATCTAGATTCTAGATGTCTCTTAATTGAGTCAAAATGGTGACGTGCCACTTCATTTAATTGCAGATTGGTTTTGCAATTAAATAACAATAGCAGTGGTCTGTCGTTGGATTGATTTAACTCTCCTTGCAACAGTGTTTTGAGCATAGGCATAGTCAATAACATAAAAACAAAAATATCAGTT
Source organism: Himalopsyche kuldschensis (assembly GCA_028554975.1). Lineage (NCBI taxonomy): Eukaryota > Metazoa > Arthropoda > Insecta > Trichoptera > Rhyacophilidae > Himalopsyche > Himalopsyche kuldschensis. Next base: position 1,139,012 of record JAHFWI010000100.1, read on the forward strand.
GACAATACTCGCCATGAGCCAAACCGGTCCTGATAAATTCCCGGTAAATTTTATGTGTAAAAAGTATTAATTTGTTTTATTATAATGCCTTTCCACCAAGTATTGGCAGTGAACACCTTAAAAGTGATAGCCAATATCGTTTATCTCTGCTCTCAAGCGATAAAAATATGTATTTGATTTTATTTATATGGCAATTTGTAACGCAGTGCACACACACTTTTTGCGTAGAGGAAGAGTGAGCGAAAGAGAGAAAGTTCGAGCATTTTTTTAACGCATTCAATGTATTAAGCAATTACTAACTTTTCATCTTGATAAGGATGTTATTTTTTAAACCATGTCTGCTATCGATGTGAAGTTTTTTTTTTTTTTTTCGTCTATCGCACTCATCGTCTATCGCACTCATTTTTTAGTTCGTGCCTAACCACAGACATCCATACTTTTTAGTAGAAATCCTCAAATCGATTCAATAATCAATTGTATACAGATGTCCATACATAAGAAGAACTTCCAAGACCTTTGATTATTCGGCTACAGTAATGGAAAAACTATTTGGATTATTCTGTAATCATGATAAATACTGTTAAAGTATACCTTTATACAACTTTATATTTAACTTTACTCGCGGTCGATAATTTATGCCACCGATTTAATGAAATCGAGTAGTAATTACTACCTTTACCGTGATCAAAGGATTTCACTCGTTTTTTTTTTAATAACGAATGATATTCTATTTTTTTTTGTCTCGCTGTTTAATAACTCGGGAACAATAAGTTAATTGAAATTTGGTTGAAAAGAAATGAAAAAAAAAGCGTAACGTTTATTGATGAATAAATTGCTAGTAAAAATATTAATGCGACGTTTGGATGTATTTGAACTTTCGAATGAATGTCAACTGAATAACAGTATTTTTATTTTTAATTTCTCAATCGAAAACGATTAAATAAATTATCTCAATAAACACACAATGGCTGGACGGAAGCTGGCTAGGCGAAAGATAACTAACAACCGTATAGTGCCCTCATTGTGAACGAATCACGATTGTGAATGAGTTATTTAATTATTCCAGTACGCAATAATTTGTATTTTATATGTTTTAATGAAATTTCGCATTATCAGTGGGAATAAATGCCACAATTGTTTTTTTAATTCAATTAAAGCAATGCTATTTATATCTATCATCGAATAATAAAGTAGCTTTAACTGGCAATTACACTTTTTTGTACATCGTTATTATAAAATAAATTTGACATTTAAATTCTTTCTCGATAAATATACTTTCAATAATGGAACCACAGTGAATAAAAAATTGATTTTCATATTTATTATCAAAACAAAAAATCAAAGAGATATTAATTGCATAAAATATATATACATTCCTGACTTCTATATTACATTAAATTTCTGATATCTAAGCGAATGCCTTACAACTATCATACGGATACCAATAAAAATAAAATGCTTTAAAGGTTTTTAGTAGATTTTTTTACAACAAAATGTATAAATATTTTTGTTACTTATTTTTTAATTGAATAAAAATATATTACATGACATTACAAATGACGCGAATGCGCCATGCAAGTAACAAAAAAATATGTACAACAAAACATTAAAAAAAACAGATATTGCCATACAAAAACACACATCGTATTAAATGAATTAAAAATCATCATGGTAAAAAGAAATTTAAAATTAAAGCACCAAATCCACGGCTAAAAATGTCCACTTCAGAAGACAGTCAGATCAGCCGAACAGACCTTGCTACTGGCGACTCAAATCACCTACGCTACAAACAAGTTCTGATAAAAAAAAATGGTTGACTACCATAATTACATTGAGAGCTGTTAAACCATTGGCAGGGTAATGTAATACGTGAAATAAGTAAAAAAATACACTTTTAGATTTTGTGCGTGCTTTTATAATCTGTCATTTAATTTTGAATGTAAAAATAAATAAACCGTTAAGATAGGTTATTGTGTATTCTTTTAAGTTCCCAAAAGAACAGCCAAAAGTTTGATGATGCTGAATTCATTGTTTTACGCAACAATGCTACATATTAACGGCTGCATAATATCACCAAAAAAGGATTAGTTTAATGTTTAAAACAACCGACTTGTTTATATATACGTAATGAGAATTTAGCGGAGCGGATCGATTACCGAGTTTCTTTGGCAAATTATTTAATCAGTAATGCGCATGTTATTTTTTTAGCATAACACCTTCCTTTAATTATAATAATTACAAAATTAAAGTACTATAAATAATTTTAGTTTCCGACAAAAACGATCAGTGCTATAGGAGGATGGGAGCCCTCCCAGAATTTTTAACCAGCCATCTCGTCTAACATAAATGATTACTGTCCCTCATCACAAGACGGTACAAAATGTTTATTGCATCAATTATGTCTCGCTGACCGTATACTTATTTGAGAAGTATTCTTATTTAAGAGTCGGTCAAATTAAATTGTCCCTTTATAGTACCCAATTTAAGAGTTGCGTTTGTTTTGATAAATTGAAAAATATCAAAAGTATTAACCAAGTCCCAAGTTTGGTCAGTATCAAACATATTTTTTTAAATTATTTACAACTATTGACAACTACATCAGATCAGTTACAATGATATTTTCTTATAATTCCATAATTAAAACAATCAAATCCGATCAATTTATCATTTTCCTGCGCTTATTATTTTTACATTGGCCCAGCGAATAAATAGTGTTAAATAATAGCATTGATCGTTTTTAAGGGTTAAAGGTTTTTAGAACACCATGAACCGTAATTTAAGCTATTTACATTTTTCTTTTTTGCTTTCTGTTTTCTTCTCTTTAAGCTCCTTAGTGCATGGTTAAAAGATCAGTCCCGTGCAGCTCTGTCTCGGGCCAAGTAAGTGAGAAGTAAATTCGTTTCTTTTCTTGGTCGTATAACGTTATGGAAGGCGGCTGTGAAAAACGGCTGCACACACATAACGGAAGGGTGGGCTGAGAACCAACTTGTTCACCCAAATATAATATATACATTAGAGTTAACTGTTATGTTATTCTATTTTATTGTTTTAACCAATTACATACTTTATACACTTATTTTAAATCTGCATATTAAACAAATTAAAAAAATACATTTTCAATAGTGCAACTTCACTGACAGCATACTTATATTTAAAAAAAATATTGTATCACTACTATGAAAAAGTGTTTATCATTAATGGGAAAATTCTTATGAAATCTCTGTCATTTTGTTATATTACATTATAAAGCTTCATTTGTAATTACGCATAATTTGTTGGCTATGTCTCATTTATTATATACTAGTATTGCTACCCGGCGTCGCTCGGACTAAGCGACCAATAATTATTTAATGTTATATCATTTGACATAATTATATCACAAAATCTAACATCCAAAATATAGTTAAAATAAAATCACAAACTTTATTTAATTTGATGACAGCCCCATTCTCGCCCATTAAAATGTTCAAATTCAAAGAAAAAATCTAATTTGCTGTCAAAGAAATGTCAAATAATACCTTCACGTAAATAATAAACATTATTATATTAATAAAAGCCGGGAAAAGTTCAGTAAAAGACTAATTTATTACATTTTGACTAAATGTCTTCGCCGATAAAAATTCAAACATATTTTCTTTCATATTCGTTTTTATGGCAACTTAATGACCAACAATACAAAAGGGAATTACAGACCCACAGACATACATACGCCATTTCGGTTTTATATATAAGATTATGGTGGTAAATTAAAAAAAACAATGGAGATTACTTTCCTTCAAGATTCACCGAGATGTGATCAAATACTAAGATTTGACAAAGTAATATTGGTCTTAACGTGTCACTTCCGTAAAAATCATAAATTTTCAATCACCAAGCAAGTTACAATCAGTTTCAAACTGTTACTATCAAACGCGGCTTTAAGTTCACAACTTGGGAAACAAGCTATACACTATATGTAGACTATACAGTCTGCTAAGACTTTTCTAATGTCGTTAGAGTATACAGCGTTCACATAATCCTTTACAGTAGCGTTCTCAGAATGAAGTCAAACCTCAATAGATACTTTTACTTCTGGCCTTTGCTCATATTTAAACCAAATAAATTACATCAAAACTATTTTTAGATGTACCTTAGTACCTAGATGTTTTATCCACTTAGGAGTGCTTTTAACGAAAATATTTTGCTTTCTATTAATTCCCACTGGAAACATAGCTACGTTTTTCCAACAGAATTTATAATAAAGCTTTTTCTTTTGATAATTATTATGATTATGTTTTGTCGAGTAATTCTCTGACCAAGCTTAACCCAGCTCTCGGGTAATAATATTTTGATATATATTATAAATACACAAAACATTTAATCAATCATAGATACATATTACACAGCTTAAAACCACTTCACCGGCAAATTATTTTAACAAAAATGTTCAAAAAAAAATCTTTTTTTATTTTATTTTAATTTGAAGCATATAAATATTATTTTTACTAAAAAAAAAAAAAATATTTTTACCCTTCGAAGTCTATTTTTTACATTTTTTTTTAAATATTATTTTTTTCTTAGAATATTATATGTACATATTATATACATAATACCATATCATGAAATAGTCTCATACAATGTCAGAAATCGTGAAATTATATGAAACACATATTTGTGAACGCCGAAAATCGAACGACTATTTTAAAATGCACATATGGGCGCACACGTATTTGCGTGAGCGCCGAAATTGGAATACTTTTTTTTCACGTATTCGTGTGAACGCTGAGGAAGCGGTTAAATAATTGAAAAAAACCCATTTTTAGTGCTACTTTCACAAATTTCGCTCATCGCAAGCATTATCAGGCGATGCTCAATATTTGCGCTATGCGATACCGGTCCTAATATTTATGGGAATATATGTAGGGTAATACCAAAAATTAACTTTAATTTTTTCAATTTTCTTTTAACTTACTATCGTTACTATAATAATCAATTAATTTCTTACGGTATTTGTTCCCTAAGAATAATTGATGAGCAAAATAGAAAGAGCTTATATATATAATATATCTGGAATATTTTATCTAAAAGAACTTTATAATAAACTTGAACGGCGCAATTTAAATCACATCTGGCTTATCACGATTACAGGTCAGCGGCCAGCGTGTTACTTGTAACGTGTATGGCTAATACTTCAACCCTCGCACGCCACTGGGCCTTGGGCAAGTGACGCGGGTTAAGGCTCCATGACGTGCCCCAAGAAAGTCTCTGTGCACGGTGGAAACAGAGGTCGATAGACAGCCGTTGCATGTGATAGATTTAACTCCAATGGAGGTTTTTACCTTTCAAGAAAAATGCGCAAATAACAGACTTTTTGCGGTAAGTGAATCTAGCTTATAGAAATTATAATTTAAATATTTAATCACTTTTAAGGTGTTCACTGTCAATACTTGGTGGAAAGGCATTATAATAAAAATAATAACACATTTTTAGTACTTTTTCCACATGAGATTTATTTCATCTGGACCGGTTTCGCTCATGGCGAGCATTATCAACTGATAATTCAGTTGTTCAGATAATGCTCGCCATGAGCGAAACCGGTCCAGATGAAATAAATCTCATGTGGAAAAAGTACTAAAAATGTGTTATTATTTTTATTAAAATATTTAATCTAAAAAATTATCACAGTTGGTATTATTGGTTGAGAGTTAGGCTTATATTTTGAGATGTTGGTTTTATATTGAAGTAATCAGTTCATTTTACAACCAAATGAGTACGATACTTTCAATTCTTTACTGCACTTTTCAGAGGGAGAAGTGTGTAGATTATTTAACAATAGGCACGATTAAATTTGAATTCATGACCAATTAGAAAACTTTACACCTGTACACAATATTGTTTTAAGTCCTAAATCTGTTAAATCTCAATTAGCTATGTTCCAATGAGATTGTAAAAAATCTCCAATTAATCGTCAACTTTTTTACTGTGTAAAACTTTTTTGTTTCATGAAATATACCCTCAGTATGTATTTGCATAAAATTTGAATCGAAGTTGAAAAAATGTTCTGAATAAACGCAATGCTCCCCAAGGGCAGGAAGAAACCGTGGCTATTACAGGAAATGACACGGCTGTAAAAACTAAGGACTTGCAATGAGCCACTCAGGACGCCGGGGGAGGCTTTGACGTACGTGCACCGATAGTACTTGGGTAGCCTTTTTAATATCATGGAAGGATTTTGCATCTTAACGTTGCCAGTTTACGGTATTATTGCCAACGATTTAGAAAAGTACTCCATAAACTGTTTTGTACACTTCCATCTGATTATGTCCTAAATTTTTACGGCAGTTTTGATTTTAATATGATACACATACCTACATAAACAAGTAGCTACATATTTACTAAAAATATGTACAGTGAAACCCCGATTCTACGTTTTTCAAGGGACCGTATTAAAAAAACGATAAATGCGGGAAAGTTTCAAATATTAACTAAATGCCGGGACTATAGAAAATGAACGCAACACGCGGGAAAACGTATAATGCGAGAACTGTAGATAAAAATTAAAAAAGTATTTAAAATTTTTACTGGAAAAAAAAACGCAACCATTTTTTTGCTAATTTAAAGTACATAATAAAATATTTATACTACTCATATTTTTAATCAATTAGTCCGGTTAAGAATAATTTGAAAGTCTTATATATAAATAGTGAAAACATTAAATATTTTTAAGCTGATTTTTCTAAATTAAATATTGAACAAATTTACGATTGTTATGACTTTTTTATAAATAAATATACTTTTACGAAAAGATTTTTTCGTCCATTATTACGTGTGTAAATTTTTTATTACGCAATTACTGATCATAATGTGACGCTATATTGTTAAAAAGAGTTTTCTCCGAAAATATCTGAAGGGTAATTTTTTAGTAATAATTTTTGAAGAAACTGAAAAATTAATCGACATAAACTTAGGTAAGACCTAATAATTCGTTTTTCATTTGCTTAACGACTTAATTGAAAATTAAAAATTCGTAAAAACTTGCTAAATTTAAAAAAATGTGACGAATACTTTGTGTGTTTTAAATTGAAGTTATCAAAATGTAATAAATTTTTCTTAGTTAATGATTATTAATCAACCAAATTGTTATTTTAAATAGATTTTTTAGCTATGATCTCGTAAGTATTAAAACATATACAGTGGAACCTCGATTCTACGTTTTTCAAGGGACCGTATAAAGGAAACGATTAATGCGGGAAACGATGAATACGGGAAAGTTATATATATGAACTAAATGCCGGGACTATAAGAAATGAACGCACCACGCGGGAAAACGTATAATGAGAGAACGTAAAATCGGGGTTCCACTGTATAATATTATTCAATACACATTACTTTGTCACACATTAATTGATGGTACTATATTACATGACAGTTATTTAATGTTTGTTTTTCATCGGAACGGCTCAAGTACAGGTAGTCCTCGACTTACGACGGTTCAACTTACGACTATTCGCACTTACGACCCAAAAAAAATAGATTTTTTGTAGAACTTGTGTTTTTTCGATGTAGACTGGCAAACCACCACAAACTTTTCTCTGGAATGTTTTTAATTCGGCTGTGTCATATGTGCTTAAAAATGTAACCATCTTCTTGTTCTTCCAAGCGAGAATCAAAAATATTGAGATTTTCATACGCCATTGTATTTTTTTTTCGGTGAAATTTGTGTTTTTTATCCCAGGCGGCAGTCTTTTCCGATATGTCATGATGGTTCCAGTCAAATGACAAAGCACATAGCTTAAACAATTCTTCAGCAAGAAGAATACTGGTGTAGTATCTGTCAGTGAAAATGTGGTATCCTTCCGCACCTGGGTTTTTATGTATTGTTTTACTCGTTATTTTGCAAATCAACCCACGAATGCCAAATTCATCTTCTCGTCAGTCGCATTTCCCCAAGTTTATGATTAGCATAAGCATTTAGTTCTTTGAAAATATCGTTCACTAATTCTTCAGTAAAAAATAATTTGAAAAAGAATCCATCGACTCTCTTGAAGAAATCTGCTGTCTGTTTTTATCTGGAAAGGTTCATCATCATTTTTTGTGACGTCGATCCATTTTCCATCGGCAATAACCTTTTTGTAATCATCGTCGATACATCATCATTCACTCCTGTATTTTATCCTGTCCTGCTACTATTTCCACATATTCATCACTATTACTTTCGATAGCAAGTAATCTTATTTTTCTCATCGGAGGAATTATATCGCTACCAATACTATCATTGACGCAATTGAGTGCATCATTGTTATCAACACCATCCTGATCAACGTTAAAAGTAAATTCATCATCGCCACTGTCAACATTATCACTGCTTTTTATATGTTTATTCGACATTTTTTCGGTACAAAATATAATTTTGCGAGAACTGATATGCTGAACTGATATGGGAAAGGATCTCGTGTATTTCTGACGAATGAATCCTGAAATGATCCCGATGTATTTTTACATAATTAAAATAAAATAGCAGGGTGATGGCTAAAATTTTTAAATATTGCATTCATTTCGTTAATCCAAATGAAATGCTTTCAAATAGTTCAAATACACTTGTTGTACGAGCTGCTGTCTCATAAATTAACATCAGTCAAAAACAACTCTTTCCCAGTGCAGTACGCATTGTCAAACGATTCCTCACAAAATAGTAAATCAATAGGTATTTCATTAGGTTCTTTACCCGGTCCACGGTGCAGTGGTCAGCATCATTGGCTACCGTGTCGGACCACACGGGCCGATTCCCGGTGTGAGCAGATTTTTTCAGTCGATAAATCGATTCTGCCCAGAGGCAATGGGTCCCGATCCCAAAAAGCGACACATAGTGACAGCGATTAGCAAACCACCAGTCCTGTTCTAATAATCGTATCCTTTCCATCCTTACTCTCTTCGAAAAAGAGAGGTTGAGCAACTGAGTAACAAGCAGTTCTCGTAGAAAAATATATGTTGAGATAAGCTCCGTGAGGAGTCTATATGCTTCAAGTTAGCAGCGAACATGGTTTATTACTTTATTAGACAGACATTTGAAGACCGTGGGTCGCTTCAATCTAATATATTTTTTTGGGGCCGCAGAAAATGTAACATTCCGAAAATATTTTAACGTATAAATCAATGAAATTTTGAATATCATTATCCCCTAAATTTGCGCCGCGGGCCACAAAAAAATCATTCACAGACCGCATTTCGACCGCGGGCCCCGGTCTGTAAGTCACTTCATTAGAGTATTTTATATTAGATTTGTAAGTTTCTGAATCGATATACCATATTAGTCAGTATTGTCATCAAAAACTGAATAGAATATTAAAAAATAAAACTTTGAACTGCATATTACGCCCTTGATTTAAAAACAAATAAAAGGGAGCACCAACTTGAAAAAATAATAAACACACTTCAGATCATGCGTAAAACTTCAGTTCAAACACTGTGAGAACGTTCAATAAAAGAAATTTATGACCAAATGTGACATAAAAAAATATCGCTTGCAACGAAAAATTCACAAAAAAAACACATGCTGAAATTAAGAACGCCGTCACTTTTTACGACTTTTTATTATCTAAATGTCTAGATCAATTAGTATTTATTTTATCTTGTCTGAAATCGCAACATAAAAATTGGTAAAAATATGAATAAAACAACTTTATAGTCTTGCCGCCATAGAAGCGGCATTCGAGTAATACGGCAAACTTCCAATGCCGCTTGTATGGCGGCACTCGAGTGGTAAGAGTTAATATGTAAGTTCATACATATTTTGTATGAAATTCGACTTACGACCAATTCGACATACGACCAAAGTCCAGGAACGTATCTCGGTCGTAAGTCGAGGACAACCTGTATTATGCTTAAATAAACCTACTGATCGTAAGCGAAAGACATACATTCCAGCATCATCTTCATAACAGAAGTATTCAAAAAAAAAAAATGATTAGATCAGTGATATATTCAATTTTCAGATAGTTCGAGGGCCGCATGGGTAAGACTTATTAAATACCGATAGTTGATTAAATGATTCCTAGGCCAGCCAGCTAAGCGCAACGGTTAAACATAATATATGTATATTTTTTATATAAGTAAATAGATTTTGGAAATAAATCTTCATTTATAAATTACGAGTATGGAGTACTTGAAAGCGAGTATTCGATACTCGAATTGGAGTCTACTCTCCAGTGATCAAAATTTTCAAAAAATAATTAAAAATATTTACAGTTTTCAAGACAAAAATTAAAAGTGATATAATATTTAAATTCGATTGACGGTGGGCTTATTTTCTTAGAAGCTTGAAATTATTATTTGAAATATTTAGTTTTGAGCCGTCGAAATTAAATCTGAAAACCTAATATATTGTAATCATGTATGGAAACATCAAGGTAATCTTAGTTGACATAGCAGTTCTTTTTCACAGAATTTACTCCGTATTTTAGAAACACCACAACATTGTTCTTGATGAAAAGATCTATAGCTACAAAATAATACAATAAAATGACCATGATTGAAAATTTGTATCGGGCTAAGTATAGAATAATATGTATATATTAGGTATAAATGTCATAAATTGTTTTACATATCGCAAATGTAGATAAAATGTTAATTCAAGTAAATTATATTTCGTTCTTGGTTTTAAATTCTTTTATAGCACTCGAATAAACCAGATTTGGCTTTTAAATATTTACCAAATAAACATTTACACAAGTAAGGAAAAAATACAAAGCTATAGCTGACTAAATTTTGCTGTGCGATTTATAGCGGTAGAAAAAAATTTATGCGTAAGTTTAAAAACTTTGTGGTGAAGAAAATTTTATGTTAACAAAGCTTCAGAGATACAAACAAATAATTCCGTGTCTGTATGTTAGATGTGCGTGATCATAAGTTATTTTAAATCCGAATTTACTCACGTTGTTATTATATTATGAACACATTTATTTTAACGATTCACTGAAAGCCGCAGTGCTGTGTGCTATGTGAATGGAAATGATTCATTAAAACAGAGTTAATAGTAAAAAGTATAAACATGACTTTGCAATTATTAATATGCGTGGCAGATTTCGTAAATATTATAACAATACTATTGCTTTTGCTCAAAACACACCTTAATAAAAATTGATGATGTTTCCAACAATACACAGGACCTGAATATTATGCTGTTCTATGTTTTATCAGAATATCGTCTTCATTTTGGATAGAAAAATTACTTGAAAAAGATATAAACATTTTTAGAATTATTCGCAATCTAACAAAATTAACTTAATACGGAAAGAAAAATAGCAATGTATTTTAATTCTACATAAATTATTTTATATATTTGTTGATAGCTATTTCGGCTTACGCCTTCGTCAGAACTAGTTCTGACGAAGGCGTAAGCCGAAATATATAAAATCAACAAATATATAAAATAATTTATGTAGAATTAAAATACATTGCTATTTTTCTTTCCGTATTATAATGGAGTTCTACCAAGTAAATGCCTACTCAATCAATAAAATTAACTTAAGCTCAAATTTTCTTAAAAACGCAGATACAAAAATCACGAAGAAATACAATAAATAAACTAATCAGAATTAACTTGGAAAGTTTGAAGGCCATCCTCGGTGTTGGGTAGTCTTGGAAATTCGTCACATAGTTGCGTTGTCAATATGCTCAAGTTTCCGAATTGATACATGCATTTTCACATATATTGATTGAAAGATCTGTTCTCGGTGCATTTCAATGATACTTAAATTGCCTCCCATCCAACAATTTTTTAAAAAGGACGTATGTAAGGGAGATAAGATAACTATTAGCCATTTTTTTCAAAAGTTTTCCGTCCATATATTCTTTTGAAATAAACGAATACCAGAAAGCTTTCGTAAGAAAAACTTTGATTGAAATATTTCAATATGATTCCTACTTTTCGTTTAGTACAAGCATCGTTGATTATTTTCAGTTAATATTGTTAAAATAGAAAGATGTTGAAATCAAGTGTGTTTTTTATGTAAATTATATGAACGCTGTTTTCATATCTAGTAAAATACAATGAAAAATCTGAAAAGCTTTTTCATATTAAACGAAAGACTATAAAGTGACCATTTTTATAACAATCATTAAGTTTTGGTATCATTTCAATACGCCTTCTACATGTACGCATATTTTATTATGTCAAGTGGCAAGTAAAATAAAGCATACGACCTTCCGTGTAAATTGCATCATAAACGAAGCTTAGCCTTTCGTATCGGTCGGTTGCCGTTGTTTTACTTTTACGACCATAAGCCGTATCAATCCCTTGTTTATTTTATGATCATGACTTTAACGCGACGAAGTGTGAGTAGGAAAATCTAGTATTCGAGTATAAGCACACATATAAACATACAATGATTACTAGTGTTACACGTCAAAATTAATTACTTTTCTTGAGCGGTGTTAAATTAAGGTTCATTTTTCGAACCTACGTTTTCATATCTAAGGCCTAAAATCTTGCACCTGGCAAATTATTTTTATTTATTTGTAAAAGTATGTACACTCTTAATAGTGTATATCAAATAATTATGAACAGATGAGACAAAAAATGATTTCTCCATTATCAAAGTCAAAAACAATTTTATTTGGAAACAATAGTTCTTAAGTGTTTTTGGCAAAGCTTTTTCTGTTTTAAAAACGCTTCGCTGCAAAAATGAACACTTTGAGAGTAAAAATACAAAAGAGAAATTATTGTGCAGCGGTTTGATAATTTTCTTTGTGCAAAGAATTGCGATAATTACGGTCACGTAAGAAGTCGCACATCTCGGCTGGAAACGCTCGCCGCTTGGAAAATGTTTTTCTTTCAAAGGAAAGCATTTAAGTCGTTCCAAGGATTAGTGTATTCTTCTTGGCCAATCTCAAAGCTGATGAATATGTCTGAAAAGGTGGCACTAATGACTTCTGTACAATTTGAGGATTCGAATGGAAACAAAAGGCGAGAAATTAATTATCCATTTACGAAAACCCAATCTCTGAAAGGTTTCTCGGAAAGTAAAAGATATGTACTTCTGAAATATTTTAGATTAATCGTATAACGAAGAAATTAATTTGGAGCTAATTAATACAGTTAGCCATAATATTAACACATTTTATTCGAATATTAGAGCACAGGTAAAATAAAGGTAAGCTACCGATCAATAATCAAACGTTTAAGTTTAATAATTAATTATAAATAGCTTTATATAATTAATTATAGCGATCATACAGCTCATTGAATCTTTTTATCTGAAGATTTTATATTTACAATATATTTCTTTGTCTTGTAGAGTACATTTTTTTGATTGGGAACATTTTTTCTTAACCACATAATACGTGATGTTCAAAGTAAGCAACTGATGTCTCTAATTTTGAAACATTTTCAATTATAATAGGAGATTTTTTCAATCCGATGCAATATGAAACATCTTACCATTGATCAACTGTAAAGTAGTGAAATTTGTATGTGCCATTGATGTCTTCATTATTTTTTTGAAATGCTTTAAAGATATAGTGGACTTACTAATATCACTTTTATTATCCGTAAATAAAGCTTACGCCTTACTTAACAGATTGCATCCCATGTAATAAAGGCAAAACACAAAGACAAATATTATCAGAATAATTGAATATAACTCCATGTAAAGTGGGTAGAATATTTGAAAGAAAATATCTCGTAAATAAAAGTAAACACATTTTTCATGCAATTCAAACAAGGCAGTCAACACTAGCATAACACGCCCTCACTAGGGAGACTAATCAAATAAGGGTGTACGGAAGGAAGTCTTTGGTCTAAGAAGGGAGAATTGTATCTGTTCGTATCATCGTCTTTTATTAAAAACCAATCGCATGTCTCCATGATTTATTTGACATCAGCCTAATATGTAATTATCTGAATCGAAAATAAAAATTATTTATAAAAATAGTCACAAAATAAATTCGAGCGTGCTCTTCACGTCAAATCAAATCATTTTTCTTCAATATTCAATTAACTCGTTATTTTTGTAAAACTGAATTTGGAAATTTTTACAAAAAATATTACATAAATTTGAAAAATATTTACTACCCAAAATAATCATTCGTAACATTTTAGGCTGAATCAAATATTGATTAATCATAATATTTGAGAAAAAGTAAGATGTGTTTGTAACGGTTTTTTTATTGGCTTGATCTTCTAAATCAGAATAACTTGGTTATTGGTTTTTTAATACATTTTATAATGTTTTCACTGTAATGAGGACCATGTTACAAAGCTTCCTGATACGGCAATGATTTATTTTTAATATGACTTTGAACCAAAATATAATGAACATGCCGAAATATATCGAATAATACCGAAACAGTATATAATCATTAATTCATATCCATTTTCCGAAACACAAAAAATAATCTTATATATAAAACCGAAACGGCGTATGTATGTCTGTGGGTCTGTAATTCCCTTTTGCATTGTTGGTCATTAAGTTGCCATAAAAACCAATATGAAAGGAAATATGTTTGAATTTTTATCGGCGAAGACATTTAGTCAAAATGTAAAAAATTAGTCTTCTACTGAACTTTTCCCGGCTTTTATTATTAATAATAATGTTTATTATTTACGTGAAGGTAATTATTTGACATTTCTTTGACAGCAAATTAGATTTTTTCCTTGAATTTGGACATTTTAATGGCGAGAATGGGGCTGTCAATATATGAAAAGGGCTGTAAAATGTCAATGCCAGTCTGAAATGTTCATTTTAATTGACCTAGACTTTTGAATTTTAAAAAAAGTTGTTTCAACTTGGCCCGTCTGAATTTACGCGCTGAGGTGAACATAACCCCAAACTGGTCCGAGAAAAGCCAGGTAGCAATACTAGTACGGTATAAGTAATACAATTAAAATGTCTTTTAAATTAAAGAATTTCAGATAATTTGTAAAAATGAAAAATTGGCATTAAAAAAAATAGTTTTGGAATCGACCAGTTTTGAAAATTACCTCCTGATATATAATATACATATTTAAACGATTTCTTGACTGTATTATATTCTAATGTATAGTACGAATTTCATATTTTTTTTTTATCAAAAATCAACATAAATTCACAATATATAACGCAGATGATTAACACTTTTTTTACATGATATTATCGACTGTTAAAGCGGAGATCATTTTAAACATTGAAAATATTATTGTATTGGTACAAAAAGGTGAGCATGAATGTGATATTATTAAAGGGTGTTTTCAACTGAAAATATTGTTTTAATTTTCAATATAGCCTCCCCGTATGAGAGTAAGAAAAAAAGTAACAGAAAATTGCCTCGTTCCATGATGCACACATTCCCTGTGAAAAAAATATAGCTTTAGGGTAAAAGTAATCGACTGAGGTCCCCTTCATACATGAAGTTAAGCTCTAAGGCAACTCTATATAGCTGTACTATAACACTACGTTTACTGAGGGATGAGAATGTAATACCGTTAGAATATCCATACATATACATATAAGTTTATATTACATATATATAAGAAGCCATATTTTCTCAATTCCATGCCTTAAATCAATCAAAAAAAGACTAAGACTTGCAATCTACCAGTAGTATATAAATGCTAATGTTTTGACCCAATTATATAATATGTACACAATAATAAATATTGCGATAAACTTGATGGGCCAATCACTCGATTATCTGAAGACCTTCAATAAAATGATGACAAAATATCGTAAGTGATAAAATATAATCAGGATCTTAAATTTTAATAGACGTTGTTCACTGAAAGAAAATAGTATGTCTTGTTTTATAACTTTCAGACTTAGAATTGGAATTTGCGTTAAGTGTTGAAAGTTTATATAGATATTACTTTGAGATGACACCGTGTATTGATCGGCGGTATTCATCCGACACTGCGAGCCGTTACAGGTTTAATTTTCATGTACTTCAGGGCAATGGGATATAAATGATAGATGCTTGATAAAGATTACGAGGGTTTCTAGATTTTTTTTATCTTTCTTCACTAGCCTCGGTATACGTCATTATTTATGCATTTTTGTTTTCATTAATAGTTTTAAAAATACAAAATCCAATAAAATGTATACATTTTCATCGCTCTGTGGCTTATTTTCAGGTGGAAATAAGTAATATAATTACCAAGAAAACGTTTTGTACAATATCAAACGCTTGAATAAATATTAATAAGTATTACATTTTAATGTTGTTACTTAAAAAGAAAAGATGAATTTTGAATACGTTCCCAATGGACAAAAAGATTAAAACTGAAAGATAATGCTAAATATTGGTCATTGAATTTAATTTTAACGATAAAGCTTTAATTTCTGGCAGGAATTTCAGAAAAAAATGATTTGGTTGAAGGGTAAAAAAGCTCAGAGAGAACTTCTGATGAGATGAATAGAAATACGTTATCAATATTGCTATTGGCTGTCATATGCTCATATCAATAATAAAATAATAAAAAGAGTCGTAGTTACTAATCCGCTTACGGATATCATGGAATTGGTCTCATATCAGACATATCCCTGACGGTTTGCTTCCTTAAATGAAAATCTCTGAGCGTCTCGCCGGCAAGGAATGGCGGGGAAAATCAGTGACGGCGTCAGCAGTGGCTCACTGGATTGAAAACATTGAATTAGAGCGATAAAATAAATTGAACATTATTGGTAGGTAGTTCGTATGTTTGTACTTATGTTTGTAGTGGAAAGTTTTAAAAATTTTGGATTTGGTATGTATTTTTTTCATTATGTAGGTAATAACACAAATTGTTATTCGTATTGTACGATTATAAATTGAACTTTTTGGTCATTTAATTTATGTCAAACGATAATAATACTACCATTTTTTTCCGCTCTCAACTTGGAACTCCTCATGGAGTTAATCTCAACATATGTTTTTTTTTCTACGAGAACTACTTGTAACTCAGTTGCTCAACCTCTCTTTTTCGAAGAGATTAGGGATAAAAAGGACACGAGGACTAGGACAGGACCAGTGGTTAGCTAAACGCTGTCTCTATGCGTCGCTCTTTGAGATCAAAAAGATGGGATGGGATTTTAAACAACACAAACATCCATTGCAAAAAATTTTCTCGCACTGGGAATCGAACCCGGGTGGTCCGACACGGTAGCCAACGACGTTGACCATTGTACAACTACTACAAATACTACCATACTTTCCCAAAACACTGTCAAAAAATACATATTTCATAAGTAACTTGCCGTTCATACAATTAGTAACTTATTAAATAATTATTAGTTACCATTTCAACAATTTTTCATTGAATCAACGTGAATTTTTACTAAGAAAAATTCAATGGAAACGATTCATAAACTTAAATATTTTTTTGATTATTCTGATTATAAATAAAAAATAGATTTCGTCAGAACTAAGGGGAAATAGATATTTTAAGTATTGATATTTTTTGTAGTTGTTCAAGTATTATGTCAACATAGATCGATGGTATTTTTTAACCTCAAACAGATGCTTTTATATTACCAGATACATTCATTTATAAAAATTAGTTTGGCGTTGTCAGATATGAATGGTTCCTTTTAATATGACAGAATGAGCACGTCACTGATAGCGGTGCAGGAGACTGGGGTGCGATGACACGCGCGTTTCCGTTAGAATAATTTTCGATTGTTGGAAAAATCAGCCCCGACATTGATGTATGGATGATATTATTCAGAGGCGAGACTCGAAGCGAAAAGTGTGGTTGCACCCATATAAACATACTCGTTCTACTATAACCGAACGACTCATAGCGTATGTATAGCTTTTTATGGTAGATAGTAGATATTTGTGACTCGTCCGAGTAACTGGAATATAAACAACATTACGTTGAACCTTTCGATTCCATATTTATATAACTTTTGGTTGCAGTCATTTTGAAAATACCAATAATAATTGTACCAATGGAACCAACCAGGAAAAATGAAATTATTTAAGGTCACCATTTGAATTTGATGTATGTTTGAATTGATTGAATTTTGTACTTTTCCATGAGTTTTGTCGCTAACGATACGGGTTTCGTCTTTCGGCATCTTCATGCATTTAAAGTGCATGGATGTACTTGAACTGACTGTCAGTACAAGTGGGAAAGTGCAAAATTTAAACATTCCAAGTAAGTTATTAAAAAAAATTAAGCTACATATATGTATGGAAAATGGTTAGTATCTGAATATATGAAAAAAAAATTATCAGAAATATTGTTTATTTAAGACACTTATTCGCAGTTGTGGATGTTTAAAATGTAAAGCTAATGGTTAAGCTTAGTAAGACCCAAGCCCCTCTACCCTTTCTATTCCTCCACAACCTTTGCCTGAACATAATATGTAGTAAAATGAATTTTAATAATTGAATCTTTTAATCAAATCAATTTAAAATAATGAAAAAAATATTTTTTCATTATAATCATGACACGTGTGCGTTTTATTATTGTAAACGTACATATATACATTTTGAAAAGAAGGGAATTTTTCTGTGTATCGTTTTTCATGTTCACTGTAAATGTTTCTACAGCGTAGCCATTATTAGCATCACGTATATTGATTTTGAATTTCAATTATACAGAATAATATACAACTTCCATTAATCATTTCTAGTGGATATTAAAACATTTCATTAAATTGAACTTTGTGTAAATAGTGAAAACCTAAAGTTCACCAAGTTGCTCACCCTTATCCGTCAACCCCAACTCAGCAACAAAACTGGAATTAATTGAATTGCCAACAGTGCAACTTGAAAAGATTCCAGATACCATAAAAACGCGATACAAAAATACAGATTTCATTCAATTGCCAACAATAAATAGAATAGACTCAAGTGCTAAAGCGGACGTGAAAATTTATGAAAGCAGATCTATTACAGATACGAAAATATTTAATAAGAATATATATGTGTATTTTCAACACTAGCTTATGTTAAACGATTATGGACTAAGCTTATTTTGTGAAACAACTTTCTATCGAACAAATCTAGCAGACTGGCCACCAGTACCGATAAAGGTTTTTATTTTAAAGAACTTCATAACGTAAAGAAATACAAAAATTTACATACAGTAGTGTCAAACACTTGAAATAGTTTCTTTATTTATAAAACAATCAATGAAACGTAACAGTGTGAATTTGTAAAGTATAATGGCTGTACTAACTATCATCAATTTTCTTTCAGTTTCGTACAAAATGAAAATTAACGCAATTATCGAGTAATGATTCAAACTATTTATTTGATGATGAAATAAACTGAAAAATAAAATGTATTCCACTATCATAACATCAATTGTTTGTGTCATGCTGTATATTAAAAAAATAGATGTGAAGTATTATTTGACTGTTTTTTTACAAACTTAGACGAAATGCCATTAATATTAATTTAAGGGATAGGTATTATACATATAATTAAACTGTTGATTATTCAATTGGATTACACCATAATAATAAAATAGAATAGTTATTTATTTTCAAATTCCTCTTGATCTTGTTCGAGAGTAAATTATAGTTGCTACGAAAAAAAAATGAGAAAAATACTTGATATATTGATAGTGCTTGAATCTGAGTTACAGCTTTGTAAATAAATATAACAATGTAGATACAGATTATAGTTTAGATGTCAAACATTAACGTTTGAATTATATTAATATTTTTCTTCGAGCAGTAGCATATCCCAACTATTTTGCAGACAACTCAATAGACGGATGCCTCTCACAATGCGATGATTGTCGCATAATTGCACTCGTTTATTTGCAACATGGCTGTAGAATGCATTTTAATGAAGCCCCCCTTCTGTCTCAGCAGGCTGTCGATAGATGGCGTTGAAGTGGCTTTCTCCCCAATGAATAGTTTGTTCAGTGCTACCGTTGTTAGTTGAAAGAACAGCTTTGTCCTTTTTTGATTAAGAGAATAAATTATACTGTTGTACATAACTAAACTTTTTTTTGTTACTTATTCATTTTCAATGGTGAATGAGATGATGTTTCTTTCGTAATTCGTTTTATTTCATACATTAAGCGTTATGATTAAAAAACAATATTTAAAATAAAGCAAACTATAATAGAATAACAATATTATATTTACATACAACGTTAGTGGATTATTTCAGATAGTTAACGCATACTAGCTAAAAAATAACATTTTTATATTAAATAGCAAGACATAAAGTAATAAGTAGTGCGAAAAGAAACAAACGAAATCATGTTCTCTCGCACCTTTTGTTTCAAAAAGATCTCTTTTACCAGTAGAAAATTTTCATAAGATTACGAAACGTGTCATATTATATTCAACAAAAAGCTATGCCGTGTACTAAACACAGTTGAATTTGCTCTCACAATATATGTTGAATGGATATGTAAATCCGTTTTCCAATGATATGTGCAGCACAACACATATACACTCTTCATTGGTGCATTGATCGAATGTTGATAGGTATCACTGCCACCTGGTATTATAATACTTGTGTAGAATAATGACTTTCCGTCTGTTATACAATTTTAAATTCCTTCTTTTAAATAAATTACTATGAAACTCTTTGCGTAAATATCAAAATAATCTTTTTTTTATAAGAAACTGTTATATTTTTTTATTTTCATTGGTTCGAAATATCTCGGGTGAGTCTAATTGAATGGGTACTAGCATGTTCACAAATGCATCGCGAGCCCCACACAGTTTTAAATTAAGTACATGCTGTCTTTTGAGAGTCATTCAAATCATTGAATCGCCACTTTATGCCTTGTTAGTTAAATCATTCAAATCACTTAAGATTCTTTTGAAGTCATAGGAAAGGAGCATTATATAAAATAAAATAATATGTTAAAAAATCTCTTATTTTTTGTGTAGATATTTAAAGTTAATTAAACAAATTGGTGGCCCCACTTTGACCTGTCACGCTTATGCGGTCGTTGATTCACGGAATGCATCACTCATGGCGCAATAATAATTAAGAAAAACAAATGAATGTACCTTCACACCGTTAACGCAATGCAGAATTGTCCAAGACCGATCTTCTACGTGTGTATTATTGTGTTAAAGAAAGTTAACAAGAACGAGCACATTAGATTGTCACGAGCTCAATACTTGAGTTGATTTTAAGTATTTTACGTAATCTTATATAAATTATTTGTTTGTTGAAATAAATACTTTATGGTAGAATTTAATAATATCGTACGTAAAGAATGTATTATATTCGATAGTTTATACACACAATTGGAGATGTTTATAAAATTTTAAAATATTATTAATGAGGATTAAAGATACACATTTAAGCGCTCTGTTATATTTGATGGTCTAAGATTATGAAGAAGACATGTGAAATATTTAATAATTGTATAATTTCAACAGCAACTAAATGTTTAATGGTAAAGTATAGAAGTATCTGTAAATTATGGATATATGGTCACGGGACAGAATTTTTGTAAAGATTTATGAAAAATAAGCACATCAAACGAAATGAATATAAGGCTTACGATTTTTTTTGAAATGTTTCGTCTTAAATTTTCAAATTTATTATAATAGAAGATCTTTAAGAATACTTCGCAATGAGTATGAAATCGAGTTGTTTTAATTTACAGGAGCAAAAATGCAACCACAAACTACACAAATAATAATATTGTACAGATAGATACAGTCACATAAGTTTATTATTTGCATAAAATTTAAAAAAAAAAATAATTAGAGGCTAATATTAAAAAACAAATTCTTCTTTCAGAACTCATACAATAATCAGTAATATTATTCAGATTTAATCATTTTGATTCCACATTTTATAATAATCCACAAGAACAAGTAAAGTTAAAACATAAAATTATAAGCCAGTATGTATAATTTTTTGTAGCTTAGCTCGAAAGGATTGGAATTCTGTCCCGTGACCATATATACATAATTTACCGAAGTATCAATCAATTTTATAATTTCTTATGATATAAAATAATAATATAGACAAAAATAATTATGATAATTCGTTTAAAATATTCTCAAAAACTTTTTTTGTTATTTATCAATTTAAAATCGAATCAATGCTTTAGGTCAAAGAAAAACATTTTACACAAAATCAATTACAAGTTTGGCTCCTACTGTTAAGCAATTTAAATTCAAACGCTTTGATGAAATTTTGATTATGGATGACTTTCAAAAGCCTGTGTTATAATTAAGAATTAATTTGATGATTATTCATAACAAAGGCACTTACAAGCGATTCATCCGTATAAATTACAAATCACGATACTTTCATGCTGATTTTTTTTTATATAAATGGAAAACTAATTTTGTTGATAATTGGAAACAGATTTGGAATCAAGCTCTGTAAACAAGCTCTTTTATCAAAAAAACAATATTTAGCTTTTCTTGAAAGATCTTGTAACATTATTTTAGCTAATCAGTTTTATACTCTTTTCGATGGTTTCGGCGGTAACTTTGTGGAAGTTCATTTTAATATAAAATTTAAAATAACTTTGATTATTCCACGTATTGTGTAACAAACTGTGACACGTGTTTCGCCTCTTTCAGAGGCATCAAGCAAACTTTGCGATAGTAAGTCTGAAGATGCCTCTGAAAGAGGCGAAACACGTGTCACAGTTAGTTACACAATACGTGGAATAATCAAAGTTATTTTAAATTTTATATTAGTTTTATACTCAGTTGAATGGAAGTTTTCTGATCAGTTAATTTAAACTAAAACTTTAATATGAATAATTTTTTATTTCTTTTTTACTATACACATACTTAATGTAAATACACTTAAGCTAACGACTTTATATTCACCATTAGAATAATAGCTCACTTGTTCATTATTTGTTTGACCTCATTAGTAAGTAAGGTATTTTTTTGTTTACTTAATTTACCCGGCAATTGACTAACGTTTTTATTTTCAATAGCATTCCAAACTGATTATTATCATTCGAGGTCAAATGATATCGGGTTGCTTATTGGATACGATTTCAGCTTTCGGAATGGCGTCGAGACACATTGGCTGGAGTCGCCTGAAAGTGCGAAGGACGTCGCGATGCCTGCATGCTACGCGCGATTAGCGGCCGTGCTATTTCCAAACTCGTTAAACTTTGGTTATACGATAACGTAACGGTGGACTGGTGAACGGTGAACGGTGGAAAAATCTCTTCAAAAACATCTTAATTTTTTTGATGTATCCAATATATGAATTTTACTGGATTTTTTTTTATGATGATGGTGTGTACTTCTTTGGTCGATTATTTACCGATAGTCGAGTAATTTATAGGAAGAAGCCTACTATTTTTAATAACACATATATTTGTGCTTCCCAAACTGGTAGTTGCATAACACATATTTTTTGTTCATGGGGCCACGGATTATTTTTTTCAGATTAAGGAGGCATGAAAAAGTTATGGAGGCACTGACCTAGAATATTTTCGTAATATAAGGTAAACATATTTAAACATTAATATGTCTTAATTAATTTAATTCGTACTGATAAGGCACTTATAATTTATTTTTTTGCGATTTTCAGTACACGAATTAAAAAATCAGCAAATAAAGTTGAGGTGATTTTGTAAAAATAAAATCTACGCTTAACACACTTGACATCGCTTTTTATAGATATTTCTTATAGAATTATGATAATTTATTTGTTAGTCAAAAGCATTTTTTTAATTATTGCAGCAAAATTTTTCGCTCACCCTGTTACTAGTATGTAATAAAATGATCTCTTAAGTAGATTGGTGTAGAAAATTGCATTATTAGAAAGTGCAGGAGGCAAAGCGTCAACCGTGGCGTTATCTTTATATAGCTGCAGAATGCATTACAGGGCTTTGGTAAGCCTCTTCTCCTTTACGGCATTCTGAACTAAACTAGAACTTGCTTCTTACTCTCATGCAGGTTTAACGTTGCGATCTTCATTGGATTAAAAATAAATGAACTTTCGTAGGAAATAAGTGAAAAATTTCAAATAACTATTTTTCGATGCTATATATATCAAAGTATTCATGTCATTATAAATTTGTCGTTTAGTAAAAGTTCAGTTTCTATAGCAACATTCTTTTATAAGACGGGTTATCCTTTTTTTTTGAGGTTTTATTTTATGAAATACTAGTATTGCTACCCGGCGTCGCTCGGACTAAGCGACCAATAATTATTTGATATTATATCATTCGACATAATTATATCACAAAATCTAACATCCAAAATATAGTTAAAATAAAATCACAAACTTTATTTAATTTAATGACAGCCCCATTCTCGCCCATTAAAATGTCCAAATTCAAGGAAAAAATCTAATTTGCTGTCAAAGAAATGTCAAATAATACCTTCACGTAAATAATAAACATTATTATATTGCAACTTGCAACAATAATGCAAAAGGGAATTACAGACCCACTTACATACATACGCCGTTTCGGTTTTAAATATAAGATCCAATTATCTTAATATCTACAATCTGTAAGCCAGGAATTGTTTTCAGCTACTTTTTTTATTACAGTGGAGTGGCTCAGCATTCCTTTTTGCTGTTTTAATTATCTTTATTATTTCGAAGCAAACAACTGAATAAATCTTATGGGTATTTGTATTAAAAGTATATTTTTAATAGCTTACTACTTCTATATGTACTCAAATCAATGCCGTCTTAAAAATAGTTTTTTTTCCCTTGTAATAATGGGTATTTAAAGTATGTTTGATTTAAATTGTAAAACGAAATTTATTCAAATTTAACCTGCTACGTATATATGAATAATATATAAGATTTATCCGTACATCTCTATTATGATGATTTATGATAACATTACTATCTCCTTGAGTTTTTGTGATTGCATAAAAGGGTTTTCAAAAATACATATTTTATTGACCGACAAATACTCAACATTGATAAATAATTAGTCTTCATTTGCTTTCCTCTATTCAACAATACTTTCCCGTTCATTA
Source organism: Himalopsyche kuldschensis (assembly GCA_028554975.1). Classification (NCBI taxonomy): domain Eukaryota; kingdom Metazoa; phylum Arthropoda; class Insecta; order Trichoptera; family Rhyacophilidae; genus Himalopsyche; species Himalopsyche kuldschensis. The sequence goes on from JAHFWI010000100.1 coordinate 1,163,863, forward strand.
ATTTTATAAGGCATCATCCAGTAGCGTAGTAAATGTTCAACATATTTGGAGGTTTTTTCATTCACCGGGAGTGTCTGAGGATCAAATTTACAAAGCTTGGTGGCGTGCACTCTGAAATTAGTACTTTTGAGACAGTGTAAATGATTACACGTAATAAATGTAGCGATATTGTAATATTTTTTTTAATGTTATTATTGAAAATTTAAGTGTGTAACAATTGAATCGATGTTTTTTTATATTATTGCGTGCAAATAATCTTTAAATTATAAAATAAGACCACATTTTCTCATAAATTGAAAAAAGCGCCATTATTTTAAATAAAAAAAATCGCCTATCATTTCAGAAAATCGTAGCCACGATAAAAATTATTGAGTCTATTTTCTTCTGTTTTCTAGCATGTTGGATATTTATTATCAATGCTTTGTCATTGTTTATGTTTTCTTTATTGCTTTATAAAGCAATAAAGAGAGTGATTCATTTGGAGCCCTTAAATAAAGCAAACAAGACAAGACTAGGTAATCGGTCAAATGGCATAATTGTATTCTCCTGAAACATGAAATTTATCCAACGAATGACTATGACATGTAACAAGATTTAAATCGAAAAACATCACAAATACAATAAATTTTCCTATTACTTTCCGAACGAAGTCTTCTTTGATATAGTGATTAAAAATAAGCTAAACTTACTTGAAATAAAAACCATTGTTTTCCCTAAATAAATATTATATACATATTAACAAAATTGGTTTCAACATGTAATCTCACGCTTACAAAAAAAACGCATTTTTTCCGATGCATTTTTTAGTACATTCATTTTGACGTTATCTTTTTGATGCAAATTTAATGTCATAAATATAGATTTATATACAGGAAAATATACTTTTGATCATTTGTTTAAATATACATACATGACAAGTCATTTGGCAGCAATGCTGACAAGGAACAAAAGTTTTATATCAAGACATTGCCAGATTATGAGATCTGCATCTTGAAGTACATGGAATTGTAACGAACGAGTAATGTTTCAAATAAAGCGAAATTTTATTGATCCAAATAATTATAAAGCCACAATATCATACAAAAACACCCTGTAAATGTGAACCGTAGCCCTGAACGTTCACTTAACAAGTTTCTCAATGAAGCGAATGCTACATCCACAAAAACCACAATTACAACCTAATGCTTCTATCTTCTCGCGCCGGACACCACTCTTTTTATTTTTTTTTCTTGTTCTTGAGCTTTTTTTCCCCCATCATCCCCATTTTCATTCTCTCATTCTACCGCAAGTATACCCACTTATAAGGAAACGTAAGATTGCAACATAATATTAGTACATGCGTACATGTGACGTATTCTTGATTATCTATAGAATAATATACTATTTACTTTATTTTGGATTGATTTTCTCGATGTGAATCTCGTGAAAAAATACAATGCACTTTTAATAATTGATTGTCAAAAATTTTTCCGGTTCACTCACACAAATACTAGTTGCTATGAATGATATTATGTCAAAATTTCAATCATGCCCAACCATAAGTCGGATTGACTTCAGTAATGTTTAATAGAAACATAATATATGGATGTTCCCAAAGGATGTGTTCAGCATCCTGTTATTGACTACTACATTTATATTTAGGCTAATCAATCGACGGGTCAAATTGGAACAACCAAGCGCAGTAATGAATTGGTTGGTTCAAAAATTATCATAAATTTAATTTGTTTGACAATCCTTGAAATTATCCTAGTCGAACGAATTTATTGATTAAAATTCAAATCAACTATCTGTTTCAAATAAGCGCGACTTAACAAAAAAATATTGCTTAATTATGTTCCAAAGCTAAAGTTAGCGGTCATTAGGTCGATGGAGAATGAGATTTCGTTGAACATCGTACACTCGTTTGTAGGCAGACATTAAAAGACGACAGCTGGCTTGGATTGATTAACATCCTCAATCTACCACGTCACTAAATAATTACACTTTTCCGGTAGTAAGGTTTCACTCAGCTAAGAAAGTACTCAATTAAGATTGGTTCACATAGTGAAACGTTTTCTGGATCATTTTTAATTACAAAATATTTAGTTTTGATAATAAGCAGCCGTAAACACCACCTCTTTATGTATTGGTGGACAATGCGTATACACACAATATTCTTTGTTCCTTATAGGTATATTTTTGAAAAAGTGAGTGATCATCCAATTTATATTCCTAGTATGTTTGAAATAGTCGCCGGCCAAAAATATATTTTAAAGTCGATTGGTACAAAAATGCCAATTTTGAATATACCATTGACCTGACGTACAATAAATCAGCGAGCTTTTATAATTGTTACAGATGTACAGTGAGAACTGAGCCCAGTGATATAACAGGGGAGGGGGTTGTTTAGTTACGAGTTTTCAATTTAAAAAAAATATTTTAATGAAAATGAATTGTTTCAATAGATTCGGCAGTTATTTTAGAGAAAATCATTATAACTTTAAAATTGTAATTAATACATTTGTTATTGAATTGATTGCGAAGGTTAATTCGACAGATGTTTTGAATTAATGAAGCGTTCTCAGACATCATGTTTTTATCGTAAAAATGATACATTATAAATTCTCTCTTAAAATAATACTGTCGTTGTTGTGACGAATATGTCGATAATTAATATAAAAAATAAAATCAATTAATACATGTCAATAAATAAAAATTGAAACCCAGATTTAAATCACTGGAGAGTTGTGTATATGCTGACAATGCTTCATGCGTGTTTTCCACAACGCTATTGGCATAAAAAAGGAGTTCACATTCATTCATGAACTGATTCTGAACTATGAAAATAATTAAAAAAGAATTGCGACTACTTCAACTAGTGACGAATCGAGGTAAAAGGGTATTTTTCTCAAATGGCGTGCCTTGGTTGCTATCGAGTCAGCGGTCATTTCTGCTCGTTCGGAATTCATCTTAGAAACGTCCTATAGATATTGATTTATTTAATGACGAGAATCTACGATTGAAATACAACCATAAAGCCAACTGACTGAGTGCGAAGAGTTTTGCATAGAATTTTAGTAGCTGGTTAGCAACTGGCAATTCCAATATGATGATGTTATTGATCTTAATGCGAACTTCCAGGTGCAAAGGTATAATTGAGATCAATTTAAGTTTGTCAATAAAGTCAGTTAATAAAGAATGTTTATTTTATTTAGGGTGCCGTGTAAGCTCAACATAAGCCAACGCTAATAAACGAATAGGACGTTTTGGTTTTGTGTTTTGTTGAATAGCCGTTAATCAGATAAAACGCTGAGTGAGGCCATTGATAAAGCCGTTGATTTAGACATATACCGTAATTGACTGTTTTTTGTTCTATTTTTGTGAAGGAATAAGAGGGTAGAATAGACGTCATGTTATTTGACGTTTATGGAAGCACATAACGTGGGCAAATTTAATAATAAGTCTTTGTTTTTTGGGCAGGCTTCTGCGTGATAAATTACCCATAAATATTTATGTCAACAAGTAGTTCATGCAGAAAAAAATGTGTGCAATAAAACACCTCAAATTGGACGCAATAAATTTCTCCATTGATCGATAAAATTGATTTCATTTTAAGAAATATGAAATTAATCGTTTCTCTAGCATGAACATTACCTATTGAAAATCTTTAATTCTGTAATTATCGATTTAATTGTCTGAAATGAATTTTATATGGAAATTTATAACCTGTGTTTGCGTGAGTTTTATAATACGTCAAATATAACAACATTCTCCTTGATATTTTCAACCACATCCACTCCCAAAATGAATACCGTATATCATCATAAGTTGTATTTTTACGAGAACTGGTTGTAAGACAGTTGCTCATCCTATCTTTTAAAGCAGGTACGGGGAAGAAGGTTGTATCAGTTAGCCTACCGCTCTCACTCCGTTATCTTATAAAAAGATCTTAATAATTAAAAATGTTAATAGATAATTATAATTAAAAATTCAAAATTAATATTAAAAATGAATCGTGTAACTGATAGTTAAATATATACCCCTTTCAATTTTTCAAGGTAAGATCTGAAAAATAACACTTAACAATAAAATATAATTTATTTATATACTAGATCGTACTCCCGTTACGTCATATTTTTTTCAATGAATTAAAGACAATCCGAAAACACAAATGTGATTTTATTCTCATACCAATAGAACAAAATGCTTTTCGTTGTAGATTTCAAACTTCAAAATATTCATTTGTTTGTTTGAATATTTAAATTAACATATAAAAGAAAAAAAAATGATTTACCATCCTTTTGTTAAATACCGTTCCTAGTATCATGTATTATCGTTTGATAGTTATAAATCAATAAAACTTTAGCATCAAATACTAAGGACTTTTCATACGACCATTAGGAGCTAAAAATATAATAAATTGTCCAAGTAACTTTTATACCCACATAACTTTACGGTCCCGTTTTACATCGTAAATAACATAACATTCGGGCACCTTTTTCAGCATACAACTTCGAAACTTTTATGGCTGATTTCATATGCAAATATTCAGATTTACAAAGGCCCGGTCCTACGTCACTCGGTTAAAATAACAAAACCTTAACGCAAAGGTCCACACGGACCGAAATTTTATGAAATCGTCAGGTCCGGACCCTGTCCCGTTGATCTCAGTTCAGAGTTTCTTTCAATTCTGCAACGCCTACCCATCCAACATGAACTATATATATATTAACAAAAACAAAGTTCAAAAACGAATTTATTTTTTTACAAAAACATATGATCTTAAGTATTGTCATCATTAAGGAAGGAGATAAGAAATATCCAAATATGAAGCATTTAAAACCAATAGAATGGTTTAAAAAAGAGAACCAAATAGTATATCAATTTAAACTAAGCATAATACGGTGTCAAAATAAGCGGTACAATGTATTTAAGTTCTACAAAAATTATATGATATGTATATATTTGATAGCTATTTATTATATATGTTTTGCATAGGTCTAATAAATTGCTATTTTTCTCTGTTTTATTTTGAAGTCCTAGCAAGTTAACACCAATTCAATCAATAAATTAAAAAGTTTTTGTATTGTATTCATTATAAAAAGGATCTCAAACGAATTTTCTTTACAGTATCGGTGTCTTATTCAAAAGCTCAAAATCTTTATTTTGAATATATATATGAACTAGCAGTCAACTCATCACTCTCGTTGTACTCTGTTTTTTTAATGTGATGGTAGGGAGAAGATTTTAATCATCACAGACATGCGTAGCTTGACAGATTAAAAAATAAAATAAAAAAAATACTGCACTAGGATTCAAGCCAATCGACACTGCAACCAAATCAGATGAAGGCTGTTTGGCCACTTGGCTGAATAAAAGCAAAGGAGAAGTAAAATTTTAGATTGAAACAATAATTTTACAACAAAATAATGTTCAAACAATATATCATAATAATTACGTATGTGCCATTAATTATCTTGTTTTTTGTTAATGAATATTTCCCTACAGCCTGAGTTTTTTTTATAAATAAATATTTTATACAATCGTTGTTACTTCTGCGAAATCGGTCCGCGGACCGGATCATAAGAGACCTGTGGGACAAGCCCGGGGCCGTGCCGGTCCCTGCCTTGACGTGAAAACATTTCGGACCCCGAGTTATGTATTCAATTATGTACATGTCAAATGCCGGTATATTGACTTTTCAACGATTGACCTCAGGTATTTTGACATTAAAGTCAACGTAATTTGTAGGGAGGTGTACTTTGAAATGTGTTTGACATTCTTACGTCATTAACATTTTACGAAACTCGATTTAAGTGTTGGAATAATACTGCTTACATTTTGGTATTTAAAAATAAGTAACTACTTATAATAACAAATTAATTATTTGACATTATAAGAAAACTGTTATTTTTTCGTCGTCAAACCTTTTTTTTATTTCAAATATTAAGGTAGTAAAGTTTATTCTTTAAATTCTTCAAAATGTTTAGTGAAAAAATAAATAATTCATGGGTTTCAGTGAAAATTGAGAAGAACACGTTAGTATGAATTCTAAAGCACGATTGACTTTAATAACTATTTTAGGAAGAGACAAAAAACCGCAAATGATAATGAATTCATAAAGTTTTTCTTCAGTCCATTTCCCGTTATATTTCGAGTCTACAATATATTTTTTAGTTTTTCCTACAAAAATATAAATAAATCTTTTATCATTGCGGGCGTCGACATGGACTTTTTAAGCTGAGGATTTCATCAGAAACATCTTTGTATGCAATTTTTCTTTCTAGGAATCGAGTTTATTACACTGCAACCGAGCGGAAAAGTGTCCGACAGCATTGACTACTCGGCAACAGGTGTCGGAATATTTATACAAAAGAATGTGCATCCTCGTTCAGTAAAATTGTTTATATTTCAATTTACCCATTTCATCAAGTATTTACCTACATACATATTTGGATATTATGTTGGGGTTTATTTTGATTGCGTTGGGTGTGTAGTTGGTTACCTTACGTTGCGTGTCAGCAAACGACCCGTTTGACTCTCAGTGATACGGTTTAACGATATAGGCGACCAGTACGTACCGAGTTCATTTAAAAGGGGCTAACTTTAGTGACCAATCGCTGTCAAAAACTACCCCATTAGTATATTATTCAAATTCATTAGATTTGTCTCCGTTCATTAATCATGCTAAAAAAACTTTATGAGATACTATTTTAATTTATTTTTTTAAACTATAATAATATGTTCAAAATTAGTAAATTAAAGTATTTTTTTAGTATTATTGATGCCGATGTCATTAAGGTGGTCAAGTATCAATTTCTATGGTTGCGGAGAGAACGGTCTGAAATCCCTGTCCAGGCAGTTTGATTTTCCGATTAAATTATTGATTTCTGTTCAGAGACATGAATCTTTGTGTCCCAAATTTCCTCTCATTCCCATCCGATCTTTAAAATCCTTATGAAGACATGTTGATACCAACAAAAAGACCTCATGGCACGTCCTTATTTCATCCTTTCTATAACTACTTGCTTAAGGAAAAAGAGGTTCAGTAACTGAAATCTCATGTTGTGATAAAAACATTGGAAGAGTACATGGAAAATAATAAATCTATCATGGAAACTTTTTGTTATGTTTCCGCTAATCCTTATAACAACGCAGTTGACTATGCGAAAAACATTGCTAAAATATGTTAAAATGTGGTAAAAGATATTTGGTAATTTTAATGGAATCCGGTGAGCAAAGTGATATTTTTATGAGTTACAATATCATCAATAAACCTATCAATAGTTTATTATTTGAGTTGAAAATTTATTTCGAAGTATCGAAAAGGCATGACAAAGTTTGTCGGTGAATGGCGCACTTTACTCGCTGTCAACCTTACGCGAAGAAGAGGGGTTGAAAGGTGACAAAAGATAAGGGGTTGGCTATTCGAAGTACACCTGACACCCCCTTTGCCAACACACTCTGGCCTTATCGTACGCTAATAGATATAAATAGAACCTCCCTCGACTTTATTTTTTACGCGTGATATAAACAATTTCAGGTGTGTTTTTTAGAATTACCTACAATCTGATGGTCAACGTTGATAATAATATGAAAAAGCTCAGGTATAAATAAATCTTATCTGAGAAATTTAACACATTATAAAAAGAATGGACATGTTTTATGGGTCACTTAAAACACTGCACGAAGACTATTTCCATAGCAAACGTTCTTTATTTTTAATTAATTGATCGGCTTGTTAGACTCATTACTTCTCAAGGCTTGCCGATTCCAGTCAGATTTTGATAAACTAAATCTGTACGGTTTTGACTTGTTAACAGTAGTACAATAATTTTACCACCTTACTCATATTTTATTCATTCATATCAGTTTTTTTCTGACGTGTATTAATCTTGCTTGTTTTGTCTTGGTTATTTCATATATTTAAGGTTGATAAGCAAAGTTATTCTTTGGAAGACTATACATAACTCAAACATTTAAAAAAATCAGTGCAATTCTTTTTTATTATAGTTGACGGCTTAAATAACACAGATTTCATTGAATTAATAATGAATGAACAATTTTTATATGAAAGAAAACATGGAAAAAAATTCAAAATGTAATACATATATGAAAGGAACAAAATAATTATCGTCAAACATTTACACGTTTCAGTTGAATTGTTATTAAAATTGCTCTAAAATAGGCATTTAGGGTTTATTTTTTACTGTTTTGTTTTTTGACAATGTGTATTTTACGGATTGAGAAAACAAAACATGGTTAAAGATGTAATATTCATGCAATTTATGTGTCAGGAAATCTTTAATGTCTAGTCAATAAAAAATACTGACTACACCGAGAAAGTTGTAATTTATTTAATACTAACTGTGTGTGTATACCTGTTTATTGGTTGCCGTACATGAAGAGATTGTTATTAAGTCGTTTGAAAACAGTTAAAAGAAGCAACTGTTATCAATTGATGAGTCACGACATAAATTATATTATTTTTTGATGTCCCTTATGATGTGTCAGGCGGTATTCCTAGTGATGCATGGGGTGGGAAGATTAGAATGAAATTACATTTTCCTAAAATTTACATATATTTCTTACAAAGCATTGTGCGTTAGACATTTACCGAGCACCGGAAACATATGTTAATACACAGTGCTAGAAAAGTAACTGATTGAAATATTATTTTCAGTTAAACTCAGTTTCAGTTAAATTAATAGAATGGGCTTGCATTAGATTATAAGCACAAATTACAGAACCATTAAGAACAGTTTCTTTTCCGTTCTAATAAAACAATACTAAGTTATCATTTTTAGATTTTAGACAATTGCAAAAGATAGCTCAAAATATGGTTTACCAGTTTGAAATAACTTTTAGTTGAAGTCTTACAAATATTGACTTTTAATTTATATCAAATACATACATGATGAAAAAAAAAAATTACACTTTTTCACATACAAAAATTAAACTCAATAGAGTCTTTATGAAGCTGATAGATATAAAATATAGTATAGTTAGTGAATTTAGTGACATAAACAAATATTTTTGCAATAATTCAAAATATGAAACTTTCATAATGGTCGGCGAAAAGCTTCATATATTAATTTAATAAGAGGAATGTTGATTTAAAATATTTCATTCAATAAATAAACAAAAACGTAGTCTATTGACATAAATATAATGGTTATGATGAGCAAAAAAGGTGTGGAAGTAGTAAAAAAAATGTTTTATTTATTTAAATATAAGGCCTTTTTTCTGTGGAGTCGGAGTCGTTAAAAACTTTTGACAATGTTTGAACTTTATATTTATGCATGTATATTATGAAAAAAATGGTTATTGGTTGAATTGGATGGTTGATCATTAATTTAATACACATAAATGGAAAAGGTACGAAAAAAACCTGACAAAATTAAACATTTTTTAGCCGGAGTCGGAATCGAGTTGTTGGTCAATGTCGAAGTTAAAGTTTTATTTTTTTAACGACACCACAGCCCTGGTTTGACACCTGAAAAGTTTCTGAATTATAATTATGTCTAAGCGGCTATTCATGTAATAATCCCTACAAAATAATCAACCCTTTCATACCGCCGCACGTGTAACAAGATGGCATGTTCATAGTTTTAATAAAGCGGTAAACATTTTTTAATATTTTTACAATTCCCGGTGTCATGCATTATCTTTTTTGAACGCTGCAACAAGGATGTTTGTTTTCCATTCAGATTACTTCGGGATATAGTCGTGGGTTTATTTAATTTCGTTTCTGTGGTGCGTCGTCATTGTATAGCCAGCGCGGGAAAGTGTAACAATAAAGTTTAATTTAAGACTATTGTGTCACGCTCCGAATGTTTTTTGTGACTTTATAATAAAGATAAACAGCGTTCAGTTTGTTGGGGAAAAAATGAAAACAAAAGTTTGTTTGCATTGTTAGCCACCCCATTTCGTATTAGATATAATCATACAATGACAGGTTATAAAGCTCAACACACATCCGACTTTTACTTCAATGTAAAATTGATGATAAAGCAAGATATTAAATATATTTTTTTAATCCATTTTCAAGATGTATGACTGATTACTATCCAAGCGCTCAAATTTTTAGTTTGACGAGAGTAGAGATATAAAGGATAAAGACTAAGACAGGACTAGTGTAAAGCTCATTACGACTCGCTAATAAGGTCGAATGGTTGGGAGGGAATTTTTTGACAGCAAAAACGCCCATGCCTTCAAACAGAATCGATGAATCGACTGAAAAAATACTGCTCCTACTGGGATTTGTACCCGTTAAGCACGTCACGGAAGCCAACGACGTTGACCTCTGAACTACGGAACCGAAGTTTTATAACTGGTGTGATTTGACTGAATTTGAGTAGGTATTAAAATCAAAATAAATGTTTTTATATCTAAAATATTTAATTCTCGAAAAGACAGATATATTTCTCTTCCTGTCGAAATGTCATGATATATTTTCGAATATTTTTTTGAAGATACATTCTTAAAAATGTATACTAGTCAAAATAAATTAAGCTATGAATTCACCGTGTACAAACTCTTGACTCCATCGCTCCGCTGCTACGCCACAGAGTACGTGATTTTAAAAAAACAATCAATATAAATAAAACTTTATCCAAAACAAATATTTTAAAAATTGTGATCCATTCTTGTGATAAAAACCATTGAGATCCATGACAACAGTAATTTTTGAAGAGTGCATTGTCTATTGGTAATCATAATTTTATATACTTATACAAGGATAGAAAATTACATCAAGAAAGCAGTCTAACCTCAATTCAACTAATAATTAACAATAAAGACGTGTACCAAGCATTAATTTATTTAAAGGTTGACTGATGTTGGTGTAAATATTTAGCTTCTTTTTATGGACTTTGGATATAAATTAACAAAGTGTATCAGAATAATAAAAAGATTCTTCATATAAAAAGTAATGTTAAGAATCAAAATAAATGGAAATATTATTGACTGCGATGAATATGATACCACAAAATATCCGCTCGGCTATGGTGAGGTGTATTGTTTACTCCAATTGGAGAACGCAGTATAGTATTCTTCGTGTTTGTAATGATAATTTGTTAAAAAATCCATTACATTATCAAAACATGAATAAAACAACTTTCATAATAATACTATCATAAGTCATAAGTTCGTTAGAACCCCCCTGACTGTAAATTAGTGGGCTTGTATCGTTGTGAATGATGAGTGATATACCGTTACAAGACTTACACATTTACATTCTTAATTAACTATTAATAGTCAGTAGTCAGCGAAAAAAGTAGCACCGCTCTTTCATAGAATTCTATTAAAACAGCTTGATCAATTACTTTAATGGCAAACGTTCAAAACAAATATTAGAAAACATCTAAAAAAAGTAATAGTTTATGAATAAGTAATTATTTTTATGAGGTAAAAAATATTTCTTTAACTAAACTAGTAATAAAAATAATAACATTTTTTTTGATTTACCGGTTTCGCTCATTGCGAGCATTATAAACTGAAAACGGGCCTGATCTCAATAAATCCAATGTGTAATAAAAAGTGAAAATGTGCTATTATTTTTATAATAGAACCATCCGAGCAAGTATTGACATAGAACATCTTATAAGTGAACTAAACTAGATTCTGATAATATTTTTTATCGGAATATAACTATTTGGCATTTTTCTATTTCAAGAAAAAGTGTTATAAATTATGCGTAGATTTTCATTATTGTTCTTATGACTTATATCATACATGGGCATCTACCGGCCCGCGGGCCGGATCCGGCCCACCGGACTATTTTGTCCGGCCCTTATACATCTGGGCAAAATAATTGAAAAAGAAATTAATAGTTTCAGGGAGGATTTTTTTTTTAAAACCATTTTCCTAGTCTATCAGCTCATATACAGCCGTGGCAATAGAAATCGGCGCACCCTTCACAATTCTATTCATTTGGGAAAATTTCCTCGAAATCTTTACCGATTTCCATTTTTTTCCTTTCCGATTGTAAAGTAAATTAATAGCCATATTTTAAAAGCATGTGAGTTTTGAAGGCTTCAACGGCTGTTTCGGAATTCTTTTGGCGCGACTGTAATTATTATGGAGATGAACTGAAGGCACTAATAGAGCAATATGATACAAGGCTTGCTGACTTCCAAAACAAAGACTCCACATTCGCTATATTTGCTCGTCTGATAGATTCAGATGTACAAAATGTGCCAGCAAATTTGCAGATGGAACTTATTGAGCCTTAGAGGGATTTATTGCTAAAACCACAATTTAAAAACATTGCTTTGACGGATTTTTATAAATGATATTTGGTGGATGAAAAATATACAAATGTACGCGCATTTGCATGAAAAATCATTTGTATTTTCGGCAGCACATATACGTGCAATCAGTTTATATCGAGGATGAAACACACTAAATCAAAAATACGAACGAGGATAACAAATGAAAATCTCGAAAATTCTATGCGATTATCCTTAAGCAATATCATCGCCAATATGGAGAGTCTTGTAATTTCACAAGACAATTAATTGTACAAGGCCAATCTTACTTCCACTCTCAACCACACTCAGCCACACAAAATGTTGTAATCAGTAATATTAATATTATGTCGTTCATTATATAAATAAAAAATATATAAGATGTAGCAACGTGTTTTATTGAATTAAATATAACTTATGTGTAGTAATTTGGTCCGGCCCTTGACTCGAAGACGGAATGACAATCCGGCCCCCGACCTAGAAAAGGTTGCCCATGCCTGACTTATATCATATATTACAATATAAATTATGGTTAAGCATTAAAGTACGCATTCTTTAGTCGAATACCATTGTAAATATATCGCCCTTCCAAGCCAAAAACGCAGGGCAGTAACAAATCCTTACTTTTCAGGAGAGCAATAAGAGTGAACAAATATTGTGTCTTTTTCTTTTCTCAAACTTTTTTTTTATAGAACGTCGTTTGACAGTGTGTATATTTTTTTGTGAATCTCAACTCATTTTTAACTCAGAATCACCAAAATGTTACTAGCGCCTTTTTGGCTTGGTAAGGACGATATTAATTTTTTTAATTAAATTTATATTAAAAGTAACTTTTGATGAATCAATTATTTAGTTTATTTTCATAGTTTGTATATTCGAAACATTCAACAATTCAATGATTTTGCTTATCTAAAAGAATTGCAACAATTTGAAAAAAATTTAGAATAATATTATTTATACTAAAATATTATTGGTGCTTTCAGTTTTCAGAGAGCTTTTTGGTTCAAAAGATTTGATGGAAATAAAATTCCGATGCTTTTATATAAATGCACTGTTGTAAAACAGTAAAATGAACTCTTTGAGTCAGGCGAAGAATGTTTCGCAAAGAACTTAAATTGATTAGAATTCTAAGAATACAATTGATAAGAAATAACGATAATGTAAGAATATTAATTTAAGAATTGCATGCAATCGCGCTATTTTCTTAGTCTAGTGCATGTTTAAATACAGTATACCAAAGTGATGAAATAAAATGTAAACTCATAATGTTTGTATAATTGTTTAATCAGTCAATCATGATGTATTTAATCAATCAATTAATTAAATATAACATTAAAAACTGATTGTTTTGAAATTAAGTATATACGATTTCTTAAGGTAAAATAATTATATAAATGAAACTATAAATATGCAATGATCAAAATTTGAAACATTAAATATTAAAGTATTGCATTTGTTTAAATTCGTGTTCACTCCTAGTGTAGAACATTTGGCTTTATAATGACGGCATATCAACATACATACGTATTTGTTTCTACGAGAACTGCTTATTATTAAATTGCTCAACGTCTTTTATGTTCGATGAGAGTAGGAGAAGAAAGAATAAGGCTAGTACAAGACTTGTAATTAGCCGATCATCCTAGCTACCTCACGTTTTATGACACCAGCTAGTGTGTTTGGGAATTTTGGACAGTACAGGCATATATGAAAAGAAATATATAATTGAAAAATAAAGCTGCCTGGAATTGAGCTACGCAACTGAGGCCAACGACATAGACACTCAATCACAGGCTTGATAATCGACCACGGGCTGATATTTAATAAAATATTTATAAATGTATAACATATAAAGGCACAAATAATTTCAAATTAGAGACATGGTATATGAAAAATTTACACACAAAGGGTATTTCTCCTCATTTGTTTTTTTGGATATGAAGTCTTTTTAGAAGAGATACTCTCACCGGGACCTTATTAATTTATTCTTAGAATCAATGGACAGAAAGGTCGTTTTTGTGCGTAAATCTTCAACTGATAATATTTTTTTAGACGGAAGGAAAATCAATTCTTTCCGTACGTTTATTCATTTTTTTAGAATCTTCTGTGGGCTGAAATTCATTCCACGACAGTATTTGCTTAAGACGAATTTGCCCTTAGAACAGTGTCACTATCCCTAGGGGACTTAAATTCCGCAATCTTTCATTTCAATCTGGAAAAAATGGTGTTTGAAGAACACTTGGTCTGAATTTCACTTATTGCTGTGAAGCTGGGATAAAATGTATAGGGTGTACAAAAATCTCTATTCAACAGCACCTGCAAGTAAATGAAAAGTTACTTTTTAACAAACGATATGTTTACACTATTTTTGTGGATGGTTAATGTATACATATTTTATTATTATCTTGCATCCGTGAAAAATGTTTGGTTCAACAAAAATAGTTATCATTCATTTATTCCAGTGAATATTAATTTTAATAGAATTATGAAAAAAATGTTTCATTGCTATGAAATACATCTTGCAACTGCTTTGGTACAAAATACTATCCTAAGCTAAATGGTGAAACTAGTATTTTATTAAGAGTTTTTTTCCATATCCGCTCCGTGTTCGGAGCATATGGCCACCACACATTGCCTCCAGGTTTCTCTATCACCCACCAACTTCTTCGCTTCTTCTCAGGTCATCCCAGCGTCCTGTAGCTCCCCTGAGTACATCCTATGGAAGGTCATCAAAGACCTTCCCTGGCGTCGGGATCCAAATTATTAAGAGTTGGTGACTTAAATTCAAACATATTAATACTAGAAAAACACGTCTTCTTATATCCCTTTCAATTAAATGTATATATAATACATATCTGACCGTTTTCGCTCATCGCGATTCTTGTACAAGTGACGAGCAAAACCAGTCCTGATTTCTACAAAATATTTGTGGAAGCAGTAGAAAAAATAGGTGTGTTAATTAATTAAATACAAACTAAACATTTAAGGTTTTGCATTTCACGATTTCATTAGAAAAAAATGATGGGTAACAAAGAATCATGTATGTGTCCAAAAGGCTGTGACAATTACGTTGAGTGGATATGACCTCCCAAAAACAATCTTTTTGATAATTTGCTTTTGAATAGTGAAAAAAAGTAGCCTTAAGAAATCATCCTGTACTAAATTTATATAAATATTCTGAGTCAAATATGAGTTTAAGTAGGTCCCGGCCCAGTCCGTATGAAAATGGATTTAAGTCATAGCGGATTTTTGGATTTAAATTTTCAGCAATAAGATGTCTATTGCCGGTTGTCTTGGAAAATTTTCTGAAACGTTTTTGCGTGATGAGATTTTTATCTTCCTGAAGCAAGAGTAGAGTACCTCAATTATAATTCCTTTCTTTTATTTGCACACGTGCCTTAAAGCGTAATTCCTTCTGCAAATAATAATGATGCTTGAAGTATTGAATTTCTTTGTTACTTCTCGTAATATTTTTTCCAAATATAATCTGTACCATAAATCCACGCCGAGTATTTGAAAGATTGCTGTTTTAATGAGTTAAAGGAACATGATAATTACTTTATTTGTTTTGTATAATAAAAGTAAAAATGAAAGGAGTATACAAATTATTAGAGTAAATCAATAAATAAACGATTGCTAATAAAATAGCACACAATTTTATATCGTTATTGAACGAGTCAAAAGCAAACAATTTCCTACTAAAAAATGTTGATAATAATTCTACACACGCTCTTTCCATAGATTTTATTCGAATCGATGCGTGTTTCACAGGCATTTTTAAAGAAGGCAGGTCTTGAGCTCACAATTCTGGTAAAGGTGATCTTATTCAGCAACTTTCCAATGAAAAGACTACTGGCCGTCTTCTCTTATAGTCACTGTGAGAAATTGATGTTTAGTTTACGTCGGTGTGTCTGAGTCCACTTGCATTCTTAATCAATTCAATATAAGTTGGTCATTTTTTGAGTTATCAGAGAATATAAGGCGTCCAACGCCTCCATAGTCCATTTATCATACAAATCCTGATGTTTGTATTTTTTTTCAAGAAGGAGCCAGGCTTAATCTTTCTATAATAATACATGTATTATAATAATTTCGTAATATATAATAAATATCGATACCCTATATTAGAGGTTTCAAATATTGCTGCTTCGTTCTGAAATTGCTGTAGATCATTATATAATTACCCCCATGCCCAAGATAAACTTACTCTTCTTCAAAATTTTAATTCCATTTAATATGGTTTTATTTTATATTAAAATCTTAAATAAAAACCATCGATTCGTTCACTACAACTCTTAATTTCCAACCGTGTGGTGAATTCGACATCGGTTTTGTACCCCTGCCCTGTTAGAAATAGGGATTAAGAGTTTGCTAAATAAAAAAACCTGACTACAGATATGATGAAAATATAAAAATTCAAACTCACAACACTAAGGCAATATATTTCATTATTATATTGAAATATACTGATAACATCAAAATGAAGAAATGTGTTTAACTACGCACTCAATAAATAATACCATTTATTCAGAGAGAGAGAGAGAGAGAGAGAGGATAATTGTTGATTTATCGCGACACCCACTCCTCTCCACATCCGCTTCCCGTCATCTAAACTCAATATATTTTTGTATTAGAGAATTGAAGTACCTACCTTAAAAAAAATTCTCGTGAAATTATCGTCATCACTATGGAATAATAATGAACTTTTTTTTTTCATTACGTAACAAACTATGGTTCGTTAGTACCTATTGACAGTTTTGTACAACCTTAATATGAATAATATATCATACACTGCGTGCGCATTTTTTCCCTCGTCTACCATTTTCAATAAACCTTTTAGAGATATTTGAACGTTTTAAAAATACCTAAATACAAAGTTTAAATAATCACTCACGTAAAACGAAATGCAAACATTTAAACTTATAGTCCAAGATGAAGCGTTTTATTGCGAATAAGCCTCATGATAATGAATGATAATAGGATATTTCCGGAAACTACATAGAAATTTGAGGAAAATATTTGGTAGCAAAAATATAACTTTACGTCGTAAAAAGTGTTTTTTTTTGGGAATAATAATTTAAGGTTTTTTTTAAAGAATAAGCTAAACTAATTAAAAAATCGTCTTATTATTTATAAGCTACTCTTTAAAAAAATGTGTGGTTAAATTGTCCATTACTTAAAATACATCACTGGCCAATTCCCGATAGAAAGACATTAATTATAAGCGAAACTGCTTCTGATCATTGTATAAAATTGTGAAATATGTACTGTAGTAATTATAACGATGGGAATACATATTTTATTACGACTATTTTAACTCTACTTGTTTTTCATTAGCTTATCAGTTATATTACACAATTATATTTAACAGCAAATTTTAACATTGTTCATAATTATAGTAAGGCATTTTCTTAATGAAGCTTCATTTTCCTTCGCTATTTTAGTCTGCAAAACGTACAATTATTATCTTATATTTAATTTAAAATACACGGGAATTGAGATTGCTTGAGAAAAACAACACTTCATTTATCAACATGAAATAATGAGGTTTTCTGGGTAATAAATAGGTTTTACGTATTGATCTATATGCTGCTATACGCTTCTTCGCATACTGTTGTTGATTTATAGATGGGTAAATACGATTCTAGATGAACGGATAACGTACTTTATTCAAACCTTTAGTCGGTAAATCTTATTATATTAGTATTAGATCATTGAATATTAATCTTCGAAAAACTAACCGTATCGATTTAATTGTGATTTTGACCATGTCCCCGAATTTTTTTTACGATAAATTTCAAATGATACTTGATAATTCTTTTTTATCAGGAGTTTTTTTTTAAATACACTTATGCATCTTTAATATTAATAATTTCTTTTATTTATAGGTGTAACAATAGATGAACAAAATAACGTAGGTGACCTTATGCTTTTATGCTTACCGAATATTCAAATAACCTTCCTGTGACACAGTTTTTAAGAGTTTTAGCTATACATAAAAATAAGTATATCAAATATAAAATTTAGGAATAAAGCCATTTTGGAAATATATGGCAGACCCCAACAATCTCTTGCCTGTGGAATTATGATGAGAAAGTATCTGAAAATCGTTAAAGACCGAGAGCCATTCTTATCGCTGACCCTCCATGAATAAAAATAAAAAGTAAGCTGACCTCTTGAGCTGGCTTCTCTAGGGATTACTCACTACTACGGTGATCGCGTCCTCCTGTAAGCAGTGATGGGAAGGGAATACAACTTGAATATAAAACTAAACTAAGAGACAAAAGAGACGGGGATAACTATGATGCTAACGTGCCTAGAACTTAATGCTTCGTCATATAGATACACAATAAAAATGAACTCAATTTTCAAGTGTTTAGATCTTTGTCTTTCTATAGACAATTTCATCTAAAATCTAGAGAGAAGTTGTAATATAATTATTCCATATTCAATATTGTAACCAATTTACTCTTCGAATCTAAGGCATAGCAATATGGCTGACCGATTATCTATACATCATAATCACATCAACTGGTCATATTCAAATAAAGAGTATTGCATGATGACTGGTATCATATAATTTTTTTATCATAAAATTATTTATCAAAATACATTCGCAATCATATTTTTGCATATTTAATTAAATAGATATCTTTTAGTAATTTTAATCGTTTCCAGAAACAGCGATTCCATATCTTATAGCGACAAAACTGCATCCGCATCCGGCTTGCTATATAAATTTATACTAAAAGAATCATTGATATGAAAATAACATAGTTGCGCTTGTTATTATAAAAAAAAACATTTAAATTGCATGACTGATAAAGAAAAAAGTGGAGTAACAAAGTGAATGACTGGGGCAGGATAAAGGCGTGATATATTGCGCAACAGATTCAAACAGCACAATAAAATTCAGTGTCCGTTTGAGTAAACTTCTTTAGTTTTAACAGAATATTGAAGATTATGACATTTTAATATTTATACTACCAAAAAGATTGAGTCAAATTGTCATTTTGCAAAGACAGATATTCCTTTACAATATATCTTAAAACAGTCCCTTACTTTGGCATCAATATCATGAAATAATTAAACGTATTCGACAACAGATTTTTATAAGTAGTGACGTGTCTAAAAATAATTTTGCTGACCCAGTATTTTATAGATTGTATTAACAAAGAAATGCTGAATTGATTTATATATTCAGAACAATCATACACAAACCTACCACATGCCTTGGGATAAGCTATTTTCTTTGATATAAATAATTCAATCAGAAAATGCATATGGGGTTAAATTATCTATAATATAATATGGCTAAGTAATCAACTATTTTTTTCAATTGTAAATAAATTTTTACTAAATTATAACCGGATTCATCGATCAAAAAATCTTACAAAAATTTTTAATACTTATGATTTTTTAAGCCGTGTCCGATTTTGATTAAAGTACCTGCATGAATTCATCAACTGGTAGTTTTTGGATTTTGGATTTAAAGGATTTTGACTGAAGGTCAAAGAAGGTACATGGAATTTCAATATCAAATTTTAATCGGTTGAATTTGATTGAAATTCCGAAAGAAAAAATACCGAAAGGCGAAACCCTGGTCGTGAGTGACAAAAATCATGGAAAAGTAGAAAACTCAAACGGAAATAAATAAGCAAAAATCATTTAACGAAAAATTATTCAGCTGTTTGACTCAGACAGGGTATGAATAGAAAGACGAAGTTGGATAGGCACAGAAGTCAAGTCCTGTTTCCAATATCGTATGAAATATCTTTAGGAATAGGTTAAAACATCACAGAAACCCGTTTCTTGGGCAAAATATCCCTGCATCGATGATTAGTCAATGACCAAAAGCTCTTATTCAGGGGATTTAGATTCTTGACTGTACCATCGAATGGAACTTAATTATAAGTGCATTACTACTCAGATACATAGAAATATCAATACCTTAACATCTTTAAGCCGCAATCTTTTTAGAAACATTGCATTTCCATTCTTTATCCATAAAAGATTTAGAGCGGAGTAATCATGATAAATTGCTTTATACTCCTTAGAATTACACCCCTAACAATAAATTTAGAAGGTAAATAGTAACAAATGATAACGTCTAATTTGATTGATAATGCATCCATAAAGCACGTAACAATTACTTTGTTTGTTTTCGGCATAGATAAAGAAAGTTTTTTTTATTTAATATCAGGTGCTGTAAATAGTAAGCACGCATGCAAAGCTTTCATGCTCCTTAGTTTGTGAAAATTTGTGAAAAATATATAATTTATTATACCTACAATCTAGTGAATTGTTTTATATTTAATTTTGAATATTGTTTATCAAAATGTATGCGAATACTATTATTGCGAATTATTCGAATGCGAATGCGAATTATTCTGGGGGTATTCCTCGATTTCTTAATAATTGATGTCAGGACAACTACAATTGTTACCATAGGAAGAAATACTACTATTGAAAAAGGATTTTTATGAATATAAGTATATTTTACTCATATAAGCATATTTTACTCATATTTATGAATATAAACATATTTTACCATACTAAGCATAATAAGCATATTTATATATTATTCTCCAAGCTGTCATTGAAATTAAATTTGACCGCCCTATCTTCAGCCCTATTTTTGTTTGTGTTTTTCTTTGGTACTCTTTTTATGAAAGAGACTACTTGCTGATTTAGTTTCATTGAAGCAATCCAAAATTTTAGGCCGGCAAATCATCGACTTGGGCCAGTAATTTCCCTGATCGTGACCAGTGAAATCATGTTGTCATACGAATCTATTACTTGATACATTTTCACTGAGAATACGGTCTCACTGTAACATATATGTACATACAATATGGCAGACTAAAAAGTTTAATTTGTGTCCTTTCTGCTAGCCAAGCAAATATTGGAAAATTTGAGATAACAATTTTTATAACTTGACTCTAGTATCATCAATATATAGACTAACTGTTCGACAATTGTTCATTATTATTTCAATGATACTTCAGAAACTCTTGAAGCTGTCATTTATTGTTTTCAGTTCACCGATAATTTATCTCGTATTGGCAAAGCCTGTGATTGAGACTTGTCTGGTGGCGTCGGCGTCGGTCGCACGCGACGCTATGACGCCGGATGACGGATGACTAATGGACGCCCGTCGGCAGGTGCTTACGTCGCTATCCGTCAAACAGCCCGAGCTTTGGCGGCGTCATATTTAACACCGACCTATAACAGCTCGCTCGAACCTTATACTTGGATTACATGTAGGAGTGGGTATTATGCTAAAGAAATAGCGATATTCTTGATTGGCGCTACTATCGTTTGAACATAATAGTACGGTGATCCTTCGAAATCTTAAATCATAAAGATATAGTAAAAAATGCTTCATTCAGAAGAAAATAAGATTCTTTTATGTTGGAAGGTCGCAATAATTCATTACGTAATCAAATGAAGCGAAATGAAACTTCAATAAGATATACCCTACAAAATTTACACTTCGTGTAAATGATTGAATACAGTAAAATTAATTACTGGTAAGGAAAAAGGCTTCGCACGAAGAACATCAACGAAATTGGTTTTTAGTCTTTTGGTTTGACGTCAAAATAATTATTAATGACTGAACAGAACGTATCGAAAATAAGTTTCATGCTTTTGAAGTTTTGTGTTTTGTGCGTATGCTCTGGATAACGTAAACTGCTAAACGATCCAATAAATTTACTCTTGAGGAGACTAATTAGGATCTTACCTTTCTCTTTCAGAAGAACATTTCACTTTTTTGTAAATTAACATAGCACTTTTAAATAATTTGAAAGATGACCTGATTTCAAAGTGGTGATTATAAAAAAAAAATGGGATAGCAAATATCGTTGATGTTTTGAATAATCATTGTGAAAAGTGTATGATAACATTGATAACCAAACAAATATATACTTCAAATCAAAAATCATATTTGTATTTTATGAATGCATTGTAAAAGTATGTATAATATTGTTACAAGTTCAAGTGCGTTTTACAATGCAAATAATTTCATACTTTCAAATATTATTTTTATTGTGACTTGGAGCGTTTCAGAAAAATTTAAGCATGCTTTAAATGTACATGTGTGTAATAACATATTATTTTGTATATTATCGTGTCATATATTATAGTATAAGCTCACAGTAACCCATATTCTAAGTGACAACTTGCATACTAAGCGAACAAGAACAGCATTATCTATTGTTTCTGATTACGGCTGGTTGATCATGTTCCCGAACACACGCCATGAGTGATGCTGCGGGGTTGTCTTGATGTATGACGTCTGTCAGAAGAGCTGACCTCAGATTAGCGCCGCGACGCCACCCCAACTTAGGGCTAAACGGCGCCCCAGGTTGAGCGTCGAAATGAATCGACACCAGTGTAGCGATCTAAAGGCACATCAATCCTTTGTCGACGCTGTTAGTCGCTATGGATTAACAAATTTGTTCTACTGTACCTAGAGTTTATAAAGGGTGTCGATGTTAGGCTTCATCTTTCATACACTTTTGATATAAAAATTGTTAAAAAATCGTACCTTAGCTCATAATTAGATGTTAATACAATGTTTGTGGAGTGCACAAAATTGAACTTTTGCTAATTGGCCATAAAATGTGAAATAACAAGCTGATTATAAAATTAATAAAAAAATGGCCCCTAAACGAAGTGTTTGACCGTATGAGTTTAACCGTAATATATTTTGGACTACTACAATTTTTTTTTATTCATTCGAAATCTTTTTATAAATTTCTAGATCATATAATTATCTTTATGTGAATCTTGAAAGTCAAATAAAATATAAATGTTTGCTTAACATTTCCAACTTTTTTCAATATTTAATAATGAAACAAAATATTTTTATGAGCGTATGTGATATTTTGAAACTCCACATTCCTTAAATTTGTCAGCAAACTATGTTTGCAGATTGATTCATATGATCAACAACGCTGATATTGATAAGTTTTCGAGTGGAATTATATATTATACATAAGTTATTATATGTATTTCTTCTAAGCGCATAGTTTTGGCAAAAGCATGAAACTGAAATATCAGTTAACCAATTCCTATTATGCTTGTAGAATTAAATACTTGTGACTGTGAAGAAAATAATTTAAACACTCATTTGTATGCTCTTTATAATCATTTGTGATCTAGCTTTATTTAAAACGGTCATCTGTTGAGGTCGAATCAATCGAATTAAATATGCCAAAATAAAATTATAGCCCGAGCGATGGGGTGAGGAGCTGAAAACTTTCTTGTAATCAAATTAAGACTTCCCCTACGTTTCACCATGGACGAGTTTCTCTCATCTTGTTGTTCCCCTCGTAACTAACCCCTCTTTCCTACTTCATCCCCATGCCCACTTGTCAATAACGTTTAATTAAAGTCAGTTTCTTACGCAGATTTTCTTCAGCAAGATCGCCATTCATTTAATTTGAAATTCTGATGATCAGTTGAAAATATTAGCGCTGAGCAAAACCAGTTTTGATCAAAATAATTTTACTGTAGAATAAGTATGTACAAAAACTGTATTATAATTCTTTGATATAATGTTTTTCCAGCAAGTATTGACAGTGAACACCTTAAAAGTGAGTGCTTAAAATTTGTCTAATATAAACTGTTTCTGATAGAAAACAAAAAAAAATGCTTCCATAGTTAGGATATGTTTGTGTTACTGTTCTAAGTTTAAGACGACCGTAACTTCTTGCTTCGTGAATAATTGTTGTTTGCCATAGTTTTAATGTAAGGTACTCTACTACTGAAAGTGAAATAAATGTTAGAATGTAATTAATAATTTGATTCAAAGTTGATATTCATTTGAATCGAAATTATTAAAAAGTTTACTGAAAAAAATATACGGTGCAAAGCGTCAGGTTGTTCATGAATATTAATCAACTCGCTAAACAAAAGCTACATTATTTAACATGATTTGCAACTTAAGCGCCAACTTGAATAATTATCATGAAACTGGAGAATTCAACGAAGTGTATTTGCTTACATCTCAGTCGCGTGCCTTACTTCCCGAAGATTCTAATTGATTTTGTTGCATCAGTTGATAACAACAGGAAACTTATTTCAAGTGCACTCATCCTGGCGGGGGGTTATTAAAAAGATGCACTCTAAATCCCCCCTAAATATGTATTCTTAGCCATTTGTTTTTATTTTAACTTTGATAAACGATGGCGTATCATAAAACAACCTCCATAATTTGATGTTGGTATGTGCTTACATGTAAAATAAATAAAAGTGGTCGTTACAAAATGAATGAATGTTTATCACATAGTTTAAATACTTCATTTACTTTAGCCTGTTTTCTTTTCATTGAATGCTTATACACCTGCCTTTCTTAAAGAAGTATCTTGTATATAGTTTGACTTTGTATAATACCATTACAGTAAAAATATGGCAGACTATTTGGTATCAGGTGAAATTCATTAATATTTAAAAGTAAATGTAAGGACATAATTTTAGCAAAAGAATAAAACAAGATTTGCCAAATTATTTAAAACTCAGACAATTTAAGCAGATTAAATTTAGGCGCATCGAAAATATAATACGTTTCAATTTTCCTTTCTCAATTATGTCCTTTGATGGATGAGGGAAAAGCGAGCATGAAAAGAAGATGAGATTTAGTTTTGTTCACCCTTCCGCGAAGAATGTGCATTGTGGCATAAGTGCACAGTTGTATGACTTGCATTAGTTTCCGCCATAAGAATAATTATTCATCTTCTGCGCTTTTCCAGTTCAAGTTATTGGGGTAGAATCAACACTTTAAACAATGTTTTGTTGAGAATCTTCAACATCAATCAAACTTCAATGTACAAATTTTCCAAAGCAAAGCAAAGAATGATAAAAATATTGATTTAACATTTTTTTTACAGCAGTTAAATACAGAACAATAATTTAACTTGCAAAAGAATTCGATAAAAAAGGTCCTGTTCCTTCCATTATATTTTTCATTTCTTTAAGCACCGTAGTGCAAGGCTAAAAGTTCTGTGCAGTTCTGTATTAGGGCAAGTAACCAAAAGTAAATTCGTTTAATTTATTGATCGCATAGCGTTGTAGGAAGCGGCCGTGAACGACGGCTGCATACATATAATGTGAGGTGGGACAAACAACCTTTGCACCCAAATATATAGCTCGAGTTGTAGAATATTTGAATATTGGTTAGGTTTCTTCTAATGATTACTTTTTTTAATTAAAATGAATCAATGCCGCATATTTTACATTTCGATCATAAAAAAACGTATCAAGCTATTTTCAATAGCACACGATTATTAATAATGACAAAACTTTATGGTAAATAAAATTTTGGTAAAAAATAATATTAGACATTGATATATGAAATAATTACCGTGAAATTCAGCAGAAGAGCAGTGACCCTAAATAAATTGTAAAGTGAATTTTTATATATTATTTTTCACGCTTGCCTTAATAGAGGATAACCCCCTTTTTACTTCACGATTTCATGGAAATGACAAATAGATTATTTATTGGATTTTTGCTAGAATTTTGAGTGTCTCATTTAAATCTGTAGCGT
This sequence comes from Himalopsyche kuldschensis, assembly GCA_028554975.1. Taxonomy (NCBI): domain Eukaryota; kingdom Metazoa; phylum Arthropoda; class Insecta; order Trichoptera; family Rhyacophilidae; genus Himalopsyche; species Himalopsyche kuldschensis. Next base: position 1,189,645 of record JAHFWI010000100.1, read on the forward strand.
CGATTTATGAATAGCTTCAATATGTGTCGCGCGGTCCGCAGGTGGCGTCGCTTTTCCACTCTCGTCGTTTGCCGTGATTATTTCGCTGTCAGACACTTTGGCACCGGAATCACCGGAACGATAATAATATGGTCCGGTGACCCACCATTGTGGTGACTTACCGGACTGCCGACCTGCCGGATTGTCGGCGTTTTGACGGTCGGGCAATCTCTCGCGGACCTTTGTGCCACCAGACGCCAACTCTGTTTTGTGTACTTGTTGTTGGGAATTGATTGCAGTGACACGCTTCGTGATTGTCCCTAATGAGTCACGTGGGACTCAACGCGGTGCCTTAATATATATTCAGAGTGTTGCGGGAAGCTACATATGAAAATCTGGTCACACTTTTCTTGTCATAAATAACACTCACTGTAAAATAAAGCTACCACTTTTGATAGCTTTTTCTTTGACGTATAATTGTAATTAATTTATATTGCTAACATGTTATACAATACGAAACAAAATACAAACACATATGTATTTAAAGGACTTTAATGACTTATTTTAAGGACGCATGATTACAAAACAATTGATATGTTATTTCAGTCTCAAAGCCACGTCACATATAAATTCATAGAATTAATTACATTTGTCGAGAAAATTTTCATTTAAACAACTTAATTGTGAACATTATTACAAATATAAAATAAAACTAAATAATACCTGAAGTTATGGTATATTTATTTACTTCATACACTTTTTTGAAAAAACCGTTTTGTCAAAAAAGTCGAGTTATGTCAGTTATGGAGTTCTACGAACCACAAAAGAGTAATCAATATTAATCTGTATCTGTAGTGTAAAGTTTATCAACCTTTCACTTGAAAAAAATTTTTTTTTTCATATTTAGATTGAAGCATTTTAATGAAGCCGAAGCGAAAAAATGTTTGACCATTTCGTATAAAACCACACTACAAATAAAATGATAGAACACGCAACTGAAACAAACGCGTCTATCATAACATAATTTTCAAGGTTTTTCAGACTATTTCACGGTGACTCTGTTTGGTGATGATGTTTTGACTTGGTGAAATTTATGTACGTCATCTAATTTTAACCTTGAACTATGGAAAAACATTATTCTGAAAATATTTGAATTTAAAAACAATCTTTCTCACCGTTCCAAAAGTTCAAATATCGTCAATTTAATACTCAATTTTCACACGTTAAACTTTTTTATTTTCGCATTCCGTCAATGGATTTAGATCTTTTGTACTATGAAAAATAAACATTTGTCAAATGCATGTTGTATTGGCTTGAACGGTAATGGCATGTATCACTAAATTTCAAATCATATCAAAATTAAATATTTTTTACAGCTCTACACTTCATGGCTTGTCATTGCTTAAAGAAAATGCTTACGCCTTATTCGATTGTAAGTACAATACAAGAATAACGGAAAAGAAATGTTTTGGAAGACTATAATCAATTGCCACTATAATGATTTAATTTTTTTATCAATTAGATATCATTGATTTATTTAGATTTTTATAGCTATAGTGCGTTAAAAGTAATTCAAATCTTTAATGGTAAAAATAAGAACATGTCGTCTATAAATTGAATTAAAGAAATTGGCATTGATGAAGTAAATTCAGTTTATAACAACAACCATCGCGGACAAAAAATATTTATATTAACGATCGGAACTGGTGACGATTTGATTTATATTCAAAAGAGGTCTCTGTCATTTGCTCGCGTGATTTGAACATAACATTTCAACCCCAGTCCTTAATATTGCGGCAAAGCGTAGCAGAAATAGTCATATATCACGAGTCGGAGTGCTTCTCTTTTTTCACTCCTGGTTCGCACGCTACGCCCGCTTTCTCATTATATCTTATTTCAATACTGTCAAATCAGAAGGTGCTCACTGATACAATTGCGTGCGATGAATATTTTTTTATAAGATTAAATATTTTATTATAATAAAAGTGTACTTTTATTGTATTTCATCTACATTTGTAAAATTCTTAACCTTTTTACTACCCATTACCAACTTACAATTTAAATATAATTCGTCAATGTTTCTGCATGTGCTTATTTAACTTTTTATTTTGACGTGGACCGAGTCACTTGTAACATGTTATTAAAACCACTCGTGTGGTGCGTTGAGGGTGCGGCATTAAAATGAGCGCCGACGCACCATACGCGTTGCGGGCACTGTGTGGGTTAATCGTTAATGTACGGACGTAAAATATTTTATATCTGTAAAACCATTTTTGAATCGTTCTAAATCCATTTTACAAGCAAAGTATTATTTATTTCAAAATCATAGTAGCTATTTTTGCGTTATTTTTTTATAAATTGAAAATCTTGAACCGACTATCCCGGAATTTAAAAAAACGTGATAATTTAAAAATTGTCGTTAACTTTTGAGACGATTCAATGACACTGGTTTATCTCAGAAGTTTTTATGATTGGCCGTTTGATTTTTTAGTCATTTTATAAAAATGGTCGTATACCACAGGGTGTTTTTCACACCTTAAAGGAATATCCGGAGATACGTAATAAAATGGAAACGTTTCTCAAGTCAACCCAACATACATACGTACGTTGATACCGGTCGGCTGTGCCGAGTAAGTTATAACAAAGTCGAATTATATTTCATTTAACAACTTTTGTTCGTATATCCCAGTTTTAGGGAGTTTTACAAATACCGACGATTTTTATTTCAAATACACTTAAATGAAAAAGTTCTCGGTAATTGCTTCTAAGACACTCCTGGCAATCATTCAAAAGCGTTAATCGTTGCTGTGTAAAATTATAATGGGCTATTAATCTCTAGCGGTGGATAAAAACTATAGTACCTTTGAAACCTATCCGCCAAAATTAAAGTAGACAGAATATTAATGGTTATTATAAATCACTTTTAAGGTTTTTCTCTGTCAATATTTGGTGGAATGGCATTATAATAAAAATAATAAAAAATGTTATGTACCTATTCCACATAAAATTATTGGATCAGAACCGGTTTCGCTCAGGGCGATCATTTTCAACTGATAATTGTTAAAAAATATATTTGAAATATGGTTGTTATAAATTATATTTGAATTTTTCAGTTAAGACATTTTTATTTAACGACAAATGAACACCCCAGAAACATTTTTCCAGTATTGCAAAAGTGATATATATATTATTCTACCATATAGTAGTAGTGACATTTCCCTAAGTTTCCTCCGGCGAGACTCCACAGAAGGTAAAAAGGCTCGTGGGTGGAAAACGCAGGCTGTAGTCGTGGTGGCGTGACTAGTCTGTGACTTGCGGGTTGGGAATGGGGTTTTCTTCAATAGGCTCCCCGCCAAGAATCACACGCCTGTCATGAACTGAGCCAGTAACGCTCCATTGGTACTAAGCTACTACAGGCTTCACCGTGAAGGCTGTGTAAATCCACCGAGATATATGTATTATTGGAGATTATTCAACTAACGCAAGCTTGCGGCATTTTGATACGAATTTCCAGTAATATGATTTATACGTTAGTAAGAATTTGTTAATAGTTCGAAGAAGTAGGTCTTAATTTTTCTACACAGCTTCTTATATATTTAAATTTATATTTGTTGGTTTGTCTGTTCGTACTCTATGCGGTTCATCCGTTTGCAATGGAACTTTGGTGATTTGCTGTGCGGACGCCCACAAAAGTTTTTAATCAGGTACGTGAATATATTAAACTGAATGTTTTTTGGTCCCCTATGCGATCCTATACCGTTCATCCGATTGCGATAAAACTTTGGTGATTTGTTGTGTAGAAGCCAAAACAGATTTCTTAATTTTATATCTATCTAGACATATAAAAATGAAGGAGTGTTTGTATGTCCTGTATGCGTTCCTATAACGTTCATTTGATTTTGATAAAACTTTGACGATTTGTTGTGCGGATACCTTCGAAGATTTTTGAATCAGTACAGCCATTAAATACAGCCATAAACAATTAAAACACCAACTCTTTTTTTCTTTGAGTGGCATTGCAACGCTTGCCGGGTACCGGCTAGTATAAAATATAATATGTTTATCGAATTTTATTTATAAAATTGTCAATATTTTTTTCAAATTAATCCTATTATTCTACAATTTAATGAGATAATCAAGGTTTTTTAATTAAATAAAAGGAATGAACAAATTTTTATTTTAACATATACATCTCAATGAACTGTTAATTTATAGTTGAGAGTTGTTTTACTATCCAAAGTTAAGTGAATGTTTATTTTTTTATCAGCTAAAAATTCTCCATCACTCTCAGATCAATCAAAAGAAAAATGAAAACCATTATTGTAATATAAAATTGAATATTATTTTAATAAATATTTCATAATATTTTTTACTATAACTATTCTTTATTTATCCGTAGTTCTCAATTTAAAAAAAAACCTGAAGTATGTATGTTACGTGATTTATATCGGAATCAACTGAAGTATTGCAAGTTAACACATTATTAATTGGATGAATAATAAAATTATCCTAAAGAAAAAGAATGGTAAAAAAATGACGCATTATTTACAAGGTAAATGAAAAGTTTTTATTCAGTTAGTAGTTTTCCAGCATTCCTATTACCGAGTGAGATGAAAATCCATCTAGTGGTTCAGTCGCCGCATGAATATCATTATCACGGAATACCGAGTAAAAGACCTGATAAAAATCGACAACCACACCTACTGCTTGCTACTGCATTGCATTCCTCCGTGTAGGCTAAGGAAGCCTGCCTAGATTTTAAACTGACGAAACTAATAAAATTTATGTATACTTCTGAAACGCAAAATTTTCTAAGAAAATTACCACTCTATTAAATATTATTTCAAAACGTTGAGTTGATATTTATTTGAAGGGTTTAAATTATAAAATTATCATTAACATTACATCGCAAATTTGATATTAATTTATGTCGATATTTCATATATTATATTATTATAGTTTACTGTCAGCCCTACACGCAAGTGTTGTACATCATTGGCTTCAATGTTTACAGGTTCGAATAGGACAAACAGTTCAATAAATTGATTTTTCAATCAGCTTCAGAATTTTCGTTCGATGGTAAATATTTATGTGATGTATCAAATTCCCAAAAATTGACAGCAAACCAGTATTGGCTTAGCTTTCATAAACATTCTCGCTCTAAAATAGAATAAATATATGGTGAGACTGACTAACACGCAGCACACGTAGAACAATTCCTGTTGAGATAAAAGCTAGTAAAACAGGCACGGTTACTTAACAAATATTTCTAATCTACTTTTGAAAGTGTTGGCCTAAGAGATATATTTTTATTCCGAAATATCAATAAAATAACACATACATAGCAGGATAAGATGTGATTGAAATATTATAGAAAAATAAAACCATTTCCAGGAAGAATGCTGTATTTAACAGAAATATCATTGCAGTTGTTGAGCTCGAAATATGTTTTAATTTAGATAGATTCCGTGAATACAGTGAATAATTAAATGTTTTCAAAATTATTGGGTTTTAAAAACACATTGTAATTGAAATATTCTTTTTGAATTTATTTTTGAAAAACCACAAAAAAGATTTAATTAATTAATTTTTTTTTTCATTTCATTTGTATTTTTAGGGTGTATTTGATGATTTATTTATATCAAGTTTTGCCATCAATCCTGATAACATCAAAAACTGTACTGATAAGAATTTATCTCTTCTGTAAGCTGCATACCCAAAAAATAGCAAACACGCAAATATTGTAGGTTAATTTTATTAATCGTTTTATTTTGAATAACTATAAATTATAGTATAAGTCTTAAATAGTGTAAAATATTCTTTTAAAGTTTAAGCATCCGTCGTAAATAAATACAGTTTCCCCCAGATTTTAAACTACTCAAAGGAAATGAGCGAGGAGTGTATTTGACTCGTTTCTTTTATCATAGAGCGCTTTCACGCTAAAAGTAAATGCAATTGATTCACACAGCCTGCTACATCAAGAAAAGCTTCCCTACATTTCAAATGCACTAAATATATTCAAAAAGAATTTCGTGAACTTTTCATGTTATTCAGAGTATGATTTTTAAGCAATACAATAATATAATCAGGCTTTTGTTTGTAAATATTTTTTAAAAATAAGTCAAATATTTTTTTTGCGCATGAAATGAAGCCCTTCTGTTTTTTAATACGGGAGAAAATATTTATGCCTTGTAGCATTTTATTTATTTTACCATATTAATAATTTATTTAACGTGCCATGAATGAGCTACACCAAAAAAAACATTATCGTACAATCGATTCAAAAGTTTCTTTCCAAATATTAGGTTTTATACTTTCTACCAGAATTGATGCATTGAATTAAATAAAGCATAGTTTAAGGTTTGTTTCCAATCATTGAATTTATATCACTCAAAAAAATAGAAGACATGTTTTCAAAAAAATGTATTCTTTATTTACAGATTTCCTGAAAGCGAGCAATTCGATAAGAAACTTTGAATATTCAACATAGAAGAGCAAGCTTTACATTTGGGTAAGTAAATTTTGTATTCTTAGAATATTATAAGCGTACTCAAAAACATGTTTTTAGGCACCGCTTTAATAATAAAACAAATTCACCATAAATATACCTTCAAATGAAAGAAATGCATTATGTATTTAAAATATGAATACGTACATTTTTTTCAAACAGAAAGTGATTCACAGAAAAGAAAAAAAATTTCAAAGAAAAGAAGCATACACAAAATTTTATACATAAATACTTATATTCTAAAAAAATACTGTGCTAGTTTGGTCAAAGATAATTTGAAAAAAATCTCAATATGTTTTGAAATATTATGTTTCAAAAACATAAAGAATTTTTTAAATTTATTTAACAAAAGCAAATTTATAAAACAGACATGTTAAAAATAGCTTCGTTAGTATTAATCAATTTGTTTAGGTAAAATTTTAAAGAATTATTATTTAGGGTTTAGGGTATTAAAATTATATGCGAAGCAACCTGTTGATGTAAATAATTTATCAGTAGAAAAATACCTCATATTTTAATTTATCTGAAGCTTATTACTTTGGGATGTTTAAAGCATCAAGCTCACTAATAATTTATGATTTAAAAATATTTTAAAAGCTTTTTTCTATAAAAATATATACAGTGGAATTTTAAAGGATGAAAAATTCTTGCTTGAATACAATCAAATCGAACAATTTTTTTCTTTTGTTTTTCTTTTTTCTCGAAATAAAAGAAGGATATCATAAATTATACAAAAATATTTTCGCGTTCATGGAAAAATAGTCTCGTAATAAATGTTAAAATTTTTCATATTGAAAAAAAGAATAGTTTTCACATTTTCTTTAAATTAAATTAATCGAATAAGTTTTTGCGATTATAAAGAAAGACACATTATTTGGTCATATTGGTAAATTATTAATTGTCTTTTAAATTATATCGGGATTGATTTCAACATTTCAAAAAATATGGTTAAGTTGTTCTCTTTATTCTTGAAGTGATTAAAAAATCTGACCTTTATATCAAGTTCTTATGCATCGGCTAGCCTTGGAAGTTTTTCATTCGACTTTGACAGTTAGAATTTAATTAAGCATTTTGCGGTGTCGGTATTGCAGGCAAACTCTGCACGTTCTTTCAATCGCCATTTACAAGGACGAGAAACCATTAATAAAGGATTTTGTAAGATATCTATCTTTTGTCAATTTTTCACTATAAAAATAGGTAGGTACATATTTAGAAATATTTGAATATAAGCTCAATACTTAAATAGTAACTTGTCATCGTGTCATAAAAGAAAAATTTGGTATCATATGTTGAATGATGACTTAAATAAAGTGAGTTCTCTTTTTAGTTTTATCGCCGATATAAAAATTGGAGTAAAAAAATGAGTCGTACAAAAATTTAAGCATACATACAACGTCTTTTGTTGAGGTTTCGTAAATATTTAGACAGAAACTGTATATTATTTATAAGAAACGTTGTATTATTATCGTATGTCTTCCCAACGCGATCATTTGCTAAGATTGGTTTCCTTCATTAGACGTCATATTATTTTATATCAATATATATTTAAAGTACGAATTAACGTTTAGTAATCACTGTCTCGTGTGTAATTTTGCTAGAAAAATAAACATTACTTACATAGGACAACATAAAATTTCTAGGGAATTTAAAAGTAAGCACAATGCATGAAAACCATAAGAATCCACATTGATTTTTTTTTATCTTAATTTTTTACTTAAATAAGTTTCTAAAGTTTTACCGTTGAAACGGTTGGCAAACAAAGTTTAAGAAAAAAGCGGAAGATAATACAGGAAAATACACACAGATGAAACTAATCCTCAACCCAGAAAAAAATATTTTCCTGATCAGTGTTTTAAAATTTTATCGCAGACTTCTTTTCTTGAAATCCTTCATTGTATCTTTACCTTATACTAAAGGTCGCTTTGCAGATCTTGGTAAAAGTCCACGGAGTCTGACAGGGAGTTGCTCCCCAGGGATCCATAAATCTACGCGTTATTCGTTGTAAAAAGAGTTTAAAGTTGAAATCTTCAGATTCAACGCAACTTTTGTACAAGTTTTTAGATAACGTGCGACGTCCCCAAGAAAATTTATAAAAAACAACAGATTGAATTATAAAAATAAAAGAGAAAATCACAACCCAAAATAATATGCCGCGAAACGTTGCCCATTTTTCAATGCCATTTTTTGTAATATAGTATGATCTTATTTACCAGCTATCTCAGCTTTTTACAGACCATATCCGTTCCATTTTTCTCTCAAATTTTCAAATATGAAGAAAAATGACAAATATTTCAAGTTGAAATTGAGCTAGCTAGTCAAAAAAATCAAAATATTTTAAATATGTATATCATGGGAATTTTAATATGAAGATGGTTATTAAATAATTTGAAGAAGCTTGTTCTATAACTATAATCATGATAAGGTGCATGTATTATTCGTACAGTATATTTTAGTTATTTTACTTATAATATCTTCAAGATGTAAGATTCAAAGTATATTTGGAAGGTCAAGCATACAAGCTTAAAGTCATATTACTCGGGTTGTAAGTAAAATGTTCGAGACTCTTCCTTTTTATCAATTTTTAATTCGTTTTGTGACAAAGAGAATGTTTTAAAAAAAGTGTTAAAAATATAGAATTCGTATTTCCGACGTAGAATTTGTTTACTGGAACGACGGTGAATATATGTACAATGATATTTTTTTGTCACTCTGAAATACCAAGCCACACAAAATGAAACCAAGGCATTCTTTCACTTGACAGAAAAAGCTTTTTCATTGAAGGGAAAAATTAACATAAAGAATAGTCGTCAATTCAAGCCTAAAATCTCCAAAACGCTAATTGTAAGTCAAAACAATTTGTAGTTTTCCATTTAGAATTGCCTATTCCTTTAAACGAATACTGTGTATATTTTTTCGTTTTGTAAAATAGGCAATAGAAATGCAAATTTTCCAAGATTAAAAACAAAGTTGGCGTCTATGCGAGAGTTGAGTTGGGAAAAGCGAACTCGAGAGTTTGGCGTCACTGATCATTAAGCATTTTCCAAGTTACATCGTCACTTGAAACGACTTCTACTTAAGACTAAGGATAATAATCTATCGCTTGTTACTTACAGATAAATAACTGCAATAATAAATTTTTCCTCAGGTTAAACACCAAGATATTTATTAAATATCTAATTATTAACTAAAACTATCAATTATCGAGAATCAATATTTATAAATTATTTCCCATATTTAACCTTAATTTATTTAATTTGATATTGAAAACAAGGCTAAGTACAAAATATTTTACCAATACACACCGAAATAAAATTAAAACAGTTTCGTCTAGATTTTAAGCAGAAAACAAACAATTATTTCAGTTTACATATAATTAAACATTGATGTTTTTTAAACACTGACCATCAGGATTCTTTATGGATTTTTCTGTATTGTTTGGAACTTGAGACTAGTGTTATAGTTAGTAAAACAGCACTTAGCCACACAACATGATTTGCTATATAATGAAAACTTTTCTTTTTAAATATTATGATAATGGCAAACGTGATTCATAAAATAATATCCGTCAGCACTACTTTGATTATAAGTTTATTTATTTCAGTATAAAAAAGAGTTGAAGGGGTAAAAACTTGTTTTAAACAAATTTGTAGAGTAAAAAGGTAAAAATGGTTGTCTGTAAAGTCGGTTTACGGACGATAGTTTAACGTGACAACGTCATAAGAAAACATTGATGAAATGATTGCATACTTTTATGAATAAAATGGAATCATTTTTATTGAATTATCATTATTTTGTATGGATACGAAGAAGGAGTGAAATGAAATCTACAATTTTTTATTGATATATTTTATTCGCACTCATTAATTCAA